>JAPTHN010000001.1:184584202-185243409 GCA_026936325.1 Platynereis dumerilii | reverse complement strand
CCAGATCAACACCAGCCTCACACAAGCCAATTACACACATCAGGTGAAAATACCCGTGATACACACTTGCAGGAGGCTTCTATGACCTTATATTATCACAGTTCTAATCACACTTGATAGTTGCTTGTGGCTGACTTTCTCTCCAAATTAGCTCAAATTGACAGTTATTTCCGGGTGTTGTTTGTGCTGAGCATGACAATCCATTGTAGTTGTCTGGGAACACAACTTACGATCCATCGATATACATAGAAGCTAGTGTTAAACGGCGTATAATAGTTTGTGTTCTTCTTTATTAGAGCTCTTTGCAGACTGGCGGTCCACTGGAGGAATTGATTTTCTTTTTGCAAACTGGCTTTGCCATGACATTGACAGTTTTCTGTTGGTCTCCTAATCTTCTTATTTGATGAAGTATTTTTAATCATTTAATTAGTTTGTTTATTGTCACCTATGCTGCTAAATATGATAATCACTGAATCAACTGATTACCGCGAAACAGTTTGATATAGAATTAAAGTGGACTGTGGCAGTGTGAAAATGGCACTTCGTGTGTCATCATGCTGATGATTTGTCATGATCAAACCCAATACTTTCGATGTTAATTTGATTGAAGGAGACTTATCCCACTTGTTGGTGACAGCCAAACGAAAGGATTATGCATCTGATTTTCACTCTAAAATTTGTTATGAGAAGTGAAATGACTTACTCTTGATCAAGACTAATCAAACAGCCTCTACATGTTTCCCTTGTTGAAAGTAGAGAAGATGACACTTCATCGGCTATCATGAGTCACAAAGTGCCATTTTCACAGTGCCACAGTCCACTTTAATTCTATATCAAAGTGTTTCGCTGTAATCATAACTGACACGGACAAAAAATGTTTAGCCAGTGACATCACAGCTCTAATGTAAATTATTTGAATTTGTCAAATGAAGTTTATTTCAGCAATATAATACAAATACTTGAATTGGGAAAACCTTTTGCATTATGTCATAATCAAGCTGCAATTTATTTGAGATGCACGATGTCCAATGCAAGACATTTTTAGTATTAAAGTGGTGGATATTTAACCGACCAGCCCCTGCAACATCCACACCACTGACAGAGATTTCCCCTCACCAGTGAGTGCCCTTTGATTCTAAATTTCACATAAAATTGTTGAAACGGAGCAATTTGCAGTATACCACTTGAGGTAAATCCATGGAATTTGAATTTATAATTCAGTTTGAATTAGTTATTTGAGATTTGAAATCTTTGCAGCCAGGCACGTCCATTTTTGTGATGTAATAATAAAATGCCACTTAAATTCCCACCACTTAAATTAGATTAAAAATTGCATTGGTCCATGGCTTTTCCATCTTTGCATGCATGATTATTGCGTGCTGTATATTTGCAATATGACTGTTCAGCAGGTTCGACGTCAGTTTCATGCATCCTCCTTTAAGAGTCCTTTTGATATGATATTTGTGATATAGAAAGGTGCCTGACTCTTCCCTTTTTACTGTATCATCAAATGACCCAATTAGTAGCAAGGACTTGCCTCTCTAAGCGGTAATATCCTTGAATTTCCTACCTGTTTGACAAATCTTGGAGCGTGGGTGTGCCTATTATATAAGATGTCCACACAAATAAGTAGAATATATATACAGTGTACACTTACATAAACGATCATACATATTCCCAGACAACAACAAAGGATAAAAACATCTGAAGCCTCTCTGAGCTGTATCTCTTTCTGGGGCAAATCACATTTGGTATAATGGACTTCCCCTCCCTGTAATTGTGTTGCATTATGATGTCCTGTTTGCGATTTAAAGGTTGTCTCCTGCCATACAGAACAAATGTGCCGTTGTATAATTCATGAGCAGGCACTGAGGCATATATGTAGGCATTGTGAATCAGCAATTTAAGGTCTTTTAACCCGGGGCATCAATAAAACATCAACTGATATGCGGAGTCAGATGATCCCTTTTATTGTTACTACAGATTATTTTGCATTCGTCAGCGGGGAAAATGTTCCCAACAGCAGAAATGCATTACGATAAGCCTTCGTTGCAATCTGGCGGCTCAGCTCACCGGCAGCTAAAATATGGCTATTGTCATTGATGTCCTTTGTCATTCTCATATATACAGCCCTTTAGATACAGCCCAGAGGGGAGTTTTGAGTCTTTTGTCCAAAAAGAATCACTGCACTTAGCTTAGGGCAATGGGTTGTGATGTAAGTGATGTAAGTGATACCCCAGCCACAGAAAGAAAAGATTCAATTGAATATGAAAATCGAGATTTTTAGTAACTTGACGCTGGCCAGGTAATGAAAGGGAAGAGACGATTTGAAGTTAAATCAAGACCTCACCTGAACAGAGCCAGCAGCAGCCTGTGTCAGCTGCAGATGTAACTCCTTAGCCAACTGCATGTGGCGTTGCTCACTCCTCCTGACTTGGCTGGTGCGCTGGCTGGCCTATGGGAGAGCAGTGCCTGCCTGATAAGCAACTGGCTCTCAACAGGCCACATCACTAGTAGCCAGACTCCGCACGGGACTTCCACTCAGTGACAAGGTCTGGAGATACTTTTTCTTTAATCCAATTGCTAAGGAAGTACAACAATTATTTAGTTTTATAATTTCATTAACAGGATGTTCAGTACATATTAGCACACCGCAATGAAAAGTGAATTGGATAAATTGACAGCAATGGAGTTATGCGATGAGCAGCTGTTGTGCAGCAATTCTGTAAGCATGCCAGTGAGTGGGCTTGACAGGTGAGGTGGATTACTTCCTTGATGTGACTTTCCTCTTCTCCTCCTTCTCATCCGGGTCATCATGAATGTCCTGAACGTGACTGACAGTGTCCTGCCTCTCCTGCTGAACATCACGAACCAAGCCCCAGCAGCAGTGGTCAAAGCATCCTGTAGCGAAGAAAAGTTCTGGATTCACACAGTATTCGCCGGGGTCATCTGTCTGATAGGATTTGTGGGCAATTGCGTTTCCTTCTTTGCCCTGAACAGAGACAAGCAATCACCGGTGGCCACTTTTCTACTGCAAGCTCTTACTCTGATTGACAACATGTTCCTGGGAATCTGGGTCCTGCAGTTCTCCATGAAATGGGGCCTCCGCTATGCAAACGTCACAGACCTTCATGTGACTTGGTATTTTGTCCGTCTCTACACCTACCCCATGCTGTTTGCATCTCAGACCGCCACTATCTGGATGACAGTGGTCATTGCCGCAACCCGTTACATCTCTATCTGCATCCCCTTTCGGGCGTCTCAGCTGGTCAACATGGACATGGCCAAGAAGTCTGTGGCTGGTGTTATAATTTTCTCGTTGGCTTACAACCTGCCTCGCTTCTTTGAGGGCTACATTTCCCTCCCACAAAATGCCAATGACACAAAGAAGTTTGATTACCATGTGACAACGTTGGGTCGGAGTGACTTGTACAAGCTCATCTTCTTCGACATCCTTTATTACATCTTTAGCTTCGTGCTACCTCTGCTGGTCTTGTCTGTCCTCAACACTCGACTCACGCTGGCATATCGCAAGATCCAGGCAGCTCGGGCTCGCATGAACCTGCGCACAGACCAGGACAACAACATCACCCTGGTCATGATCATTGTGGTCCTGGTGTTCATGCTGTGCCAAGCCCCGGCCAGGATTGTCCAGATTGTGTGGAAGTACGAGTATCACACATGTGACTCCATCAAGTTCTACCTAACTGAGTTCAGCAATGTGCTGGAGGTATTCAATTCTTCTGCTAACTTTTTCATCTACTGTGCCTTTAGAAAACAGTTCAGAACTATCCTGACAGAAATTTTCTGCGGGTCCAAGTACACCTCGGTGCCCAATGGCGGAAGCGTGGCCATGAACGGCAGGGCAAGTATGAAGAAAAGTGATCGCTCGATAAATCCAAAGACTGTCGAATCGAAATGCTAGGTGGTAAAAGTATGTTCGCTGTACTTCATACATCTGCCAATTATCCTATCACAACTACATGATGATCCGTCGCAGCAAACTAGACTGTTTTCTGTCTTTGCAAATCATTTTATACAAGTAAAATCCTGTGAATATATTTGTCAATAATATAAACTATAGTTTGCGTGATGGTGGTAGTTATGTGAAATAGAAATATATTGCAGAGAAGGCCTTATTATGTGAACAATAATGGACCTGCTATTACCAATGATTAGATGGCTTGTTATGTTCTAAGATATCACAATTTTCGATTCATGCAGAAATTTTAGACATAGCTCAAGTGATTGTATTTCATCTCTGTCAGTGAGAGTGTACGGTCTCTATGTTCATCATTGAAATGTCGTAAGTCAGAAACCTGTGATATATGCATATTTGTTGATGATTGTTGATGATATTTGATGATCGTAACCTGTTTTTTTCAGAATGTACATAGGTTGATCTGGGACGGAATGGTTATTGTTAGTATAATTCCTGATATGATATTGTTTTGTTAATAGTATCACGTTAATACACATTTCATTAACTAACAGCCAATGTCTTTGGATTGTACAAGCAGGAGCACAAGTCAATAAATCTTCACATAATTCGCAAAAATAGAAAATGTCTATCATGCTGGCTTTTATATTGCCTCTTGTTTGTACAGTCATTACTTAAACTTTGTCACAAACAAGCTTACGTGTGATAACAAAAATAGTGCGCTATCTCAATCAGGAGAATGAATTATGGCAATAATTACTTCATGGGGCCAGTGAAGGCCTAGTCATATTATAATTGCATCGTAGGACCTTACGCGAGATAAGACAACATAAAGCTGTTATCAATAGATTAAACAATCGCGGTTCATAGAAAAAATAAAACGGTGAAATTGTGCATAAAACCAAGCTCAAGCCGTATCTCACTTGTGGCAAAGGTCCTTGTGCATTGACAATGAATTCATGAAGTGTCATTCATTAGCCCCCCATAAACAACATGTAAGGGAATTGACACTCCCTCAATAAAGGCATGTGTGATGTTCCCATGGTTAGCAAGCCCGGCATTACTTTCCCAACACATGGCCCGGAGCCCTTTGTGACCCTACACTCAGGATAGTGGCACCTACAGAGTATTTACTGCTGCTCTAATAGAGACATTCATTCTGTGGTAGGTACTATGAAGAGTATCTGATAAAATTCTATGGTAGCTTGATTTCTATCGTAGCAACCGACAGTCTCTTCATTTATGTGGACATCCTTGTGAGGAGCAACCATTCGCATAAAGAAACCATCGAGCAGTTGGAGTCTGCTTTATTTATGCTTCTCATACTGATATCACTGTACACACTGTATTTGCCTATTTTTAATTGTTGTATAGAAAACCAGTCAAGTATACGTGTAGCTAAATACACTACACATGAATGAGACACAATTCAGCGTTAGAGATTAGGTGGTCACAGAGTAGCCCTACAGGCATGACTTCCACTCTTGGAACTGGTGCTTCTATCCAGAGCTACCAAATGGAGCTGGCACTTGGACGACTTGGTTTTTAGCTATACAGTCAAGCCAATAGCAATAGACCATCCAGTTTGGAAGCCTCAAATTCGTTGGTTAAACTTTTTGAATGAAGGAGCCATCTACAAACCTGTACAATATGAACCAATACAGTCGCAGGCTTTCAGTAGCCTAATGGGAAAGGGGGATCAGTTGTAATGTGGCCAATTCACCGTGCAATCCAAGCTGGCCATCGACAGTGCTCCAGGCCCAATAGCTTCCTTATGGTGATAGATGGGTATCTAATGTTGGACTTCAAGCCACCTTCTCCGCAGCAGCACCATCTCGAATACAACTCGGACGTCGTCTAGCCGCGTCTTGCCTATTTAACTGCCCTTGACTTTAAGTCCTCCATAGCGTCTCTCGAGCAAAAGCCCTTTTACAAATGCAAAGGGCAAACTAGATGTGCCTCTAAATCTTGCATTCAAACTAGGATTAAGCTGCTGTTGCCTGCATAGATAACGTTAAGTGGCTGTTTTTTTCCCTTCTTCGACACTACTCTGTGTGCCTAACCACTTGTTGGACAATTCTATTGTGAGGAAAAATGATAACTGTTTTTCCCTTAAAGATAAAAATGTATATTTTGAAATACAACAAAGAGTGATTCTAACAATTATACTGTAATTACATGGAAAATTGTTTTATATAAGGCTTATAAGCAAGCAAACATAATGCCTCTTATGTGTACAATTAACCTACACTTGGCGTCTGCACTAAACAAAGAAATGGCACTATTTTTGGCCAGACAAACGTGTTGCCTCCAGAATTGCTTCTAAACTAACAAGGAACCTTGAGTGATTGCATGATGCAGAAAATTCTTCCACCAATTAAAGAAGCTCTTCGGGAACCAGAGGCAAATTATTGGAAGATTCCAATTCTGATTTTATGAACAGTTATATTAGCACGAGCCTGTTGCCGCGGCAGACACTTGATCAGGAAGAATTTATTATCTTCGCTGCCAAATATTGGAGAGCTGTTGAAAGAGTAGTCTCACATAATTCCATATTAAAACTTCTGCAGAAACCGCTAATTTCCAGAAGCATATATAACTCAAGCAATTGTGAAACTATGCAAGTGCCAATTAAGAATGGGGAAGGTGGATGTATTTCCTTCTACTGGTTCTAATTTAGAATGGCCAATAAAAAACAAGAACAATTGATGTTCGCCTACATGGGGTTACTGGCTGTCTTTTCATCTCTTTTGCTAGAATGTTCCGTCGAATCGTGAAATGTGCACTTTCTAAAAACATCAAAGGACGGTTTTTGTTGCAATCATCTTTTAACGTTCCTAAACAGTAATAGAAGGCAGAAGTAAAGTTCCATAAGATCACCATAAAGAAATTTTCTTAAGCAAAGACACATTATCTCTCCCTGAGTCGAACTCCAGCTAAGATTCTATGCATAAATTCGCACAAATAGAAGAAACCTTTCACCTCTGAAGACAATTTGCGGCTTGGCCCACCAGTGGGCGAGTCTGTTTGAAAGATAAATGGACTACGTGTGACCCCAGATAAATAAGTACTAACTCCAATTATCCAGCTGCATTATACGTTTGTCTGGTATCTCTGGATTGTTCTGCTTTGTATCAAGCTGATCCAGAGGCTCAAGATAAATACATCATGTGTACTTACATTATGGTTATAGTTTTACCAGGGTACTGGACTTGTACCTTCCTAGTCATGATCAAATCGAACATGCTGCTTGATTAATACAGGGTTGGGGAAGGGCAGACAACATTCCTTCAGGCAGACCAGCGACCCATCACTAAGGGGATAAGGAGGAAGCCACTGCATGGGGCACAGGAAGACAAACAGCTTTAGCCTGTTTAACCGACTGCAAGTTATCATGTTTGCTTGCAGTACATTACAAACCTAGGTGAATGGCTTCAAGGTCCATGATCGGAAGTTTCCCACTCTGGTAGATGGAGGGGTTGTCTAAATAGCCTCAGATTGCTAGAGTGCAAGAGGAACCAACAGATTACAAACTACCAACAAACACGGAAACTAACAATGCTGTAAGGACAAAGAGCTGTCTGGGTTGTTCATTTCCACTGTTGAAGTTTCAGGACTGGTGTCTTTAACAAAAAAGGGCAGAACAAAGTGCAGTGTGAGGAGACTCCAGAAAAAGACTGTCAACGAATCCTACACAGTACCATTCAGGCTGCACTGTTGATACTTTATTTGGTTGCCCATTATATACCTATTTATCTGCATATGCCCAGCTTGTATACGTAGAACTCGTATCAGTTCTACCTTTGTTGCAGATTATTATGTTACTCTATATATATGGTGTGTGAAGCCAATTATTCTGTCCAAGTTTGCTGCACCTGTAAAAGCATTATATAGCTATAAATATGTAAGCTTAATCCTGACCTTTGGAATTCCACGAATTTACTTTTTTTCACACAAAGGTCTAAATTTGAAACTCACCAAGAGCTTTCAGCCATGTCTCAGGGCCTTCATCAGCTGTCAGGCCAAAAAAATGCATTCATTATATAGCTGTTTTTTCATAATTTCTTTCAAAGAACAGTTATGAAGTGGAAATATTATAATTTGACTAGATGGAGCTTATGTTCTCGGAAATTCATTCCCATTTAACTCAGTTTGTCCTTTTTGAGTCCTTGGAATTCATTCCAAGTCCGTTGTCGTCAGATTCATTTCCTGTTAACAGGCAAAGTTTGGGTATACACAAAAACATTTCACAGACAAAATGAAAACCCAAACTGATGTGCCCTTTCGATTAAAATGGTACTTCTGCTTCCCTGGCTACAATATTGTGCTTTTCAGTGTTTAATTGACTTTCATTCAACATATTTCTTCTGAAAGCTGTCAACTCTTCACACAAAAACTGGTTCTGAATATTTGATAGTGCTGCCCTCTTGTGCATAGTGACAGCACACCACATTACCACAGTTGCATGCAGGTTCATTTCATAAATAAAGACAAAACTATGATATCTAATTGTGGCTTATTTAGTTTTGATAAATATTTTCATACGAATTTTATGTCAAAGTATTTGAAGTTTAGTGGGGATTCTTGTGTAATAGATAAACAATAAAATGCTTACATATGAATAACAGAATAAAATGTAGTTTCAACATGTAATTTAATTTTCCCTTTTTTATACATAACTCAATGGAAAATTCATGAGGTACAAATTATGGAATAAACCAAGGACCCTATGCATGCGTTGCATGCTATTTTTAAAACAGGTCCAAAGACTGTTGCATGTTCATGAAGTATCTGTCTCGGACGAAAAAGACCTGTACTCTTGAGACTCACAGCAGCTAGAATAAATAAAAGTGGTCAAACACTTCAGAATTTAGTAGTACACAATTCAGTTTCAATGCCATTTCTTAAATCTTAACCCTTCATTTATGAGTGTTCATACATAGCTTATTGCTGCAAACTCTCGTGCATCGCATCATTTAATCCCGTGAGGTTCGAACAAAGCCTTGCCTTTAAGAGATCTATGCGTTCTCATAATATCATACTGCCATTATACTGGTATCCAGAAAATGAAATAGAGGGGGAAATAGCCTAATTTGGCACTGATGTTCTTCAAGTCACCATGCTAACTACTTGATATCTCATGCAAACTATGGTGTCAACACACATAAATCCAACTTGTCTTTTGCGCCAAGCCGTCTGTTGCGCCAACCCGTCTGTTGCGCCTACTTTTTTTTTTCAACTTGTTATCTGCGAGGTTTTGTCATGGGATCTCATTATGAATTCTACAATCACGAGGATATTCTTGGAAACCTTTAGCTCACAGAGTGCACTGGAGTCTGTATCGTCCCCTAGTGTTTTTAACGAAGAATAGAGTTCTGTGCACATTACTGTGCAATATGTCTTGAGTCGTAAATCTTATGCGTTTGTAATATACAGAATGGCAAGCAATTATCGCGGCAGTGGTTCACATGTTTATAACGTGCTTCTTGCAAACGATATTCATGTGAGGCGATTGTCTTTGTACCCGTGCACACGTCTGGTAATCAAATGAAGATGGATTGAGAATGTCCATCAACTAAATTATAATCAACTAGAATGTCTCAAGTAGAGGGGGGTATGTAATTTTCTGGGGGGCAGATGCTGTAATAATTGTGTGTTCCAACCTGTATATATATATCCCAGTGCTCTTGTACTATACCCTCCCCCCCCCTTAGTCACACCACTGATTATACTTTGCTCTTGAAAGTTTCACATACCTTCTTGAGTAATACGCGGTTCGCTCCATAAAATTCAGCAAGAATGTCTTAGAAGCGGAGAGCAACACACATGAAAGGGAATGTATAATGCTTTGATTGAGAAGGCTCTGGTATTGTCCTGGGACTGTCTGCACTGCGGCACTGTAATAAATCAAAGTAAGTGTCGGCCATAATCCTGTAGTTCTCCGTTGGTTATAAGTAAAGCCCTTGCATTTGTGTGTCACATCCCCCAGGAACTGGAGACATATCTGAGGTGGTACTCCCATAATCAATACACTTGGTTACAATGTAACGTCTCATATAAAGGTCATCACACTGGATATTCACTTGTGATTGTTTACTACACTTCCTATATTCCATAAGCATTTACTGAACATAGTTTGTCACACCAGCACACTTGAACATTTTGTGGGCGGTAACATAACGATTAACGACATATTGACAAAAAAATACATTTTTGGGAGTGTCCCAGCTTCAAGTGGCTGTGTATATATGTTATTTCTTTGGTTTTTTATTTGCTCATTATGTAATATTACATGAAAATTAGACCAAGCATACTTTTATCATAAAATTAATGTTGTGGGTGGGTACCTATCACATGTTTAGGGCCTAAAATGTGTCTGTTGCACCTGTTCCAGAGTTCAATTTGACATTAATTAGGCCTACATTCAGTTTAGCACTGCATAGCCAATAGGTCAATAGATATCATCCCCTCTGATATCTACCAGCTGCATATTCTGTATTTAGACTAGCATCATGCAGGTGTCGAAATTTTGCCTTTTGGTTGAGATGACTGCATTGGCATATGATTATTAAACTTTTTATGTTTTTAGTTTTAATAAAGCAGAGGTATGGCCAATCTGATAGTTGCATCTCTCGTCTTTCACAGCTGAGTATATTTGTAAATCATGTTTTAAATAGGCATTTGAGATTGGACATTTGAGCAGCTGTGACACTACTATAATCTTGGTCATGACGCTAAAGATTTCATTCTGCATCTTTACCGCTGTTGTGCCTAGTTTCTAGTTTAATAACATATATACACATTTTACAACCACAGGAATATTTTGGTAGACTCTCACAATATCGTATAGTGAGAGACGAAACCAAATTTGATTAATCTGTTCAGTGCTCTTCATCATGTAGTATTTGCAATGACCATCAATGTAGAACAGCTCTGATTAGGCTTCTCATTTCCTGCAGAAATCTTGAAGTATAGAGGCCTCGATTAAATATATGTATAATGATGATATGTACATATATACCAGTTTCACATGGGGTACATTATACCGTACATTTCATATACTCACAGCCAATAAGTAGACGAGGGAGAGTACATCTGAGAGCAACCAACTGGCACTGTTCTACACACTATCAGCTCATCATATATATTCAATAGATAGCTACTCTAATATCATAAGCATGCTTTCAAATGGTTTGGTATCTTTCAAGTGTCATATCTTAAAATGAATAGCCTTCTGAAGTAATCCTATAAAAATAATGTATATGCATCGATGCTGTAAAGGAAGACTTGTTAACACAAAACCATGAATATATACATGTACTTTCTGTAGGCCTTTTCCTAATATCATGTATCTCGTTGTCATGTCTCCTTTTTTATGAAGCAGCTTAAAATATATCTGTCTGGCTGTCTAGCTGTCTGTCTTTCTGTCCTATATTGGTTAAAGAAGATTGCTTGCCAGAACCGAGATAATACATATTGATAGGAGTAACCATTCTTTGGTGGTCACAACCACTATCTGGAATCAACCACCTGGAATAATATGACACATACCAGCCAATGTGATTTTAAACTATACATGTATACTAATTCATAGACCTACATGTATGAAAGGACACACACCTGGGACTTGTTCTTCAGTCCATAGCACTAAGTGAATTACAGCAGTGTGACTCATGCGATGACTTGTCATGATACCATTGCATGGATAGACTATGATCTCATTAACTACATAATATGAGCCGTAAGGAATAACATGGCAAGGATAGGGATGAGAGTCATACGACCAAAAGGAACATTTAAGAGCATCTCTGTAGGTAACACTTGAAATCCATCGACTGCAAGTTAATAAAATGCATGATTCAACTAAAATTACCTGCGCTTGAAAAATAAATAGTTACTGCCTCCGTCACCGTGAAATTAATAATTTCATGCCGAGGAAAACTCCTAAGCCCCCCCCCCCCCCGATCAGTAAATGGTCACCCCCTAATGATTTTCATATTGTTTATAAAGCATAGACACCAAACTTTTCATTGTTAAACAATGTGTCATGTATTTCACGAGAAAATAAAACCAATAGAGCTAATCCAGGGTTAAGCCTGATCTTCTTTCTTTAAGTACTTTGCTTACAAAGCAGTGCTGTCAGGTTTAAGGCTTGGAATTGGCTTATTTCTACTGATGATATTGGACCCTTGAGTCTTGAGTTTTAGTATCTTCACAAATATGAAGACTGCCATCATAAATCAGAGAATTATAGATACGAGGGGCGTTCAGAAAGTTCACGGCTTTTTTTTAAATGGACACTTATTTTCAATCTAGAACTATAAATTTTTTACCTGATAAAATTCAGCAGTTTTGGAATAGATTTCCAAAATTTTGGACAATTTGGACATTTTTAAGTCATTCTGTGGTTGCCATGGAAACAGAAAGTTTGGCTAGGTGGAGCATGTAGTACGGAGATCAAGAAAATCAATGAATTGCGGCTGAGAGAGACCTCATCCTGCCACTTGTATTGGTAAGATGGACAATAATTAACACAAGAAATATAATATTACCTTTTAGAAATACTAGCAAGTACTACAAAGGCATTAATTCTTACACGTGACGTGTTAAAATAAATGTTCCTTGAAGCCCTCCAGGAAAACTTTTTGTGAAAGCATATCGGTCATCCAAAGCCTTTTCTCCACCAGTGCCTGAAACTATTGCCCCCAGTGATTAAGGTAATGGAAAACCAGGTCTTATATAAAGCTATATGTAAAAGGAAAAGCTGGGATGGATAATGCTGTCCCTTTAGGTCTCTTGCCCATACCAGTGAATTCATGTTTTGTCATAAGTCCTGAGGTAGTTAAGGACTCACATTCTGGCGCCTGAATTGCTCTTGCCAAATCAGGCATGCAGGAGTGCTTTTCCACATTGGTTTGCTGCAAGAATACAAACATTTGGTAAGCTTGAAAGTATATTTAGAAACTAATATTATATTTCTTGTGTTAATTATTGTCAATCTTACTAATACAAGTGGCAGAGTGAGGTCTCTCTCAGCCGCAATTCATTGATTTTCTTTATCTCCGTACTACCTGCTCCACCTAGCCAAACTTTCTGTTTCCATGGCAACCACAGAATGACTTAAAAATGTCCAAATTGTCCAAAATTTGGGAAATCTATTCCAAAACTGCTGAATTTTATCAGGTAAAAAATTCATTGTTCTAGACTGAAAATAAGTGTCCATACAAAAAAAAGCCGTGAACTTTCTGAACGCCCCTCGTATCTAGTGTCTGGCAGAACAATAACTTCAAAGAGACAGTACAATGGCTTGATTTAGAAGTCCTGTTATTGTCCCGGGAATGACTCCATTGTCATTAATCAAACTAAATGTCCAACGTAATCCTGCAGGTTCCATTCGGTTACTACTAATTAGACTCTTGTGTTTTGCAAGCAGCAAGGACCAAACCTTGCGAAATATCCTAGCCCATGATACCACAAGGCATAAAGTTTCGGTAGCACCTTATACCAGCATTTCCGCAAGAGGTTCTTGAAAATTCAATTCCATGTATTAATGATTGTTTCTAATTAATGTCTTTATTCTCATTATGAGTTTCATAAGCCTCCTCTCTGAGAAGCTAACAAGTGTTTATCTCCAATGTTGGACTTCTGAGAGTAAGACCATACTCTTTCAAACTGTCATGTGAATATTTGTTCTGAGTTAAAATTACTTTATTTTAAAAACAAGTGTCTACAACAGTAGTACAACCTCGCCAGATACAAGGAATCGTTAGTGTCGGTTCCATTAGGAGCACGAGGTCATAACAACTTCATGGAAAATGTCATGGTTGCTGAAATCCAATTCTATAATGTACATCTTTTTTACTAGAACAGTTAGCCAAAAGGACTAGTCAAGTTAGGAAGTGACAATGTCAAAATCGCATAGTCAAAAAGTATAGTCTATTGACTAAATTGACTAAGTAACTTAGTCATGACACTAAACTCATTGGGAAACTTATTCATAAGTTACACAATTTACATTAGATATAAGTTAGCTGATTTAATAACATACTGATGTTATTAGTAAACTGACTAACTTATAATTGGTCAAATTGCTAATTACATCAGTAATAAGTTGACCGATATACTAATTAAATCAATCAGTACCGGAGACATAAAATTGAGCTGGTAGTTACAGCACTTCATTTCTTACCCCAAGAGTCACTGCAAAGTGGTCATTGCCCAAGAAATTCTAAATCAAGAGATGGCTTTCTGTGCGGGGATCTCCAATTATTAAGTGTCAGACGGACTACACGAGATGCTCATCCTTCTCTAATGGCCTCATAAATCTTGGTCAGTACATCAGCGACTGCTAATTTTTACACAACCAGACTGATAACCATGTTCAATCATTGTTCATGATATCCCCTAAAAAAACAATCAATTTCATTTGTCTTCTAATATCCAGGGATTTAGTGAAACTTTCTTGACAAAAGGCCTTCAGTTAGTGTCCTGAAGGCCCTGACGTACAGCTTTATGGTGTCACTGGGGAACAACCTCATACAAAGGCAACTTGGAGCATTTAGCTCCATCTTTAATTGACAAACTTCAGCAAAAATTGACTATATGAGTTAGTAAATTGACTAACTATTATTACAAAGTGATGTAGTTAAAAATATTTTCAGTATAGAGATTACATTTGCCTATTGGACATCAATACTGTCATTAAAGGAAAAGGACAAAGCAGACTTTTTACAAATGAGTGGTCAGTTTGTTATTTGGAGAGATATGGTAAATTCATTCATAGACTGCTGTCGATTTCTCACGGTAAGCAGAGGATTTCTCCTCATAAAGATCATTCTGGCAATATGCATTAATTATGCCCTAGCTGTAATCAAATCGAATCTAGTGCAATTTCGAACATTTGTCCCTCCGACTGAAAAAAATTGCATTCAGCAACCTCAAATGGCCTTTTTATGTTTATAATCATCATGGTAGATGATATCTCTGGCACTTTTCAGGAGTTTTGATAACTGGTTGTTTGTCAGAATTGTAAAACTAGATGAGAAGATGTGTCAGGCAAGAGTAATAAAACTGATTTAGAGACATGCAAACTTGACACATTCAAATCTAAGCACCAACCACCATTCTCGATTTATTAGATTGTTGTAATAATTTGATCTCAAAGGCATTGTGTGCAAAGGCAAGATCCATGAATAATGCAATTCAAATAACAAAAACATTAACAGAATTTTATTGAGGAAACATTAAAAACTATCCATTCAAGATGAGACTTTTCAACCATTGTCATCAATAATTATTCATCTTTGAAAAAGTTAATTGCAGCTGTACAGATGATCATCTTTTCTTTTTCATGCATACTGTTTTTTTATGTTTTATGGCTTAAAAATTGTTTTTGGAAGTCTCGCGGTATCAGATGTCCATAATATTGGCTTTTATTCCATGACGAGCCATGTGAGTGGCCCAAATAACATAAAAAATGCCCAGGAAAATAGCCTCTCTGGATGTCCTTTTAATTAAAAAAAAACTTTTGTACAGTCAATAATGCTTTCCTCATCATTTTCTCGAATGAAAACTGCATTTCAGAAGGCCGTTTTTTAACGACATCAGCTCTTCTTGGCACTCTGGAGATCGCCCTATCTCACCATTGTCATTCAAATTTAACATACAGTCTCGACAGAATTTTAGCTTGAGGCCAGTCGAATTTGGTGGTCCACTGTAACAAAAGAAAATCAAAAAATTGAAATTGACTGATTTTCTTCGCTCATGGGTCAAGCCTAATCAGAGATGTGCATACTATACATCCTAGCATATGGAATAAACAAATAAACAAAATAGCATTCTCAAATTTTGAGTAGAAATGGAGACATATCTGAGGTGATACTCCCATAGTCAGTATTTCAGTATATGCGAGGTTACAACGAAACATCTGTGATAAAGTTATTACACCCTGGATATTCACATTGTTTACCACACTTCATATATTCCATAAGCATTTATTGTACATAGTTTGACATAACAGCACACATGAATATTTTGTGGGCGACAACGTAACGACATAAAGACAACAAGCTAACATAATTATTATTATATATTGGGAGTGGCCCAGCTTCAATTGGCATATGATTATTAGGCATATAATAAAATTGAGGTATCACAATTCTGTAGGTGTAGGAGATCAAACAATTTTGAGGGACTGCCCAAAAAAATATTGCCCGCATTGAATCCCAAAAAAAACTAAACTCTCAAAATGGCCTGTCAGAAACTCCCCAAAAAATACCCCCGCCAATGGACATTTCAATAGAGTTATCTCAGATCTTTTACTGCTGGGTACTGAGTATATTTAATCATGCATGTTTACGGAATTTGAGATTGGGCATTTGCAATTGGGCATTTGAGAAGCTGGGATGCTGCTATAATTATGGTTATAATGTCAAAGATTTCATTCTGCTTTTTTTTCTGTAAGATTTTCTCTCAATGATAACATCAATCAATATATGTACACTTAATAATCACAGGAATATTCAGATAAACTCTCACATCACAGTGATGAAATCAAATTTGATAAATCTGTTTTCAGAATAAGCTCAAATGGGTGTTCTCCATCATGTTGTAGTATGTTCAACAACCATCAATGTTCAACACCCAGCAGCACCGGGACCAGCTTGATTGCTTCTGGAAAGGCCTTGATTAGACTTCTCATTTCCTGCAGAAATCTTGGAGTACACATTTACTGGTACACAGGCCTTGATTATATACTGCCAATGTGTAAATTTATGCCTCACTTTTGTATACGGGTCAAAATTTGATAAGTCTGAAATTCTTGTCTCCGGTGTTTAACAATAATTCATGACGGCAGGAAGACCAATAGAGGACCTCTTGTTGTCATTTGTCATAGACAAGGATATTAGCAAAACTTTCAACACAAAAAATATGTGGCAGAATATTTTTATCCCATCAAAAAATAGCATTGAAGTGGCCTACCCCCCTGAAAATGGCCTGTCTCCAACAACATTTTCTTTGAAAGATCGTATCACAAAAACTACTACAGGATCCTAATTCAATTAAACTCTTCGATACATGGAGACTTGACTGTCAGTCTTCTAAAAGCTGGTCACCAATAGCTGAAATAATATTCTGTATAAGAGCAGGAGGTTGTTGTGTCGATGTCTCCAATATAGCGTCATCAGCATCACGCCGGATTTGTTTCTTAATAAAAATTAAAGGGACACACATTCTGTGAGAAAACCTTGTGTCTGATGTTGTCTGAGAACCCAAGAAAATAATTGAACTATCTGTGGCTCTGTGTCATTTATGTAAACCAACATATTAGCGTATTTCTGTTGGCATGTCAGTTGTCCTATCTCAATTTGTCATTAGCAAACACCTTGCTACTCTATTTTGACTGCATATTTCTGGACCAAAATCAATGTGAACATATGTCTGGTGTTCATAAGGTCATTGCATGCACATACTGCCAGACTGCCAGTTTTCCACTGGTCCCTGCAATGATTTTACTGTAATTATCATTAGCATCACGCTGTCATTAGCATCATGTCAAAAATGGCTTATTGCCTTTACGTCACTAAAATTTTGTTGTAGGTGACTGCAGTTGAAATCAGTTGAATATATATTATCAATAAATGTTTCAACAGACTATTGCATAACATTTTTGCATTTTCTTGGCATCTGACATGCTTAGTATGAAGTGTGACGCTTCTCTGAAACTACTAACCAAATATGGGGTTTCAGTAACATTTAAAGATTGTCTAGCATCTGAAATATGGTTTAGTAAAGACACTGGGCACTGGAGGAAGTAGTGGAGATCATCTTTATTATTCAGAATCCAAAATATTGATGAAAAGAGTGTTTTTGTTTGTTTTTGTAAATTTCTGGTTCAAGGACGTGTTCTATCTCAATGACTATTGGTCATAGAGACCTGAAATATAGCTCAATGTGTGCAGAAAAGCCACTTTCCTATTTGTTGGTAATACATTATTCAGCTCTAAGTGGTACGGATTTCAAGTTATAGGCATGATGCTAATGACACACATATTTGGTATTTTTTATTGATTAAATGCAGTTTCTCAAAATGATTGGCACTAGAGACCTTGAACTTGGCCCAAAATGTGCAAGCAACTTGCCTAATCATTGGCAATCGATTGTTTAGCCCTAAGTGGTCAGGATTTTTTAGTTAGAAGTGTGATTTTAATGACAGTCAAAAAACATTACAGCTATGTTTATCACCTCAGTACAGATCAGCGGGGCATTTGGACCCTTGGACATGAAAGTGCGGTGATAGCTGACTGTTTGACCAACCCAAAGCAAACTTTAAAAGGCAATTCTGGAACGAAAAATTTTCAAAATTTTTTCAGCTGAAATTTCAAGGTTTTCAAATTTTGACCCATACGGTACATTTTATATATAGTCACAGCCAATAGGTAGACAAGCAAGAGTACATTAGAGCAACCCACTGCGCTGCATCAATTGCTCTGCATGGTATCATAACCAGCCTGGCAAATGGTTTGCAAAATAATTACTATTGCAGTAGCCTATTGAATAACATTAATAGAATATCTTTCCTGTGTCAGATCCCCTAAAATGTATATGCTTGTGAAGGATTAATATAAAAACAGCTCATCTACACTGCACTGCAACATTTGAATTTTGAATCAGCTTAACTGCTTGAGTGAGATGGTTGGACGATTACTTTGAGCTAACATAGCATTATAGAGATGACTCAAAATTTCAAATTTTTACAGGTTGAAAAGAAATATTGGGTAACAGAAAACCACAAATGCATAAATATATGATTTTGCTTTTTATACTTGTGATATTATAAGATATTATGTATTTATTTAACAGGTTATCAACCAGGGTTGGGTTCAAATACAGATAAAAGTATTTAAATACAAATACAAATACTTTCAATCTTTCTAAATACAAATACAAATACAAATACAGTTGAGCTCAAAAGTAATTAAATACAAATACAAATACTTTCAATTCTTTCAAATACAAATACAAATACAAATACTCAAATTTTGAAAGTATTTAAATACAAATACAAATATATTTGCAAATACATTTGAAAATACTTTCAATAATTCTGTCTTACAACTTCAAACTTGTCTTCTTTAATTGTTTCTAATCTAACTCTAATGGTTACGAATACAACAAACTGTTATGGGTCTATAGGTGATATATAGTTTTAACAAGTAATGACGTGAAAAGATGTTTTGGCTGGAGACAGTAACGTCGCCGCATCATGCACGTAGAATACATAGGCCTACATATATTTGAGATAACTGAATGTGGTAAATTGAGGAATTTGATTTCCTGCTTGGAGCCCTGGACATTGAAATTGCCTATGTCTGGTGCGCTTTTTGGTCCCAATGCCTTAGGTTATGGCCTGCTCTCTATTTATTTGCCCTACCATTACCATCTCTCGCAAATCATGTTACCATCTCGTGATTAAACATTATCATGCTAAATCTCAACATGCATTCATGAGATAACAATGATCTCTAGTGATCAAGACATTCTGTATGATTGTAGACTGACACTTACAGGTGATTTCATTAGTATGCGATTCTAAGATTCTATACACACCAAATACATAGCATTTTTGCATAATCTAAAAATCTTGAAAATATTGACAACTGCCTAATTGCCAATGAGTATAAAATCAAAGTGTACAACCAGTATCTCTTACCAGCAATCAGATTCAAACTTTCTGTTCACGAAATTACTAACACAAACCTCAGAAACGTGATGCTTATGGTGATCGATTTATCAAGAGGTGGTTGGGAGTGCCTCAATCTGGGACAATGGCCATAGCCCATAGCAAACAAGGTCTTAACATCAAGTCCTTCAGTCAAATTTATAAGGAATCTCACGCCATAAGCCATGCCACATCAAGAGTTAAAGCAGACAGTGCCGTAAATGTTGCACTGGATCAAAAACTCCAACGAGAACAAAGTTGGACACGAAAAAGTTCAGTCAGCCTGTACTGCGAAGAGCACTATGAAAGTGTCATCTCAAGCATTTAAGAGCCCGAAAGCCAGATTAAACATCTGGAAAATGTTAAAACTAAAATCAAAAAGAACATCACTGATGAATTTATTGAAATGTGGCGAGACCACATAAAAACCCTCAGTGTTCAGGGGCGTTTCCTTGAAATTTTGACAATAGAAAATTCAAATATTACTTAGAAAAGTATAATATACAATCTCCGAAGAGGCGTCTTGAAATTTGCGATCAATGCCAGCATTGACACTCTACCAACCAATGCAAACCTCAAACGCTGGGGAAAGAGATCAAATGCAAAATGCAATCTATGCAAGTCCAGAGAGCACAGTGTCCTTGAATGAAGTTTAGGGTTAAAAAAAATGTACAAAGAATCTGTCAACACACCATTGTAGTACGTGGTCTCAGCTTCGATTTGATGTAAAGATCTAAAAAATCTGTTGGGAAAATTTTGAGAAAATTGAAATTTAAAATTTTTAGTTTTTCACACCCTTGTTGCATGCAAAATATCAGTTTTAGATCTATCAAATAGCATTGCAGTGTTATCAAAACATCACATCTTATCTAGGTACATATTAGGTTACTGAATCAGGTGAAAAATAATAATAAAAAGCATTTTATTTCTAATTTTCACATCATTTTCAACATCTGTAAAGTTACCGGACAACAAATAGTGAACAAATGTCGGAATACCTACTGTCAGCATCTCACAAGTGTGCATCTTCACCACAGCTTTGCATGTCACTTGTATTTGACATCCAAGAGATTAATATATTTTGATAGATATATTTTTTCAAATCGTAAAAAAAAAATCTATGCAAGTGTTCTAATGGCTTAGACGATCATTTCCAACTTCTATTACAATGTTTCTGTCCATATTGAAATGTAGTTAGCAATTTTAATGGTCTTCTGTAGAATTTTAAGTGATTTGTTTATCTGTTTTTGCTAATTGTTAAGACTATTTCATAGAATCTAGTGGTTACATACTTCCAAAATTCATTTGTTCAGTTATAGTGTGTCCTTGTGCAATCAACAAAGTTTTGAATTAGTAGCAACAGATTCTCTTCCGCTGTCACACAATTAATATTGTTTATCTGTGCATGCTATAAATGAACAAATGAATTTTGGAAGTAAGCAACCATTAGATTTCATGAAATAATCGTAAAAAATTTGCAAAAACAGGTAAGAAAAGCCCATGAAATTCTACAGAAGACCATTAAAATTGCTACCTACATTTCAATACGGACAGAAAAATTGTAATAAAAGTTGGAATTGATCATCTAAGCCATTAGAACACTTGCATAGATTTTTTTTTTACGATTTGAAAAAATATATCTATCAAAATATACTAATCTCTTGGATGTCAAATAAAAGTTACATGCAAAGCTGTGGTGAAGATGCACAATTGTGAGATGCTGACAGTAGGTATTCCGACATTTGTTCACTATTTGTTGTCCGATAACTTTACAGATGTTTTTGTGAACTCCACTTGAAAAACATCAACTGGTGAAATGCTAAAAATCTCAATTTATATCACTAATGAATTTAACAAGGCATTTTCTCACATCCTGGTGGTTCATTTGCCATTTTTCTTTAGTTAAAGAAATAATACAGCCGAAACGGCCATGTTTATATTTGATTTGGCACATTATATGAGTCGGCGAGTTTGCAACACCCTTAAATGTTGAAAATGATGTGAAAATTAGAAATAAAATGCTTTTTATTATTTTTTTTCACCTGATTCAGTAACCTAATATGTACCTAGATAAGCTGTGATGTTTTGATAACACTGCAATGCTATTTGATAGATCTAAAACTGATATTTTGCATGCAACAAGGGTGTGAAAAACTAAAAATTTTAAATTTCAATTTTCTCAAAATTTTCCCAACAGATTTTTTAGATCTTTACATCAAATCGAAGCTGAGACCACGTACTACAATGGTGTGTTGACAGATTCTTTGTACATTTTTTTTAACCCTAAACTTCGTTCAAGGACACTGTGAGAGACATTACATCATGTACTCAATAATTGTCAAGAAATGCTTGACAGATACCTCTGGCGACACAATTCCATCATCTCATACTTGTACAAAATCATCAATACAGATCTCTCCCCATCATTTCAAATATATGCAGATATCCCAGAGTACCATCAAGGCATTTCCACTATCCCACCTGATATTTTTGTCGCCAATCTCAAACCTGACATGGTTGTAATCAATAGAAAAGATAAAACACTAATACTCTTTGAACTTTCGGTACCATTTGAAACTAATATAGACTCTACTCATTCCTACAAAATTGACAGATACCCTACTCTGATAGCTGACATTGAAGATGCTGGATTCAAAGTTAAATATTTCCTGGTAGAAATTGGCTCAAGAGGATACATAAGCAAGAACAATTTGTCTCGAATAAAATCACTATTTAAAGATGCTAATATTAAATTTCGTAACAAAGCCTCCAAGGACTCTCTCTGTAAAATTTCACTTGTATGTTCATTCATCATTTTCAATTCCAAATTTGAGGCTACATGGATTAATCCACCATATGTATCTTTTTAACATATTCTAATGTATTTTAACTTTCATTTTCTTGCCTGGATATGAACTCAAACAATTATGGTGCATAATATCCTTGTCTAGACAAATGTACAATCTTTGTTTTGCTTCCAAATAAAGATATATATATATTTAGGAACAACAGAACGTCATACAGCCAGTATAGCAAACGTAGCAAGTGCCAGTTTAGCATTGATATATCACAGGCAACTGTGATTGACCAGAATCGCGTGGTAATGAAAACACCTGTAACACCTGAGAACGTGACAAAATTTAACAATCTAATATTACTAGATTCACAGGATCAAATTTCACCTCTAACTGCCTAACATAGGGGCTGCCATAACACTAAGAGATGGTAAAATATGTCACCGTACTCAGTGGTGGAGCAGTGACCATGTTTAAGGTTAAACCTGATCTTAAAGGTAGTAAGTCTGCAGATTCTATGTAAAATTAATCTCGCTTTTTTGATCATAAATTGATATATTTTTAGTATAGTATACACCTCCAAGCACATAATTGTACGTTTTCCATAATTAAGAGAGTTTAATTGATTGTAAAGCCTTAATTTACTTCAGGAGAGCCCTGCATTGCTTGATTTGCAAACAAAACAGGACTTCTTCACGGCATGAAACACTGTTTGTTTACATATTTGAAGGAATCTGTCTTCACGTATTGAGCATATATCTATAGAATGACCGTTAAGTAAATTTTGCTGTTAGAATAGGTTTAATATGACTCCACACAGTGTCCTTGAATGAAGTTTAGGGTTAAAAAAAATGTACAAAGAATCTGTCAACACACCATTGTAGTACGTGGTCTCAGCTTCGATTTGATGTAAAGATCTAAAAAATCTGTTGGGAAAATTTTGAGAAAATTGAAATTTAAAATTTTTAGTTTTTCACACCCTTGTTGCATGCAAAATATCAGTTTTAGATCTATCAAATAGCATTGCAGTGTTATCAAAACATCACATCTTATCTAGGTACATATTAGGTTACTGAATCAGGTGAAAAATAATAATAAAAAGCATTTTATTTCTAATTTTCACATCATTTTCAACATCTGTAAAGTTACCGGACAACAAATAGTGAACAAATGTCGGAATACCTACTGTCAGCATCTCACAAGTGTGCATCTTCACCACAGCTTTGCATGTCACTTGTATTTGACATCCAAGAGATTAATATATTTTGATAGATATATTTTTTCAAATCGTAAAAAAAAAATCTATGCAAGTGTTCTAATGGCTTAGACGATCATTTCCAACTTCTATTACAATGTTTCTGTCCATATTGAAATGTAGTTAGCAATTTTAATGGTCTTCTGTAGAATTTTAAGTGATTTGTTTATCTGTTTTTGCTAATTGTTAAGACTATTTCATAGAATCTAGTGGTTACATACTTCCAAAATTCATTTGTTCAGTTATAGTGTGTCCTTGTGCAATCAACAAAGTTTTGAATTAGTAGCAACAGATTCTCTTCCGCTGTCACACAATTAATATTGTTTATCTGTGCATGCTATAAATGAACAAATGAATTTTGGAAGTAAGCAACCATTAGATTTCATGAAATAATCGTAAAAAATTTGCAAAAACAGGTAAGAAAAGCCCATGAAATTCTACAGAAGACCATTAAAATTGCTACCTACATTTCAATACGGACAGAAAAATTGTAATAAAAGTTGGAATTGATCATCTAAGCCATTAGAACACTTGCATAGATTTTTTTTTTACGATTTGAAAAAATATATCTATCAAAATATACTAATCTCTTGGATGTCAAATAAAAGTTACATGCAAAGCTGTGGTGAAGATGCACAATTGTGAGATGCTGACAGTAGGTATTCCGACATTTGTTCACTATTTGTTGTCCGATAACTTTACAGATGTTTTTGTGAACTCCACTTGAAAAACATCAACTGGTGAAATGCTAAAAATCTCAATTTATATCACTAATGAATTTAACAAGGCATTTTCTCACATCCTGGTGGTTCATTTGCCATTTTTCTTTAGTTAAAGAAATAATACAGCCGAAACGGCCATGTTTATATTTGATTTGGCACATTATATGAGTCGGCGAGTTTGCAACACCCTTAAATGTTGAAAATGATGTGAAAATTAGAAATAAAATGCTTTTTATTATTTTTTTTCACCTGATTCAGTAACCTAATATGTACCTAGATAAGCTGTGATGTTTTGATAACACTGCAATGCTATTTGATAGATCTAAAACTGATATTTTGCATGCAACAAGGGTGTGAAAAACTAAAAATTTTAAATTTCAATTTTCTCAAAATTTTCCCAACAGATTTTTTAGATCTTTACATCAAATCGAAGCTGAGACCACGTACTACAATGGTGTGTTGACAGATTCTTTGTACATTTTTTTTAACCCTAAACTTCGTTCAAGGACACTGTGTCCAATCTTTCTTTTGGACATTGTTTTATTTTGGTGACATACTAACTTTACCAGGTAGTGCTGCCTTTTTTTCACTGAAATTGATCCTAGTGTTAATTTTGCAACTACTTGGCCCAGGTGCAAGTTTTAGACCTGGCTTTATCTCTGTTGATGATATGGGAGACTTAACCAAGTACCTCGACATGGTATCTTCACAAATATGATGACTTCCATCATAAATTCAGAGATTTATTGTTTTACAGAACAATAACTTCAAAGAAACCCTACGATGGCTTGATTTAGGAAGTCCTGTTATTGCCCAGGGGATGACCCCATTGTCATTAATCAAACTAAATGTCCAACTTAATCCTGCAGGTTCCATTCGGTTACTACTAATTAGTCTCTTGTGTTTTTTGCAAGCATCAAGTGCCTAACCTGTGAAATATCCAAGCCTGTGATACTAAAAAAAGTTTCTGTATAGCATTCTAGACCAGATTTTCTGCAAGAGGTTCTTGCACGTTTAATACCATTATTAACCTTTGTTTCCAATGGATGTCTTTCTTCCCAGTATGAGCTTCATAAGTCTCCTCTATGAGAACTGAGAAGCTAAAAATAATTCTTTCTAATGTTTAAGAATTGGATAAAACTCTTTCAAAATGTGATGTAACTGATGTCATTGCTTTGTTCTAGGTTTGAATTGCCATATTTAAGAATAAGTGTCCACAACCTCTGGACATACAAAGGAGTACAGAGGGTTTGTTCCTTCAGGAGGTGATAAAGTCGTCTTCACAGAAAAATTTCAAGATTGCAAACCAGCTGAAATTCATCTCTAGATATTTCATCTGCCTGTTTGACATCAATGATGTTTGACATCAATGCTGTCATTACAGGAAAAGAACATAGCACATATTTTGCAATGAAGTGAGTGGTCAATTCGTTATTGGGAGAGATGTGACCTCACTGCTGAAATTTATACTCGTTCTTTGACTTCTGCTGACAAAAATGGCAAGAATAGGATTTTACCTCATAACGATCATTTTGGTAATACTTGTCATTCTCTTGCTGTAATTACATGCATTTAGTGAAGTACAGTCAATTGCTCAATAACATTGTAATCAACACAAAAAGATTAAAAATATTATGATGGCTGCAAGAAAATATTTGTTCCTCCAAGTGAAAAATTGCATTCGGTAATCTCAAATGACTGTTTTCGTGTTTATTTTTATTATGGCAGACGATATCTCCGGCACTTTACAGAAGTTGGTTTACATATATGGTTAATTGTCCAAATTGTATAATCAGATGAGAAGATGTGTCAGGAAAGAGTAACAAAACTGATTTAGAGACATGCAAACTTGACACATTCAAATCTAAGCACCCACCACCATGCTCTATTTATTAGATTGTTGTAATAATTTGATCTCAGAGGCTTTGTCTGCAAATGCAAGACCCATGAATTATTCAGTTCGAATAACAAAGACATTAACAGTATTTATTGAGAAAACATTAAAAAATTGAAAAACAAGATCCAAACATCCGTCCATTCAAATTGAATGAGACATTTCAACCATTGTCATTGCATCGTGATTGTTCATCTTTGAAAAAAAAAAAGTTAATTGCAGATGTACTGATGATCATCACTCTTTGGTTATGAAAAATGTGTGACTATAAGACTGTACAATCCCATAAAGGTCTCAACCTGACTGCATCTGCCTCTCACCGCATGCAGTCAAGAAATTGTGACTGCACCACCCCTCAGGCTGCGCTCCTCAGGGGTGACCTCATTGCGGTCTGACTGCATACTGCTCTAATGCCTATATATATAGCTATATATTCCCACATTTTATGAGTGCTCTTGATTATTCTACCTGTAATAAGGCTAATGAGTTATATTTATAGGCAAATGCGTATGACACTCCCTCATCGGCACATATGAACAATCACTACGAGCTTGATTGTTCAAGGAAAAGCTGTGATTAGGCTGCTCATTTCCTACAGAAAATCCTTCCCTGTACATTCAGTACTTGCCTATTTAGTTCACATATATTTTCATACACCTATGTCGTATGTGCAAACTGTGCATGTGTTGTTGTGTATTATAAAAATACACTGTAGACCAACATGCATTAGGGACAGTTCAGAATTTATGACTGGGGGGGTGGGAGTTTTGGCCGAGGGGGTACTAACTTTTCACATGTGTTTCAAGGGGAGTACTAATTTTTGACAAGATGTCCAAGGGGGGGTAAGAAAATTTAACAAAATATATACGTAATAAAACACGCATACACTCAGTTTATTCACGCTTTTTTACGCGCAATATGTGCGCGTGATCGTCCACGGGGCACATCTATGACAATATGAATAGGTTATACTACGAATTTGAGGTGTATAACTAACATTTCAGGTGGTTATAACCCCTGAAATGTTAGTTCTACACCGAAAATGAGTTGTATAAGCGACTTATACTCCATACAACTCCTGAAAGATTTTTAACTGAATTTTGTGACTTTGCTGTCATTTCAAGGTGCGTTGTTTGCAGAAAAAAACAGTACAACAGGCTAACTTAATCCCCAAGATAGATAGATAGATAGATATGGTAAGTGCAGCCCTCTAAGCCCAGTTCTGGGCGCTCACGAGGGTTGATTGATGAGATGGGAGAGAGAGCGGGACTCCTCAACATGTTACACATTTACCCCATGTGAAGGATCTTTTACTTGCCCAGCACAGACACTGATGCAAGGGGCCGCCAATTTAACGTCTCATCCAAACGACATCCAGCTGGGATTTTGCTCATGAAGGTCCACTGAAAATTTTGAGTTCCCCACCCGGGGTTCGAACCCATGCAGGCAAAGACCTTCAGCGGAGCAGGCGCGAACATTAACAGTGGTATAACTAACAAATCCGTTGGTTATACCATCACTGTGCACTAACGAGGGGGGTACCCTCGCCATCAGGGCAGCCATGACAATTCCTGATTCGTGATTTCAAAGTGAAATTGCAAAAAATGTAGGGGGAGTGAGGTCGTCAAACTGGAAAGATAGTTTAAATGGCTTGTGGGATGAATAATTGCCAAATGCCAGACTCAAACAAGCAAGATGAAGTGAGAAATTAATGAAATTAGAAATCAGGCGAGGTGAGGGTACCACAAAAAACGTAAAATGGTCGGGCGAGGGTACCAGCATTTTGGCGAGGGTACCAGCATTTTGGCGAGGGTACCAACACCGAAAATGGCGAGGGTACTAGCATTTTGGCGAGGGTACCAACACCGAAAATGGCGAGGGTACTGTAAGATTTGGGCGAGGGTCACTTCCGGTTGGCGAGGGTACCCACCAAAAACGGGGTTGGCGAGGGTAATGCAAGATATTGACTGGGCAATATCAGAGCAATCTGAGCCAACAGTCGCAGGGAAAAAGCAATGAATCAGCTTATCAATAGATAACATCATGTACTGACACTTGATTGCACTTCTGAAGTAACTACACCAATCAGGAACTCCAATTGAGAACACAATTGCAATACCTATCAATAAAGAAGAATCTTAAAATTAATTAACCCCAATGAGAAAACTGTTGCACAATAGGCTTACCAGTTCTACCCAACTGTGGAAGTTAGAACAATGTGGATTTAGCAGATATATATCCAGTATCTGTTATCTACAAATAAAAACAAATGAGTACAGAGTAAGAAACATTCAATGAATCAACTAATTCATTTGCTCTTTGTTGTGGAAGATCACAGCATGTGCTGACACATGATCGCAATTCTGAAGTTATCAATCAGGGATTCCAATCGAACATGATTGCATGCCCTATAAATATAGGAAAATATTCAAATTAATTGACTACCTCTCACTCTCAGGTAAGATCAAAATGGCCAAAGTTGCTGAACAACTATCATAGAATCTCTTTTCCTCTGTGTCTTCTGAGCACACAATCAAATCCAATCAAGTTGGTCACTGCTGCTTGCATGGTTGCTTCTCTGCCACTGTTTGATTACTGCAATTTCAGTAAGTATGAGTTTCTGCAATAGGACAGTTAAACGTAGCAAATGTACTGGATGTGATTGGTTGAGACACTGAATTACATGGCATAAAATTGATTTGAATACCATAAAACGTATATCAAGCCCAGTAGACGTGCTTGTTTGTGGTTAATCTCACATACAAAACAAACTCAGCTGCTCAATGAAGCAGAATTATTACGTTTTTCACAGGTTCCAACGTTCAACATATAGATTTGGAGAACGTTTTATTGCTCATACACCAATCAGATAAGCTTAAAATGCAACGTAGATGTCTTCAAAACTTGGCCAAGCAACTCATACTTATTGAATTTGCAGTAACAGATTCTGTTGGTCTAGGTTTGAAGCCATGCTGGCTGGCTGTGCTTCCTTCGATTCTGCACCAATAGATCAATTGTTTGTTCACTCATGGGAAACAGCCTTGGCTCCACTGTGGAAGTCTCAAGTTGTGGTTTTAACTACATGAACTTGCATATAAAAACAAGTTAGTTTGATGGATATATATATACACAGTCAGGCCTACATAAAAGCTTTGAAAAAGTGAGAATTTCACCATTGCTGAAACCATTATTAAACCTCCCAATCTAAAATCTGACTGGCACATTCATTGACCTGAGAGAAAAACTTTTTCTTGTAATCCTTACATTTGATGGTGTCACAGCTCAATGCATCATACAACAGCGAAGTACCCTACCAACATGTAATGAGCTAAATAAAGTTTATTCAATCAATCAGTTATTTAGCTTATTCTCCATCTGAGATAGTGAAGAATTGAGTTATAACGGGTCTTGTGTTGCCCTATAAAATTGTGATGACCAAACAGAGATGAGCTGATGCGTGGTAGGCCTACATTGCAAGAGCAAAATGGGATCTGCCTCAATCCCTGTCAGCGTGCCTCGGCGGTCCGGCGTCGGCCTGGCATCGGTCCGATGTCAGCAGCATCGGACCGGCTTTGGGCCGACGTTGGGCCGCCGAGGCACGCTGATAGGGATATAATTAAAAAAAGTAAATTGAGATAAACATGACTGATAAACTGAATGCAGATTAAACATTCAGATTAAGTATCTATCTATCTATCTATCTATCTGTCTATCTGTCAGTCTATATCGCTCTATCTGTCTGTCCATAGGCACATTTCGCGGGGACCAGGGGGCTGCAGCCCTCCTGGCATCAGGGCAAATAGCAAGTCAGAGCAAATTCTAACCAATATCATGGCAGATCAGCTGCCCCGGTCACATTCTTAACATGTTAAAAAATCAGAGCAAAATAACAACAGGACCCCCCTCTGGCCCCCCTCGAAATGGCCGTCCCGTATGCATGTATGTGCACATTGTACAGTGGCGGATCGAGACAGGGGGGTCCGGGCGTATTTCGACATTCATGGGCTCGCTTCGCAGCGTATTTTTTTTCAAAATACTATTATTAATCTCAGTGGTCTAGGGGGGGCGGCCCCTAGGCCCCTCCTGTATTCGCAGCTGATCTATCTATCTATCTAACTGTGATAGTATCTATCTATCTATATATCTATGTATCTATCTATCTTGTTAATGGATTAACAGCAAAAAAAAAATATTTATAGACCAGTCATTTCAGTTGGTACCCTCACCATGACAATTATTGGAAATGGTGGTACCCTCGAGAGGCTTTAGTGGTTACCCTCGCCCTTACGATGTATTTCAAATGTAAAATCTGATAATTCTGTGACCTATCACACGTGGATTGCTTGCCCAATGGTTAGCTTAACATTAAAACTACATGTTTGATAAATATAGGTTTTGGATTTGACGTTATAATCTCAGGATGACAGAAAATGACTTTGAATCGAGTGTTGTAATGGCTGCCCTGATGGCGAGGGTACCCCCCTCGTTAGTGCACAGTGACCATGGCAAAAGACAATAGAAAACTGTCTTGGTGGAGTATGATTTAAGTTTATTTCATGCAGACCACCAAGATTATTGAAGCAATCCCATGATAAACTACCCCCATTGAAATATTCTAAAATAAATATTTGGAGAGTATTCAGCAGTGCTGTCTTGCCTGCTAGAGGGCCTGAAATACAGTCTACTGGAACGGGTCATGTAAACTGCCACAAGCAGCATGCAAATTAGTATGATATGGCAGAACAAAATAGCTTTCTTTCATACTGTGGTAATCTTAGATTAGTAAAAATAATGTTGGGTAACAAAATTAATGTTTGTACTTTCAAGTTATCAGCGCCTCTGCAAGTTATAGGCCTACAGTAACAATGGAAGGAACAGAACAAAGTGACATAACTAGTATTGATAATAAGTCACAAAAGATAATATGTAAATGGCTCTGCCATGAAATTTGCGCAGCTCTTCAAATTTTTAGGACTCACAGTGTTACCATAACTTTTATCTTTATTTCATTTCCAATGTATAAAGTTGTGTGGAAGACAGATATGTAGAAAGACAGATAAATGTAGAATAATAGAGAGATAAAATATTGGAGAGATAAAGTATATAATATATATAATGCAGATAAATAGATAAATAGATAGATTGATAGATAGATAGATAAATAGATGGATAGATAGATAGATAGATAGATAGATAGATAGATAGATAGATAGATAGATAGATAGATAGATAGATAGATAGATAGATAGATAGATAGATTAAACAGATAAATAGGTCTAATATTGATAGATTGATTAATAATCAATCATCTCAATGGTAAAAGGCAGACAATACTGAAGGCTGCCAAATTTAAGTCTAGTTTAAATTGTTGACATTACATTTAATAGCATAATGGTAATAAAAAACAATATCATGATTTGCATGTAGATTAATTGCTCACTGTTACACAATCATCAGTTATAATGATTATGTAACTTTTGTTATGTTTTCTTGTTGTCTGTTTTGAAATTAAATGAATCACTTGTTAATAATTTAATTTAGCTTGTCAAGGCTAATAATTAACTATTCCATAATAATTATAGGTACAGGGAATATTACTGGAGAAAATTGAATTTTTAAGACACTTTTGAAGATGAGTATGTTTTTTTTTATATATACGAAACTTAATCATTGATAAGAAGCTGGACCCACTTGACCTAATTTCCAACTGTGGACTGTTGATGTTGAGACCATCACTGCACAGATTTTTGAGTTCTCTCCTGTGCTAAATTTCGCTTCGCGAAACGGCCTGCGGCCGTTTCGCTGCGCGAATATAAGCAAAAATCAATGTTCATGAAAAAGTTACCTAACCAATCAGTCAGAATTATTCGACAATGACCAATATTTATAAAAACATTATGTAACCAATCCGTTGACATTTTTAGAGAATCCAAACAATCCAATTCAATGAGTCCGTCTGACACTTTGTGTCATCTGCAAAAATATGGACTCATGGAGTCTGCCTGAATACATGTTTGGTCACCAGGTTACGGACTAAAACAGGTAGGAATGTTGATAGAAGTGCCCCAAAACATTTTCTAAAATTTAATTGCCAAGTTTCAGCTGAAACGCCAGTCCCTCTGTCAAGTTTGGTACCATTATGCACATTTCAGGGAGGTCTGGCTTGATTTAAATTCAATGTTTTAATAATACTCTCTTGGCCATTAACCAGAAAATAACACTGGCAGCAAGTAACTGAAGACATCGAGAAGGGAGCAGGAAATCTGTAAAGAGTAGGCAGAAAGCTGCCGAAAACAAACATGGTTGTAAGAATTAAGACATCTCTAATCAAACTGACTGCCAACAACATTAAGCTCAGTTCAGGGGATTCCAAAAAAATTCACTTGCAAATAAAAACTGCTCCACCCACACAAAGGTCTGGAACTGCAAATTGAGAACGACCTTTTTGGATTGTGTGGGCATATTGACCTTGGCCAAATGTGAGATTACCTTATATTAACTTCATTTTCTTAGTTCATACATAGTTCTTAAGAACGACTGCAGACTGCTGAGACTACCACTACTCATGTGCACTGTACATATTTTAAACGTCACTTCTGAAGGGCCATTGCTATTCAAGCTGCCTTTGCAACCAAGGAGGGTACTTAAAGACATATTGCATGGCCCTCCATAGCACTCCATCAGCTGAGGAGGAAGTCCATTATATGTTCCTTCACCACTGAGAGCTCACTTTCTAAAAAAAGAATTTACACTTCATTTCACAATCAAATGCAAAATAACTTTTAGCCTTTTTCAATACTTGTGGACAAGGGCAGGTAAAAGTGAGTAAAACATCTAATGGCTTCAGGCCACCATAATATCGGGTAAGTATGGACAGGTTCTGTACAAACATTATACAAGGACACCTTGAGCATCTTCTGTTTAAAAGTTTTGTCAAACTATCTGAAGAACTTACTGTTTACCAGACAAATTAGTCACTAAAAATGGACAAAATATGCCCCTATTTGTGACATTGAAAATGGAGGAATTTATATTTATGTCATTTTTGTTGAGATGAATAGGCTATTCGAAACTGAAGCGGTTGTTGCTGACCTTTGGTATCCCATACATTAAATAATAAAAGTTGTGTGGGTCAGTGGTCACATGCCAATGTAATGTCAAAAAGTTAACCTCATTTTTCCATGTCCTTCTAATGATATGGTGCTATTGTCATTTCATTGTGTACAGGTCCTCAGAAACCCTCCTGCAAAGATCCATGATGATATTATGTTGAATATGAGCAAAGGTGAAGTAACAATGCTTGTACTGTTAGATCTTTCAGCTGCTTTTGACACGATTGATCACAATATTCTACTTAAACGTCTGAAAGGCAGATATGGTGTTCATGATTCTGCACTAGACTGGTTCAAGTCCTACATTTTTGAAAGATCACAATCTGTCATAATTAATGACAAAATATCAACCAAGTTGCCTCTTAAATTTGGAGTTCCACAAGGTTCAAAACTGGGACCAATCTTATTCAATTCATATATTGCTCCAATGAGTGAAGTGGCTGCAAAAAACCAAGTCAAAGACCAAAAATATGCTGATGATGAGCAACTTATACTCTCTTTCAAACCAACCTTTTTAGATCAGAAAAATGCTACAGACAAAATGGAAAAGTGCATTGCTGAAATCAGGAACTTTCTCCATGAAAATAAGCTTTGTAACAACGGAGAAAAGACCGAGCTACTGCTCATTGGCAGTTCACATCAACTCAATAAACTCCAATTATCGTCAATCAGTGTAGACAATGTCAAAATTAATGCAGCCGATCATGTCAGGAACCTAGGTGTAATCTTTGACAAAAACATGACCATGGAAAAACAAATCAACAAAATGTGCCGGAATGCCTATTTCAACTTGAGAAATATTTCAAAAATCAGGAAATCATTAGACAAAGACGTTTGCAAAACGGTAGTTAATGCTCTTGTCACTCCTCACCTAGACTATGGAAATGGTCTTCTGTATGGTGCATCTAGTCGATTACTGAATAAACTACAAGTAGCCCAAAACTCCGCAGTTCGTCTGATAGAGAAACTGAAAAAGCATGATAGTGTCAGCCAATTTAGGAAGCAGCTACATTGGCTACCGATTCCAGCTAGAATCCAATTCAAACTTATGCTAACCACATGGAAAGCAGTCAATGGGCAAGCACCTCTATATATTCAAAGTCTGATCCAACCAAAATCCAAACAGAACTGTAATCTAAGAAGCAATGACAAAGTGCTCTTGAATGAACCAACCTCCTGCAATAAAAACAAATTTGAGGACAGATCCTTTTCGCATGCTGCCCCAAAGCTCTGGAACAAACTCCCAGATATTGTCAAGGTTACAACAACACTTGACTGCTTCAAGAGAAATCTGAAGACTCACCTGTTCAAGAGTTTCTACAAATAAATCTATACTACACAAGCGCTAGTGAGCAGTTTAATGGAATTGGCGCTATATAAATGTCTATTATTATTATTATTATTACAGGTCTACTCACCACTCACTGGATAAAATATATTTCATCTAAGTTGCCACCTTTTGTTGCCCAATAGTCAATTGTCACAAAATACCTTCCTCTTCAAGTCAGAGAACAGCCAGTGCGTATTAAAAGAATAATTGAATTGATGTCTCTCCACATCCTTAAATTCAATGACATCAGAATTGCTGCTCTGCAGTCAGCAAGAGTGATTCAAGGTGATTCCAGGTAATAGCAGGTCAAAGACAGATAATAAGATCCGATCACTAAATGACAATGACATCGGCCTGAGGATTATTTCTCTTATGTAAAAACATTTGATATCCATAGCTCAGATGAAGGGAATTTGTGTTCTCAGTGTGATGATGGACAAATCAAAATACTGGAATCTTTACATCAGTATGCTCACCATGAAGAGCTGAGTTTATTCAGGGGTGATAATTTTCTGGAAGCCTTGCAGTTGAGCTTCGGGAGCCTATTTCCTAAAAGTTGCTTTATCTTCAAACATCGCTAATGGCTCTACAGCGCATGCATGATGTTGGAGGTTAACCTAACATAGGCCTAGGCCTATATCACATTGAGCTGAGCTGATTTCTTCAGCCTGAGGTGATCTCAGAGCTATTTACTTGAGGCAGTGCTGGAGTGTCACCAGGTGAATAACCTATAGATACGAATCTTACAATGATAGTCTATTTTTTTTTTTTTTGTCGCTGGTGAAGCCCAGTGTATGACATATCTGCGTTTCCAAACAGAGAACTGTGAAATATCGAAATCTGTCATACTCAAATGTTTAATAATTCTCTCTTGGTCATTAACCAGAAAATAACACTGGCAGCAAGTAAGACAGAAGGCTGCCAAAAACAAACACGGTTATTAGAATGAAAGAAATCTCTATGCAACTACCAGCAACATTAAGCTCAGTTCAGGGGATTCCAAAAAAATTCACCTGCAAATAAAAACTGCTGCACCCACATAAAGGTCTGGAACTGCAAATTCAGAATGGCCTATTTGGATTGCGTGGGCATGTTGGCCAAGGCCAAATGCAAGTTACCTTATATTCACTTCATTTTCTTCTTTCATACACATTTCTTAAGAACGACTGCAGACTGCTGAGACTACCACAACTCACTGTACATATCTTAAACGTCAGTTCTGAAGGGCCATTGCTATTCAAGCTGCCTTTGGAACCAAGGAGGGTACTTAAAGACATATTGAATGGCCCTCCATAGCACTCCATCAGCTGAGGAGGAAGTCCATTATGTGTTCCTTCACCACCTAGAGCTCACTTTCTTAAAACCTAAGAATGTACACTATATTTCACAATCTTGTGCAAAATCATTTTGGCCTCTTCCGCAATATTGTTGGACAAGAGCAGGTAAAAGTGAGTAAAACACGAAATGCCTCCAGACCACCATATTATCATGCAGGTACAGTACAATCATAAAATGGCTCGTCAGTTTGGATCGACACTTATCTATCGATCTGGAGTGATCCACGGCAATCTTGGTTGATAGGGAGTGATCGATCTGGAGTGATCTGTTGTGATCTGTATCAAATAATCAAAATAAATATCAATAAATGTACTTTTCTATACTTAATAACTTCTGGATGTGTTTCCTTAATCAGTATGCTCAATTGTTAGATGGATTTTATATGTTCTTTGACTTATAATCCTAAATAAAAGTGAATTAGTAGATCACAACAGATAGAGTTACATCATCTCGGATCACTACAGATCAATCTTTATCCGGACCACTCGGAATCACTATGGTTACTATGTTGAGCCACTTTAAGATGGTTGTACTGTAAGTATGGACAGGTTCTGTACAACAAGGACACCCTGAGCATCATCTGTAAAAAAAGTTTTGTCAAATTATCTTAAGAACTTACTGTTTGCCAGACAAATTAGTCACCAAAAATGGACAAAATATGCCTTAGTCTGTGACATAGAAAATAGAAGAGTTTTATTTCTGTCATTTTTGTCAAGATGAATATTCAAAACTGAAGTGGTTGTTACTGACCTATGGTATCCCGTACATTATAAAGTTGTTTTGGTCACATGCCATTGTAATGTCAAAAGTTGAGTTTCATCGCCCGATAACCTCATTTTTCCATGTCCTCTAATGATATGGTACTATATTGTCATTTCATTTGTGTGTACTCACCACTTACTGGATGCAATATATTTCATCAAAGTTGCCACCTTTTGCTGCCCATTGGTCAATTGTCACAAATACCTTCCCCTTTACATGTAATTCAGGGAACAGCCACTGCATATTAAAAGAATAATTTCATTGACGTCTCTCCCTCATTTTATATTCAATGACATCAGAATTGCTGCTCTGCAGTCTGCAATCTTGAGTGATTCAAGGTGATTCCAGGTAATAGCAGGTCAAAGACAGATAATAAGATCCAATGACTAAATGATAATGACATCTGCCTGAGGATTATTTCTCTAATAAAAAAACATTTGATATCCATAGCTCAGAAGAAGGGAATTTTTGTTCTCAGTGTGATGATGGACAAATGAAAATATTGGAATTATTTCATTTACAAAACAAACAAAGGTAAGGCCAGACTTTTTCATTTTAGCTTCTTGGATCAACCGACTCAACAGATTTTCTGCCTACAGAACAAAAAGTTGAGCACAATCAGAATTTTTATCAAATTGACATTATAAAAGATTGATATTTCACCTTTTGTTTTGTTCTACCGACTGACCCCGGAAAAAGTGCCTCGAGAAGACCCGAGAAGATAAAGATCAATTATGTCTGGTCTAAGAACATTATCACTTTTGCTGATATTGTATTTCATAAAACCTCCAAAGGAAAGTTTATATGAATCTTGAAGGCAACCTGTTTCAAATAATGATGCAACCTGCAGCCAGTAAATCCACCACAAAGAGAAAGAGGTTGGGCTGAAAGGCCAAAGGACGGTAAGGTGGGAAAGCAATAATTATTCATTAAAGGCAGCACTTGGCACATGTTGACTGCCAGAAACAGGATTCAGGTTTTTGTTCCTTTCCATCAACCTGTATTCTGTAGCGAATTGAGACCCTTCTAATTGTATATATATATATATATATATATATATATGTATACATAGTAAAACTGATGTTGACTCTTCAAGGATCAGTGATTTTATCAGTTGGGTTGTTTCACATATATAATTCCAAATATTAATGATTATGTCCCAAGTTTCTTTAGCATATACACGTATTGTAACAGTATTTTGAAACAAGTATTCGTGTTCAAAATTTCCAATGCAGAATAATGGCTTAATATTGTTGCAGTACATTTATCATATTTTGCATTTGTGAGGCCAAAGGCTCTTATTGTGTCTACAAATAAAAGTTCTGAATCTGAATCTGCTGTGTGCTTCAGACAAGCGGATCAAATATCGCAAGCTCCTGTGTTGTATCGCATCCTCATTATACCACTGAATGTTCAGAAATGTGTATACTCTATCATAACTTCTGTATGTAGTCCGCAGTCTTGAACTTGCGAGAGATCATGACATGCATTTACTTTGATTTCAATGAAGACTCACCAAAACTAGGCCACTATATGGGCTTTGATCGAAGTACATACATACATTCCCTCTGAAGGGCAAATTAGCTGTGCTGTAGCCTGTAAGACATATATATATCATTGAAGTTCTTATCACCCAAATGTGCCATATTGTATTATCTAAAGTCTCGTAAGTGAATCAGTTGTTAATTTCTTGAAATATTAAATGTATTCAAATGTGTACCCTTTTGTTTAGAATAGAAATTGCCCATTATAAAATATCATTCAAAAGAGAAAGGTATGGCGATATTAGTTTGTAAATACAGTAAAATAGGTAATTAAAATAGGAATTGAGTAGTGAAAGTTGTGGAAGGTAAATTCTAGTAATGTTCCTGTTTGACTGTGACAGTTCAATAGGAAATGAGATTGTAAGGCAGCAATACCAATGAGAGGTAGTTGTAATCATGGGCCAGTGATGTTAATACCATGGATCTATAAGTTAGACGTTTATGATAATACAGTGGCTGTTGTAATTGATGTCTTAATCAGTTAATGGCATGTGATCATTGTTGATGGCAATGAAGCTGAAGAGGTTGGTGGAAGAACTGACAATACTGAAGTATGGAATTGGACCTTGCAGGTGTTGCCCTCTGGTGTAAAAAAGTGGAACATCACGGCAATTTGATGAGAATCTGGTGTTGGAATTATGCATTGTTGACTGACAGTGATTTAATGTTACTTGGTCTATATACAGGAAATGCAGTTGGGAATGTATGGATAACACAGGAAAGAACGGTCAGCCGTGATTTAGACTGTGTGGTGCACTGCCACTTGGTATGCCATGTTTAAATTCTGCTGTCACATGTTTCAATTCTGCAGGAAATATGCATACCATACCTGGTGGTGTGGATGAGGGAGGACTGAAAAACGGACAGAAAACTGCAAAATAGCATAAATTGAGGATCATCTGAAGCATTTTGTGTTTAAAAAAGTGTAGGTGAATAAGTTAGCTGCAGGGAATGTTGAAGGAAGATGTGAAGAGCCGGTAAAAGGGGTGATCATGTGACTGATTTTTTAACTCAAATGTTAGGATGATACATGAATATGACTGTCTTATCATCATGTTTGAGTTGGTCCTTACCAAGGACTTATTACATAAAAGACTCAGAAAAAGCACATTCAGAGGGAAGAGGTCAGAGGAAATGAAGCTCCTTGCTGGTAATCGGTTAAATCCAATGGCAGTTGAGGCAAACAGCAGATTTTAGTTAAGCTGCTTAAGGATTGCTCACCAATAGAGGCCGTACCACAAGCCTGTTCTAAATGCATGCCATTTTCACTGCCTGCCTGAGGCTCATTTGCTCCTCACAATCTTTGTCAATTGGCTGTGAGACACATAACACTAGGTCTCATTGGGTAGTGTTCAAATCTCCATAATGACCTGTATGTACCTTGGAAACATTTATGCAAATTAGAATTCATCACAGGAAGGCTCAGGCACACACTAATGAGATCTCAAGCTTAGCTACAGGGTGTCCTGCATGATCACTTGATCACGTCACTGAACCATTGCAAATGAGGATGACATTATCATTTGGTACTTTGCCATATTGGTGGTCTTTCGAAAATAAGTCAATGCAGCTTTATTCAATTCAAGACCAAATAAAGTTATTCTGATTCTGATTCTTAAAGTTCAAGACAGAAGAGAAAAACATCTCCATGGGAATATATTTTTTAGAAACGGATGGTGAAAATGTGTGTTTGCCCAAGAAAATAGTTGAAGGTGGTGCATAAGGGACATTGAGGGCATTATTAAATGTGAGATATAACATATAGGAACGGAATATTGGAAGGGCAATTCCGTAAACTCAGATTTACAGATTTGACACTTTAGCAGCTTGTGTAGCCCTTCCACCATGCCTTAGCTATTTCATTGTTACATAGGGATGAGGCCAGGTCATAGGGGTATCAGACAAGCCACCAACCAAAGTTCCAAGTGCAACAGGAGCTGAGCTACATCAAAATATATAGCGTTTTGGACGTAAATTACACTCTTAACAAAGAGGTTTTGTATGGAACCTTTAAAGGTTCTATAAGCTGGTATAGATTAGGGTTCATTATTCAACTTTTAAAAAGGTTCCATCAGCAGACAAAAACAACATTGAGATAATCTAGCTGCACTGCATGAACTCCCGCAACGGAACCCCTTTCTCTCAAGTTTGGAGGATAGGGTGCTATCATAGGGCCTTAATAATAGAAATAAAACGGTATGATTTTATCTAGCGCCCATTCAAGATAAATCTGCTCACTGACCTTCTGACCAAGTATTGAACCTTTTCAATTCAATTGAGCCCTAAAAAAAATGTAGAACCTTTTTTCGGCTGAGAGTTCTTTATATACCTTTAAGAACCTTTTGCGTTAAGAGTGTATGTCTGGTCTCTTGAGATGTAACGGTACTCAGATGTAATTGAAATGCCTATTGAAGAGAAAAACAAAACGCTAAAATTAATGAACATAATAAAAATTGATATTCAAATTTTAGTTTTCATCAGAAACAAAAGCTTCTGCTTCAAAATGGAACCTCTTTTCTGTTTTAAGTTGACATAGCATCGTTTTGGTTCTTGACCTGTTGAAACCCATATATGTTGTTAATGAAACTGTCTTTGAATGAAGTTCAATGAACACATGAAAATGTGTTTTGGTGCTTCTCTAGACCTTCTCCTGTGCTTTCAGGGATCGTAGCCGGGGCTTTGAAGTCAGAAGTAGGAGTCAGGAATCGCAGGTTTTTGGGTAGAGTCGGAGTCGGAGTTGAAGGGAGTCATAATTTAGGAGACCTAAGGAGTCGTAGTCGCTTGTCAGAAAGCCAGTGGAGTCGGGAGTCGGTTCACTTATTACCAGACTCCAAAGCCCTGATTGTAGTCACCAATTACGTTTTATTTCAAGTGCAGGTGTAGTAATAAGCGTGAAAGCTTACATTAGTGATAATGAATAATTTATTGTCAGAATAAATGATATATCTCTTGGTTCAACTCTTTGTCTGATAACCTAACCCATTTGAGGATCTATGTAATACAAATATTTTACACAACACGTGAACGCAGGTCTAATATTAGGGTCATGATGTACTGAACATCTTTATTAGCAGACCATAACCATAAAAATGTCATGAAGGAATTTGAGTAAGCCCATCAAAAAAATCTCAGGAGTATAATAGATAAAGGAATGGACTTACTTTTGCTGATTTCAAAGCAAGTCTCTCATAATGTTTTGAGTGAAGAGTGGGGCATAGTGGACATAGATATTATGAGGCCATGGATTTGTCAAAATGCTGTATATAAATGTGCCAGAATATGACCAGGGAGATTTCCACTCGTTTTTTGTATTTAATTTGCTCCTAATACATGTCAAGAGGGCAATTCCTCTGTGCCTGGTTGCCTTGATGATTACAGTTGAGCAAGGTCCTACAAATGGCTTGTTAAATGACGGGTTGTTGGAAATGAGGCGGTTCCAAAAGATGGAAAAAAGACTGTGAAGAAGCACGTTCAGGATGAAGAGGTCAGAGCAAATGAAGCACCTGTCTGGCCATAGGTCATCCAATGGCCATTGAGGCAAACAACTGTTTTTTAGTCAAGCGGCAGTCATCTGCTCACATTCTGCTCCAGTACTGGTAGTGGAGACCATGAGAGGCAATGGGAGCTAACATACTGGAAGCCTGTTCCTTCCTGCCCCAGGCTCATTTGCCGCTCATTATTTCTTCTCAATTGCCTGTGAAACACACGTCATTTGGTCCCATTCACCCATTTCAAAATCTCCTTAATGACCTTCTGTACCTTGGATTGGAAGTATTTTATGCAAAACGGCATTCATTTTGGTAACGGGGAAGCAAACTAATGAGATCACAAGCTTAACTTCAAGGTGTGTGCATGGTGTGATGTATTATATGATAATTACAGAAATGGGCATGGACTATTCTTTGCCAATATCTAAATCAAGTCTTTTTTGTCTTTTTGGCGATTTGGAGATTGGCACTTTAGAGATTGGCTGACGCATCAGTCCAAAAGGACCTCCGAATGAATAAATTATCTCTAGAAGAGTTATTCTTTGCTATACAAGGTGTTTTTGCATGAAAAATAAGCAATTGTTTTCAGAAGTGTAAAGTTGTTTTTTTTACCACCCTGTATGGTGTGGTTGCAGTGCTACTTAGTATCATTCTTAAATTAAATACCTTAACCATTTTTATGGACATAGCTATACTTTGAGCGTGGAAGTACTCTATATACAAATGTGGAAGCACTCTATATAATATGCGCCCATACCATCTGTTGTACATATTTGTATATAGAGCTCTCTAGCGGCTGTACTGTAATAAAGTCAGTAGATGCTCGAACTTCACACTGGCTGGTTGCTTCTCTCTCTTTTGTATCTTCCCACATTCTACATACTATACGGTTCTTCTATGATGATCTTTTACCTGTGTGCTTGCAGGAGTAAAACAGACCTTGCTGTTGGATAACCAAAATTTTTATTTGCCTTTTTAGTTTAGAATGACTTTAACAGGGGGCAAAACAATGGAATAATAATGATCCTAATTCTGGTCCAATTTTGAATCACTGATGAATGTCCCAGTTCTGTTTTAATGCTTTCAAAATTGATTTCAGTAAATAGTGTCATTGCTCAAATTGCATTATTGATTCCTGGTTTTCTAAACAAACGCTTTGTGTAACAAATGATTTCTTGAATTACTCAAATGCAAAATTTAGTTGCTGCTTGGAGTTAATGTCCTTCATCATTGTGACACAATGCTAACAGTGAAAATGCTCTAATGGTTTACTTGTTTACTTTGGTTACACTCACAAGGAAGCCCAGGGCTTAGGCAGGAGTGGGATGAACGCTGTATGTATTGATGAATGACAAGGCTGGGAGTCTGCCACATACCCTATTAATTCAGGGATGTGCAGGCTCTTTCAGTTGCTCCAGCATAGAACAATGGATACAACCCCCTCCGTTTATTTTGGCCCAGGTCTCATGGGACAGACCTAGTCAAGAGCTATATAGCTTGATAGCTGCAGCTGCAGCTGCCCTCTGTTGAGTGTCTTATGAATGGTCCTGTCATTAAATGCCCACCAACAAATGAGAGGAAAAGTTTACCAGTCAAACTCATTGATAACTCATTAGGCCTGTTTTAATTGAATTTTAGTTTCTCATAGCTTCCCGTGGCACTTTTTTGTTTGGTCAGTAAGTCAAGAAAAGGCTGTAATCTCAAATTTTGTTGTGTAGACTAATGAAACATAAATGCTGGCATCACCTTTTGTTTTGTTGGTGAAAAATCTGTCATGTCGCTTGATCTGAGAAGCTAACAATAAATTATGTCCGGCCTCTTGATGTGTTATGAGCTCTGGTACTCAGACATAATTGACTTGCGCATTGAACAGACAAATAGGAACGCTAAAATTGGTGCACATGATAAAAACTGATCTTCAAATTTTAGTTTTGATTGGAGAATGGAGCCTCTTTTCTGTTTTTATTTGACATAGCATTGTTTTGGCTTTTGACCTGTTTGAAACAGATATGTTGTTAATGAAACTGTCTTTGAATGAAGTTCAATGAACAGTCTGAACACATGAAAATTTGTGTTGGTGCTTCATTGACCTTCTCCTGTACTTTCAGTGATAATAGCCAGCGCTTTGGAGTCTGAGTCAGGAGTTGGAGTCCCGAAGTCACAGGTTTTTGGGTGAAGTTGGAGTCGAAGTTGGAGTCAAACTTCGCTCTTCAGGTGGAGTTGGAGTCGTAAATCAAATAGCTGACTCCTGACAGCCAAAAATAATTAGTTTACAAAAACACAGGGCCAAAAATTTGAAATGTATCCCAAATTTTACACAAAGCCTCCTGAACAAGTGTTCATGTACAAAATAATATGAAAACTTTGTGAAATTAATTTTGTTTGCAATAATGACGATTTATAAGCGGAGTCAGAGTCGGAGCAGTAATTCAGGAGACCGAAGGACTCTGAGTCGCTTTTCAGAAAGGCAAAGGAGCTTGAGTCGGTTCACTTGTTACCTGACTCCAAAGCCCTAATAGTAGTCATAAATCCGGTTTCATGATCGAAGATGTGTGATGAAGGTATTAAGCACTCTTCACACTCTCAAGGTGGGCCCTCTTCATCAGTACATAATGCTACAGTGTATGGCTATTCAATGTATTTATTTAACGTCTTCTCTGTCCTCTTTTATTTCCAGTGGTGTAATAATAAACGTGAAAGCTTGCATAATTTATTATCAGAATAAATTATCTATCTCTTGGTCCAACTCTTCGTCTGATAACCTAACCCATTTCTGGATCTGATTAAAAGAAATATTTTACATAACACATGAACGCTGGTGACTGGTCTAATATTAGGGTCATGATGTACATGTATTAAACATCTTTATTAGCAGACCATTACCTTAAAATGTAATGAAGGAATTTGAGCAAGTCCGCCAAAAATTTAATTTTAGTAAAATCTCTCAGGAGTATAATAGATAAACGAACGGACTTACTTTTGCTGATTTCAAAGCAAGTCTCTCAATAATGGATTGACTGAAGAGTGCAGGCAGAACATAGATATTATGAGGTCATGGATTTGTCAAAATGCTTTATATAAATAAACCTGTATAATTATGACCAGGGAGAGATTTCCACTCTGTGTTTTGTATTCAATTTGCCCTAATGTCAAGCAGGCAATTCCTCTGTGCCTGGTTGCCTTGATGATTGCAGTTGAGCACTGAGCAGGGTCCTTACAAATGGCTTGTTAAATGACGGGTTGTTGGAAATGAGGCGGTTCCAAAAGATGGAAAAAAGACTGTGAAGAAGCACGTTCAGGATGAAGAGGTCAGAGCAAATGAAGCACCTGTCTGGCCATAGGTCATCCAATGGCCATTGAGGCAAACAACTGTTTTTTAGTCAAGCGGCAGTCATCTGCTCACATTCTGCTCCAGTACTGGTAGTGGAGACCATGAAGGGCCATGGGAGCTAACATACTGAGAGCCTGTTCCTGCCTGCCCCAGGCTCATTTTCTGCTCATTACCTCTTTCCAATTGCCTGTGAAATACACGCCACTTGGTCCCATTGAGCTGTTTCAAAATCTCCTTAATGACCTTCTGTTCCTTGGATTGGAAGCATTTTATGCAAAACGGGATTCATTTTGGTAACGGGGAAGCCAACTAATGAGATCACAGGCTTAACTTCAAGGTGTGTGCATGATGTGATGCAGGATGAGTTCACTGAACTGTTTCAAATAAGGATGAGGAACCTTGTTATTCAGTACTGATGGTCTTTTTAAGTGAAGTTTATGCCTGTGCAACTTGAAAGAGAAAAACAGTTTTAAAAGAAATGAGAGTTATTGAAGATATATCTTCTAAGAACCTAGACTAAATAAAGTTTTCAGTTTTTAAGAAATGCTTAGAAACCTGTGGATTAAGGCCTCACACAATGTGTCTGTTCGTGTCCTCACTTTTTATAAAAGCATTAAACTTGAAAAACAGTTTTGAATGATTTTCTTAACGATTTTTTTTAAAGGAGCCATGGTGGTAAACAATATCATGCGGTGTTGAAATTCATGACAACTCTGAACTCTTTCTGTTAGGCTGAAGGAAATTCTAAAAATATATTCACCAGGTCCTATAGAAAGGCACATACATGTAGATAAATTGATTGTGCAATGTAACTAATACATTTAGTATGTTGTTTTTATGTCGATCTGTCTTGTAGAAATCATTAAAGAAATGTTTAAAGTCAATTTTACTTTTACTGCTAAGACATATGGTGTGGTTGCAATGCTACTCAGTATCATTCTTAAATGGAATACCTAAACCATTTTAATGTACATAGTTAAACTATGAGTATATGCAGGCATATACGGTGACAGAGGTAAATTAAAATGTGGTTAAATACAACAAGGTTTGCATATATATAGTGATGATATACAGGTAAAACATCAGCACATATATTATGGACTTGTAATCATTTCTTGATTACTGCAACTGTGACCAGGCTAATGATTTATTAAAGCATATATATGTGCATGATATCAGAACCATTAAAGTTGCATCACAGCAGCCCCTAAATAGGCCCAATTGCCTATAGAAAGGCTGTAATTATGGGCTACTAATTTCATGAAGAAATATTTCCGGGAATGTCACTACATGCACAAGCACACAGAAATTATCAAGATAATATATCACTCCTAATTTCATGGGTTTGTATACCTCAATAGCATGAAAATGGCACTTGACAGTTTTCAATAAAAAGTATATCCAGACTGAGAGTAGTTTAACATGAGCTAAAAATATTTGATCCTTGGTAACAGTATCTCGTTAGATGTGAGGCCTTCAAACTATCACTAAGGTCTGTTGATTCAATTTGATTGTTCATTTTGCAAAGACTGCATCTGCAATTGTACATTAAATGTCATCTAAAATTTCTGGGTTTTTTTTTTAAAAAACTAACTTAAGTGAGGAAAGTTTCTTTTAGCACACTTGTGAGACTTCAAAAATATCATTAAGATCGGTATTTCAAAGCAACTTAGGCAACATACAAAATGGGAAAATTGACAAGAACGCACATTTTCTCATATTGCCTTTTCTTAATGCTTTACAATGTCAACATTAATGTTGTAATTTTTGTGCGACTTGCGAAAGGACGGAATTAAATTCTCTACACTACACTCATCATGGCATCTTGAGTAATTATAAATGCAAAACTAGAATTTTTAAGGTCAAATGGGGCAGGAACAAAAACATATTACAACAACCAAACTTGGTAAGAGGCTCCATGCTTGTTGCTCCATCTGAAACTTCAAAGCATATTTTGGTTTACATGTTTGTCAAATCTATTCTATTTAAATTACATCTGAGTACCTGGACTCATTCAATCTCATAATGAGTTGTCAATGAGTCTGACCAGTTCAGGTTCCCTCTTCTATCTATAGATGGCAATTTCATGATAGAACCATTTTCACTGTTAGCGTTGCACAACTGTTACAGCGATGCTGACTCCTACTGCAATTTGCATTTGGGCAATTCAAGAAACAATTTGCACTCTTAAAGCATTTGTTTTGAAAACCATGCAGGATCATCATAGGTTCATCAATATAGGCCTTGCAATTTGAGCAATTGCACTATAAAAATAGATATGAATACATAAATTTATAAAGCATTCAGAATTCATGAACAAGGGCATTCTTCAGTAATTCTAATCTAATTCTAAAACTCACCATTCAATGGTAGATCAAAAGGTTTGTCTTCTTCTGAAACTCACAAGTAGAAAGTCAGTAAAATATCAGCAATTAAATATCATGGAGCACTATTCATTTCTTCATTGCTCCAGCTATGATTAGACATACACATTATTAACACACACATATATATTATGCACTATTTGCATCATGCATATAAGAACCATGCATGTGGCAGCACCCAGCAGCCCCAGAGCCACTTGATTGCTCGTCGAAAGGCTGTGATTACGGCCACATATTTCCTTCAGATATCTTCCTGGAAGTCCTGTTTTGTAGAAGCCAGTGGATATGGTCAACATCTCATATTGTGAGTCTGAACATATATATGCCTCCAATGTCCTCCAAACCTCGAAACCTACCTAATTTCGATTAGGGTCTCAACCAGGAAGTACATCAATATTTGACAAGATATCAGACTTTTTATATGAGCCAAAACTCAGATTAACAAAGACACTAAATATAAATGTTGCTATCCATTTCCATCCCTTTCACTTTTCAGAAATAATACACTAAAACAATAGGTCAATAATGCTCCTTGGTATTTCAAGACACCATTGTCTTAGCCACTTAGGTGATTAGGAGCCATATGTAACAAAGGTACAACAGATCTTGTCCAAGCATATTCTGCTCAATATATAGATGGATGTTTCTATTATATGCAAATCACCAGTTCACAATAGACCAGCAAGCCTGTATGTCAATCTGTCACATTAAATTATCCCTCACATGCCTTATATTTTCTTTCATCATCTCGTCATGGTTTCTCTTCTGATTATAAAATATGTTCCCGAGTTTTTTTCCCTTTTGCCTTGAACTTCTCACTTCAGTGCATAAAGCTTCATTGACTGATTTTTGAAAGACCATCAATATGGCAAATTACCAAATAATATTGTCATCCTCTATGCAATGGTTCATTGAAATGATCAAGTGATCATGCAGCACAGCCAGGGCACCCTGCATTGCTTAGCTTGTAATCTCACTAGTGTGTGCCTAAGTGGAGCTTTGATGAATTCCATTTTGCATAAATGATTCCAAGGTATGTGAGGTCATTATGGTTGTTCGAACACAACCAAAAGGGAACCAGGTGATATGTGCCTCACAGCCAATTGACAGAGTTATACTGAGCAGCAAAATAAGCCTCAGGCAGGCGCGGAAAATGCCATGCATTAAGAACAGGCTTGTAGTTCAGCCTCTTGTAGCCTCTATTGGAGAACAATACTAAAGCAGCTTAACTAAAAATCTGGCGTTTGCCTGAATGGCCACTGGATAACCTGTTACCAAGGAGGTGCTTCATTTGCTCTGACCTCTTCCCTCTGAACGTGCTTTTTCTGAGTCTTCTTGTTGCTCCAAGAACTTTCTTGTTTCCGGGAGACTCAAACAGAGCGTCTTTTAATAACTCCTTTGCAAGGTCGAACTCAACCAAGATCATAAAGGTAATAAAGCACTGCCCTGCTTGACCCCTGACCAAATAGGACAATCACAATATGGAAATGGACAGCTCCTCATTCTTGAATCTTTACTATCAAAACCATCCATTGCTATTATTTTTATTGGCTCATTTGACGGAGCGGCGAAAAAACCTAAGTACACGCCATGTGAATTGAAAGTACGAAAGAATCTAATTAAATCATCTACAGATCTCATCTTCACTGTTAAGAATTGGATAAAGCCATATCAAACATTTGTATCATTCACATATGCATGAAAACACATTCCAGCCCCAATACATATTCAATCACAAAATAAAATTGGTCGCAGCAGCCACAGATGAGATATGTATCCTTTGTAGTCACTAAATAAGAAACTCACAAGCCTTGTCCATGCAAATGCTTGAAATACATGAATACTTGAAATGGCATTTATGTAGAAGGTAGAAAAGATATAAAGAAAAATATTATTATCCAATCATCAGGTTGAAAAAACTCCACATGTTCATGTGTTCTATGCTAAAATGGCCCATATTTTAAAATGCATGGAAATAATTATCTTCAGCAATGAACTACTGGATTACTTTGCAGACTTTAAATACTGCTGAAGCAAGGTAACTTAGGGTGATGAAAGAACTTCAATCATAAATGTCTTACAAGAGTTAATTTGCACTTCAGAGGGAATGTATATACTTTGATCAAAGTTAGTAGCCTAGTTTTGGTGAATCTTCACTGAAATCAAAGTAAATGTCAGTAATTATCTTGCAAGTTCCAGACTGGGAATTAGCTGCAGAAGTTTTGATAGAGTATAGGCTACACATAATTTTTAGCATTCAGCAGTAGAACGAAAATGCAATACAACCATGGATGTGCTTGTAATTAAATATTCAATCTGCCTGTTGAAGCACACTACAAGATTGCAAGAACCTGCATGTGTGACATCACAGATGCAAAATGGAAAACAACAATATTAAGCCTGAATGCTATATAGAAAATTTGGAAAATACTTTAAAAAGACTGCTATAAAATATGCTATGGGAACTAGGAACATCATCTTTAATTCTTGAAATTATATACATTTGTATGTGTAACAACCCAACCGATAAATCCATTTCACTATATATTCCTGCAACGGGAAGGATCTTGATTCACTACAGGATATAGGTTGATGGAAGGGAACAAAAACCTGAATCCTGTTGGTGGCAGTGAACATGCGCCAAGTGCTGCCTTTAATGAATAATTATTGCTTTCCCACCTCACCGTCCTTTGGCCTTTCAGACCAACCTCTTTCTCTTTGTGGTGGATTTACCGAACTTCAGGTTGCGTCCGTCTTTGAAACAGGTTGACTTCATGATTCATATAAACTTTCTTTTCGATGTGCTATACAATTTCAGCAAACTGATAATCTTCCTTCCATGGTCTCTTTTGTAAACGAAGAAATAATTCCAATATTTTCATTTGCCCAACATTACATTCAATGAATGAGAAAATGAATTCTCTTCATCTCAGCTATTCTTCCTTTTCAAGAAATTGGCCTTTATGCACAACAGTATACAATTTGCAAGAGTCAGCAGGACATCCATGTAGAATGCGTAAAAGCCCTATAAAGCAACTTAACAGTGTGTGGATGTATAGTTTGTATACCTGTCACATTTCAGATTTTTAATGGGCTATCAAATATTTTCCATTCAAAAGATATTCCTCAGGCAGATGTCATTGTCATTTAGTGATTGGATTTATTGTCTGTCTTTGACATATGTTAGGGCCAACATCTGCTTTTACCTGGAATCACCTTGAATCACTTATGTAGCTAAATTTGAAGAAGAGGGAGAGATGTCAATGGCATTGTTTCACTATGCAATGGATGTTCCAGACATTTCAGTCACATTCTAATTGGTTTCCCGACCGATGTCGAAACAACCTGCCAATTTCTGGAAAGAAGCACTTGACCATACATTTCAAATTAATTGTTAGTCTTCTTTCTGTGGCTAATCAACATGACAAATATGTTCTTCTGCATTAAAACCTCGATAAGCTGCCAACTAGTAATTATAATGCAGTAATAACTCACTTTTTCATTCAACCCCCCGGCCCCCACTGCCCTGCCACCCAAAAGTTTCGGAAACACTAAAAATGCGGGCAAGAGGGCTAAAAAAAGGCGGTCACATTATTACAGATCTCGTATAAGTGTGCCATGTTCCATGTGAATATATGCACAGATGATGTCAGTATTGCAATACTGACATCACTATTGGCTCTCCAAGCTTGAGTGTTGATTCCAACTGCTACCAACAAGTCAGGCTTATGGGCTGTCTAAGTGTGAATAACAATTGATTAATCTGCATTCATTGGTATGGTCATTTGATTCAGTTGGAGCAGGCGAAACTGATATGTTTGAGCCACTTGCTTGATCCGTCATGGACATTCATGGTGTCCTGTTGTGAAATTTCTCCTTGAGGGCAGCACCTTGTGGCTTTTCAGCCTTTTAGATAAGATCTGCGCCAACGAAACTGTTCAGAATTGATGACTGGAATGGGGATGATGGGGAGATTTTTTGGAAGTGAACGTGGCGGTGTTGCATGGGCATACCAGAGGACGAGAAATGGGGGGGGGGGGGGGGGGGGTAGTTGGTCCCCAAAAAATTGGGAAAAGGCCAGACAAGGAGGCTAAGAATTCGATCATCAAATAAACATTATTGGAAATCAGTGATAAGGATGCCCCCAAGCAAAACTTCCCCCCCCCTTGGGTCTTATATTCTGAATGGTTCCTGAGTATATTATTTTTGCCAAGACGTAGCAGCACATGATGACCTCTCAGATCAACAAATGAATGCAAGAGTGAATGAATTTGTTTCGTTGTAAAGGTGCTAAAACTGATAGCAGTTATACACAGAATCCATGCATTATATATAGCAGGATATTGTAACTTTTGGATTTATTCAAAACATCAAACTGAATAATCAATGTTGAGCAACAATCTAACAGCTTATGTGTGAATTGTGTAATGGTGTGATCAGTGTGGGTTCCAAGTGACACAGCTGAAACTGCAAACACACCAACTGTGAAATCATTATGCTGATACTGACATCACAAGAGCACTGTGGCAGTTGAAAAGAACATGGCACACTAATATGAGATCTGTAATAACATAATTAAAAATCAATTGCCTCCTGTTTGATAAAAACACGCCACAGTTTCAGATCAGTCACAAAAACCTCCTGGGAGGTTCGAACCGTTCGATAGGGATTTGTCACATAAAACTGAAACAATCAATTATGTAACACAAAACAACTGTGAAACAAGTTGACATTGTTCAGCAAACCCATTTAGGATAATCAGTGCATTAGCCCATAACAGTTACATGTATCTCAAATAATTTGTTTTTTTAAGTTATGGTTATTGCAGATTAAAGTTGTATTTAAGCTGTTGTTGTGTTATTTTCCTCAGTGTTAGGATACATATATGTATTTAAACTATTGAAAAAGCAGCAATTAAGGGGATCAGTGAATAGAATAGTTATCACACCTGCAATAATTTGCAACCCATGCAGGCTGCGCCCCTATGTTGTGCTGATCTTGGAAACATACTTTCACAGGAAGTGACTACAAAAATTTTATAGATATATTCCTCATAGATTTATTCCTCATGCTTTGTGCTGAAATTTGTGCCACATAGAAGTAAACAAAAGTAATTTAGAGAACTAACAGTGAATTGTATTTGGGCATTTGAAAGGTTTGAATCATGTTTGAAACCAATGGAAATTTGTTCAAGAGGGAGGGAAACTGTGTTTGAACAGCCAGCTGCAGTAAAAAGAAGGCTAAATAGGACGATTGCTCTCTTATTAATGACATTTCAATTTGTAAGCTGGATTAAATAAGTCAAGTTAGTCTAATTCCATTTATTTGTTATATGCAAGCATTGGATGACACTATGTTAAAAGGTCAAAAAGTGATTTTTTTTTATGGAACCTTTACACTAGCAGACGGCCAAATTCAATGTGCACAGTGCTGCCACATTTAGTAGGTGTGGTTTCTGGAGGGACATCAACTATGCCAATTACAAGTTTTACATTCTAGCCGAAATCAGAATGTTCATATGGGAGGCACATGACCAATGTGGGGGCCACATGCCCCCTGTGCCTTTCCCCAACACTAGTTTGCCTTTCTTGTTCTATCGCCAGGCCTATGCCTTTTTTGTTTAATTGTCAGGTTATGATTATCGGTTCTGATCAGGTGTTAATAAACCTGTTCTGAGTTCTGGGGATCTGGGCCCTTCACAATCAATTCATGTGTTGAATTTTGTGAATCGCTGAATCAAGTCCAACTCTTCAAGAAACAAAGCCCATCTGGAATGACAGCCTGCTAAATTCTGTGTGGATACATAGGATAGTCCGACACAAAAATCGAAGCAAATGCCATTGCAACAGTGACTTCCGGTAGCAACAGGGACGTACTGAGAATCGCTCCAGCTGATAACTGTATTTTCCTAACTTATCCTACGATCTGATTTTTGATTTGGATACTGATAACGACCTGGCAAACGCCCCTCACCTACGTACGTGGACTGGATTTGATCTGACGTTTGATTCAAAGGAGATCGCCGCGAAATAAGACCGGACTGCCATTCAAAACAAACGGCCATAATGGCGGACGGCCTTGACAACGGTGACAACAACGCAATGAATGGGGATACTGGGTTCGTGGATTACCCACAAATGGAACCTGGACAACCTCAACCCCCTACAGAAATCCCAATAGAAGCAAAGGAGGTCAATGAGACAGATCGTGGTGTAATTGGAGGTAGGAGACAATCTGAACTGACAGGCCTATCGGAGGACGAAACCAGTGAAACTGACAATCATGGCAGAAATTTAAGGAAAAGAAAAGTGCATAACTACAAAGAAGCACATACTGGAAAAAAGATGGAGACAGAAAACAAAGACCAAAAGAAGAAAAAGGAAAAAAGGAAGAAATCGAAAGATCAGGGTCAAGCACAGACAGTACCAGAAGAGCTCGACAGACATGAGGCTGACCTGAAAGAAGATGATAGAGACTCAATGAATGAGGAAATACATCAAAGTCAAGACAACAACCCAGATGGTCATGATGATGAAGATAGCATTGAAATTGAAGATGACACCAGTGCATCTGAAGATAGTGACCGGGAGAGTGTGGATGACGATGTCAATGATGATGGCCGGAAATACGCCAACCATGAAGAAGACCGGGTTGGTGACCAAGGTGAAGGCCAAGATGAAGACCATGGAGATAGTGACCCAGAAGATAATGATGGCAGCGTGAAAGGTCAAACCAGAGAAGAAAGAATGGATGCTGAAGATGAAGAAAAAAACAAGGGCGACACCAGAAGAAACGGTGAAAAAACAACTAAGAAAAAAAAGGGCAAAAAGACGCCCAAGGAAATAAAGGGCAAAAAGACGCCCAAGGAAATTAAGGGCAAAAAGACGCCCAAGGAATTTAAGGGGAAAATAACACCCAAGGAAAGAAAAGAAGTAGAGAACGAAAACGGAGGTTGCAGACGACAGCAAAAGAGGATCGATTGGCAGCTTGAATATAAGAAGCTGGACGCTGAGCACCAAGCAACACTCAGTGAACTCAAGAAAGTGAAGAAAGAGAATAGGAAAATGGAAAAGGAATTGAAAGCTAAAGACATCGACCTCACGTCCACGACAACAGAAAAACGAAAGCTGAATCACCAACTAAATGATCGAGAGCGGGAACTGTCGGACATGAAAAACGATGTGGACAACTACATCAAGGCAGTCCATGAAGAAGACCGAAAAAAGGAAAATGAAATAGCTGAACTGTGGGAGAAAATAAAACAACTAGAACTGAGTGTGGAAAAAGAAGGAAACGAGAAAACCAAGTACATCGAGATTAAGGACGGGATCAAAAGGAAAAACAGCGAACTACAAAAGAAACTAGATGAAGCTAACAGACAAATGGACAGCACTAATAAGAAACTAGCCGAGGCGGAAAACATCAACCAAGAAATGCTAGCTAGGATCAGGACTAGCAACAAAAAGAAAGCAGAAGCGGATAACAGAGACTACCAACAAGAAATGAGAGTCCACAAAAAAAAGGCCATTATAATTGGTGACTCAAATACAAAACGCATCATGGACCATCTTGACGACGCAACAGAATGGTACCTTACAGAGGATACTTACAAGATAGAGGACCTGAGAAAAATAGGAAGCGTCAAGGAATACGATGCATGTGTAATTCTCCTCGGCACAAATAACATCAAGACAGAAAGCGACGGGGCAAAGGAGGCTGAGAAGTTGATAAAGGAAGTGCAGAGGCTGACAGGAACTTCCATCCTGATTTGTGAGGCGCCCCCCATCAACAGATCACCGACTGCCAAGTTAGAAAGGAGAATTTTTAATGCCACCCTCAAAGACCTCACCAGTGACAAGAAAGGGATAAGGCTCATAAGAACACCAAGAGAGACAGAGGAAAAATCCGCTTGCGAAACACTAACCGACGACCTCCACCTCAACAATTACCATGCTGAGCTACTGGCCCAGAGAGTATCAGAAAAAGTCAGGGAAGAAACCGGAAAGAAACTACAGGATGAAAAACAGGTGGAAATTCAAATACAAGCAAGCGAAGACGAGATCAGGACAATCATAGGAAGTGGACACAAGAAGGCAAATGAGATGGAAAGGGCGTACCAAGTGAAGATCAGAGGCAACAAAGGAGAACCGGAGAAGATATACATCTCGGGACAGAAGAAAGACATAAAGGAAGCAGAGAAGGACATCAGTAACCAGCTGTATGAAATTAGAACAAGAAGGGAAAGAAAAGCGGAACTTAAGGACACAAGAAAAAACACCCCATGCATCTTCTTCGCACAAGGAGACTGCCGGAATGGAGACTTATGCCACTTCCTACATGATGAAAGGAGAACTCAGCATAGAGAAGGAAGGGGGAGAGAAAGAATGGATCGAATGGAGAGAAATGACAGTAGAGGAAGCAGAAAAACCAGAAGCAGAAGCCCACTGAACACAGACAGAATTTGGGACAGGAGAACGAGAAACAGCCCAAGGCCAGAAACGACAAGGAACAGTGAATGGAGACAAAACGAAAAGAGGACTGTAGTAGTTAGGCCCAGAAGAGAACAGTATCGATACAAACATGATTAGGGTTTAAAGAAAGTTCGCTTTGCCAATGATGATGACTTGACATGTACATACTACTATCAACAAGAAAAATGCATTTCAAAAAAAAAGAAAAATAGAAGAGGAAATAACAGAAAAAACAAAAAAAACATCAATATCCTATACTGCAACATAAATGGGATACGTGGAAAGATAGAAAGCCTTCAAGGAGTAATGGCAATGGAAAAAACAGACATAGTAATACTCACAGAAACGAAAGGTATACCTCCAAAAATACAAGACTCAAAATGGTTCTACAATCCAAGAAAGTGCGGCAAAGGGGGAGGAATTGCCATAGGTGTGAAAAATACCATAGCGAAGCACACAAGGACAATGGAGCTCAGCGAAGACCCAGATCAGGAAATCCAATGGATCTGCATTGAAATTCCTCGGAAAGAAAGAATATATGTTGGATGCTTCTACGGCCTACAAGAAACAGCAAAAATAGAGGACGTGAAAAGACAGTACGAAACACTGACTACCCAGATTGAATTGCTAACCAACGAAGGCGCCATAATCCTTGCAGGAGACTTCAATGCAAAACTTCGAGAGAACGAGGAAGAATACCGCCAGGACCTCTCGAGAAATGGGAGGATAATGGAAGAAATGGTCACTAACACCAAGATGACAACTGTAAACCAAAAATCGGGAACAGGAAAATGGACAAGAGTAAACAGAAACAACACTGCTGAAAAGTCGATCATAGACTACATACTCACCCAAGAAAAAAACCTCCGGTACGTGACAGAGGTAGAGATTGATGAAATAGGCACCAAGAGACTCAAAGGAAAACAGAAGGAAAGTGACCACAACACAATAACTATGAAATTCCAACTGCCCCATCGGAAGGAAACCAAAAGGATAAAAAAGTGGGACATAAACGAGGACACAAAATGGGATGAAGTCAACAAGTACCTAGAAGATATTCTAGAAAAAGAGAATAGAAATGACTACAAGACCATCGAACAAGCAGTCAAAAAAACCATGGAAGATAAAATAGGGAAAAGAACAATAACAATCAAAGGAAACTCCAGGAGAAAGGAAACCCAAGAAATAAAGGAACTAAGGAGAAGAAAAAAGGATAAAAAGAAACAATTTGAGTCAGCAAGCCGCGAAGAAAAAAACAACAAACTCAATGAGTACTACGAAGCGCAAACAAAGCTGAGAATGGCCATAGAAGAGAATGAAAAAAGAAGAATAAAGGGCATCCTGGAAAAGATCGCCAAAAGCAAGGACAAGAATGAAATTTGGAGTGTGAGGAAAAGGATGCTGGGAAGGAATAACGATGAATTTGACACAATAACAGAGGAAGGAAGCCGGATAGAAAGTAATGAGACAGCAAAAGAACACATAGCGCGATACTATGAAGACCTGTACAGAGCAAGAGAGGGTGAAACAGGAGGCGAGATGTGGACAGAGACGATAAAGAAAGAAAATAGAAGAACGGCGGAAATGGCTAAAGGAAAAGCACTTCCTCCCATCACCACAACTGAAATGAAGAAAACACAAAAGAGCCTGAAAAGAAGAAAAAGTTGTGGCCCTGATGAAATCCCTAATGAAATAATGATCAACGCAAGCAGCAAAATAATCGAGCGGCTCAGAAGATGCTTCAATCACATTACAAGATCCGAAGAAATCCCATTGCCCTGGAAGAAGGGAAGAATCGTGAGATTATACAAAGGAAAGGGTGAAAAAGGAAAATGCTCAAGCGAAAGAGGGATCACCGTTGGAAGTAACGTGGGAAAATTATATGAGAGGATCATAAATGAGAGAGCCAAGAAAGAACTGAAGATAAGTGACCAACAAGGTGGCGGGAAGAAGGGAGCTAATACAGTGGACCACCTACTAATCCTGCAAGAACTACAAAGAAAAGGACAGGAGGTGTATGTCGCTTTCCTGGATGTTACAAAAGCATACGACAAAGCCTGGGCTGAGGGTATAATGTATGTAATGGCAAAACAAGGAGTCCGCGACAAAATCTGGACCATCATAAGAAACCTAAATGAAGGACTCTCAGCGTTTGCAGAGACGAAATACGGAAACACAAGGGAGATACATATGAAGGACAATATAAGGCAAGGAGGAGTGCTCTCTGTAATCATGTACGCTGTCCTGATGGATGAAATAGCAAAGGAAATTAAAGAAAAAAACCTGGGAGTGGAAATCGAAAATGGAGAAAAACTGGGATGCCTCCTGTGGATGGATGATGTAGCACTCATATCAAGAAGCCACCAAGAGCTTCAAGAAATGCTTGACATCACACATGACCTTGGGAAGAGATATAGAATAAAATTTGGTGAAGAAAAAAGCAAAGTCATGAAGATTGGAAAAGAGGCCCAAAAAAACACTCATGTCTTCAAGCTAGGTGATATGGTCCTGGAACAATGCAATAAATACAAATACCTCGGAGTTACACTATCAGAAAAGAGGAACTATGGTGACCACCTGGCCATGACAAGAGGTAAAGTGGAAGCAGCATACAACACAATCATGGCAATAGCAGGAAGCACGGACCTGAAGGAAATCGAGCTGAAAACCATCTGGACAACGTTAGAAGCATGCATAATCCCTATCATAACATACGGGACAGAAGCTGGAATCCTCACAAAAAGAGAGAAGGCGGATATGAAACAAATCCTGGACAACATCCTGAAAAGAATCATAATGACACCCAGGTCTACCCCATGGGAACCAGTCTACTTGGAAACAGGAATCTTGGACATAGAAAGCACAGTCCTGGCTAATAAAATTGGCTACATGGAAAGAATCAAAGATGGTGACAACGAGACCCTGAAAAAAATAACGGACAGCCGAGATAAAGGAGGATGGGGAGAAAAGTCCAGAAAGGAGAAAGAGGAGACAATGGGACAAAATTGGATACCAAACGGATCAGAAGAGAGAAGAAAACATGAAGTAAAGAGGGCTGTGAAAAAGAAAATGATGATGAAAATAAGGGAAAGTGGACAACTCAAATCAAAAACAACTTTCTACCTTGAAAACAAACTACAGGCACAGGCTGGAAGGAGAGCCCCGTACATGGATCAACTATCCAGAAGGGAAGCCAGTGCCATCTTTGCAGCAAGGACTAGAATGCTGGACGTAAAAGCAAATTTCAAAAACAAATACCCCAACACCAGATGCAGGATGTGCAACATGGAAGAGGAAACCCAACAACATATCCTGGAAAAATGTGAAGGGATGGACCGAACAGAAGAGGAAAAAGTAACCACCATGGACATTTTCACTGAAGAAGTTGAAAAACTGAGGGACACAGCAAAAAAGATTAATAAGATAAAAGACATTTTAAAAAGTGCTGCTCCCCAATGAAAATTGGGTGAGCAAACCGGCAACCCGGCAACGCACACGAGGAAGAAGAAGAGGAGTGCAACACATTTATGTGTACATCTTTCTCCACGTGGACTCCATATATTGGCACTCATACTGCTCCAGAGAAGTGTCTCAAATTGCTGAGCAAATCCAAATGAAATCTCCACATGTTGGGGCTGAACACCGATTACCAACACTCTGCCCTTACAGCTCTCATAAGCCTGAGTGTCAAGCTATACCTAAGTTAATGGCTTTTCCATATTATTTTACCCTGGGGAGGCTGAAAGTCGTTTTGCCATCATTGGCCCACCAAGCAGGCTTCGTCCTCATCAATGTGCACAGTGCCACAGCAGGTCAAACAGGGAGACCGCATGCTAAGAAAAAGATGAACAATTCTATGCAACTCTCTAAGTTAGTTGTAAAATCCAGTTGAGTAGTGCCCTTACAATGCGGTTAAATACGTTTACTGTGTTCTCTCAGATACTAGCAGGTACCTGGAGACAGAAACAAGACTTGGAAAAAGCACGTTCAGATGGACAAGGTGAGTGCAAATGAAGCTCATGTCTGGCCATAGGTCATCCTATGGCTATTTTTTTGTTCTAAGTACTTAGTACTGCCATCTGGGTAGTCAAGTGTTGTGCTACAACAGTGGCCTCGGAAGGCAACTGGAAAGGCACAGCTAACAGATTCCAGACATCTTCTGCACACATGGCTGCCCCCAGTGCTCCCTACTTGCTCCCTGTCTGTTCCGCAGCTCGTCGGCTTCTCATTATCTTTGTCAATCGGCTGTGAAGCACGTCTCACCTGGTCCTAATAATCTCCTTGATAATTTGTGTGTATCGTGACAGAATTCTGCAAAGGGCAGATTTCACGAAAAAGCTGCAAATTGACTTACCACAACTTGTCCACAAGTTACATTAGCACAATACTGATAAGGCCAGACATAATCGATTCGTAGATTCTCAAATTTTCTCAGGGTGCTTCTTCTGAGGATAGCTGGCAGGACAAAAAAAGCTGAAGTATAAATCTTGTATTGTGTCAATCCATTAAATAAAATCATGGGTAAACAATCTTTTCTGTTGGATTGGTAGGTCAGAGTAGCTAAAAATATGGCCTTGTGCTAATGTAACAACAATGAATAATGTAGGACGGAATTTTTTATGCTGATCCTACTGCAACATAAATGAAGTCACCAGCAGGGTACACCCCCTGGCCTGCTCTTGGGAGACCTGGCTTTCAGTTCAGAAAAAATTTGAGATCTAATCATGTGTTTTTAACGTAATTTTTATGTACACATTTTGCTAATGTAACACTATGAAATGGACGGATGCAAAATTGCAGTTACATTAGCAATAAAGAAACAGGTACTACATCCAGTCTTTTATGATTTTTGTGATGTAAATAGGCAAATAAGACACGTTTTTCAATAAAATATTACAATTTCATGTTTGAAATTGACATAATTCTCGAGAACACAGAAAAATTTCCATGTAAAAAGTGCTAATGTAACCTCAGTGTCCTGAGACGGAATCGAGTTACATTAGCAGTCTTTTTTTATTTTCCATTTTTTTCAAGTTTTATAAAGTCCAAGACAATTGAAAATGGTTCCAAAATAATTTTCAAGATGTTGTTTATCAATCACATACCATTACATTTTCCTTAATTGGTTTTAGCAGATTCCACAGAGTGCCAAAGTAAGCATGTCTGATCACCAGTAAGTTTGGCCGTCCAAAATTGTCCTCATGAGGCATAAAAAAATATTTTTTTAAGAGGAAAAAGCTGCATATTTGAGGAATGTTTTATTGATATTTATTCATTACCTCACAGATATACTTAGTAATAGGTTTACTTGCTTCAGGAAGCAACAGAGAGATAACATAAGGGTTGGAAAGTTTAAGGTACATTTTAAGAGCACTTTTCGTGAAATCTGCCAATACAAAGAGTATTTGGCTCAGCAAGTCAGGCTGTCAGACACTGTATAATGAGATCACAAGTCTGGCTTCAAGGTGACAAGTTCAGTGAACCATTTCAAATAAGGCTCAGTTTGTTATTTAGTACTTCGCAACACGGATGGTCTTTTGGAAAAGAGATGCTTGCAGCTGTAAGCACTGAGACATTAAATCGAAAAATGAAAAAAGGAACTGTGAGAGGAGAGAATGCCGGTTATTGACTTCCAACTTATAGCATCCTCTCACTGCGCTCACCCTGCTAACAACCTCTGGTAAAAACGGAATTGTAATGAGTATTCTCATTTTTCACAGCATTTTGTCAAACGTGATGAACGCATAAATTAAATACTTGTTTGTGATTTTCTACAGTAGAAAATTATTAAGTAACATGAAATTTGAGAAGCCTCGCCATTTGCCGTGTGATTGCTGGTATGTTAGGTCCAAATGGAGAAAGCTGTACACATACAGTGTAAATGACTCGCACTGCATGTTTTGTCTCAATTTTTGTGTCACCCAATCCAATGTATCCTTATTGCAGTTGTCAGACTATCATTCCAGATGGGTCTTGTTTCTTTGATAGTTGAAAGAAAGAAAAGAAAGAAAGAAAGAAATATTTATTTACATAGGCGTAGGAGGTCAATTAATTTTGGGGGGGGGGGGGGGCTGCCCAAAAAATATTGCCCAAATTGCCCCAAAAAATAAAAACTCACAAAATTTTCTGCCCAAAACTGCATGAAAAAAAACTTCCCAAATTTTGGGGGGGGGGGCTGCAGCCGCCCTGCCTCCTGCGCCTATGTTTATTTATAGTTGGATTGAAAAACAAAAAACATAAGTTCACATAGTATACAAATAAACAGCAATAAGAAGTAAAACAGGAAAGATCAAAACTTTGGACCAAAGGTAAAATGAGTTGAAGACTAATGCGTCATTTTAAGGAAGCACCCTTATATAGTACATTGGTTGAGAGGGGGTGGGAGTATGAAGAATGAAAATGCATAGGTGGGATGTCCATGAATGTAAGCCATGCTGTTTTTCATCCCAACCTGCTAATAAAATTGGTATTGAATTGTCAACTACAAATATACTACTGATGGCAATAATATCCAGTGTTGTATCTCTCTGTAATGAAAAGCTGTTTATGTATATATATATATGCTAGAAAATCCTTCATAACTGTTTTGAAATTTTATCTGAAGTGAAATTTTGGCAGTGGTTGGTACATTATACTAAATTATACAGAATAAAACTTGTTCGAAAAACTTTGTCTAAAATGATACACTATTAAACATGCCTTTAGAATGCCTATATGATCCGCAATAACTGGCATTCTCCTCAGATGTTTTCTATTTTTAAAATGTCTCAGTGCTTATAGCTGCAAGCGCTTTCTTTTCAGGATCACCATGCAATGATACAAAGTACTAAACAAAAACTCAGCCTTATATGAATCGGTTCACTGAACTTGTCCCTTGAAGCTAAACTTGTGATCTTATTACTCTGTCTGACTTACCGAGCCAAATTCTGTTCTTGTATAGAATTCTGTCATGATATACAGAACGTTATTTGGGAGATGGACAGCATATAACTGAATGGGACCAAGTGACTCGTGCTTCATGGTTGATTGACAAAGGTAATGAGCGCCCCAAGAGCCACGGCAGAGACAGGGAGCAGTCAGGAGCAGTCACCACACAGCCATGTGTGTAGAAGATGTCTGGAGTCTGTTAGTTGTGCCTTTACAGTTGCCTGCCGTGGCCTCTGTTGGAGCAGGCAGCCTGTTGGAACACACAAGTTTCAGTAGCACAAAAAACAGTGGTGCCCCTCAATAGCCTCTGGATGACTAAGGCCAGGCAGGCTCTTCATTTGCGCTGACCTTATCCATCTGAACGTGCTTTTTCTAAGGCTCTGTCTCTGAGAACTTGTCTCCTTGATTTTAAGTAACCCACTTGTAAAGACTCCACTCAACTACAATCATCAAAGTCAAGTCTGAGATCAAAGTAACAAGGCACTTTTGGGTTAATAGCAAGCTTAACCGGAGACACAGTCAGAGAATTTATGACTGAGGGTTGGGAGTTTTAATCAAGGGGGTAATAACTTTTTGCATAGGTTATGAGGTCAGGGGTACAACTTTGTCTACAAGAAAGTACACTAACAAAGCATTTATTGTTTCACTAAAACACTTTGTAAAATTTCCATCAATGCCAATCAATTTAAACACCCACAATTTTAAGTGAGACATATATATATATATATTGAGGTTTTGGGGATAATGTTACTTTTTACAATGTCCTAAAGAGGACTGTAGCCATCAGACAATTCACAAAATCACCTGTCTTATGAGTAACTGTGGTACAACTTCAAGTAAGATTGGTTCCAGAATTTCTAAAGCCATCCTAATTAAAAGTTAATATAACATCATTAATCTGTTTGAGCTCATTGATGGTCTATGCATATATGTACTTAGAATCATAATGGCATTTTTTTAAAATCTCAGATTCCCAATAGGCACATTGGGACGTGGGGCACTATACAATGTAGAACATGGGGTTTTCTTGGTTCCTGGCAATGTAGCCCTATATGATATGGTATTGCCATCATATCGTGTAATTTCACATCCTGACGTTTCTATTGTTTTGATGACAAATTACAGCCACATGCAGAAGGGGGAACCGGGGCACATTGGGACGCGGGCCACTGTGGGACAGTGGGGTTTTCTTGGATCCTGGCAAGGTATATGATATGGTAGTGCCATCATATCTTGTAATTTCCCATCCTGATGTTTCCATGGTTTTATAGACAAATTACAGCCACATGCAGAAGTAGTATGGTGAGCAAAAGTTTGTTTTCCTACCACTAAAGTAAACATGGACGGGTTCAATTCGAACCATTCTGTGGACAAACCATGAACAATGGGGCTTTCTCAGTGCTTGTATGAATTATATATATCGTAACGAACAGTTATGAATTGCTATTGTGATAAACACACTCACTGGCGCCTGAGAAATTAGTATTTTGGTGTAAAAGTCATATTGGGGCTCATTTGGACAGTGAATTTGGGGCACATTGGGACGCTCTTAATATGGCAGAATTTAAGTGTCCAAGTCAACTGAATGACCAGGGACAGCACACAACAGGTATTCAGGCCACATTGAATAGAGGCATAGTGGATTACCATGTGCTGTGAACAAATTTATCGCAAAGCACTACATGTTACATACATAGATGTCCGCAGCCATGACAGTTTATATTAAATGTTTAAAACTGTTTAAAGTTATAAACTGTCGGCACTACAAGGTGTTAATTCATAGTATATTGTCTTGCGCACTACTTTTATGTAATTACTATTGCACATGGAGTGTTAAAATGATTTTTTAATTGATGTCCCATTGTGCCACGGCTGATGTCCCAATGTGCCCCACAGGGGCACATTGGGACAGTCATTTTTATGACTCACATTTTCCTCTCTGGCTGCAAAAGGGTAGGTGCAGTCTAGTTTATTATGCCTTGCATATAAGCTCAATAGTATTGGTGATATTCATGCTAACTTCAGTGCTTTCAGCATTGAGTAAAATTAGTAGACGTGAAAAGCCTCCCAATGTGCCCCGGTTCCCCCTAATTTCCTTAATTGCAAATGCTAAATATCTACATGATGATCACTAAGTGCCTCAACCTTGACACTCTATATACTGATCAATGAGTTTCATTTCTGCAATTAAATTAAGGCAGAGAAAAATGGGATGACTGCCTGGTATAGTACAGTATTGATATAGTGACTCAAAAATCAAAGCAGATGAGTGCAAGTCTTTGACTTGCAGCTCAAATTTGGACTCAACATATTGGCAATCAGGCAGCTGTGGTTCTCAAATCTCAATGAAATCTCCACATGTATGTTGGGGCTGAACATCAGTTACCACACTCTGCCCCTTCAGCTCTTATAAGCCTGACTGCCTGAGTGTCAAGCAATACTTAGGTTAATGGGTTTTCAATATCATTCCACCCTGGGGATGCTGAAAGTCATTTTGCCATCAGGCTGGCTTTGACCTCATCAAGAAAACAAGGCTTACAAGCACTGCAGATCAGAGAGGGCAGGAAAAACTATTAGGGGAGACATAAATGGTTAAATGAAATCCATGAAGAACTCCCAAGGGAGAATTTAAATAGACATATTTTATTTGGGATCATCCCTTGAGACTTGGTATGTACCCGAACAAAAGATTGGGAGCATTCTGAACATCCTCCCATTGTAGGGTTCATTGTCATTTACCCTGCCAACAAGTACTATAAAATTCTGAAGTTTTCAAATCCTTTTACATCTTTTTTCCGGTGTGATTTAAACAATTGTTTATGGTTTTCTACAAAGAAACTCATTCAAACAATTAACAGGCAACAATGAAACATTCAACCAACCATGCAATTGCTTTTAGAGATTTCAAACTGCTAATTATGTCTTTCACACCGGAGGAGAGTTAATCTTTATGTTACAACTTCACAAAACAGTATATCGTGTGGTCAGGGTACGTTCACTACGAATCACTAGACTATACTGAGAGGTGAGGATGATTCTGAATGTAGACCTGTTTGATATCAATTTGTACTACAAAATCCCCTCCCCTTTTAGGACATTGCAAAAAGGTACTCCCGGAATATCAAATATATTAATGTCTTGGTTAAAATTGTTGGTGTTCCAATTGATTCGCATTGATTGAGATTTTACATTATGTCAATGTAAAACAATAAATGCTTTGTTAATGAAACGTTCTTGTTCACAAAGTTGAGTCTCTTCATTAAACTCCATCACAATCATCTTCATCATTATTTTACCCACTTCTTTCTATGATCACTTTAGTTCGGTTCGTCCCTGTTACGATTATCATTATATTAATTTTTATTATTAGGGCATTCTGCCCTATTGTTACTGTCCTTCTCTGGAATCTTGTGGACAAATTTTGAGACAAACTACTGCACCAATTTCATTCAAACTTTGTACACGGGGTTTTATTTGCCTATGATTGTGTTGATCAACTTTACAGGAACATGCACATTGTTTAAATACCATTTTAGAGACCCAGGAAAACCATCCTACAAAAACTGGAAAGAGGGAGTCCTAGTGATGTCATTCAGGGGTTTTCCCACATTTGTCAAAACAACAAGAGGTCAGCAATTAGGACAAAACACTGCTGCATGCTTCATCAATGTGTTGCTATACCTTTTTATGCCCTGTTATTATGCAGTAGCAACATAACGGTTAAACAAGATAACCAGGACTTTAGATCAGTAATAAGATGATGTGCAGAATGCCCTTTAAAGTGCCCTGTGCACGTTTTTTTAAAATCGTGTGTGAATAAACCTCTCCTGAGTTCCAGGCTCAGACAGTCAATTGATGAGATCAATTTGTGAGTGATTCTTTTTGACAGATATGACCATTGGCCATTCTTCAATGAAGGTCACTTGCACCTTCTTCAGACCAATAGGCTGATGATATAAGATATTTTATTTCATCATAAACATGGAGAGGACATAAAATACAGAGAACATAATTATAGAAAAAGTCCAAATATAACTTTAGGTACTGTATAAGCTGCGTTATGAAAGTGCTAATTCAATTATTGACATCAGACTCTGACTGGCTTAGATATACACTGAAAGACAAAAGTTATGCATATGCCGTGCACTCGAGAATCTCATCTGTGGGCTCATTGTAAGGTTCTACCCAACAAAAGCTTGACTTGAAATTAACTATATATAGGCCTACTAAAGATATTGGTCCTGGGGTTCATTGCAAGGTTGCAACGTCCTGTCATCTGGAGCATCACCCAAAACATCAAGAGACATTCTTTCATCACAATGATGGGTTTCCTGAGCTCTGGTTGTTTTTCTGGGTCTAGCACCTTTTTGTTTATTCCTGGTTAAACCTGGCTCCCTGTGAACGGCAGATTTCATTGATACACTTAAAAGATGGACATCAGTCACTCTGCAACCGTAAGCTGGTTTTTCCCACCTGTGCCACGCCAATAGATATCCCTTTCATATTGTGGTATTGGGGACACTCTGAATTCAATTGTCAAAGAATTGTGTGCTTGCATGTTTCAGGATTGATTTAAGCTCATATTAAACAGCGGATCTGCTTCTGATATTGGTCAACAGCAAAAAATGTGTTTTCCAAAAAGAGCCCTTTGTCAGCCATTTTGTTAAACAAAATTTTTTCTCGGTTCTGTGATTTATTGTTTGTGACTCTGTTTTTGGGTGCTTTACACCATGGAACAATCATATTAACAATACCTCCCAAGCATCTTGGCTGCACAGCATATGCATAACTTTTGTCTTTCAGTGTAATTGCACTTCAAGTGTCACAAACTAGGACTATCTATAATTGGACTGTATTTCCCTGATTTTTCAGGGAAAAAAAACATTGTGTTATAGGCTACAAATACACGTATAAAGTTGGTCTGATAAGAATTTTGGTCTATATATGATAGAAATGTTGGTCTACATAATATGAATTTTGGTCTGCATCATGCATGACAGAAATTTTGGCTTGTATTGGTCTGCATGATAGGAATTTTGGTCTGTATGCCAGGTCTGCATTTGGTCTGCTTGATAGAAATTTTGATCAGCATAATAGACATTTTTGGTCTGCATTTGGTCAACACAGGAATTTCGCTGTGGCATGGCCAGATTTTTTTTTGGGGGGAGGAACCATTAAAACATTTCCCAAAAATTGTTTTCGCTACCAGCAGATTGCAGACTTACAATGTGTCTTGGGTCGTATTATAACGCTCAATTGAGTAAATACAAACACACGGTGTAAATTTAAAGATGGTCGCAGTGCGTTTATTATCAAAACATAGACGCAAGAAGGACAAGACAAACCAATCACACATGTCCGGAGACCATAACAAGCACACTCGGAGACTAGACATAAAACAAGAGAAGACTAACACACAGATAGAAACATAGATAGATAAATGCTCTGGGGTTGCCCCACTGGCAATGTCCACGATTTGAAATTATTAAATTAATTTTTTAAATTTTTTAAAGTAAGTAAAGGATGAAATTTAAGGTCAAGGCCTTAGACATAATCAATAATTATTGTCTTTTCAGATATACAGAACAGGATATATTGGGCGCAGCCAATAGTAGATGGAACCGGTTACAGATGAATCAAGATTTTGAGACATATTTTATGAATTTTTTATACATATTTTACTAGGTATATATTTTTACCTTACATATTTGTAACCATTAAAGGAATGATATTTACTAAATTTTTAAGCATACCTGTGACACAGTATGAATGTAAATTTCTACACAATAATAAAAAAGGATTTAAACAACACTTTATACAGTATAATTGTATTTTGAGTATGGTGGATTCAAATGACACTATCAGATAACCGGGTGTAATTTTGAAATATTGAAATTATAAAAATTTCCCTTTTTGGGATTCGAGGCGGGTGGGTTCGTTTAACAATGCGACACTTGATAGTCGTGTCCGGAGTATTTATAAGAAGTGAGGATTAGAGTTGTTCGCACCAACAACAGCCAACAACCGAGGAAGGAAGGGGAGGTGTCAAAACTGGAAAGCAGTGATGTAGTCGAGGCCGGGACATCCGAGGCCAAGACCGAGACCGAGGCATGAGCCTCCGAGGCCAAGGCGAGGCCGAGGCCATTAAAATGTGGCCTCGAGGCCGGCCTCGAGGACGAGGCCGGTCCCGAGGCCTCATTCACTGACCCAAAGACACCCGAGACCGAGGCAAGGCCAAGGATTTGGAATCCGAGACCGAGCCAAGGCCGAGGCCACCAAAATATTGCCCCGAGGCCGGCCTCGAGGACGAGGCCGGCCTCGAGACCTCCAACACTGCTGGAAAGTGCACCTAGACCGAAATACATGGTTTGTACACTCAATCGCTCTTAGTAAATACTAAGCCTTAATTGAGTAAATACAAACACACGGTGTAAATTTAAAGATGGTCTCAGTGCGTTTATTATCAAAACATAGACGCAAGAAGGACAAGACAAACCAATCACACATGTCCGGAGACCATAACAAGCACACTCGGAGACTAGACATAAAACAAGAGAAGACTAACACACAGATAGAAACATAGATAGATAAATGCTCTGGGGTTGCCCAAACATTTGGTGGAGCCAAACACCCAAGAGCTGTGAAGTGAGGCGGGTGGGGTCGAACGACCTGTTTTGAGAGACCACGCTGCCTACTTATTACTTGTGAATGGAGTTGGGTGAATGTTATGAACTAGGTGGGGGGCGAAGTGTGAATAGGATGAGGGTTCGGGCCTCATATACAATTTGTAAGCATCCGATTTCCATCGGCCCAGCCTCTGAATCTGGGTCTCCTGAAGGCCTGATTGGGCAGCCTGTGTTGCTGCACCCGCCCTAAGAGAATGAGTAGAATAAAGGTGGGGATCTAATCCTATCCTAGCCACCAAAGATTTTATGGAGTTATTATACGTTGGGTAATCCAACGGCACGCCCTCTGAAGTTGAAAATAAATAGGAAGTAGAAGGGGCTGGAAACTGAGACATAAAATATCTAAGAGTGCATGGTGCACAAATAGGGTGGTTAGAACACCCGATATGAACTGTAAACCCTCTAGAGGCTGTCTTCGAAGAGATGACCCTAAATATCATCCTGTCAGATGATGGAAATAATACAGAGTCCCTAAGGGGGGCTAAGCCAGTATTTGGGTCGATGCATATCTCTGACGCCCTTAAACAGGCGAAGTAGTGAATCAACAATGCAGAGGAAATCATTAAGCTATCATGACCGTAAACCAATGAATGTATGATATCAGATAGAATAGGAAACGTGATGGGACTAACTTGTCTTGGTGGCGAATCAGTACGTGATACCGCCCTCACCGCCAGGCGGAGCCTTGGCGTCCAGATGGTGGGTTCAACGCCCCCTAGTGCGATGACCCAAGCCCGTAGGCCAGACAAGTAATTTGAAATTGCAGAACTGGTCAAACCCTGAGAAGATAAATAGGCAACATATCTAAGCAAATTAGTCTCAATGAGGGGAAGTGAAGGGAGAGAATAAGTCTCGGTGAATTTACGATACCGTGAGACAGCCGCTGAATACGCCATTCTAGTGCGTGGGGCCCAGCCAGATGCGATGAGCGCAGATGCCCTGGTGTCAAGGCCTGAAAATCGAAAGATAGAACATTCTAGTAACTAGAATCCATAAATCCCTCATTGGGCCAGGTCATGACCCTATCAGCTGAGGGGTTACGATCTAAAAAACTATCGACTCTCAAGCGACTCAAATCGTCCGCATTAGTGTTCTCATGAGTCGATATATAAACAGGGGCCACGGTTATGCTATAGCACTCCAAAATCATATACCAATGGCGAACAAAGAACATGAGGGCGTCTACCTGAGTGTAACCGCTATTCAAAATATAACAAGTAGTGGTATTGTCTATATGAAAGATCACACTAGACCCACTTAACGCTGGAGCCCAGGTATGCAATGCCAGAACAGCGCATGCATTTCCCGCCAATTAATCGACTCCTGCAGCATCCAAGAGCGAGACCCTGTATAAGAGAGGAAGAACCATTCACAGTTATCTAAACAAGCTCCTAGCCCCTGATTGGAAGCGTCCGTATGGATATGCCTCACTTGCCCCAACCAATTAGGCTTGTAGAGTGTTACACCATTATGTGCGGTGATGCATGCTGCCCACCACTCTAAGTCCCGCTTAGCTTCAGCTGGGAGCCTAATTCTATGGTGGAGCTTTTTTGCTGACCTGGCAGCAGCGAATAACCTAGCTAGGAAGGGTTTGCCACCCCTTATGACTTTTGAGGCAAATGCGCATCTTCCGATGATGCTAAGCAATTTTCTCTTCGTTAAAGTCCCTTGACCTAACCAGTGAGTGACCTCAGTCTTGAGTTCATCCAGTCTATCCTGCGAGATCCTAAGTTCACCTCTACAAGTATCTATCACTATTCCTAGAAATTCAACTATTCTGGACGGACTAGTAACTTTAGACTGCTGTATGACAAAGCCAGCCTCTCTGGCTACAGAAAGCATCAAATCTAGACTAGTTGCACAATCCTCGGCAGAGGGCGCCATGATAAGAAAATCGTCTACATACCGTATGGCTGTGGGTCTAAGCCCCCTATGAAACATAATCTGCAACAATGGATCTGCAATGGAATCAAATAGAAATGGGGCGGATCTAAGTCCGAAATTGAGGGTCTTACTGAAATAATACTGAGTACATCCCGCAACATCCATCCAAGAAAACCCCATTAGTGGCCAATCCACTGGGTCGATGAATACCGATTTAAACGCATCTTTTAGATCCATCTTTGAAAGAAAGATAGCTTCACTGTCCATATTGACAATAAAATTGACTGCGTCGTCAATCGATGCGTAGGTAAGGGTATATTCATCAGAATCAATTAACGAATTGACAGAACCTATGCTGGGGTACGAGAGGTCATGTATTACTCTGACCTTACTCGAGTTCCTTTTTTGAAATGCCCCTAAGGGAGAAACAATAAATCTATCATAAGGTGGCTCAATAAATGGACCATGAAGCTTACCCGCTTCCAAATCAGCCTGGATAATGTCATTGACCTCATTTCTAAACTCAAGTGCCGAGGGCCAATTAGGGCTAATTATAGTACAATCGGTAGGTAGCCTGCCTATTCTGACCCCAGAAGTTATACTATTTAGAATTCCCTTGGCTTGAGTATGAGGATAGACAAGAGGGAGATATTTCTCCCAGAAGGCGACATTAAGGCTTGGATACCATTGAGCTAAAGGTAGCTGCCTTGCACTTTGCGTTGGGGCAAGTGCACTGGGGCTTTGGGCCTTGGCAGGAGGCACAGACATGTTGTCTGCGGCATTTTTCACCCCATCTGCATTTATCAAATTGGAACATATAGCAGATTTCTGTTTTGTCCCCCCCTGATTTCTGTTGGGGACGAAAACTGGAATTGGGGTTGGAACCTGAAGCCCTATTCCCTGAACCAAATTTACGAAAACAATCACTGGTGACGTGATCAGTGGAACCACACTTCTGACATTTAGATACCTTAGCAGCATTTACGTCAAATGTTGTCACGAACAACTCATGATCCAGTTTACTAAATTCTAGATTTCTGGCTTGAGCCAGGCGTTGACGATGTCTGACGTCATACGAGAGTACACTCGCAATTTTGAATTTCTGGGCGATATCTATAATAAAACCCATGTACCGGGCCATCTGATAGAACACATTGAATCCGTAAATTTTTGCTAGCAACATCATGTAAACCAACCAGGCTTCAAGCCATTTGTACAGAGATACAATAGCACGGGATGATCTAACTGATTTAACCTGCACATTCCCGTTCGAATCAACAAATGAGCGAATCTCATCGCACTCAGCATTACAGTCTAAGAATTCGTTTAATGAAGCGAACTCACCATTCACTGCAGCTGCTGCTGTTCTTTGGCTTAGAAATTCCATGCCAACTTCCAATGGGATAGAGTTAGTGTTCAGTGTTGGGTCTCGCCCAGCATGGTAACGATTCGAAGTGGTAGGAGGATTCGTACTCCCAAAGTTCATACTGGTAACTCCCGAGCTGCCGTTGTAGATGGTACGGACTGGTTCCCAGGTGGGTGAGTCCCGACGGGGGGGTCCAAGGCCATCGCGGCCGTCGTCGTAGCGTCCAGTATCGAAACCATCCCTTGCACGGCGTCCATTAGTATCGAAACCATCCCTTGCATGCGGTGGCACTTCTCGACGCCACAGTGGGGGGGGAAGGCCATGCTCACCATAGCCGGGATGACGTAACGTAGGTAGAGGGGGGGGGGGGCACTGCGAAATTCCCCCGTCGAAATTCAGCACTCCGGGTGGGGATAACGGCCTCGCCGAGGCTGATGAACTCTGGTCATGCCCGTATCTGTCGACCCCACGGGGGGAACGGGGGGACGTCGGGGCGAATCGAACAGATGGAGACTGTTGATGGCGTCGCAGCCAAGAGTTGTCCGGACTGAGGTCGATGAGCGAGCCCTGCTCACTCCCCGGGGGCATCCGGGAGCGCAATCCCATATGTGTTTACTGGACGTTTGGCCTCGCCCCGGCCATGGAAGGCATCTGACTACCCAGGTGGGGCTGGGGGTCTTGTTGTCTTCTCCGGGATGAATACATGTTGAAATTTTCCTCGGGGGGGGGGGCCGAATTGACACTTTTTCCCGGTTGGCGCGTTGTGGCCGCTGACTGGCCGACGGCAAACAGAACAATAGTGTGTTCTATTTTTCCCCATTTCAAATGTCCTGGGCTCTATGCTCCCACGGTCTTAGGTGCCGGAGACTTAGCCCTAATTCACTCCCACAGGCACGTTACGAGTAGTGGAAGTAAAGTTGTCGCTCGTGGAACAGGTCCAGACGTTAGACCCACTCCCCTGCTTAAACACTGCTCTTAGTAGATATCACTGCTGTCCATTCAGACCACCGAGCTCTATTTCTCTCGCCTCCTATAGCCTCTGTTCTCACAACTTCATAGAAAATTTCTTCTTCTTGCCGTTTAATCGTAACAATACGGTAAATAGTTCACTCAGTGCTAAACAACACTAACGGCTTATAGATTTAGACAGTGACCCAGTTTGGTCGGGCTGTCAGTAGAAACACGTGTACAGACTGCCAGCGTGGCTAGAATGACAAAAGTTCTCCAGGACGGGTAAACAGCGCTAAAACAGCAGGCAATCAGCTCATTGACTTCAAGTGGCCCGAATAGGCTTACCGAGATGAAGAACTATGAAGATGTCGTGATGAATGAAGTGAAGTTAGGCAGCGTGGTCTCGTGCAGTGCAGTGCAGGTGTACTTGATAAACGAGCAGAGCTCCGTGCAAGCGTTCGTTTAACAATGCGACACTTGATAATCGTGTCCGGAGTATTTATAAGAAGTGAGGATTAGAGTTGTTCGCACCAACAACAGCCAACAACCGAGGAAGGAAGGGGAGGTGTCAAAACTGGAAAGTGCACCTAGACCGAAATACATGGTTTGTACACTCAATCGCTCTTAGTAAATACTAAGCCTTAATAATTATTTCATACTGTGAATGATGCCTCTTAATTGTCAGTAATAATTCAGTACTATGTCTAGTCATTATGGTGTATGTGGCACAGATGTAACATTTAAGGTATAACGATGAAAAAAACAAGGATTTCTTTCCAAATTAGGAAAATAATTAGAACCATAAATCTGGAGAAATAAATTCCGCAAAACGACTGATGTTGAAAAGTTTTATGTAATGCAGATGTGTCAGTTTCAAAGTGGTGAGGCAAATTGGGCTGACAGAGTGGTGACCCTGGAATCCTCAAAACTTTCCCCACTTTGATCAAAAAGTTGGTGGGGCAAATGCCCCACCAGCTCGACAATGAAATGAACAGTTTGATTGATTGACATATAAACATGATAGACGATATATATATGCATCTTTTGAGAATTTTTTCCTCAATTTACCAAAATCGTTCGACAAAAATTATGGAGAACATTTTATTTTAATGATAACTTTAAATGTTAGAGTTTAGGAGAATTTATGGGGAGTCTAAGAATAACATCGAGGTAATGTTTTTAAATTTAATTTAGGGGAATGATGTACAAAATGATGTGCAATTTTTGGAAAGGTCAGATAAGAAAACTGAAAATCCGGGAAATTTGGCTGGATTTATGATCAAAAATATTTACAAATTTATATCTTCAGACTGAAACCAAGAATAGAAAATCAGAATAAATTTTCATCAATACAAAATTGGATTTGAGCACACATTCAAAAGTGCATTGGTTACGTTTAAACATTTTTTTTCGCAGATTATAGGCCTAAAGCCCGCATGTCATGCGGAGGAAGAAACTTTGGCAAATTATTTCTAAAAAACGGGAAATTTAACAAAACTCTCACTTTAAATCGCCTTTTTACAATCCTAGTATCTTTTTCTTACTATTTTAATTTCCCCATATATCATTTATATTTTTATATATTTCTCCCCATAGGTGAACTTCCCCTTTTTTAAAATAAATTTCCCTGTTTTTTTTACCCTTACCCCATTTTGCCTATTATTTCCCCATAATTTCTCTTACCATTTTCCCATTTTGCCTACCATTTCCCCATTTTTCTTGACATTTCCCCATTTTCCTAGTTTGTGACATACTTCTGGAGTTATTAAAAGTAGTTAGGGGGCAATCATTAAATTCCCAGGGCCATGGGGGGCCTAGGAGTATTCCTTAGTGGGAAATTATTTAGTTCAATTTCACAGTAATGGTGGCTGTAGGCTATTTATTAATTTCAAGGCCGCAAGTCCCGATCAATATTCATTCCTAAATCAAGCAAGGCCTTATTAAGAATTAACCGTGGCAGAAGTTACTTAGTTTTATTTCAAGTCTGCCAAAAGAATTTATTTATTTCACCAAAAGCAGTGATGGAAATGGAAAATTTTCGTCGGGGGAGCTCTCGGCTCGTGCGGCAGTGGCTCACCACTCCAAATTTTTAAAAGGGAAAGAATTCTTCCACCATACAGCATAATTTTGACTAAAATACCATGAAGGCTGAAAAAGTAACATGATAATTGTAATTTCACTGCTGGTCATTGGGGGAGCTGTAGCAGGGTACAGCTCCCCCTGTTTTTCGGTCAAGGGAGCTCAGCTCCCCCGAGCTCCCCCCCCCCCCCCATTTCCATCACTGACCAAAAGTGAGCAAGAAAATATTATTTTTAAAATCTCCAAGTCCCCTCTAGTATAATACCAGATCGTCTCTGATAATACTAATGGTAGTCCTCCTGAGGATTATTCCTCTGTGCTAATAGTCACGTGTATCCAGATTAACAGGAAATATAAAGACCTACTGAGAACATTTTTCTAGACCTTATATCGATATCAGATTGTCACTGAAATTTGTGTGTCAAACATTTTCCTTTCTTTTTTTTCCAGTCTACTTGGTGGCGCCCTAAGTGGTGGCACTGCGATCTGACACCTGTAGGACACCTGTGATGACGTCACATTCATTCCACTGTCATAACAATCGTTGTGACTCAATGTGAGCAAGGTGATGTCAGAATAGCATAATGGACTTCACACCAGGTAATTTACCTTTTGCTTTTAATTAGTTGATATATATATATAGCTAGGCCTACACCCACACCCAGCATTAATTTACAAAGTGTTCCTGGCAGCTGGCCCTGTGCAGTGTCATATTTTCACATAACTGCAAGAAAACTAATAATTTACAATTTACAAACACGGACAAATGTCAAATATGCACCTGGCAGATGATCTTGGGGGGGAGGGGGGAGCTATGGACTTTCGGTTTTAAAAAAAATGTTTCTTTCCCAGTGGGATATTCCCACTTGACACTTGACACTGAATAAAAATTCTGTTCAGTACGCACATGAGAAAAAAAAGTTTGTTACAACCTTGGGTAAAGATCGACACAATCGACATGGCGACACTTCCTTTCTTAAAAAGTGACACAGGGACGCTGGGTCTCTTAAAAATCGAGAGACACAGACAGGTTCACTGACAAAAAGTGTCAAACGACATTTGATATATTTCTTCATTTATGCTTACTTAAAAGGACATATGAGACATTCATTTCCTTTATAATGTTAAAATTTCGACATTTGACACTACTTCTATTTTTGAGACCCATGTATACCCCTACCTGTAGCTGGGGTACCCTAATGTAAATTGCGATAAAAATTTGTCGTGCGTTCGCATGCAAAAAAAAATTGTTTCGTCGATGCTTCTAGCCTAAATTAAATCTAGCTCCTGCCCGTACGAGAGTTAATAGCCATCAGAAGAGTGTAGCCAAGTTACGGCTATGATGTTTCGCGAGCGTAAAAAAAGGGCCATGCTCACTCTTCCTATAAGTTGTTTCACCTGTATGTTTTTGTCTGCTATACAAAGTTTTAGCATCTTTTTCTCTTAGATACATATGAAATCTTACCGTACTCTTATGCAAATAGTCTTTCAAGCAGAGGACATGACCGGCCTCGAGGATTCCAAAACTTACTTGATTACTTTACTTATTTAGGCCTTTAACTTATCTTTATGAATAGTTATACCTTACTCTTTAGAAATTTGGCATTCTTTATCCCAGAAAGGTACAGCCTGAGTGAATAAAACTATGGAGTTACAGTGTAAAACCATTAATTTTATAAATTAGACTAAATATCTGCCTCATTTTCTACTTGCAGGTATACAAAACACTCTCTATCCTCAATTTCAAAACCTGAATCATGCTCAGAGGAAGGAGGAATCTCCAAAAGAAGCCCCTTCTCCCAACAAGAAGATTCCCCGGCCGCCAAATGCATTCATGATGTTCGCCAGGGAGTATCGCCCAATTCTGCTGAACAAAACGCCAAATGTGGAGAACAAGTTCATCAGCATCAAGTGAGTGAAAATGTTTTCACCGTTCTTTCCAATAAATATTCAAACTTGGAAGTTGGGTTCTCTGGTTTTCGTTTGTTCTCAGGAATTTTCTTGATTTAATTTTTGAAATTGAAGTTTTTTATGCACTAATTATTTCACATTTATACAAATCACAGACCTGTTTATGAAGTAGATTTTTTGAAAGTCTGAATCAGTTTAATTTTTTTTTAACTTTCATGTGTAAATTAATTTGACAGACCAGCGTTCCAGAGATTTGATTTGTTGATCACTGCATGGGAGACTCAGGGTTTGATAAATATATGCGTCTCTAAGACTTATCTCTTATGCTTTTTGCAAGATTACACCAATTTTTTTTGCAGGCTTGGACGAATATGGAAGGAAATGACGGCTCAACAAAAAGCAAAGTATTTCTACATGGCCAAGCTTGCAGAACAACGCCACAGGGAACTCTATCCAGGTAAAGCTAAAATGGTTTAAACTTTAAAGTTCATGTTAGGCTGATTATTATGTTTTGTAAGAAATCTTGTGAGACATCTGAATAAATTAAAAGGTCGTATTCTCTAAAATTGCACTCTTTTTATCATATATAAAATTTATTACAGTCATAAATTCTCCAGGAAAATCTACATCGTATATATATGGTAATCTTGATGAATGTGATATCCAAATTATTCAATTATCATGAATCGTATAATCTGCAAGTTTCTGCTATGATTATCCTGATAAGGATTTTGTTGCATCGTGGCAAGTCTGCCGCTGACATCATCCATGTGACTGTAGTGTAGTTGTCATACATGTACATTGTACAGGTATACCGTATATGCCTTGCACACTCCTGTTGCTTAACCTGAATCTATATTGTTATCTCAACTTTGTTGTCTTTGCAGATTACAGGTACACCCCAAAGAGGAAGAAAGCTCCAGAAGAAACCATTCGACATCACTTCTACTTCGAGACCAAAGCAACCAGTCCGGCCGATCAAGGGCCTTTCAGTCTAACAAGGAAACTGGAGGCCATCTCCAGAACTGTCTGTGATTCCAAGTCTGCCACACCAGTCGTTTACGCCAAACAACCAGCGGGAGATGGCTTCAACAACCAACTCTGCCTCACTCCAGGTCAATCACAGCAGCTGAGACTGGAGTGCAACGATTCGAACCGACAGCAAGGGATAATCACAAGCACAGGTGCATTCCAGCCAGTCATTCCTTCAGCCTTTCAGCAATACCCAGGGAAGCAGGTGCCCATCTATCAAGACATCAATGGTCAACCGATTGTTCTCAACCAGGTGTACTGTGATCCAGCTGCAAAGGGAGATGCCCAGCAAGATCCTTCAACGCCAGTTGCAGGCCAAGTTATCCCACAACCAGTCACTCCGCAACAGATATTTGTCGATGCCGCGCAGGCCAGTGAGCAAGACAAGTGCAATCCTCCACCACTGAAGAAGGTGCATCTGAGGAGTATGAATGACCCCGATAAGACGATTGAGGTGTTGTCAGAAACCGAACTGGGTGACGGGGTCTACTTCGTCCAGAGTGACACTTCCCAAGACCAAGACAAGGAGTACAAAGGTGACGAGACATACGTCAAAGTGGCTGATAGGACCTACACCGACATCTCCCACAACACACTGCAGGCAGAAGAAGGTGCCAAAGAAAGACGCTTCGATGTTCTGAGCCAGTGGATGCAGTTCTTCCAAACAGTTATGCCTGGAGGTTGGTCATTATAGACTTATTTATTAAGCATTATTGAATAACTTATTTCTTTGTCAAGTCAATACATGTTTTGCGGTTCTTGATTGAAAATTTTTTCCCACTCAAGATGACAACGCAAAACTGAGGACAGTAAATTTATCAAAGAAAATAAGCAAAGACTTGTTCGGACGGACGCAGGGACCAGACCAAAATTTATATATTTTTACATGTTAATTTTATCTGTGCGCAGTAGGGTGGGACTGGCGCCCCAATGTTTGCGGATCAAACCTGACTTTTTTTTGCAAGCGAGGTTGGCATATGAGAGCATGCGTGTAAAATTTCAGCTCATTCTATTTATATCTAGAGGTAGCACATTTCTCTTGAAGTTTATAATGTAAATCCCCATTGGCGAGACCTGAAAAAACCTGCAAAAAAGCATGATTTTCCAAAAATGAGACTTAGAATCAATATTTTTAGACCATTCAAAAACAATGGGGGAGCGTTTTGGGAGGGCAGTTCATAACCGCCATAATTTTGCATTTTCCACTCTTTGTCTCTGCACATTGTAATGTCCAATATCAGCTGAATATGACGAAAATGACTAAAAAAAAACACCTAAATTTCAAGATTTTAGCTCCTCATAGTGGCTAAACAATATATTTTATAACAAAATGGATGCCTGTTCTGAAGTGCCCTCCCAAAACATTCCCCCATGGTCTTTGAATGGTCGAAAAATATTTATTCTAAGTCTCATTTTTGGAAAATCATACTTTTTTCAGGTCTCGCCAATGGGGATTCACATTATAAACTTCAGGTGAAATGTGCCACCTCTAAATATTAATAGAATGAGCTGAAATTTTACACACACACTCTTATGCCAACCTCTTTTGATTTTCATTTGCAGAGAGGTTCATGAGGGATACTTTAGCTTGTCCCTGCCTGGCCTTCTTGGCCTGCAATGAAGAGTTTGCTCTTAAGCTGGGATGGAAACCAGGAGAAGTGGAATCTTTCCAGAACTTCATGAAGAGCAGGTACACAGTTAATTAAATAAATCCTATAAGTGCCCGTCCTCTCAATTTGTTTGGCATAGCCGCCATGATCATCGAGATATCAATACATTTGGAAAAAATATCCATGGCAATTTAACTAAGGCCAGACATAATTGATCTTTAGTTTCTCGGATATTCTCAAGGTACTTTTTCAAGGGTAGGTCAGTAGGACAAAAAAAAACGGTGAAATCTCAATTTTTTATAATATATCAATTTGATAAAAATTGTTGGTATGCTCAATTTTTTAGTTCCGTAGGCAGAAAATCTGTTCGGTCGGTCGATCCGAGAAGCTAAAACTTAAAAAATTCTGGCCTAAATTATTAAAAAAGCAAGTTTTCCTTTACAAATTTACATGTAAAAATACATTTTAGTCCTTGAAATTACGGCCTGCGACCATATGGTGATATCTATGTAGGCCTATGCGACTGTAGGTATTTTCCCAGAAATTGTTTTTGTTTGAAAGGGACTGGATGATTCATGGCTCTTTCAGACTAAGCAGCATTGTTGGAGAACACGGAATATCAGGTCCCTGCACAAGCACTCCGGTGAAGGATGATGGACAGGCTAAGCAAGAACACGAGATGGCAGCACCAGTCACAAGCAGTAAGGATGTGATCAACAGTGACAACAGTGTCAGCGACTGCAGTTCAGTGTATGAGGACAATTCGTCCAACTCAATGAATGGTCTGTCATTCTCGGAGACCAGCTCCAGCAGCACTGGTGATTGTAACGACACTACAGACGGTTAATAAGCTCCATCGGCTATCATGCTGGTATCAAATTTGCCGCACGTCAATTAACTCCTGAAGTGAATAGTTGTTTTCCCCGCTGATATATTGCATGTTATCGATTTCCCAAATTATATATATACAGCATATATAGCATAATTATATAGCATATATTATACTTATATAATACACATATTATAATATTAAGTGCCCCTTTATTTTGTAGTTGTCAGGCACTTAGTCCATACAGATATTGACAAAGCAAAGCATGGACTGATCATTGAAAATTTGCATGTTTATTAACTTTCTCGATATATATCGTATATATGGATTACTTAGTATGCAATGACAGCATACCCTGAAAAAACTTGTTATTTCAAAATTCACTAATTTCTTAGTTGGTAAGAATAAAATTGACAAGTTCATCTCGTTATATAGGCCTACATTTTGTATTATGTATTAATACATATTTGGTCAGATACAATAGTAATTTTTAAACTTTTTGCATTTACAGTTAAAATTTTACTTACATTTTTGTTCGAATTGCAATTGAAGGCAATTTGCCAAAGCACTGTTAATTTGTCATTGGTTTACAATAAGCAAATAATAAATATATCTTTAAAGCGATACATTTTCATAAATTTTTTTCTAAAATCTCTGTAATAAATACTGCATGAAACAATTTACAGATATAAGCTAATTAAATAGCTAATTTTTCCAAACATTCTCTCTAACAATAAATATCTTGCAAGTGAATAACATACTGGCACAAACATACATGTTTGCAATATATGGATAATCTGTCAATGCACTTATCTCGTGTTGAGGTGCAAACTTGCAAAGTCAATTATCTGAACAGCGTTCAATGTGATACTGTTATCATACAGTCCATAAATGTTTCTGTTTTTCATTGGTTCATATGCTGTCAAATCCAAACACGTCATCGGAATCCAACCAGTTAGTGCCTTCTGCAGCTTTGGGTGTTTGAAATTTCTTGGTCTTTCTCTCGACAGAAGAGGACTTGAAGAATCGTCCTCCGGGTCGTGAAGGAGTTTGTTTCACTTGCGTGGAACTTCTCACAGGTGACACCTGAAACAAATTGTTGGGAGTCATGTTTTATCATCAATACTTCTGGCATAGTCCACTGTATAATATATATAGATTCGTCCATTACTTTTAGTTAAGTCTCGTTTGGATTATATGCTACTTTGCAAGACTTACAGTGTTGTTGAAGTTTGCCCTCGATTTCAGTACGTCAACATCGCTGGATACGTTGCTTTCAAAGCTGCTCTTGATCTGGAACAATCCATAAAGTTCTGTAATCTGAGTGTATTGGATGCAAAACAAGTCTTAGTGAATTTTCTCATTTTTCTGCAGTATTAAATCATGCTTTTAAGCATATGGCCTTTTGGTTGAGGCAATATTCTTGTACCAGGGGAAATTTACAGAGGTTTTGTAAACTACTTTACAATTTGAACACATTTAGTTACGATTTTTGTCAAATAGCCAAAATTTCACTTTTTCCACACAAAAAGTACTGCGCAGGTAGCAGGCCTACTTCAATTGTGTAAATTAGGGCTATTCCATTTAAAAACCTGGGGGTGGGGTGGTCAGGTTACATTTTTGACCCCCCTCATGCATCTAAAGTGAATTATTTTCGACCCCTCCATGTATTAAATGCAAATTTTTTACCCACCCCACATGCATCAAATAAAAATTTTATTATTACAATGCGTAAGCCTTCATGGAGCGACAATGCAACCCCATACATCTAAAGCGATTTCTTTTACATCCCACCGTACATCTGAAGCGAATTTCCGCCGATCCCTACATCCATCTTACGAAAAATAAATCAACCTGACCACCCCCCTCCCAGGTTTTTAAATGGAATAGCCCTTAGCTACAAATTTGTATCAATTATTTATTTGACATAACATCAGTTAACTTGTTTCCTCTGGAGCAGTTGTTCGACTCACATCTATTGGCTCATTGGATGGTCACATACCTTTCTTTGTTTCACTGGAGGTCCTCTGGCAACAGGCTTAGGTTGAGCAAAACTATGGGTTTTGGTATGAGGCGAAGTTCCCACTTTGGTATGAGGCGGGGTTGCCACTGTGGTATGGGGCGAGGTTCCCACCCTAACCCGTGGTGAGGGAGCCACCAGAATTGGAGTTTTCGCCTTCATGGCCGTTTTCTTGCTTTCGTCAAACTAGAGGAAGACAACATGTAAAATATCAACACACATGATAACCAATTACGTAATACGTATACATCATTAGATTTTGCAACCAATGAGCGAATATAGAATGGCATTGGATTTTTTGGCATTTTTTTTAGCATATACAATTCTGTAACGTACCCAATCTCACAAAGGATATTAATTAATTGCCTAATGCCAAAAATACTTATTACATAAGGCAAGGCAGCCTGATAAAATCTCAATCTTAGGCCTAACAGACGGCAAGACTCTTCATATTAAAGATATATTTCAAAGTCAGTTTAACTCATTTTGATATACACTGTACAACTGGAACCCTTTGTAAAAATGAAGATGAGTTCCAGGGCTGTCTTAACGCAATATTATAATTGTATAGGCCTACCTCAATTTCCATGAGACCTGGTGAGCTGCAGTTTGATTCAGTATCTCCCTTGGTGTCGGAGCCGAAATTGACCCTTCTCTTTTTCTTGACTGATGCAGAACCTGCAGGTTTGAGAACCCCAGACACTGCAGGAGTTCTTGCATTCTTGCCGATCTGTTGCAGAGGGGTGCTGGTCATCACTGGGTCCCTCATGGGCGACACCTGTAAGAAAAAAAAACAACCATACTTGGTAAATCACAATTTCATGGAGTAAATAATTTCCAAAATACCATTATTTGGAATATTATTAAACCGCAAATATAAATAAAATATTTAACCAAATATCATTTAATAATGCTAGAAGCACAATGCAGCATCCTTGACATTCCTATGTACCGAATCATACTCGGCATATTCTAAATGAACATTATAAAGACAATATTTGATATACTGAAATTCATTTTAGTTTTCAATTGCAGAAACACACAAATGGACCACAAAAAACTATGCACAGGCCTTTCCCAAAATTTACCTGTGCAAGTTGCTTAGGCGTTCTTGGGGCGGCGTTTCTAATTCTTGGCGTTTGTGGGGCAGGTCTTTGCAAGGCTTCAGTCAATTTTTTTGCAGCCTCTGCAACTTTCTTGGATTCCTCTAGGCTCTTAGTGAGAACTTCAACTTCCGACTGCAGATATTCTATTCTCTCATCCTGAAGAATAACAGCTGATCTTTATTTATCACTGTCACACTAAATTATAATTATCGAAAACAGAAGTGATTTGACATAGTCACAGATCTATAATCAAGAAACTGAATTAATAAACATAAATAGAAGTGCTGACTTATACCTTTTCAGTGACTTGGCTCTCAAGGTCTGTCACTTGTTGGTCTCTCTGGGAAATATCTTCCTTGCATTTTTCCTAAAATCCCGAAATAGTTCATAAATTTATAGTATTTTGCAAAAATTAATTATCATAGCAGCAAAATTTTGTAAATTATGAAACTTCATATTCAAAGTATTTACCAGTTCAGTTTGGCAATCCGTGAGACTCTTTTTCAGGTCATTTAGTTCTTTCTCCATTTCCGACATTGCATCTTTCTGCAGCAAACAAAACGATGATTGAGACTAAGCTTTTAAGAGAATTTTACAAACCATATATATAGGCAAGATATGTGAATTATAAATATGGGTCAAGCCACAAAGGTGCTGCTCCAAAGCTGAAAACAGCTGTCAAAAATTAATCTTGTAATTTTGATACCAAATTGTGAAATATATGCTCTGTAAACATGTACCCATACTAAAAATATGATAACAAAGGATTAAACCTTCCACTTTTTTAGGAATAGCCATACAAATGGGAAATTGAAAAAACGTAACATTTTCACATTTTTACATATTTAACTTTCCAGGTGCCTATTATCTTCAAAATTAAATGCTTAGAATAAAATATAACACCACTGGGTCACCTTATAAGTGTTTTGAAAGCTCCCCATACACACATATTTAATATTCTAATGATTCAAAATTTTAAAAACGTAACAGGACAATTAGAGTTCTTAGCACTGTAGCTGTAGAAATAATGATGAGATGTTAACTCTTCAGGTATTTATTACACATAGAACGTACATCGGTATTTTCTATGCAATTTTTGTAGGTACAACTACCTTTTTATAGCTACTATAAAGAATTAAAAATTCAAGCCAAACATACAGTAACAGGACAGTAACAGGACAGTAATTAACTGTGCAGTAACAGGACAGTAACAGGACAGTAACAGGACGGTAACAGGACAGTAACAGGACTCATTCAAATGTCTTTAAAACCCTGGAGGTTGAAGAATTTTAATAATTCAGCCATGCAATGGTTCAAAATATGTACCATGTGCCTTATGCAATCTATATCTGGGTTATATTGCTAATATTTCATGCTATTTTTGACCAATTGAATGAAAATAACAAACAGTAACAGGACATCTGTGTAACAGGACAAGTAACAGGACATATGTGGGTAACAGGACATGTAACAGGACAGGCATGTATTAATGGTGGCCTGTGAGCAGTTAACCATAGTGGAAATGTGTCTCTGTGTTTCTAGAATCTGTATGAAGCATTACTGTCAAGTACCACTAATTGGTTGTAGTTTGACAGGACAGAAATTGCTGTTGTCCTGTTACTGTCCTGTTACTGTGTTTTAATACAAAATACTCCCTCAAATATTGACAATCTTTTCAAGAGATACTTTACAATCGAGCTGCAATCTAACAAATCTGTTAGGTACGATTTAGTTCAAAGTTTCTTAAGTCGTAGGGCAACTGCAACACCCATCAAAGTTGTTAAAATGCTTTGTGACTGTTAAAAACATAACAGGACATGTCCTTGTTACCTTAAACAAACAGGACAAAAAGTGGCTGTCCTGTTACATTTTTAGCTTTTCAGGGGCGTAACATGCGAGTAACAAGGACAAAAAAGGACAAATGCCCCTTTTTCTTCATGCCCTGGCCTTAATTGTTGTTCCCCATACTTCCAAATCGGCATATTTCTTATTCCATCATTCTTCTACACTCTTGTGAAATAAAAACCGTCATAACAGTCTTTCAAAATGTGAAAGGACAGGGGGTAGAATGTTGGCCGTGTAACAGGGACAAGTAAGGACATTATGCAAAATCTGTTTTTTTCCTATTTCTGCTTCAAAATATCCTCAAAACTGGATTGTATCCTGTAAGCATCACTTAGGCCGACATATGTACACTGTTTTGAGTTAAGTATTATTGTAAAATAAAAAGTTATCACAATCTAATGGCGAGTAACGAAAAACAGTAAAAAATGTTACTCTGGAAGATTTACTTATATCTCATCAAATAAGAGGTTCCGAGGAGTTCACTGTGCATGAAATAAAAGTTCAAGACATGGGTTATCATTTGAAACTTTAAAAATGGACAAAGAAAGAATTTCCTTCAGCTAGTAAAGTCATCTTTAGGCCATGTCATGCCACAAACGCCAAAAAACGTCATTTTTGGCCTGTTTTCACCACTAAAAATTGGTACAGCTTCTTTATTTTGTGTGGTATTCTCCTCAAATTTTCACAAAATTTATTCTAATATGTATAGTCCAGTATGGCATTCATTGAGATTGCCTCAATTAAATTCCCTTCTAGCCAGCCACCTCTGAACTTAGAGGACATGTTTTACAGCTCAGAAGCAGCACCTTTATGGCTTGACCCATATAATACTGGATTTTTCAACTTATATACAACGTTTCATCTGCAACCTGCAGACTTCATCAGGTGAATGGCAAAATCAAGGATGTTTCATTGTTTGATGTAACTGTTGGTGTCAGTGAAAACTTTGAAAAATTTGAAGAGCCCAGTCCCAGGTGTGTGGCTGTTTAAACCGCAATCCTCCTGTCTTATTCAGTGTTGGTCTTTCTGTACGCTCATAGATGGCTTCATTTACCCCTCTTTTAAACCAATCCTCCTCCCTATCTAGCACCCTAAAGTCTGTGATGTCCACTTTGTGTCCGCTGGCTTGGCTGTGGCTGTAGATGGCAGAGTCATACGTATCCCCACTGCTGGGTCTCCCGTGCTGGCTCACTCTTGTCTTCAAAGCCTGTTTCGTTTCCCCAAACTGACACCACAGTTACATCAAACAATGAAACATCCTTGATTTTGCCATTCACTTGATGAAGTCTGCAGGTTGCAGATGAAACAAACATGTAATTTGAAAAATCCAATATTATATTCATAATTCACATAATTTTGTTGGATTGCCAACTGGATGAATAATGATATACATCAATTCTTATATACAGCTCTACAGTACAAGTCAAAGTTCATTATATTACACTTTTATATAATAGTATTTTGGACAGGTGAAAATTCAACAAAACTGTTTCAACTTACCTCTGTTTTTCGGCTTTGCTTCTGACTATCCATATTCTTTTTCAGGTTTTCAATTTCTTTCTGCTTCTGTTGAACAATCTTGGTGTTCTCTTGCTTGTATTTCTCCAAAGTGGCAACCATTTCATTCATCTGTTTGTCAAATTTCTTGGCGTCTGCTTCTTTATCCTTTACGGCTTTGTTTGTGGTTTTCTGGAGGTCATCTTTCTGTTACAAAAAAGTTGTAAAAATTACTATTTGTCCAGAATGTACACAATATGTTGTACATGTGTCATAGAACTGTGCAGTTCCGTGGTAGTATAGCATCATATTCACCTAACTTAAGGTGACCCAAATCACACAATCACTGACATCAGTAAATATTTCTGTTGTTTTGTCTCGACATGTTAACAAAAGGCAGTTATTATCAACAATACAAAAACGCTGCATAGACAATGACATTGTGCAGAATACAAAAGATACACGAGTGAAGTTACTGATAGACATTGGCCCGTAATGGTACATAATTATCAAGAGTGTGAAACTAGGAATGTAAACAAAAGGTCTTGGGGGATTGACCACTATATTTTACAGTGATTTAACCAATTTTTCTACAATACCTGCTGACACATCAGTAGTTCCATAAAATAAATGAATTGTACAGGTAATTGCATTATCTATAGCAATGGGCCTCACTCAGGGTCACTGGGTTACAACTGGGTCAAGGCCTTAGACTGGTCATTTGACCATCAAGTTAAAAAATTTTACCAAAGAGGGCAGCACTGCCCAGTACTCTCCAGTTCATTGGTACTCTCAATTACATGAGTCCTGTGATTCTCTTGTCAGGCAATTGACAGGTGCTGCCCTCTCTCTTGTAATTTTAACTACCTGTAAAAATTCATGGATTTTATGGAACTACTGATGTGTCAGCTCAACCAGCGTCTTAGATGGTGAGGGATGACTGCAAGGATCATGAAACACTGCAGGTAGATTGCAAAACATGGTTAAAACATCATGTTCAGTCCTCAGAGTTCCTTTTGTTTACTTTTTAAATGGAGTTGTTTCTGACCCTTATCCGTTAGATATGAGAGGCCCATACATATACAGGCGAATCCACCTGTGAAAAGATACCCTGAACAGAACATGTGCCAAGAATAATTTATAAAAGGGACAAACCTCTTTGGTAATGCTCTTAATCTCCTCACACTTGTCCTTTATCTCTTCTTCCAAGTCAGCCGTCTGTGCTTCTAGGTGTGTCTTTACCTCTGCCAATTCAGTTTTTTCCTCTTCAAGTGTTTTGTAAGCTTCTTCCATTGAGTTGATTTGTTTGTTCTGCTGATTAATTTGACTTTTTAGTCCCTTTGCCTGAAAGGAGAAGAAATGATAAATTTAAAGTATAACAAAAATAGCCACACAAAAAGTTGGATGCTTGTAGTTTGTGCCTCATACAAGTAAGATTTTTTTGGATTTGGTCATACCTCCTTTTCAAGCTCCCTGATTTCCTTTTTCTTGGTCGCTATTTCAGATCTCAAATCTTTCGTTTTTGTTTCGAGGTTACTTGTAGCTTTCACTTTGGTGCTTAGTTCACTTTGTAAGCCCTTGGTCTGCAAAAAAATTCATTCTCGACAGAATGTATCATTTGTGCAAAAGTAGATGATCAATTATTTAATATAACCAATGAACATGTCAATCTTCAAAAAGTGGTTCATGTGGATTACTGCTGTACACGTTTACTATATATTATAATGGTTGTTGAATTCATAGCTCAATGACGGCCAATCAGAGGGGAACATTGATGTATACGAATTTCCTGTGTGCATGAAAAGGAAGTCTACTTACAACTGAATTGTAAGAAACTGATATGCTTGGTTTATGTTGGTACAGCCATGAATGGACTGATATAATCCATGTACTTTTAATAGATGGTATGATTTGTACAATAATTACATATATATCAAATTTCTTGATCATCAATTCAATAACTCACAGCTTCTATCTCGTCCCTCAGCCTCTTCTCTGCATCTTCTGCTTGTTGTCTGACTTGCTCCTCCATCTCTTCCACATCTTTTCTAAAAGAGATTTTCATCTGTCAAAAATTATGTCTCTCAGGAAAAATGCACATGGTATCAAATGATAGGCCTATAGATATGGAGGCTGCAATAAAAAGAGTGAATTCCTCAAAAGTATGAATTCAACTTACTTCAGTGCACATGTGATCTTATTGGCTTCTTCCAATTTATTCTGAAGCCTTGTTTGTTCTGATTTGCTGGCCTGTTATAATTTATGAGACAAATTCACATTATTGACTTTATTAAAAATGCGACTTGAACGTTCTAAATTTTTTGCATGACTAGTCTACATAGGGGAGAGTGCGGCCAGTTGAACCGGCAGGCCAGTTGAACCACCCTTGATTTTTCACCGGGTGGAGCAGGCATGGAAATATACATACAACCTTCTGTTAGGCCTTATTAGGCTATTCTCTTCCATGTAGATCTTTTGGCTCTGAGACACATGGTAATGAAACTATCACACTTTTTTCGTTTTTAGCATGAAAAACTGAGTTTGTCACATTGAGATTGTGGCTTTCATAGCATTTAAAATACCTGGTCTGCAGGGATGTCATATCATCACGTGTAGATGGAAAACCATCTCCTTAAAATGGTTTCCTACAAAAAGGGTGCAGCCAGGCCATATATAGATACATGGAGGTCCAGGCGGGGCCAGTTGAACCGGAGGAGTTTATGGCAATTTATTAATTTTTTTTTTAAATCAAATTTTTAACAAAATACACTTAAAATGAGAGGTACTATTCAGTAAAACATTTTTTTGTAATAGGCCCATTACAATGGATTTAAATAAATAAATAAATTTATTATTAATGTTTAACCGTCGACTGGTTCAACTGCTATTCTTTGAACAGAAAGAAATGTGTGAGACATGTCAAATTTAGCCAAAACATGCTATGGTCCTAGCTGAACTTGTTAGCAAAAATGAAGGACTGCAGCCCCACACTTCACTCATCATCCTTCCAATGGTTCAACTGGCCCCAATGAATGGTTCAACTGGCCCCATAGGTGGGGCCAGTTGAACCTATTTTTTTAAATTTTTTGGAGGCTCATGTGTCGGCTGTGGCAAGATATACGCCAAAACCTAAAGTTGGGATGTTTAGACAACTTTTCAAACTAACTTTTCCATCTTTGTTCGCCTTGAAAGCTGTAGAGGTACGCAGACCGGAGAGCATTTTCAAAAATTTGGTTCTACTGGCCCCGCTCTCCCCTATAGCCTAAAAATAAATTAAAAGCGAATACTATATTACAAGTTTACAACAGCAAGCATATGAAATATATCTCACATCAAGATCCTTAGATATCTTGGTGATCTCTTTCTGTTTCTTTTTCAGGTCTTCTTGCAACTGCTGTTTTTCTTCTTTCACTGTCTCCACTTCAGAAGAATACTTCTCTCTTTCCTCTCTGTAAAAATTTAAAAAATGTGATAGGACTACTCCAATAATAACATACACCAGTGAGTGATCACAAAATACATATTATATTTTAACAGCTATGTAAGCTTAATCCTGACCTTTGGAAGTTCATTTGATTTTCAACTAATTATATTTTGACAGGCTGGCTGGATTTTATGAAAATCAGAGATTTTCTAAATTGTACACTTTACATACACTTCCTGCATAAGCTTTTCCCTCATGCGTCCAACTTCTTCCTCCTGCTTGAATTCTCGTCTCACGGATTCCTTCAGTTTAACAGTTGTGACTGAAAGTTCATCCTGTAAGAATAATAAAAGTTGCGACATACAAATAGGAATATAGGCCCTGTGTTCAAATTGATATGTAAGTTATGTAGGCCTATCTTGAAAAAAAATATTAACAAATACCTCTTTGTCGCTGAGAGTTTGCTTCAGCCATTCAACGTCAGCTTTCAGGACTTCACAGTCTTCTTTCTTTTGGTCCAATTCTTTTAAAACTTCATTCAGCCTTTTCTGAGATATTAAGAAAGATAAACTCAGCAATGAGCTGTGCACATAATGCACGTATATATATGCAAAAGTTAATAGTGATATTCCAAACATAATTTCAAAAAACGAGTTCCAAGCTCAAAAAATATCCAGGAGTTACATAGTGACATAACGATGCCAAGAAGTGTGTAGAATCACAATCTGTTAAAAAAATTAACTGCTATTTTCCTACATTACCCAGGTAGCAATGTAAATATTATTAACATGTCACAAGAATATATTCACATTAAATTAAATAGGTTCTTCTCTAAATTATTCTTCTTGTTTTTTTTTTTCTACAAATATATATCTCAGTATTTTTTACCTCAACTTCAATGAGTTTTTCTTTTTGGTCATCCATCTCTTCCATTAGTTTGGCAACTTCATTGCGTTCCAACTTCAAGTCTTCTTCAAGACGATCTTTTACTTCTGAAAGCTCGTCCTAATTAGCAAATAAGTGATAGGTTTTTAAAATTCATGGAACTTTAATAGGGAAAATCTTGTTAGAATCTAATTTTAGGTAGGCCTACCAAGTAACACCAACCAAACAAAATATCTATTTCATTGATATTCCAGGTCAATACATTAATGCATTCCTAAGTTTCAAACTTCATAGGATTGCCCTGCGATGGCTCAATTTGGACTTCGATTTTTTATGCCAATTCTGTACACCTTTTTAAGAAATCTTAGTCTAATGACAGTTTGATTATATATATATACAAAAGTTAATCTTAGAACAGACTATGTTCCAATTCAGAAAATTAGTTAATAATAGCATTCTCAATGTCAGGATGAATGCAAACCTGCTCATAACTAGGTGCAGTAAATCTTAGCACCAAGAACCAACCTTTACTTTCTCCAAGTCTGAATATTTCTTCTGTAGCTCTGTTCGTTCCAATATCAACATATCTGTAAAATATCAATTTTGAGGATGCTATTAAAAAAATGTAAAAATTACTAAAAAAGAAAAGGATTAAATAAGAACAACGATCAACAGACAAACTGAAGTAATTGAACAAAAATAAATACCTTTGACCGATTTCAAATCTTCAACTGAATTTTGAGCTCCAGAGAGGTCATTTTGAGTTTCACACAACCTGAAATTAGTCATAAGGCCAAACATAATTTTTCTTTAGCTTTTCAGATCTACTCAAGATACTTTTGGTCGGTAAGTACGACGAAAAAAAAACTGCAGCCTAATCTCAATTTTTATTAGAAAATCTGTTGGCTAGGTCGGTCAAAATATCAAATATAGGCCTATCTTTGACTGAATCGGTCATTAATAAATACGCAGTCTTTAAAAAAAATGGAAGCATTTCTTGAGAATGAATGCAGCCTGACATTTTGAATGATTGAATTCATAATCAATAGTTAATCACAAGCATTTTATTGAAATCATCATATTCCATCATTGCGTCATCAATTCTCAACTGAATCTAAGCATGTAATTACATTTCTTGTGTCTCTTCAATCTGTGATTTTGTTGTATTGACTTCTTCTTGGAGCGTTTGAATTTTCTCGACATACAATTTCTCAGTTTCATCAAAATTCCTGGCTAGTTTCTCCTTACTGAAAAGTGCATCCTGTAGTTTGCTGTTTGTCTCATCAAGTGAAGTTTTAAGAGTTTCCCTACAGTCCTGAAGATCAAAATCGAAACAATTTATAAATATCCCTGTTGTCACAAGTAACATGCTAATTCTTTTTCGAATGCTAATCGAAAGTAAACTGTAAGTGCAATACCGCCAATAAAATGGGCCCATATATCAATACATTCATAAAACATTACTATTCCGATAAATTAAGGAGAACCTTTCAACAAAGCCGCTTTTACCTCCAACTCTTTTATTTCGGACTTCAGCTGCTTTATTTCTTCAGCAAATTTTGCTTCGTTCTCTTCAAACACCCTGACCCTCTGCTGAAGTCCCTCTGAAAAACAAAGAAGACAGTTACAATCACACCAAAAAAGGTCCAGTTTCCAGCTTGGCTTTTGAAATAAACAACAATATTAACACTATTTCGATAAAAGTCATGAATTTATACCTATCTCAATATCCAGCTCAGAAATATTCTTCAGTTTTTCTTCCAGTAATGACGACTTTTCCTCAAGAAGTGCTTCCTTTTCATTTTTCATGGTAATTGTTTCTGTCAGCTAAAAAGCAGCAATATCCATTAAAATCAAATGTAATGGAATAATGCAGGCTCCTAAAATCCTTCCGATCACATAAACAACAGTGGCAACTTATTATAGCTTAATGCACTTTCATAGATACCTTTTCCTCCATATTTGAAAACTTGGAAGTCCATTCATCTGCCAGAACTTGTTTTTCATTGGTCAGTTTCTCAACTATTGAAATAATAATGAAATATTGACAGAATTTCGAATTTTGAAAAAAGACTAAAATTACTGATATTCTATATTGGATTTGAAAAGAAAATTTTACATACTAATGTCTTGGAAGTGTTGCTCTTGTTCCTGGGCAATCATTTTTAACTGTTTGAACTTGGACGTCAGATCCTGACAATAAAATAGTGCAAAAATAATGTTTGATCAACAAGATTTACTTCTGTCATTCATATTTCAAAATAATACCTACACATCAGAAACAAAATTACATTGTTAATCCTATGACAAATGTAAGAAAGGCAAGTGACCGACCTCAAATTCCTTCTGATATTCTGACACTTGGCCTCTTAGTTCACTTCGTTCTTCTTCACCTTTTCCAGAGAAATTCCACATGTTATATTTACAAATATCCGCATGACAAAACCAATTCATACATTAAGATAACAAAAATGTTTTCAGCTTGATATACCTACATTGCAAGAGGCCTTCATCTACCTTGCTGGCAAATTCTTTCAAATAACTGCACATGCTCCTGGTTGAATTTATCCTAGTTATGAAACAAAGAAATCATGCACATGTATTTTTGAGATCATACAATTGTAAAACAAACAATGTTTGAATTTCCAGCCTTTGATACATGTTACATGCAGGATCAGAATTTTTCTCAACAATTAATTTATATATTCTAAAAATAATTATGTGTACGTCTTACTTCTGCAGAATTTCTTCTCTGTTTTCGACTTCAACTTGAAAGTTGGAACTGAGGGTTTGATTCTGAATCTGATAAAAATAATAATAAGGATATAGTGGAGCTTCTTATAAGAAATGTAAGATGCTACAATGGACATTCGCAAAATGAGTTCATGGCTGGCCTGAGTTTTGCAGATTTATGGAAATTACTCAACAGAAGGACTCTAACTATCAGAAATTCACAATAAGATGTCTCATTGTGTTCTTTCAATAAAATCTCTCAATAAAATCTCTCATAAGCTTTGCGAGTTGTGTTTGCATGTGCATGTAAAAATGATTATGACTGAACAACTGACCTGCAGGTCCAACAGCGATTTTCTTAATTGTTCAACTGTGAAAGATGTATCCCGGAGTTGTTCACTCTGAAATATTTGCGACAGAATACGTGTACTTTAATGAAACAAATAATTATGGTTTTTTGACAAATCATTACATGACACACTGCAGTGTAGGGCTAAAAGCTGCCAACAATAAGCAGTGTTAGTTTCCTAATCTTTGGTTTCAAGTGACAGCTGTCATAAGCAGGTAGGAGGAGGCGGGGGCTTGGCAGCCTGCAACCCCCACCCAAAAAAAAACTTAAAAGCAATTTTTTTCATGGAGTTTTGGCCAAACATTTTTGTGAAGTTTATTTTCAGGGCAATTTGGGCAATATTTTTTGGGTAGCTACCCCCATGGGCCCATGCCTTCGACTGCTGTGATTTCACCACAAATTTTAACTGTTGAGACACTGGGATTTTTTGCATCAAAATTATGCAAAAATAACATACTGTGGCAAAATAATGATGAAGAGAAAAGACACGAAATTGTGTATAAGAAATACAAAAAGAATCATAGCAATTATGAGATATTAAAGGCTTGTATGTTGTGACAAGAAATATTGGTACAAATAAAAATATAGTAGCAAACAAGAAACGTACATTGTGAGAAACAAAATTTATACAGAAAAAAAAAAAAAAAATGCAGCGACATACAAGAAATGTAGTAACAAAGAATATGTCACAAATAAAGAAATAGCTGTGACAAATAAAATGTATACTTGTTTATGACAAATAAGAATCACTCAAGTTAGATATTCGTGTGAAAAATTGAATTTATGACAACCAAAAATATAGTTGTGACAAGTGACAGAAATATTGTAACAAACATGAAAAATTGTCACTGATAAAAAAAATGTGTGAAAAACATGACATATTTGTGACAAACAAGAAATTTAGTGACAAACAAGATATGTAGGCTAGTTGAGTCAACAAGATACAGTTGTGAGTAATCCGATACAGTTGTGAGAAACAAGATGTAGTTGTGACAAAACCAGATATATTTGTGACAAAACTAAATATGTGACCTGCTCCACCAAAATGAGTTCAAAGTAGGCATTATATATTTCTCAGAAATGAGCAAAATGTGTCAAAAGGTCACATTTTGATGTTTTTTAGCTGTTGGTACCACGTTTTCGCAAAAGTAATTTTCTTTTAATATTTATGACCATTAAACCAAAAATTGATTTTAAATTATCTAAATTGAGTGTACTTCTTGATTTTCTTAGTTCTTTCATGGCTAAATATGACAGGAGGCCGACTTTGAACCCATTTTGGTGGAGCAGGTCACATATAGTTGTGACTAAAAAGATGCAGTTGTGACAAGCAAGAAATAGTTGTGACAAACAAGAAAGGGTTGTGACAAACAAGATGCAGTTGTGACTAAAAAGAAATAGCTGTGACAAACAAGATAGGTTGTGACAAATTAGATGCAGTTGTGACAAACAAGATGTGGTTGTGAAAAAACGAGATGTGGTTGTGACGAACTAGATACAGTTGTGACAAACAAGAGATACAGTTGTGACAAACAAGATAGTTGTGACAAACAAGAGATAAAGTTGTTACAAACAAGATACAGTTGTGACAAACAAGATACAGTTGTGACAAACAGGATACAGTTGTGACAAACAAGATATAGTTGTGACAAACATGATGCAGTTGTGACAAACAAGATACAGTTGTGACAAACAAGATACATTTGTGACAAACAAGATAAGCTTGTGACAAACAAGATAAGGTTGTGATAAACAAGATAGGGTTGTGACACACATGATGCAGTTGTGAGAAACAAGAAATAGTTTTGAAAAACAAGATAGGGTTGTGACCAACAAGGTAGGGTTGTGACAAACAAGATAGGGTTGTGACAAACAAGATAGGGTTGTGACAAACAAGATAGGGTTGTGACAAATAAGATAGGGTTGTGCAGTGTTCTCATTAAAGCGGTCCCTATCGCACCTTTTTTCAAAAGGACACCCTTTTAAGACTGCCCATGCGTCCCCAGGACGCACTGAGTTCTACCCAGACTGGCTGGAAACACAGTAAGAGTTTGAGGTATTAAATTCTGGTACAGCAGAATTGTAATGACATCTCAGCTCAACTTGACACCTCTGTGAGTTTCTCAATTGTAATTTAACGAAATATTGTGGTCTTTTGGTATCTAGACCTACTGTTGAGCTGCTTATAACAGTGAAGCACATAGAAGTGCATACTTTTCTTTTAGCAAGATAACTTTAATAGCAAAGTTGTCCTGAAATGCACAGTTGCGCATACCAGTCCTGACACATCAAATATTTTAGTCCAGAAGATCACTGTCCAACAATAGGCCGTATAAATTAATTTTCTCTTTAAAAAATTCCAAAATTAGGTGACTTCTCTAACTTGAGATAGATTACAGCCCGGAAATTTGATATGCAAATGAGTGGACTGCTGCACTGTGAAAATGGCACTTTGTATGACATCATACTGATGATCTGTCATGATACCCAGCACTTTCAATGTTTATTTGACTTAAAGAGACTAGTCACACTTGTTGGTGACAAAAGGATTATGAACCCTAATGAGAACACTGGGGTTGTGATACACAAGATGCAGTTGTGACAAAAAAGATGGAGTTGTGAAAAACAAGATGGAGTTGTGATAAACAAGAAATAGCTGTGGCAAACAAGAAATAGTTGTGACAAACAAGATAGGGTTGTGACAAACCAGATAATCAAGCAACAGACCTGGTGAGGTGAATAGATATCAAACAATGAGATCGAAAAGCCAATGAAAAACAGAAATGATGCAATTAATGAATAATAAAAGCATGTAATTGCTACTTTACTATAACATTTTCAATAGGAAGTTTATAATTACCTTTCTCTTTAGCTCGATTTCCGTATGAACTTTCCATTTTCTTATTTTGTCTGCCTCTTGGTGGAGTTTGCTGTGCAGTGAAGTCAGCCGTTCTGAGGAGGACTGGACACCAGGTTCCACCCAAGCTCCATCACCTGTAAAAGAGGCAATTTCAACCAATTCGATAGATCTCTCCTCTCTCAGATTTTTATAATAACAGTTAAGGTCAATCATTATATTGAGGCTATATTAGGCCTATCATGGCAACTAGCCAACAACTGAGTGACTTTTTCTTCAGAAATAAAACGTCAATGTCATAGCCTCATTGGCCATGGAATCATTGTATTTACCTTGCTGATGAACCATTGCTGGAGGTGGTCTCAAAGGAGCGAAGTAGCTTTCTTCGTTGGTTCTCTTTGAGTGAGAAAGACAAATTAATTCATCATTTGACATGACCACATGGATTATATAAATGCAATGATGATTCAAAGTAAACGCACAACATTATTATGACAATTCACCGGAATGATGACTTTTTGCTAACCATTATTTTAATACTTACAGAAGCCCGACTGTCACTGAGAGGTTTGAAGTACGGTTCCTTCTCCATCTGGTGGAGACTTTGCATATTTCTCCTCTAAATTCAACGAGCATACACTGAAGTGTCAGTCAGTCCACTTGCAACTGGGGGTGTGTACAAGATAAATGCCTGCAAAAGAAAACTGTTTGAGATAATATTATACATGTTACTACTGTAGGCTCAACATTAACTTAGCAGGTAATATTGGTCTCGGCCTACGGCCTCGACCAATATTACTGCTTCGGCCAATAAAACTCAATATTGGTCTCCTCACCATCCACTATCTACATGTATATGACATGTGTAGATACCGGCACAGATAATTATAATAATTAATAGCACGAAGTATCTGTGGATACTGGCAGTATCTACTAAATGGTCAGGCCTACATTATTTGTCATAAAGCATTAAAAGGTCACAATCCCCATAAGGGACCGACCAGATGATCTTTTGGTGGGAGGGGGCTATGGATTTTTGGTGAGAAAAAAAAAAGATTTAGTTTTTCACCAAAAAGTTTGTTTCAACCTGGCTATAGCTAGGGTACCATAATGTTAAAATTGCGAGAAAAAATATTTGTCGTAGGGCAAGTGGTGGCATTAGGCCTCAGGGGGCAATAGGCCCCACTCAATGCGAAAACCATTATATCAAGAAGCTGGAAGATCTGCCAAGTTTCATTGTGGTGTAAATGAATAATATGGGTTCTCAACTTAAAATTAGGCCATCAGACATCAAATTTAATGTTTTTGCATTAAGTACCTACATCATCATACTTTCGTATGCAAAACGGACAGAAGACATAGTTGCTTTTTAACTTTTGTACAATATAAAATTTGTGGCTTCACGTTATATCTCCTAAGGGCTAGGGGCTGACTCACCTCATGTTCTTGCAAAAGAAACCCTCAACATCAACTACCAAAGTTGTGCTGAGGTGATTTAATACTAGTTTTCAGGAATATTGCTATTTTATAAGTTCACATCAATTTTCCGTAATTTTTTAGTCGAAAAGTACTATTAATTATTTTAGACCCAATTGATGAGGCTGATGTATTTCAAAATGCAGTTAATTGTTGAATAATTAAAATTAAACGTAAAATTATTATTTTATCCAGGTGTCTCCTGTTTTGATATTATTCTTGGCAATTTGGAGAGCATAAACCAATTCTGGGGCCTACTCCCCCGAAGAACTATATTTTTGCGACGGAGAGATGAATTATGGAAACTAGAATAATGTGATGATTTTTCAACATCATTTTATGTTTATGCCACTGTTTTTACCAATATGTAAACATTTAGTAACTCTTGTCACCAAATCCAATCATTTAGGAGTAAATTAATGGTAAAAAGGGTTAGTGGTGCTTAATGCCCCCCTTTATTCCCTCCGATGGGCGACGGCACAAAAATATGTCTAAAAGGCGCAAGACCTATTATACCAATTTCCAGGTAATGGAAGAAGCCTTCAGTGGAATTCTGAGCAAGCAGATGCCAGTAAATCAAGCTGCAAAGCATTTTGATACCTTGGCCCTATTCAATGGCAGATTCTTCAGAGAGCTGCGGACAGAGACATTTAGTATTTTTGTGGCGCGCCTTCAGCGAAATTCAGCCAAAATCCAGTAATGGGACTACACTTGGTCTCATCTCACATGCGAACTAACGTTTGGTCTGATTCCTCAGCTTCCAGAATTCCTACAGCAGAAATACACATACCTGTGCGTAGATTAGCGATTTTGTAATCTGAATATCACATTTTCGCGATGTTTTGAGGTCGTTTTTTGCCAATTTTCGAGCATTTTCGGCCACAGCCATCCATTACCACTTGTTTACATTCATGACGCAACTTTGTTTGACAATCACGCGATGACGTCACACCAAGGCACTGCAGTGCCACTCTCGAGTTAGTTCCAGATAGGATGACACCAAAACCACTGATCCAGGCTCTTTTATTGCTTTTATACAGACTGTTGAAGTGCTGCTAAATTTCAGTTCGCATGCTAGATGAGACAAACTGTAGAAGAGGTTGATCCGCGAATCAACAGTTCGTTGTAGTGAAAGTATCACCCGTGTATGGAGTGTAAACCCTGTTTATTGCTAGAGTAATGGATTTAGCTGTCATAGAAGTACAGGAAGCAGGGAAGAGAGGCCAAAGGGCAGAGCAAGGCTTGTGGAGAGGCCCAAGAAGCGGCAGGCGCCGCCGCGACGGGTTGGCTCGCTTTCAAGTCTTCAAGGACCAAGTGACTCTGTTAATGCTCTGATTCATAGTTACATGATCAAAGTTCATGACAGGACAATCTAGAAAATCCAAAGCCATAATTATGCTCCTTACATGTACTCCTGTGAGTCAGTGTGACTCACAAGACTGAGGAGTAAGGTCTAAGGAGCATAGAAATACATGGACATGGTAATACACTACATATGTATGATCATGCCTGTGACTGAGTAAACACACGAACATGGTCAACAACACAGACTGAAATTATTATCTTTGACTTTGCCAAAGACTTTGGTCAACAGCACCAGCAGTGACCATCACCATGAAGTGAGGGGCCTGTGTGGCCTAACTCAACATGTCAAATGCCCATGGTGAGATGGCCAGCAGCGATTCATCGATCCAGTCCATGATCGTATATGTTGCCAATGACAGAAGACAAAGAGAAGTGTTCACCTGATGACAAAATTCCCGAAACAACTGATAACCTGAAATATCGTCTGCTATTCCAAAATAAATATCACGTGACCGAATTCTTGGCGTAGTGACGTAATTTCGAGAGGGCGCCATATCTCAGCACCTGTCTGCCGCCTGGTGGTAAGTAAATTAAAGATTCCAGTGATTTCTACACTTACCCCTGAACCAGTAGGCCTATCTATGTACCAATCTTTTTACCAAGTGAAAATAAGGCCAAAAATTTTTTTGAAAAACTATCGAAAGAAGAAAAAAATCGTTCAGGAAAAAAATAACTTCGGAAAAAAATTTAGGTTACAAAATATTTTCAATCAATAATCATCAATGCTCGCAATGCCACTTGAATATTCCTGAGCGGGAGAGCACGAATAAAATGGGCCTCCCACTAAGTGGTAGAGCTCATGGGCCTCCCACTAAGTGGTAGAGCTAGCCCGGCGACCCGGGAACATGCACACCGGAAGAAGAAGAAGAAGAAGCTCCTGAGCAGTGGCGTAGCTAGTGGGGGGCAGGGCCCCAGACAACTTTTTGGGGACAAATGGGGAAATGGACAACGAAATGGGGAAATGGAAAAAAAATAGGGAAATGGGCCAAAATGGGGAAATTGAGAAAAAAATGTGAAATGTGGGAAAATAAAGGGGAAAAGACGGGAAAATGGGAAGAAAAAGAGAAAACAGAGAGGAAAAAAAAGAACAGAAAGGGCAAAAGACGTCTTTGGAAATCCTGTTGAATATCTTGCGGAAAATATTTGAAACTTCGAAGTTTGACTCTAAATTCAACGAGCGTACACTGAAGTGTCAGTCAGTCCACTTGCAACTGGGGGTGTGTACGAGATTTTTTTTTTTTTTTTTTTTTTTTTGATCATTTATTCATTTATTTGGGGTACAATACAGCAGTACATAATGTAGTAGGCGTAAAACCTCGAGAGGCTTGTTAGCCTAATAAAACAGTTACACACGAGTAAGCACACTTTTACCAAAGAAACACAAACACATTTTAACAATTATTTTAGAAAAAAACAAGTTAGTAACAATAATAAAGGGTACAAACAGTTGTTTCAGATTTATACAGATTAAATGAATAAAACAAAAGATGATTAGATGTTCCTATTACTAAAGAAATGATTCTTAATTTTCTTCTTAAAATGCAAAAGACTATCACAACTTTTAATGTCATCAGCAAGCAAATTCCAAGCTGATGGTCCTCTAAACTTCATTGAAAATTTAAATTTTTCTATTCTTGGAAATGGTAAATAAAATTTTTCAGAATTTCGAGTTTGTAATGAACGAATGTTTCTATTTTGGGTGAACATATTGACAAAGCTTAAGGGAAGCAAACTATTTACATACTTATACATAAAAATAGACACATGAATGGAGTTAATTTCATAAACAGAATGAACTTTTGCAGTGTTAAAGACTACTACACTAGGTGTGAGATGGTGCATATCTAAAGCAATTTTTAGGGCTCTTTTTTGTTTAACAATTAATGGTTTAATCGAGGTTTTATAAGTTGAAGCCCAAACAATATTACAATAGTTCAAGTAAGGTAGTATAAATGTTTTGTAAAGATTTAATTTCCACTGTCGGTTGAGAGTATATCTTACTTTATATAAAATACCAATAGATTTACTGATTTTATTACTGATATAATTAATGTGGTATTTCCATGTCAACTTATCATCTATATAAACACCTAAGAATTTAATAACTTCTACTTGAGCAATTTCTTTATCATCTAATTTAATTCTAAGGTTACAATTAGTCCTATCATTACTGAATTTAATACAATTAGTTTTATTTACATTTAAGGAAAGTTGGTTCGCTGCAAACCAGTCTGAGAGTTTATTTAGTTCAATATTGAAGGTGTCAGTTAACTCAGATAAGTTTTTGCCTTTCAAAAATATGTTGGTATCATCAGCAAATAAAACAAAAGTTAAGATGTCACTCACTAGGGGCAAGTCATTAATAAGAAAAGCAGTGGCCCCAGGGTAGATCCCTGAGGCACACCGCATTTCATAATTTCATAACTTGACAAAATGTTACTGTTATATTTTACCTTTTGAGGTCTATTATATAGGTATAAATGCCTGCAAAAGAAAACTGTTTGAGACATACATGTTACTACTGTAGGCTCAACATTACCTTAACAGGTAATATTACTGCTTCGGCCTATAAAACTCAATATTGGTCTCCTCACCATCCTCTATCTACATGTACATGTATATGACATGTGTAGATACCGGCACAGATAATTATAATAATTAATAGCACGAAGTATCTGTGGATACTGGCAGTATCTACTAAACTTTGTGAGGTCACTCTGACTCTGTCAGGGACTGTTTTTAGTCCATTTGGCACTGAAGCAAATCTGACCTCCTCTTCCTTTTTGTCTCCTGTGGAGTCATTTTTAATCACAGCTCATTCTAACCTTCCACAGGTATGGCTGATACCTTAATGATTATGTTGAATCGTTTTCACAATTTTCCTGTAGATGTGAGATGCTTTTTTAGCACAAGGAAGATGTGAGATGCTTTTTTGGCACAAGGAAGTTCATTGAAAATTTTGGTTCCCCACCCTGTAGGAAGAAAAATGGGGAAATAGCAAGAAAAGTGGGGAAATGACAAAGATAATGAGGAAATGACCAGAATAGATGGAAATGGTAAAAAATAATGGGAAATAAATAGCAAGAAATTGAAGGAAAAGGGGATTCATACAAAGAAATTTATATCAGTTTTTTTTCTTCACAATTTCTCCATTTTTCTGGAGCTGAATGAAATACATCTGCAAAAAAATTGCTCAAAGGAAATTGTGCTAGGCCTAAGGCATTTGCAAATATTTTTTATCAAAATATGTATCCAACAAAATTTGCAAGATTTCCATTTCTCTGATTTAATTTTTTGCATATTTGCACCTTATTTCCCTTAAATTAAAATTTACGAATTTGCTGTGATATTTCTGTGAACTGAAAGAAAAATTCTCAAGAGCTTTCATTTATCATCTTTATATCTCAACAGAATGCATAGAATTCTACAACATCTGAGTTCCCCCCCCCCCCGCCTCAGATCTGTCGTACTGGATTTTCCTAATTTGGAAAAGAAATCCTTGACATTTTTTGACACAGTATATATCTTCCTTAAGTCTTCACTGAATTACCAAAATTTCTTTTCAACATTTATTTCCCTGGATTTTAGATCCTGGCTTTTCCTATTTTTGCAAAGAAATGCTTTTTCAGTTAAATCTTCCGTAAATTTATCTGAAGTGCCAACCAAGAAAGTGATTAAATTTTCTTTAGCTCTTTTAAATATTTCCCAACTTTTTAGCATTTTCACGGTATTATCCAGACATTTTTCAACATTGTGTTACAATGCGCGACACTCGAAAAGCTGTTGCCAGTGCTGGTAGCGATTTTAAAAATTTTGGGGAAATGTCTTGGTGGTCACTTCAGCAAAGTAGATTCTCTGGGTGTTGGTGGTTTGCACCCCCCCCCCTGAAAAAAAATCCTGGCTACACCACTGCAGTCAAAGAGCTCTGACAAAACTCGTGGTTAGCTGATGGCTATAAACGTGAACTTATACCCCTAAGTTATCACCTGGAAAACTATAATATATATATATATATATATAGAATTTTATTTGACATCTGTATATCATCAAGATACATGTGTCATATAAGTAAACAAATGGAAACATAAAATAAGATAAGATGTGTATGTACAAAAGTGGGATAGTAACTGACTAAAACTAGGAAGGAGCAGTTATACATTATATGCTACAACGAAATTGATATACATAACATGGATTACTATGTATTAATACAAAATTCATGGAAGTACTGTAATTGTGTAAAGCACCATAATTGATAATTTAGAAATAACTTATATCACATTTTAAGGCTAATTAAGTCAGACGGATTTATAAAGCACCATTTTTGCTATTCTAGAATCTGGAGATAACTGATTCCTATTCAAACAGCAGTAAATCAAGCAGTTAGTCTAGGTAATATCTACAGCACACAAAATGGTATTAAAAGCAGTTAACCCAGGTAATATCTACAGCACACAAAATGGTATTAAAAGCAGTTAACCCAGGTAATATCTACAGCACACGAAATGGTATAAAAAGCAGAAGATATAGATTTATGTACAGATAGAATTAAACATCACATCATCAATAATTAGAAGCACCAATAATACAATGTATATGTACAAAAGAAACATTTTAATTATATACAATAGTTACAGCAACAACAACAGCAAACACAAGCAAGCAACACATCAACATGCCACTGACCACTCAGTCACCAGGAGCAACCAACCTAGCTCATAAATTATAATAATAGCCTCAACTCTCAATTTTCAATGCTGTGTAAAGAAATTTGCCAAGAGCAAAATTCAGGTATACATTTTTTGAGATCAAAATTTTGTGAAACTGTTCAGCTTGGCTTAATACCAGAAAATCATTAATTGAAGTACAAGCTACGTCATGCAATTCAGTTCTTGGGTTGGTCCAGTTTGGTCAAACCATTAAACAATGGAATTCATCTTCTACAACATTTATTTAAGTTACATTTATTGCAAATACGATCTTCTGCAGGTATATAAGGACGTTTATGTCTACCAATTTCAATTTTAAGATTGTGAGAACTTAGTCTGAAACGGGCGATACTGGTATAAACAGATTGAGGGAGATTGAAGTTAAGATATGGTTCTAAGCACATATCAGATTTGAAAGTTTTGTACGTTCGTCGTTTTGGGTATTTAGTGTTATCATTTATTTTACTAATCATCTTATCCTTAGCCTGGTCATACAGGCATGCTATGGTTTTATTCATATTGCATTGCATAAGATCTATGTTTAACCTGTCAGTGATTTTGCTAAGTCTTGTGAGCCAACAAGGCACACCTTTCTCCTGAAGTTTAATTTGAATTTCTAGACTGAGATTCATCCACATATCCATGGTAGGATACTTTGTGTTTCATAATAAGATGGCATAATGGCAAGACGTAGATGAGAAATAGCAGAGGACCCAGCACTGATCCTTGGGGTACCCAGACATGGAGAGGAAGCACTTTGGAGACAGAGCTATTGATGACCATGGCACTTGCTGAGTGGTTTCGAAAGATCAAGATTGAAAGATCTATGAGCCAGAGAAGGTAACCAACAGTGAGTGACACTGACTTCACAAGAAGTTCACACATGATGTTTCCAACCATACAACAAGCCGTGTAGTGCAGCTGGGTGTTACAGATAGGTCTGGAAAAACATGTCCGGGCCATCACCATATTTTCTTAGCTTTTCTTGTTGAAATACAATCATGGTGAATTCTTGCTTTGTAGATTTTCTAAAAGCTGAAAGCATTCGGCATTTACCTCAGGAAACTTGTTGAATTAAATATTTTTGTCAGGCCAATTTATGGAGAAATAGGCATACAGTGCCGCTTGTAAGTTAGTGAAACGGATGATATTTCACCATTGCAGCAACGCTAAACATCCACCACCAAACTGCCAGAAGCATGAACTCTCATCTGATTGCAGGAAAACCTACTGGGTCATAAACGCCAATCATTGAGTTATGTGGAATAACAATTGCTGCCAATTTTCTTTGCATTACTCGGAGTTAGGTATGGGTCAAAGTCTTTGATAAGTAGGGGAGAGCGGGGCACAGTGAGACACTTTTTTTTATTTTCAAGTGTTCCAAAATGTTGGCAGTAATGAGTTAAATGAGATCAGGTCCACATTTTAGGTAATGACGTTGGGTATATCGTCCAGTAGTTTCAGGTTCCTACCTTTTATAGGTTTGGAGAAATTTTGAGTTATGTCCATGCTCGTTAAGTGTCTCACTGTGCCCCGTGGGTGGGGCACAGTGAGACATCAGGCGGGGCACTGTGAGACATGGCATCTGCTGCCATAACCACCGATCCTGGGGACCTGCGGAATTGTTCTATCAATTGCTGCTTCAGAAACTACTGTACTCTTATAAAAGAAGCTGGCTAGGTGATTCTTTAGGTCCGTTTTTGAGCATGTACCGAAACTTCATCGCACAGGACACATGCACGACTTATTTAACCTGCCGCACCTGTTACATACTAATCAAAATTCTTTCTGATGCTTCTCTTTGGATATGACACTAAAATCAGTAGTTTATAGCAGACATTTTGTTTTTAATAGTGAATTGTAAGCTATGCCTTACATTCAGGTCATTTCGAGTCTATCTTATGTCTCACTGTGCCCCGCCTCCAACTGTCTCACTGTGCCCCACGCAACTCTCTTTATAAAAGTTTTGAATCCTGCAGACCAGAGTGAGTGAGTGAGTGAGTGAGTTTGTGTTTTACTCCTCATCAGCACCTGATTGGGCAATTTAGAGACATACTTGGTTTGTGGTCATGTTGAGTTAGTCATCTCATCTTGGTTGATGGCATCGAGATCTTTGAGGTGTGACTTTGACAGGTACGTCCGCAATAATTTTCAATTCAAGAAGTTTCCTTGCCTGAGTGGCATTTATGGCTTGTACCAATAAATTACCATCAGGCTGTCGATCGACTGAGTGTGGTTTTCCAAATTTCTTCAGCATTGTTGTGTAGCTAACAAATGGTGATACATCCTTCAGTCTTCCACCTTTGGACTTGATGTGAAATTTGAGACCAGTCGTTTCACTCTTGTCTTTGTCAGGTAGCAAGCCGATTGTTGAGCTTTGTTGTTTTGTTGTCTTGGGCAGTGTCTTGTTATTTGGAGCAACATCTTTTTCCATTGGTTGGTTGAGGGACTTCTCAGTCCCTTGGGTAACAGAAGAGAGAATTTGACATTGTTGGATCATCTTCTTCAGTGATTCAGGGGAATGCACAGGTTCTTCCATGCTTGGCCGGTCTGGTGGTTGAGGCGGTGAAGGCGTTTTCATTAAGACATCTGTGAAGAGGTTCCTGTCCAGATGAATCTTTCTCTGTGGTGATGAATGAAGAGCTGGTCTTGGGTAATCTGCTTCTAGGCAAGGTTTGTCCGGGTCCTGTTCTACAAGGCGTTTGGCTTCGGGAAAGGATAGTTGTCTGTTAGTTCATAGTTGTAGAATTTCTTTTTCCTTCTTGAAGACTTTGCAATTGTGGCTAAAGGCAGGATGGTTCCCTGAACAGTTGACACAGTGTGAAAGTTTAGAGCAAGCTCTATCGTGTGTGTGTGCATGACCATGGTCACCACAATTGGCACAAATTGTTGGCCTGATGCATGTACGACTAAAATGGCCATACATTTGGCAATTGAAACAGCGTTTTGGATGGGAAAAGAATGGAGAAAATCTACACCATTCAAAGGCTGCAGGTACTTTCTTTGGTAATCTTTCGTCTTTGAATGTTAGCAACAGTAACCATTCTTGTGAGCAAGACGTTTGAATTTTGCGATGCGGTGTTTGTGAAACCAATTTGTAAGTTCATTGTCTGAGCAGGTCTTACTTTCTTTGGAGAAGATAATGCCTTTGCCTGATCTCTGAAAAAGTTCAGTGATGACTTTGGTATTGGCTATCTCATGGATGCCGGTCAATTTATCGTGTTGGTCAGAGGTCGCAGGTTTAAGGAGGAATGTGCCACTGGTTTGCCGCCTCAGGTTATCTGCGATTGTCGTGTCGCAAAGGTCTGCAATTGTTTCGTAGATAGCAACAGATGATAGGTCATCCAGTGATTGTGTGACACCTTTTATAACAAGCAAATTTTCAGTCTTTGATAGATGTGGGGGGCGGTCAGGGTCAGTCAAGTCATCCGGAGATGTCCTTGTCCATTGAGATCTTGGTAGTCCAGTCGCAAATTTTTCGATCTCAGCCTGGTTTCCCGCTGAGGGACGCGCACCTTGGTAACCCGGTTGACGTACGATCCGGTTTGGAATCATGTTAAATGACATATTCATTGATATTCCCCTGTAAGGTAGGGGACACACCACACATGTGCACTGTCTCATGCTGGCCACTAAGGATAGAGTTCTTCATCTTAGTGTTACCACCCACCGCCACGAGGAGGCCCAAGACCTGTGGGGGCCCTGCAGACCGGATGTCTTTATTGTGGTTCATCATCTCACTAAACTAAGACAAATAATCAAGGTTTGAATCCCTGGCAATTGAATTGCATTATACCATTTTTCTTGTGAATTATAACAAAAAGTCGTTCAGCAAAATCATTTACTTTTACTGGCTAAAAACCAAAATATGGAAATTCCACTCTCGATATGCTGTGTAGGCATTCCAGATATAGGTCAGACTCTCACTTACATACTTTTTGTACTATACAAAAGAGGGTTGATCTGTAAACAGTACCAGCTAGACGCTACAGGCTTTGTCTCACTGTGCCTGCCGTTTCACTGTGCCCCGCTCTCCCCTAAGTGAAACAAAAGCACAGTGTTATGTACCAAACACTTGAGTAACATCTAATTCTCTTATAATTATGAATTTAGACTGCGACAAAGCTTGTATTTTGAAGTATGACATATCCGGTAAAGGCCCATTTATGGACAACTTCGTTTTTAGCGGGACACGCTGCTTGAGTTATTACACAAACATCAATAGCAATTTTAAACAATAAAACTTCAGAAAAATCTACTTAACTGTAAAATAATGAGCTATGAATACCAGTGATGAGTGCATTGTCAAACATAATGAACGATTTGACCAAATTATCAGATCATATTATCCTTTTAACTATGGCCACATTATAGTTTCCATTGCAACCAAGTCTGCTTTTCGTAGTGTGCCTATTATTATTAGGTGGGGGGATGGGAGGTAAGTATGGAGACCAATTATGGTCAAAAAAAGTTTAACCAAGAACACGTCAATTCTGCCTGGAACATTGAACAAGTGTTTGTCAGTTTCACGCAGATCTATGAATGAACTCAGTAAGAAATGTTTCATCGTTCCATCAAAATGGTTGCATTGTGTTGGATTACGGTTCTGTTATATCAGTTTCAAATCATTCCTTCCTCAATGGCTGCAGGAAACATAGTTACTGCACGAATGACCAGAAATCACAACCTGGATATTGTTCCCTATTTTGCTTACAAACATTACAAGAAGCAGTCAACTGTGCAATGTGCAGGCAAATGTGCTCTCTCGGACTACATTGCGTGCCTGTATTTAGCTGGAGATTGTTATGTCTACACTTGGTGTCCAGATAACACACACGTGTATCCCGTTGGCCAAGCATACATGAAAAATGTGAGGGTCAATGTAAAAGCAGCGAACTACACCCAGAAGAAAAACAAAGGTATCATTATCAGTAATCAAGAACATAGGGAATCGTGATGAGACTACCACGGCCACTTTTGCACTTCTATCCACATACATTGGTCAAATGCCCTCCGGACGCTCATCCCCACTTTTAGAGAAGACACAATTATTAGCCCCCTCCGGGTAGGGCTGCACGATAATAGGCTGAGATGCAATATGCGATAACTATATGTCTCATATCGCGATGTCGATAAATTGTGCAATAAATTTACGAGCAAGAGGTTTACCCGTAAACTCGAAAAATGTATTAAAAAGTTTGAATTTTGTGAGAATAAATTCCCATTTTTGGGCAAAAAAATACAGGAAAAATTTTAATTTATTTATCGCCTCTTTGTGCGATAAGATTATCGTCCTACTTGATATCGCGATAACGATAAATTTGCAATTAATCGTGCAGCCCTACCTCTGGGTATACTATTTAATTTATTTCCAAAATAGTGTTTCACAGACCAAATATCTTGTCGCCCAAAATATATTCCTGTAGTATTCTTATTGGGATTTTGCAAAAAGGATAATTCTGACAAAAATTTCATAATTAACATAATCAAACAATGTAACTAAATCCAAAATTTGTTTGTAGAAGAGAAAGGTTCGTCTGAGATGTTCAGGTACTCGCCAGGGGAAAATCTTCAAGAAAAATTTAGATTTAACATTTCTCTTCTGAGAGACTTCTGCTGGTCGGCTTGCACAATTTTGATAGGATTTTTTTTAAATATCTGCATTCTGCAAGCCTGATGAGTGGCTGCCTGACAATATTCTGTGTTCCGATATAGACAGATAGACCAGATATATATATATATATATATATGGTAAGTGCAGCCCAATAGGCCCAGTTCTGGGTGCTCACGGGGGTTGAGTACTGTAACTACATGAGCACTTTTTTGGGTCCTTGGAATTCATTTTTGGGTCCTTGGAATTCATTCCAAGACCGTTGTCGTCAGATTCATTTCCTGTCAATAGGCAAAGTTGGTGTATACACAAAAACATTTCACAGACAAAATGACTACCCAAACTGATGTGCCCTTGTGATTAAAATGGTACTTATGTCCCTGGCTACAATATTGTGCTTCTTAGTGCTTTAATTTTCTTTCATTCAATTATCAATATTTTTTTTCTGATAGCTGTCATATCTTCACACAAAAACTGGTTCTGAATATTTGACTGTGCCGCCCTCTTGTGCATAGTGACAGCATGCCACATTACCATAGTTGCGTGCAGGTACATGTCATAAATAAAGACAAAACAAAGTAACTTTCTTATAATATCTAATTGTGGCGTATTTAGTTTTGATAAATATTTTCATAGGTTTTATTTCAAAATGTTTGAAGTTTTTAGTGGGGATTCTTGTTCAATAAATAAACAAAAAATGTTTTCGTATAAATAACAGAAGAAAATGCAGTTTTAACATGTAATTTAATCTTCTCTTTTCTTTTATAAATAACTCAATAGAAAATGCGGTACAATTGAATTATGAAATAAACCACGGACCCTATGCATGCATTGCATGCTATTTTTCTCTTCGCAGGGGTAAGGATGCAGTCATCCTTCAATCAGACCAGCTCAGTTCCTCTGCAAGTTCAATCTTCTGGAGTGGAAATTACATTATTTGGAAACGTTCTGTCTCACGATGGATTTTTAGGGGGTCATGGAATTCAGCTTCCTCGCGATGGGAATCCTTGCGCTCAGCTCGACCAATTGCCATCCAGTTGTATTAACAACATCACCAACTGCGGAGCTGGGTTCACTTTCTCAATTTGGGTCGGATGGCATGGGTACTATGGAGTACAATATCTGTTCAACAGCCAGCGACTTGAGATATTCACAATGTCTTCAGATAAGAAGCTTGTCATTGCAGTTGACGATCGGATTTCCAAGAGATGGACCCTAGAAACTAATACCCTTGACTTGGATTTTTGGCGACAACTCACGGTAGTCTATGACCCCTCAGAAACCAACACCCTGTCCCTCTTCATCGATGGATGCATTGTGGCATCAAAGAAGCTGTCAGACTATTCAATGAGCCAACCATTCCTGCCATCCTATGGAGTACAGTCACAGCAAAAGGTAATCTATTTTTAACAACTGGAATACATGTTACAACAGAAAGAACATCTATCAGCAAATAGAATATTACAGCCAAAGTCGAAAGGACTGATTTGCCTTCAAAGTGATGTGTGCAAAAATGAGTACTCCTATTGGTCGAGAGAGCATAGTATGATGTAGCTGCTTTAGCATGACATCATACTACATCATTTTTTCAGTGTAGTTACAATGTATATCACAGCCAATGGGTCCCTCAAGCTGTCATAAGCCAATGAAGAACCTAGAAAATATGATGTAATCAAGCTCCTCAGCCATTGAAGTTTATTTGAATCCGTCCTTTCGACTTTAGCTGTAAATGCTGACCAAAGAAGTAATTCCTTTTATTTTAAGGTGGCTCGATACTTGTCAATTTTCCAAGATAGAATTTCTTCAAAATAGTTCAAATTGATCCAAATATGGTTTCTAGCAAGGATATGTAAAAGAAATTAGGGGGCTGCCAGCCTTTTTTCAAAATATTTGAAATTATGTAGGACCTACAAGAAAGTCAGTCCACGCAAACTTGAAAAGCTCAATTTTTTTCTTAATGTCTTTACAGTGAAGTTTGCCCTGCCATTCAGTGGTAATGCATTTCATATTATGCAGCGGAACGTGAAATTAAAGAAGATTATTTTACACTGTATGGAAAGCTGATCACTATTTCAAAGAGCTACATACTTAGTTTAAAAAGTTCAAAGGGGCTCGGAATAAAAGTTTTGATTTTGACAATTTTAACTTTGTTTCGGGCAAAATATGAGTATCAGGATTTTGAACTTGCATACTGCATAGACTCAATTAGCAGTAGCTAATTTGCATATGCTACTACCCTATAGATGTAGAGCTGGACATACTCATTGCAATGGACATGAATGGAAAACAACTTTTTGAAATTGGGATTATAGCACTGAGATAAGGCAACTGAATATGACGAGTTTTCATGGCAATTGAAATGCTTGCTGATTGTTAAGTAATGTGATTTTAAAGAAAAATTTGGTATTAATTCGCCATTCCGTAGAAAATCCATAAAAACTTACATGTATGCATTTTCTTTCCAACTGCTAGGCGTTCATCGGCTGCAAGGTGATGGACCAAACCGAGGCAGTTCAACATATCCAGGCAGCAGTCGACGAAATGTGGGTCTGGGATGATGCCAAGAGTCCTGAATTTTTGTGGATCAACTTTTCGCATGAATATTTGCAACATCTTAATGGAAGGAAGCGTTGAAAATGCTGGCAAGCTACTCTTGTGGACATCAAGTTGAAAAATTCAAGAACTAACAGATTTCCCGGTATAGTATATGCAGTAAGTCTCCATGAGACTGCTTTATGTATAAAGCAGTACAAGCATTGCACTGCAGTCTCCAGAAAATGGCAATGCAAATGAACAAGAAACAGTATGCAAAATAGCCAGATACGGCAGAGTGAACTTCAAACAAAATTTTTTTCTTTAAAAGCGTGGGAATCTTTAATTGTTACTGATTCATAACAATAATGAATTAGTAATGAATAACAAGGCAAATGTTTATATAATTTTAAGCCATCAGTCCCAAGGGTGCCGGAACAGGGGGGGCAGGGGGGGGGGCAATTGCCCCTGCTGCCCTTGGCCAGGAGGGGCAAGGGGGGCAGGGTTGCCCTTTTCATCTCCAAGAAAAAACATTATTAGGCTTTAATTTACAGTGAATTTAGGCAAATATCTATAATTGTATATTCAAAATTATCATTGCCGCTCCATACATTTTTGTCGCGCGAATTAGATTTGCCCTTTCTCGACTGACCGCCCCTGCCGCCCGCGATTCCTTCCAGCACCCCTGAATTCAGTCCCAACAGCAAGTTACTTTGTGACAATGGGAGAAATGAAACAAAACATCATAAGTTCATATAATTGATGATACAAGGTGTTTTTGGACATAAAATCAGAAACGAAAAGCAATGTTTATAAATGAAAAGTTATGTTACCAATCAATTAACATTTTTTTAAATAACCAGTGTTACATCAATGTTGTGTGTGTGTGTGTTTGTGTTTTACGCCTCTGCAGCACCTTAATGGGCTATATCGAGACGGATTGGAATTTTATATGTCTTTGTCTTTTCTAGTTTATGTGTAAGAAATTGGAGTGGATTTTGTTGGGAGAAGTGTGTCTCTTTGTCGTTGAAAGTCTCTACAGTCTTTTAAAATGTGTTTGATTGTGAGAGGACATTGACAGTCATCACATATTGGAGCTGGATTACCCAGTAGAAGATGAGAGTGGGTTAGTCGTGAATGTCCAATAAGACATCTGTAGATCACAATTTGGTCCCTCCGCATTCCGGTGTTAGTACTTTGCACCTCCTTGATTCTGGGAAATATGCTTCAAAGTTTATCACTCTCGCAAGCGTTCCACATAACTTGCCATCCAGATTTGACGTATTGATTTATAATAGAACACAGTCCTGTGGGATATGACCCTTTTCCTGAAAGGTCGCATAAGTCTGACTTAGCAATTGTGTCAATTTTCCTGCGATTTGGACAAATCGTTTTACTCGGTATTACACAGGGTAATACCAAATGACACTCAAATGATTTTTTAAAATCATGATATTTGCGAAACATTGCATGATGCAATATCTGAAGAAATTTCAAGTTGGTATGGCACTGATTTACCGAAATCACATTATTCCAGAACGTGAAAAAAACAACAATATCATTTGGTATAGCAGTGATTTGCCCAAATCACTGAATTTCTAATATCTTGCTACATAAGTGTGGATATTTGTTCAAATTGCTGCATTGCAAAGCACAAAGTTTTCGGCAATGTTCTTAGCAAACTGGAAAAAATGAAATGATAATCGATGGATGGATGGATGATTGTGGCTTAACGTCCTGTATTTTTGCACTTGGTAGGCTAATTAGGACAGGAGGAGGGCACGGCAATGAGGTGAAGGATGATTGAAACAGCCATCCAACATAGGCCCAGGTGACGCGGCAACAGCTGGATTCAAACCCCAGACCCAGCGCTTGGCAGCCCAGCATGCTACCAATAGACCAACCGTCCCCTATAATGAAGTGATTGATAGATAGATACATGTAGATAGATATGGTAAGTGCAGCCCTCTAAGCCCAGTTCGGGGCGCTTACGAGGGTTGATTGATGACATGGGAGAGAGAGCAGGAGTCCTCAACATGTTACACATTTACCCCATGTGAGGGATCTTTTACTTGCCCAGCATAGAAACTGATACAAGGGGCCGCCAATTTAACATCTCATCCGAACGACATCTAGCTGGGATTTTGCTCATGAAGGTTCACTGAAAATTTTTGGTTCCCCACCCGGGGTTCGAACCCATGCAGGTAAAGATCTTCAGTGGAGCAGGTGGGAACCTTAACCACTTGGCCACCCAGCTGCTGTTGTAATGAAAACACAATGAAAAGCATAGTGAAGAGCTAATAAAAATGTCCTATTCTCTTTGTGGCAGAAAAGATGGATGTGATGTGATGATATGCTGTCTGACAAACCGCCTCAGAAGCTGCCTGCTCTGAGCACCCTGCATGACCATGTGTGTAGTTGCTGTTACACCCAATAGGCTTGAATTGGCCCAAAGGCTTGCTTTCCCAATCAGGTGATCGGGCATCCTTTGTCACTGAAGCCCAAAGGCTTGCTCTGTGACAAACGGTCTGCTTGCCCGATCAAGTGATCGGGCATCCTTTGCCCAAAGGCTTGATCTGGGCCAAAAGGCTTGATGGAAAGTTCCTTGGCCTTTCCAAAAGTCTTGACCTGCCTAAATCACTGAGCTGCATTTTCCAAAAGGCTTGATCCTCAAAGCCATTGGATTATCATGGAAAAGGGCCAGCAATCCTTTTGCCAGAGTCCTTTTTGTGCCTGAACAGTGAGCTATTTGCAAAATTCAGTGACTATTTGCAATATTCAGTGACTATTTGAGGGGAGGGGGTTTGGCAGCCAAATAAATGTATTTCTCAGTCAAATTTGTTAAATGAATGTTTCAAAATACCATAAATTGAAGACACAGGGGAAAAGAGATTCTGTGATAGTTGTTCAGCAACTTTGGCCATTTTGATCTTACCTGGGAGTGAGAGGTAGTCAATTAATTTGAAATTTTCCTATATTGATAAGGCATGCAATCATGTTTGATTGGAATCCCTTGATTGCTAACTTCAGAATTGGGTTCATGTGTCAGCACATGCTGTGATCTACCACAACAAAGAGCAAATGAATTAGTTGATTCATTGACTGTTTCTTACTCTGTACCCATTTGTTTTTATTTGTAGATAACAGATACTAGATATACACCCAAAATGTGCTAAATCCACATTTTTCTAACTTCCACAGTTGGGTAGAATGGGTAAGCCTATTGTGCAACAGTTTTCTCATTGGGGGTTAATTAATTTTAAGATTCTTCTTTATTGATAGGTATTGCAATTGTGTTCTTAATTGGAGTTCCTGATTGGTATAATTACTTCAGAAGTGCAATCATGTGTCAGTACATGATGTTATCTATTGATAAGCTGATTCATTGCTTTTTCCCTGCGACTGTTGGCTCAGATTGCTCTGATTGCTCAGTCAATATCTTGCATTACCCTCGCCAACCCTGTTTTTGGTGGGTACCCTCGCCAACCGGAAGTGACCCTCGCCCTAATCTTACAGTACCCTCGCCATTTTCGGTGTTGGTACCCTCGCCAAAATGCTAGTACCCTCGCCAAAAACGTGCTGGTACCCTCGCCAAAAAGCTGGTACCCTCGCCAAAATTGCTGGCACCCTCGCCCGACCATTTTACATTTTTTGTGGTACCCTCACCTCGCCTGATTTCTAATTTCATTAATTTCTCACTTCATCTTGCTTGTTAGAGTCTGTCACTTGGCAATTATGCGTTCCACAAGCCATTTAAACTATCTTTCCAGTTTGAAGACCTCACTCCCCCTACATTTTTTGCAATTTCACTTTGAAATCACGAATCAGGAATTGTAATGGCTACCCTGATGGCGAGGGTACCCCCCGCGTTAGTGCACAGTGACCTTGCAAATTTCTTTTTTTCAACATGGGCTACACTGCATGGCCAGATTCATCTTGACAACAAAAAAGGAATATTTGTATATAAAATAAGCATTGATTTGACTCCTAACAGAAATTATCAGCATTAACAACTATAGGAGGGTGGGAGTTTTACAAAAAGGGATACTCATCCTGGGGACATCTGCACAAGGATGCACCACAGTAATTTAAACCAGAAACCAACACAAATATCACACCATTTTAATCCGTATATATATATTAAAAAAGAAAATGTTCGTTCTTCAATTTTTTTTCTAACATCCCCTCCCCTCCCCCCCCTCAAGACATTATTTCCCTGGAATTTTTCTCCCTGACTTTCTTTACTGAGTTTGAATATAGGCGGAGCCACATGTGGCGACTTTGCATCAAGTATATGGGTAACCCAGACAAAGACAGTGATGATCTCAAATAGTTCACTTTGACTTTTTGAAAAGTACAATGAACTTTTCAAATAGTTCGAATGAACTTTTTGAAGACTATTTGAGAATCTGTCCTTTTGGCATCAAGACTATTGGTAAAAGCAGTTGCCCAAAAAGAAAGTGCCAGATTCATCCATCATCATACCAGTATTTCAGAATACTGGAGTTTGTCCTGTATGAAATAGAGGTTAATATAATTCTGGACAACATAACTGTTCTGAATTATGGTCAAAACCAAAGGTGTGAACAATTGAAGACTCTTTTGGCTTTCCATAAAAATTCATGAAAAAATACTTCACATGTTCAATCGTTTGTTTTTGCACTACTTCCCTATTCCTTGTAACCCTGCATTATCCTGGTATAAGATAATGATAATGATAGCTTTATTGGCCATAACCTGATACAGACAAGGAAATTTTGTCACGTGATATTTGACAGTGAGTACAGCCAAGATTAAAGAATTTAAAAGCAACATGGACAAAAGTACCTTGCAGACGCTTTGTGCGAGCCCTAGGGACTCTCAACTTTACCACTAGTTAACAATTCAAATTCATGAAACAATGGGTGGGATCTAAATTTCCTCTGTTTGGCAATCTGCAGATTCTTGTTTCCGGGACAATCACTAACTTCATACATGAAACTTCACATTGTTTTCGAAACAAGTTATATGCAGAGTAAGTTTTCTCCTTATATATCCCTGTCAATGAAGACTTCATGATGAACCACTTGGTGAAGATTAATATATAGAAAATATCAAGATTTTGCTCCATGGTTCTATAATACCACTAAAGAGACGAACTGAGAAACACTGTTTTGCTCTGTTACTTGGAATTGACATAATACCTATATCTATTCTTGATGACAACAGTTTTGCTAGGATTAGAGCACAATAATTATAATCATAGTTTGTTTTGAACAGTTTTCAATCTAACAATAGAAGAGATGTGTCCTTTAAACTTAAGTCAAACTTTGCAGTATAGTATAAAAATTACAAGACACAGTTTCAAGTGTTGAAACTGAAGGCTAGCTTATTGGAATTATTCATAAATTATAAGGTAAATACATTTTTTTATTAATTCATAAAATATTTTTGATATAGAAAAAGACCAATTTCATATCAACTCTGTCATTTATTGGATGTAAGATTAGGCGAAATCAGAACAATCAACAAATTATGATGAAGCCTAATAATAATATGGCTTACAAATTAAGTGGATTCTTACTGTCCTTTTGAATTTATGATTTTACTATATAAGAAAAACATAAGAAATATTTTTGCAGTTTGTAGAGGGAGGATCAGTGTTTTATATTCATTTTTTTTGCTATCATCCTAGTTGTGCCTTTTAGGAGTCTAATCCATATGGCATTAATACTTTTCTCACAATTATTGAAAATTATGAAAAAGTATTTTTTTGTGTATTGGGCAGTAATGTTAAAACTATATCATGTATATTTTTTTGTTTTGGAACGTTATTGTATCTATCATCATAGTTGGGCTTTTTTAGGAGTGTCATCCACATAACATTAATAATATCCTCATATTATTAATACTTTTCTCACAATTATTGAAAAATTAAAAAAGAAGAGTCAAATACCAAAGATATGCCTTTTGGGCCATTAAATGCTTTAAGAAAAATGGACTGAATAAAATCCAAAAGTAATGGGAAAAATTATATTTTTTTCAGAACTACGTTATTCAGTCAATTTTGCAACAACATTTTTTCCGTTTAGGCTTCTACATTATAACTCTTGAAACATCTTAACTCATTTGGAATTTTAACCCAATAATTTTTTTTTTGAAAACCAAAAGAAAACAAAAATAGAAAAAATAATCTTTGTTAATTTTCTCACATTTCTGTCTGAAACGCCAAAATAATGCTGGTTGAATTATTTAGATTTATGGCGTATTATAGCTAAACATACATACTATGACAGAATATTCATATCCACAGCATGAGTTATCGAAATTTAAGATTTAAAGTGCAAGAAATATGTTAAAATGTCTATTTCCTCCAAAATTCTAGCAAATGTTCCTCTTTTTAGAAATTTGTTCTAACTGCATTGATTCCAACATAGATTTTTATTTTGAACACAACATAATCACAATGGCACTTTGTGACTAATGGGCCCAATTTCACTTACCTGTTGAGACCAGTTTAATTGCTCTAGACTAGTCCCAATTCAGAAAAACCATTTCACCAACAGGTCACATATTCATGTAAAATTATCCAATTTCCACCAGCAAAAATTTATCCCCACTTGAGACATACTTGCTGCATTAAATATTTATAATTTTTTTTATAAAGTTTTTTTGGTGATGTTTGATTGAAAAAAATTAACTTTTTATTTCGATAAATTTGCAGAAAAAAAAAATTTAATGTTGACTCATAAGCTATGGTTCTTCCTAAAGATGAGAGAAATATTTAATTTGATAACATTTTACAAAAACTGTGAAAAAAACTTTTTTAGACTTGTCTCTTCGAGGCTGTTGGCAAGTTTTCTCTGTTCGGGACTGTCAAGTGGCAGCAGAATGCTGACAGTCTCTGGAAAATCAAATTGGGTCAACAATGATTTGATCCGTTTTGGACAGATCACAAGATCAGGGCGCACAACAGCTGTCCATATTACTGCGCCAAACTACTTTCACAATGCATGGTTGCTGCCAAAGATCCAGTCCACTGCTTTGAATGAAAATGTTTGGAAATAATGAGACAAAAAGAAAGTTTCGAAACTTCAGCATAAACTTTGCCTGTGAAAGGGATGATTTTACTCATCAGAAGTTTGATGGTATTCAATCCACTTATGCCATTTAGTGCATGTTAAATTGTGGTCAGAAAAGTGTCCAAAAAGAATGCTCTCTCACTTATTCATGTGTCCATACAAAGCCAATGTTTTTGCTTTGCGACATCGAAAATGCTCATTTGTATTTATTCTGTTACTTTATGGAGATTTAATAACCAGGGCAACAATATAATTTACAATTTCATAACAGCTGTGTAACACTCAACAAAATGTCTTGACCATGCCACAAGTGGCCCCCTCTGCACTGGCATTATATGTGAGCTACAATGTATACATCCTCCATGATAAAAAATAGTTCCAACTAATTTTGTTATTTACAAGCTGTCTGCTTAAAATTGAAGCCAACCAAAGTCAGATTAGACACTTACAGAGTTTTTGGAAATAAACTAGACCATCACTAAATGATGGAACTGTCCTGGTTTCTTCCAGACAGTCCTGGGTTCTTCCAGAGATGAAATTCTGTTGACCGTTCACAGGAGCTCGCAAATTTTGCACCCTAGGTGGCAGCAAATAGCGGTCAACTTGTAGACAGGATGGCAAGTCAGATCTTTTGATGGCATTTCAAGCCATTTCATCAACAAATTATAGACAAGTCCCTATTTCTTTGGATTGGACTGCTCCTAAGCTGTTGTTTGGCATTCCTACCAAACTGTCTGATGAGAATGTTTGTTTTAAAATCCTACACTTTTGATTCAAGGTGACCCAGCAAGAGTTGGATTCAAATCCTGGACCCAGCGATTGGCAACCTGGCATACTACCACCAGACTCACCCTCCAGTCACCCACTGTAGCTTGCAAATTAAGCTGATAGCTGATGAAGTATCACCTTCTCTACACTGAACATTGGAAACATAGATTTTGTTTGTTTGTTTGTGTTTTACGCCTCTGCAACACCTTAGTGGGCTATATCGAGGCAGGCGATCGATGTATGATGATGAGATGAGAAGACTGTGAGTCTGGTACATACCCTATTAATTCAGGGATGCCCAGGGTCTTTCAGTTGCCCCAGCATAGAACACTGGATACAACCCGCCTCCCATGGGCTCGGACTAAATTGAGTTCCGGGGGTGGGATTCGAACCCACGCCCTCAGAGCCAGTGGTTGTGCAAACAAGCACTCCTAACCATTAGGCCACGGAGGAACTCTCTTGGAAACATAGAGGCTGTTTGATCAGTTATGATCAAGAGAAGGCCATTAAATTTTGATTTGTCATAAACTGATGTTAGAGTAAAAATCAGATGCATAATCCTTTTGTTTGCTGTCACCAACTCTTGATGGGTCACCTTGGCCTATGTTGGATAGCTGGTTTAATCATCCTTTGCCTCATTGCTGGTCCTCCTCCTGTCTTAATTAGCCCACTAAGTGCATAAATACAGGACATGAAGCCCCAGTCATCCATCCACCCTTTGCAAACTGCAACAGGCAAGCTTGTCAGACAGACCCTTTTTTTAATCTCTGTTCTCCACAGTTCGAACAAACATTTGGCTACTTTTGAAATTAAGAAGAATCAAAAGTGTAGGATTAACAAACATTCTCATTGGACAGTTTGGTAAGAATGCCAAACAACAGCTTAGGAGTAGTCCAATCCAAAGAAATTGGGACTTGTCTATAACTTGTTGATGAAATGGCTTGAAATGCCAATGAAACATTTGACTTGCCATCTGTCTCAAAGAGACAAGTCAGAAAACTTTTTTTCACAGTTTTTGTGAAATGATATCAAATTGAATATTTTTCTCATCTTTAGGAAGAACCATAGCTTATGGGGCAACGTTAAATTTTTTTTTCAGCAAATTCATCAAAATAAAAAGTTAATTTTTTAAATCAAATATCACCAAAAAAACTTTATAAAAAAAATTATAAATATTTAATGCAGCAAGTATGTCTCAATCGTGGATAAATTTTTGCTGGTGGAAATTGGATAATTTAACATGAATATGTGACCTGTTGGTGAAACGGTTTTTCTGAATTGGGACTAGTCTAAAGCAATTAGACTGGTCTCAACAGGTCAGTGAAATTGGGCCCATTGGTCACAAAGTGCCATTGTCACAATGCAGCAGTCCACTACTTTTTTGTGTCAAAATTCCAGTCTGTAACATACAGTCATGCATGGTTGCACATATTACATAACCAATAAGCCTGCAAGGGTTAATAAAAGTCATGTCTCAGCTTCTATCGGGTCCAGGTTTGCAATTGAATTGGAAGTTTAATTTTGTGTTCAAAATAAAAATCTATGTTGGAATCACTGCAGTTAAAACAAATTTCTCAAAATTTCTGAAAAGAGGAAAATTTGCTAGAATTTTGGAGGAAATAGACATTTTAACATATTTCTTGCACTTTAAATATTAAATTTCGATAACTCATGCTAAACGGAAAAAATGTCATAGATGTTGTTGCAAAGTTGACTGAATAACGTAGTTCTGAAAAAAATGTAATTTTTCACATTACTTTTGGATTTTAGTCAGTCCATTTTTCTTAAAGCATTTAATGGCCCAGAAGGCATATCTTTGGTATTTGACTCTTCTTTTTTAATTTTTCAATAATTGTGAGAAAAGTATTAATAATATGGGGATATTATTAATGTTTTTATGGATGACACTCCTACTAAAAAATCACAACTATGATGATAGATACAATAACGTTCCAAAACAAAAAAATATACATGCTATAGTTTTAACATTACTGCCCAATACACAAAAAAATACTTTTTCATAATTTTCAATAATTGTGAGAAAAGTATTAATGCCATGTGGATTAGACTCCTAAAAGGCACAACTAGGATGATAGCAAAAAAAAAAGGATATAAAACACTGATCATCCCTCTACAAACTGCAAAAATATTTCTTATGTTTTTCTTATATAAAATCATAAATTCAAAAGGACAGTAAGAATCCACTTAATTTGTAAGCCATATTATTATTAGGCTTCATCATAATTTGTTGATTGTTCTGATTTCGCCTGATCTTTCATCCTGTAAATGACAGAGTTGATATGAAATTTGTCTTTTTCTATGTCAAAAATATTTTATGAATTAATAAAAATAATGTATTTACCTTATAATTTATGAATAATTCCAATAAGCTAGCCTTCAGTTTCAACACTTGAAACTGTGTCCTGTAATTTTGATACTATACTGCAAAGTTTGATTTAAGTTTAAAGGACACACCTGCTCAATTGTTAGATTGAAAACTGTCAAAAACAAACTATGATTATAATTGTTGTGCTCTAATCCTAGCATAAACTGTTGTCATCAAGAATAGATATTGGTGTTAAGTCAATTAGGAGTAACAGAGCAAAACAGTGTTTCTCAGTTGGTCTCTTTAGTGGTATTATAGAACCATGGAGCAAAATCTTGATATTTTCTATATATCAATCTTCACCAAGTGGTTCATCATTAAGTCTTCATTCACAGGGATATATAAGGAGAAAACTTATTCTACATATAACTTTTTCATAAACAATGTGAAGTTTCATGTTTGAAGTTAGCTATTGTCCTGGAAACAAGAATCTGCAGATTGCCAAACAGAGGCGGCACTCTTTTTTTTTTTTTCAAGGGGTGATGCAGCAAATTTAATATTTATGATGTCATAGAAATTGACAACAGGGGAGACCTTGGCGAGTTGTGCTATTTTTATCATTGGCTGATTTGCAATAATCATTTTGTGCACATCACTATTGAAGGGTGAAGAGTGAACACTATAGGCATTTACTAAAAGTGGTTCATGCAACATGGCTTGCCTTTTTGGTGCTGCATGAAAACCTTGTGTTTTACCCATTTATTTGGGCAGATCAAGTCTTTTTTCAACCAAGTCTTACACCCCTTTCACATTACAAGAGTAGGAATGAGGACCCGAGTTCTAAATTGGACTGTTAAATTGTCTAGATCTGATGAACTGACCTAGTCCCAATGCTGATCCACTGGTCAATGACAAATAAATAGTTTGGGGCCAAATTTCGGTAAATACTTGTAGTTAAAACTTAGCATCCCATAGAAGCAAGAAATACAGAGTATGTCCCAAAAGAACATGTCTACAAATTGTAGACAAATTGTAGTTGGCAGATGACAATAGAAAGGTGGTAGGGGACTTCGGATAATAATGAGCATTTGGGGATATGGATCGATTACAGATGCTCCTTTTTTAAAACACAAGTTAGTAGTCAAATTAGGAAATCTCAGTTAAAGATGTATTGTATTCGCAGTACATGTAAACTAAAAGTTGATGTTAACATTGTATGTCTGACTGTAATTCAATGCTGCCGTTACATTGTCACTATTATGTGCTTGTCCAGCCTCTTATGGCATGTTGTCAGAGGCACTGGCGAAGGACCTTGAACGACGTTGTAGTATCTGCAAGCATCTGTTTCAACACCATGACTGTGCAGAAGAGGAAAAGATCTTTGGCTCTGGCTAAAAAGTCCAGAAATTCAGATCCCGCCCATTGTTTCATGAATTTGAATTGTTAACTAGTGGTAGAGTTGAGAGTCCCTAGGGCTCGCACAAAGCGTCTGCAAGGTACTTTTGTCCATGTTGCTTTTAAATTCATTAATCTTGGCCATACTCACTGTCAAATATCATGTGACAAAATTTATTTTTCTGTATCAGATTATGGCCAATAAAGCTGTCATTATCGTTATCTTATACCAGGATAACGGAGGGTTACAAGGAATAGGGAAGTAATGCGAAAAAAAAAAGATTGATTATGTGAAGTATTTCTTCACGAATTTTTATGTAAAGCCAAAAGAGTCTTCAATTATTCACATCTTTGGTTTTGACCATTATTTAGAACAGTTATGTTGTCCAGAATTATATTAACCTCTATTTCATACAAAACAAACTCCAGTATTCTGAAATACTGGTATGATGATGGATGAATCTGGCGCTTTCTTTTTGGGCAACTACACACTTGGTCATACAGGGCGCTCAGAGTAGGACATTTTTATTAGCTCTTCACTATGCTTTTCATTTTGTTTTCATCACAACAGCAGCTGGGTGGCCAAGTGGTTAAGGTTCCCACCTGCTCCGCTGAAGGTCTTTACCTGCATGGGTTCGAACCCCGGGTAGGGAACCAAAAATTTTCAGTGAACCTTCATGAGCAAAATCCCAGCTGGATGTCGTTCGGATGAGACGTTAAATTGGCGGCCCCTTGTATCAGTTTCTATGCTTGGTAAGTAAAAGATCCCTCACATGGGATAAATTTGTAACATGTTGAGGACTCCCGCTCTCTCTCCCATGTCATCAATCAACCCTCGTGAGCGCCCAGAACTGGGCTTAGAGGGCTGCACTTACCATATCTATCTATCTATCTATCTATCTATCTATTTATCTATCTATCTATCTATCTATCTATCACTTCATTATGGGGGAGGGTTGGTCTATTGGTAGCATGCTGGGCTGTCAATCGCTGGGTCTAGGGTTTTAATCCAGCTCTTGCCGGGTCACCTGGGCCTATGTTGGATGGCTGTTTCAATCATCCTTCACCTCATTGCCTTGCCCTCCTCCTGTCCTAATTAGCCTACCAAGTGCAAAAATACAGGACGTTAAGCCCCAATCATCCATCCATCCATCGATCATCATTTCATTTTTTCCAGTTTTCTAAGAACATTGCCGAAAATTTTGTGCTTTGCAATGCAACAATTTGAACAAATATCCACACTTATGTAGCAAGATATTAGAAATTCAGTGATTTGGGCAAATCACTGCTATACCAGATGATATTGTTGTTTTTTTCACATTCTTTGCAAGATGCTGGAATAGTGTGATTTCGGTAAATCAGTGCCATACCAACTTGAAATTTCTTCAGATATTGCATCATGCAATGTTTCGGAAATCTCATGATTTTAAAAAATCATTTGAGTATCATTTGGTATTACCCTGAGTAATACCGAGTAAAACGATTTGTCCAAATCGCAGGAAAATTGACACAATTGCTAAGTCAGACTTATGCGACCTTTCAGGAAAAGGGTCATATCCCACAGGACTGTGTTATAGATGGATGGATGTTTGGGGCTTTACGTCCTGTATTTATGCACTTGGTAGGCTAATTAGGACAGGAGGACACAGCAATGAGGCGAAGGATGATTGAAACAGCCATCCAACATAGGCCCAGGTGACCTGCCAAGAGTATTGATTTATAACTGGACGAAGATCTGTGTACGGAATTGTGTTATTTCCCCGACTACTCATTGTTATGTGACTGAATTTTAAAATATCACTCAAGTCCAAAAAGTTATGGTCCACAAAATTGAGTGATTTTGCAGTCATTCTGCATTGAATATTGAAATGATGAAATCTTTAAACTGCGTAAATGTGTAAAGTGCGTAATAAGAATTATTTTGGACTGTAAAATTCATTGTTCCTTACTTTGATCTTATAAAATATTATACAATTATACACATGTAATATCAATAACAAACTTATCGTATCAGTGTGATTTAAGAGATTTGTTTCATTCACATATGACCATAGGTTATCACTATAATGATTGATATGATTGTTATTCAGTAAGGTGAGCACTGGTGAGCAGATTTATCTGGAATGGGCACTATATAAAATTATACTATTATTTTTATCAATAACAAACTTATAATATTGGTTTGATTTAAGAGAGTTGTTTCATTCATTTAATTACACTGTACTTGTCCTAAAAATATATATACACAATTACACGTGCATTATCAATAACAAACTTATCATATTGGTATGATTCTAAGAGAGTTGTTTCATTCATATATAACAGAGTGCTTGTCCTAAAAAAATATATATGCACATGTATTATCAATAACAAACTTAAAATATTGGTTTGATTTAAGGGAGTTACTTCATTCATATAAACTCAGCAACATTAAAAACTCACACATTTTGGAACAGCTAAAAAACCAACTTTTTATTTAGACATTTCCATGAAACTTTACCCTGGTGTCAGTTAACATCTCTTATGAGAGTCCAGAAAATCTCATAAAGAAAGAATATGAAACGACTGCATTAGGTCACTTTTAGTGCAACATGTCCAAAAACCAAAATCACAACCAATGCAAATTGGTCCAAAATCGATTTCATGTAAAGTTTGTCACAGCTCAATATTTGGAGTGTGGAAATAACCAAGTTGGTCACTCACCCTTTTTTATGGGACTTTGTGAGTTTTTGGTTGATTTTTCTGCCAAGTTGGTGTTTTTCACATTTGTTTGTCACATCATTTTCCACACTTTTGAATCATAAGCATCGGCAATTATCCTGTTTTTTGTCAAAGTTTGAGCTGAAATGTTTGTGGACTTCTGGTTTGACCATTTGAGATCAATAATAAAGTGATTACATCTGTACACTACTCCCCTGTCCCTTTTTCAATTTTGCAAATTCCAATTTTGAAATGATCACAGAAAAGCATGTCCTGCTCTTTGGGAAATCCATGGATTCACTTCAAACGTTCAAAATCTTTAGTTTAGAAGCTGATAAGGAAATTTGCCAAGCTACATCAAGATAAATCTAATACTTCAAAAGTTATAATACTTTGGAAATGTGTGCGTTTTTAATGTTGCTGAGTTTAAGTACACTGTATTTGTCCTTAAAAATATATATACACATGTATTATCAATAACAAACTTTTCATATTGGCATGATTCTAAGAGAGTTGTTTCATTCAAATATAACAGTGTGTTTGTCCCAAAAATATATATGCACATTTATTATCAATAACAAACTTATCATATTGGTATGATTCTAAGAGAGTTGTTTCATAAATATATAACAGTGTGTTTGTCCAAAAAATATATATATGCACATTTATTATCAATAACAAACTTATTATATTGGTTTGATTTAAGAGAGTTGTTTCACTCATATAATTACACTTTACTTGTCCTAAAAATATATATACACGTGTATTATCAATCACAAACTTATCATATTGTTATGATTCTAAGAGAGTTGTTTCATTCATATCTATAAGTGCTTGTCCTAAAAATATACCAAGTATATATGCACATGTATTATCAACAACAAACTTATAATATTGGTTTGATTTAAGAGAGTTGTTTCACTCATATAATTACATTGTTCTTGTCCTAAAAATATATTTATACAATAACAAATTTATTTATTGTATAGGTATGATTTAAGAAAGTTGTTTCATTCATATAACTGTGTACTTGTTCTAAAAATTCCGTGAATTCAGATGCACAAAGCTAATTAACAAAGACAGGCACTGAGACTGATATGCTGGATAAATTTGTCAAATTTTTAACATCTATAAATTCTATACATTTTAGAAATTGTAAGTAAATCAATATTTAATTGAAATAAGTTCATAATTCTAAAGTCCGTTCATTACCCCCCAATTTCATAAGCCAATACACATTTTTAAATAACCAATTAACCATGCATAATTTACTTGTATGACAATCAACCAATCTGGTTATCAACAAAGGAACTAGTATACATGTATATGCAGCTGGGTGGCTGAGTGGTTAAGATGCCCGCCTGCTGCGCTGAAGGTCTTTGCATGGGTTCAGCTACCAGTTGGGAAACCCAAAATTTTCAGTGGACATTCATGAACAAAATCCACGCTGGATGTCGTTCAGATTAGACATTAAATTTGCAGCCCCTTGTATCAGTGTCTGTGCTAGGCAAGTAAAATATCTCTCAAATGGGGTAAATTTGTGACATGTTGAGGACTCCTGCTCTCTCTTCCATCTCATCAATCAACCCTCGCGAGCGCCCAGAAGTGGGCTAAAGGGCCGCACTTACAACACACTATCTATATCTATCTATTTAGCTAGTACCTGGTACTTCAGTCAGTTTAGGGGTTTGGTTGTTCTTGTTGTGAATAAATGATAAAAATGTCAATTGTCTTTCTTCTTGTCTATCAGACCTGCGGTCCCTGAACCCGACAACACCTTCTCAAACAAAATACACTTTTCATGGACAAGTCTTTTTTTTTCACTTCGGTTTGACAAACATAGTCATCATTCATCAACAATATTTGGATGCATGCATATCCTTCAGAAGAATGAGCAGAACTTCTCTGAAGCATTTGACAAAAGTGAAATCACCAACTTTTTGACTAACAAAATATATTGTTATGAAGTTAAAGGGAAAATATTGAAATGGATCACAGAATTCCTAGGAAACAGAACAACGTGTCGAAGCAGAAGGGGGGGGGGAAAGTTCCATAAGGTTCAGTTTTAGGCCCGCCTATTACATAAATGGCATAGCTGGTACAAAACGTTTTTATAAACGCAGAACTAATAACTAAATATTACTTCTTAAAAAGTTGGTATAAAATACGACTTCACTGAAATATTTAACGCCATGCAAGACGGTTTCATAAGAATAATCTTGACACATAGCTTTCATACTCCATGTGTCAATGCATTTAGTCAATTTCATGAAATCTGTGCTTGTAATATAAAAAGTTATGCAACTAAATCTGTGACATCATCTTGGGATAAAGCAAAGTACTAAGTGGGAAAATACAGAGCAATGAAAACGATATCAACAACATCATCAACTGCGGAGCTGGGTTCACTTTCTCAATTTGGGTTGGATGGCATGGGTATGACGGAGTAAAATATGTGTTCAACACCCAGCGACTTGAGATATTCATAATATCTGCATATAAGAAGCTTATCATTGCAGTTGACGATCGGATTTCTAAGAGATGGACCCTAGAAAGTAAGATCCCTATCTTGAATACTTGGCTACAACTCACAGTAGTCTTTGACCCCTCTGAAACCCACATTATGTCCCGCTACATCTATGAATGTCTTGCAGCATCAAAGAAGCTGTCAGATTATTTTTAAATCAGCGAACCATTCCTGCCATCTTATGGAGCACCAGCACAGACAAAGGTAATATATTTGTAACAACAGAATACATGTTACAACAGGAAGAACATAAGCAAATAGAATATTAAATGCTGTCCAAAGAAGTAATTCTTTTATAAGAAGTAATTCTTTTATAATATGGGAAATACACAGGGCCAAAAACACCAATGACACAATGCGCCATTCTCAAATTGATTTAAATATGACGAAATTGTCCAAAATCTTGGAAATCCGTCCAAAACTGCTGAATTTTATCCTGAAAAATACTTTGAAAAAGCCTCGAACTTTCTGAACACCCCTCATATTTTCACTTACAGGTACTGAAAAGAAACTTTTTCTAGGTCTGTATCCTTTGGGGCCCCTCAGCAGCGGCTATTGTTTGCCATCGAGGATTCCCCTTGCTCTTTTTCTTATTTTGGGTACTGGTAATATATAATTTATGTTTTGTTTATTGTATGAGCAAAAAATAGACGAGTCTGAGTCTGACTCAGGATGTGTCCCTGCCTGTCCAGCCCATTTCTTGCTTTTTGGGCTTCTCAAGGAAACTGTATCTCAGGTAACAATGTCGGTTCATTCAGACACTGCTATGGGGGATGCTGAATCGCTGATGTGTGATAAAGGCTCAAAAATAGTTTTGTTTCCCCATTCATCATGGCATTCAACTTCTAAACTTCTCAAATGCAGCTTATTTTAAAACATCAATAGATATTTGCTTTATTTTCATATTGATTTTTTACAATTTTTTGATATTGTCTATCCACAAATCTAACAGAAATTAGGTGAAGCAATCCAAAATGTTAAAACCGATCCGGGATAACATTTTTATATCAATAATTGTACTCTTCGGGTCAAAGCAATATGATTATAAATAAAGAACATCAAAACTGACAGGGGCATATACTTCCACAACACTAAGTTTCACTGATTTACTATTTTCAACTGTTCCTTGACTATCTTCTGCCTAGCATTTTATTATGAATACAGGTCACAAGAAAGGTCAGTATAAGCATGTAGAAGAATAGGATTGATGATGCATTCCTGAAGGAAGATATGACAGGATATTGAAGACCTTTCCAGGAGGATATTTATACTTTATAGGCCTATGAAAGTAAAAATTCAGCTGGACATGCTATATAGTTGAAATGGACATTTTGAAATTGGGAATTAGTACTGAGATAAGCCAATTAAATGTGAGTTTTCATGGCATTGAAAACACTTGCTGATTATCAAGTATAACCGCAAGTGTAGAAATATGACCTTACAAGAGCATTTGGTAGTAATTCCCCATTCCCTATAAAAGATACAAAAACTTGCATATATGCACTTTCTTTCTAACTACTAGGCATTCATCAGCTGCAAGGTTATGGACCAAAACACTGCAGTTCAACATATCCAGGCAGCAGTCGACGTAATGTGGACATGGGACGATACGAAGAGTCCAGAATTTGTGTGGATCAACCTAAATCGTATGACCTTTACCAACACCTGAATGGAAGGAAACGTTGAAAATGCCTGGCAAGCTGCTCAAGTTGACAACAAAGGATGTTGAAAAATTGAAGAACTAACAGATTTTCCAGTATCGCATGCGGTATAGATTAGCATATTACACACTTGGATGATGTACGACATACAATTAATGTTTTTTTTACCATAGAAACAGACAATATTACAGCTCTCGCAAATGCTCTGAAGAAATCATATTTTTTCATAGTGTGGACCTATGATGTCATAGCTGGAGACTCCATTGGAACCTATGTAACTTTGGTGCTTGCTAATGATGGCATAGGTGAAACTGGCCAAAAGCATTTCATGTGGACAACTTCATCACAGTCTTGCCATTATGTCATGGCCAGATTAGCCAATAATATTCATGCAGCGAAGCGGCCATAGGCCGTTTCACGAAGCCAATTGAGCACAAGAGAGGTTTTAAAAATCTGTGCAGTGACGGTCTCAGCATTAACGGTCGACAACAGCAAATTAGTAGTAGGTCCAGCTTCTTATCAATGACTTCGTTTCGAATTTAACAAAACAGGACATATTCACCTTCAAAAGTGTCTTAAAAATTCAATTTTCTTTAGTAGTATTCCCTGTACATATAATTGTTATGGAACAGTTAATTATTAGCCTTGACAAGCTAAATTAAATTATTTACGTGTGATTCAGTTAATTTCAAAACAGACAACAAGAAAACTTAACAAGATTACATAATTGTTATAAACAGATGATTATGTAACAGTGAGCAACTAATCTACATGCTAATCATGTTGTTTTCTTATTACTATTATGTAATATCAACAATCTAACATAGACTTTTAAATCAGGTAGCTTTCAGCCTTTTTACTATTTAGCAGACTATCTATCTATCTATCTATCTATCTATCTATCTATCTATCTATCTATCTATCTATCTATCTATCTATTATATTTTTGAATTATTTATCTTTCTACAGTCTACATTTTTCTTAGTCTTTCTATATATCTGTCTTTTTTTAAACAGTTACATAACTGCCTTTCATACATTGAATATGACATAAATATGAAAGTTATGGTAACACTACCAAAACTTTTTTGAGTGTTGCGCGAATTTCATGGCCGTGCCATTTACATATTACCACTGCAAAAACTCAGGTATTAAGCTGGGAGAGGGGGATTGCTTATTTGGTGACACTTAAAGTACCTGAAATTCAACCAAGCATAGCTAATATGATAACTGGCAATTAATCACAGTTGTTTACAAACATGCTCCTGGTCTCAATTGAATTTTATATGGAGCTGTCAAGTTCAAGCATTCTGTGTATTGTTTGTAGATTTGTTGGCTGTCCCTTTCAGTGTAAAACTGCAAACAATTACTTTAATCCTGTATTGCTTTGTTGGCAACCACAGTACCTGGCCAGACTCCATGAGTCCCTCCGTACCTGGCCTAAATATGCAAACATAAGGATCAATCGACAGCTATTGAGCAGAGTGCCCCCTCCCCAGGAGTAGTCCAACTTTGTGTCTAAGTTGTTGTTGTGGTATTATTGGCCACTCTGGCAATGATGTAACTGCATGGCTATGATGAAACTGTCCACAATGAACGCTATTGGCCAATTTGACCAGTGGCATCACTGATTGCACCAATTTTGCTTATCCTCCATTGTTAATAAGCAATGGAGCATCCAAGTATGACATCATAGCTCCACTCTGGCACTGAGAAAAAAACTGATTTCTTCAGATCAATTGCTAGAGCTGTAAGACACAACTGAAACCATTAAAAGACAGGATAAGTGGATATACAACTTTTTAATTGTGGAAAGAACAGACTCATTGGTATTTAACAAGCAATTATTTAAATTTACTTCTGGGAAACAAGGCTGCCACATCATTGACAGTTCATGGTAGACGGAACACACTAATTCCTTGGTTGCACAGTGCTATTTTTATAACAAAACAAAACCAAAGTCAGGATCACAGAGTAACAATATCACTTATTGTTGTATGAATTCATATCACTCAAGTCCAAAAGGTGAAGATGATATATATTGATTTACACAACCATGAGCGATATTGTTAAGTAGTGCTCTGAAATTATAATAAAACATAATAATCCGGTTACTCATGTAATTCCGTTGGATTCCCTTGTTGATTTTAGAAAATATTCATTTTCAGAAAGCCCAAATTCTGATAATGGGAGTGTGGTTCACAGCAATGAACCTCATGAATAACAGTTGGCGGAGTGAGTGAGTGAGTGAGTTTGTGTTTTACGTCTCATCAGCACCTGATTGGGCTATTTAGAGACATACTTGGTGTGTACTAAGTGTGTTTATAGTTGTGTTACATCGCTACCTCGTTATTTCTCTTTTTGTGTCGTGGATTCTGTTATCCGTTGTTTCTTAACCAATTTTTTTGCAACAGACAAATGGTCATGCAGAACCAATAAAATGAGGATTCCATAGAACTCGTCAGTGAAGGTGTACTTGGTGACTAAACTGTGTATTTCGTTTTTGGTGGTATGTTTATCTTCTTCCCAGGAGTGGAGCTCTTGTTTTGTTCGTTCAGTCAGCTTCCTCGACACATTGCCAAAGCCTGACATTTGAAGAAGATTAACCGCTCGGTCAAGGTAATCGTTTATAACCAGTTGTCTGAATTTCCGAATGTTAGCAGGATGTAGTTGACCTTGTAGGAGGAAGTATAGATATTCTTTGGGACTGATAGAATCGTCGTCTTCTTTTTCTGCCCGTCTTTTCCTTCATCCACTGGTTTCGTTTCCTGTTTTTCCATTTCGTCCATTCTGTCCTGTTCTTTGTTTTCTGGATCGTCTTCTCCCTCTTCCTCTTGGCCTTCTTTCTTTTCTTCTGCCTTTGTATCCTCTTGACCCTCTTCATATTCTTCCTCTTCCTCTTCCTCTTGTTCTGCTTCCATGGATTCGTTGTTGGGTGTAATGTGCCTGTCATCATCTGATCCCTCCTGTTCCTCATTAGTGTCTGCTTCAGATGGACATTCTTCTTCCATTGCTACCTCAGGAGGAGCTGTGGTGCAAGCTGTTGGGATTTGTTCTTCAAGGTCCGGCTGGGAAGCAGAATGTTCTGCGGTATTTGTTGTCTTTTGAGTGTTTTTTGTACTGGTTCTTCCTGAGTATCTGTTTTTGTCTTCAGTGTTCTTTGTGTGCTGTTGGTGTGATCTGTTGATGCGGTTTTCTTCGAGTTGTAGCCTTTGTCTTGGTGTAGCACGATGTTGAGGTTGTGGGTATCCCGCCATGTCCGCGTAGCTGGGAATTCCTGAGTGCTGGTCCACGATCCTTCTTGCCTCTGGAAAAGATATCGCTTGGGTTGCCTTCAATGTGAGGATTTCTTTTTCTTTTGTCCATTGTTTACACGTTTTGCTGTAAGAAGGATGGTCTTTCTTACAGTTGACACAAAGAGGAGGAGATGAGCAAGGTTCTTCTTTTGATTGGATGTGTTCCTGGGATCCACAGTGGCCACACACTTCTGGTCGTCGGCGCCACTTGCTCAGATGACCGAAACGTTGACATTTATAGCATCTTCTTGGATTGGGGATGTATGGTCGTACCTTACATTGCTCCCATATAACTTTGACACTCTCTGGAAGAGTCGTGTCTGAAAAAGTCAAGATAAGAAGCTCCCGATTATCCCTCTGTGGGATTCTATGAAAATGAATGACATCAGTAAAAGTTTCAAACCATTCTTGTAAATCGTCGTCCGAGTCTAAATAGCTAAGGGAGGAGAAAACCACTCCCTTGGAAGTATTCAAGGTCCGATGAGGCTCGATTATTGCCTGTGTACCTGCAACATCTTTCAGCCTAAGGAGTTTCCGAGTCTGGTCGTCGTTTCTGGTCTTAAATAGGACGGTTCCATCTCTCTGTAAGGTTGTCTCTGCAGGTTCGCCGACTTCTTGAAGTATGGTCTTGTAGATGGCGAAGGGAGATAGCCTGTTAGTTGGTTTGAACACTATGTACCTGTGTCGGTACTCCGACTTTCGTGTTGTCGTTTGTCGATTTAGCAGTTCTGGGTCGATACAGTCATCCGAGGATGACCGCTGCCGTTTTAGTCGAGACTGTGAATTAGGAAGAGAGTATGCCATAGGAATTTGTGATGTTCATCCCCCATGCTCCCCACCCACCAAGGAGCCCAACAAGGGGGACTAATATGGGTAGGGCTGCGCCCAGTACCCTAGTCCAGGGATACATATGGGGGATATACTCGTAGAAGGCTTGGTAAGAGATACAGCTGCAATCATATTTAAAACATGGCCAGCATGTAGACTTGGTCAGAACCTTCTTTGATTGACCCATCAGCCATGGCCAAATAGGACCGAGGTCCTAGTGACAACATGACAAGCCGATTGACTGGACCGGGCCAATCCAGCCTCCCGTCTAGGAGAAATCCAGGCCAAAGTAGTGTATTGTATGGGAGGGACCAACTTAGGCCCACCCAACTCAACTACCAGGACCCCTTCATCCTCCGACACGGGTCGCAACCCACGGCAAACAGGTTGCCCCATTTCCGTCGGGGAGACGTGTGCAAGCGCACTGTCTCGTGTTGGCCACTAAGGATAGAGGGCTTCACCTTAGTGTTACCACCCACCGCCACGAGGAGGCCCGAGACCTGCGGGGGCATAACAGTTGGCGGAAGAATACAACACGAAGGACCATAGTTTATTCTGCAGTAGTTCTAACATGAATAAAAAGCTATAAAACTTACAGCTGGAGTAGAATAGAAAGAGTTCAGTCAGGAGTAAGCTAGCTGAGTAGGGGAGAGCGGGGCACAGAGAGACACTTTTTTTTTTGTCTCACGGCACAGTGAGACAGCAGGCAGGCACAGTGAGACAGAGCATCTGCTACCATAACTGTCGACCCTCTGCCATTTTGTTTTTAATTGTGAATGTTTAGCTTTACATTACATTCATGTCGTTTCTAGTGTATTTGAGATGTCTCACTGTGTCCTGCCTCAAACTGTCTCACTGTGCTCCGCAGAGCTTTCTTTATAAAATTCTGGAATCCTGTGGACTGGATCCTTGCTTTGTGGATCGTCATCTCACTAAACTAAGACAAATCACCAAGGTTTGAATCCCAGGCAATCGATTTGCATTATCCCATTTTTTTTTTATTTTTGAAAATTTTGAAATTCTACTCAATGTATGCTTTGTAAGAATTCACGACAGTCTTTTACTTATTTACTTTGTGTATGCAAAAGAGGGTTGTTCTATGAAAACTACCAGTCAGACACGATGGGCTTCGTCTCACTGTGAATGCCGTCTCACTGTGCCCCGCTCTCCCCTACATCACCATGCTATACACAGTGTAATGCAGGTAAAGCATGACATGCTCAGACATTGCTGAGTCCATGCTTTTGACAAGATGACCAAAAAATATCGCGATCTGAGATGAAGTACTTCTGAAAATAAGATTTATATCAATGTTTTCCTTTTTTCAGTTGGTCAAACAGCAGGTTTTTTAATCAAGTTCATTCTGTTACCACATTTTCCAGGGCACTTTGTCCCGAAAGTTGAGATTTGCCCTAAAATTATGTTTGAAGCGCATTGAAATTCAGCCAAGAGGGAGGCAAACCAGCTGCAGCAAACAGAAGGCCAGATGCAGGATATTCACCATGGGAGAGGGAATATGTGACTAATCAACCGAGGGCTTTACCTGGAGGTGTGATAAACACATCATGAATGTCAGACAATGTGCTGTTTATTTCAGTCTAATCCTCATGTTTAAATGTATGCATGGGATGGCGCTTGAATATCTCTGTAACCAAATTATCTTATCATGTGAAGTAAGTGACGGAGACACTCATTTTAATGATTTTACATTCCTTCTCCGAGAAATTATATTAAGAATTCTTTTATGTTCCATACCAGTCACCTTTGGAATAACACGCCAAATAATTTTAAAAATATTTCTGATATTTCTTATTTTAAATTCTCTTAAACCCTATGTTGTTGTTTTTTTTAAACTGGTCATTTACATGTGTATTTGTAAATGTAGAGTACGTCGGGGCATGCGGCCCCCCTTAACTTCGAGGTGCGATTTGACGTACTTTTTATGGGCGATTATTTGAATGCTTACGCTGTCTGGAAGGGATCACTTGACTCTAGATACTGATTACTAGTGGAACAAATGTCTACCAATTTTAATAACAGAGTTAGGCCAATTTTGTAAAAAATTTAAAATGGCTTTCTTACCCCACCCATCGGGCAAGAAGCCACCTCATTATAATCCTATTGCAATTTTTTTTGCGAGCGCATTCAGCCTAAAAGTTATTTCTTAGGGTTCTTCTATCATTTTTAAGGCATTCTATTAACTTTTTCTGAATTTTTCTGTTCATACTTTTATTTTTAAATTTTTTTTTTGCCCTGTTTCAATTTCGGGCCAAATTGTTTCTATTTTAATTAGCTATTCTATCAAGATTTAAGGTAAAGTACACACTATTAAATGGTTCCTGAAGCAGCTTCGACCCCCCAGTGAAGGGGGCCTCATGCCCCATATCATGTGGGGCCTCTCGCCCCAAACCCACATATTTTAATTTGACCTCTATATTTTGAAATAAAAGGCAAAAACCATGATCCAAATCATATTAATGTGATGGTCATAAAGTGAAGCAATGCAGATATCCATTATACTTTAAAAAATATCCAAAGTTATTTCTGACAACCCCTTTTAAAGAAATAGTTAAAGTTCCAAAAACCATGCACATTTTTTTGTTTCTTTAATTTCTTCTATGCTTTGGTACTGTTTGCCCTGAAAATGTGCGGCATCACCTAAAACGCCTCTAGCTTCCATCCTATCAATAGATAAACCCACCAAAAATGTAAGTTTGGATATAAGCCTGGGGGGAGGCCTCTCACCTTACCCGGGCTTCTTGCCCCGACCTACTCTATGTATATTTATTTATTCATGTTTGTATCACTGTACATACTCCCAGTATTCTGTCATTCTCTCATTGTGACTACATAAATGGAGGTGTGTCAACACCTCCATTAATAACTGTATGTGCCATAAATGTTACCCAAACTGGAAAAATGTGGAGAAATGTTTAGATCTTCTTGTAACATCCGAGCCCAGTGTTCAGCCATGATATTTTACCAAAGAACGCATTCCATTTACTTTTTTATAATTCACAAATATTTTAATTTGCTCACTGAGAGGGAGGCAGTATTATTTCCCACTAAAAGCACACTCCAGAAAAAAAATTAAGGCCAGACAAGTGTTTGCACATTTGGAATTGATAGAAATGCATCTGGCTTTACATATGATAACATGCAATAATTTGACAGCACAGAAACTGAGAAAGGCAATCTATAAGTATAAGGCCCAATAACTGCAGCAATGAAGGGTGTGACAAGTTAGCATCTCACAAAACCTCCAGGTGGCGTTAAAATAAGGTGGACCTGGAAAGCCAGTCAATCTCAGCCCTGAGGAGCTCTAAGGTCAATGTACTTCCGACAATTATTCCTGTCACATATTTAATTATCATCATAACTTAACTTGCTGTTACATTCTAATATAAACAGGGATTATCACATAAACCCTACAGTCTACAAGTCATACACATGATCACAAGAAACAAGTAACATTCTAATCTCTTGTGGCCATGTGACTTCAGTCAGCCAATAGAGGCAAGGGGAGGAGCTAGAGTGTTTCATATCAGCATATTGATTAACGTTACCAAGCAGACATTCAGTCACTGCAAGTGGATTAACACATTGTAGGTGGAAATTTCAAGGTAAGTTCAGTTATTTTTTCATAAAAGACACATTATATAAGTTCATATTCAGAGTTTCTGTACAATAATTTGTTCTTGAGGGTGAAGATTAAAGAATATAGCAGGATTAGCTCCTCAGCTTTTCAGATCCCTTCAGCGCCAAATGGCACCTAGTTCATTTTAGCAGAATTTAGCTATAAACAACATTCTTGGCATAAGTACAATTAATCATTATTCAGAAGTATATAATAGAACCTCAATGTCCAAATATGTTGGCATAAAGGATAAAATTGCTTCTAAAATGTGAGAGACAGCTAACAGACATGTAATGTATGCAATTGTATGCAGCAAGAGGAGACCAGTCCCTCTGAGGTTTAATGGTTATATTATTACATAAATGCACAATTATTACGTAAAATATTGACCAACGAGAAATTAACTAACGAATAGATCAGACTATCAGCCAATTTTTTGCAATGGTAACTTCTCAGGTACAGGAATCTTCCTTTAGATTTCATGATTTTCATCCCTCATAATGAATGTATATAGAAGCCATTTTGTATCCTGGTCTCTCTAAACTACAATTTGTGAAAATGTTGCAAAATGTGCTCATGCTGAGATCAATACGAAATACATAGCATAGATGCAGCAAGGGTCATTTCTATTCCCCGTGCATCTTGTTAATTGCAGCCATTTTCCATTGACGAATCCCATTTCGATTGATTCCCTGGGCCCTGGGGTGATCACTCATAAGAATGTGAATTATTAATTGAATCGGGTGGATGCCGCTAGATCTAAGCTGATCTACTACAAACCACAATTTATGGTGGGGCAAACATGTTATAATCTATCACAAAAGGTTAGTCATGACCATCTCAGGTGAAGTGTTCATCATTGGCTTCCTGCTATCCCTCATCTACCTGTACAACACGTGCACTCTGATTCACTAATTAGGCATCGACAGCTGTTTGGCCAGCCTAGATTATCAGGATCAATATGTTATATTATATCACACATGATAATCTATGGTTTCATGGAGGATGCTGATCCATCATCTAATCCTGTGTTCAAAATACACTTCAATATTTCAGCATCCTGGTCTTTTCATTTCATACATGTATTTCTGATAATTTCACCACCACACATATTAGAATTGGATAAAAATATAAGTGTTTGCATCCAGCAACTGAATGCAAATTCAATCGTTTCAGCAATGTCAATAATCAGAATACTACAACACAAAATTTAATCATTTTAATGCATATCCAAAAGGAAAGCAAGGAAGTGGAATATTGTATCCAGACTTCATCAAAATGGCCAGGCGGACGCAGTGAACAGAATGTAATAAACGAAATTCATAATTGAAATGCAAGGTCTATTCATTTATGTATGCACAAGGCATTCCTCGTCTATAAACACAACGTGACTCAAATGTGAATAGCAGATTTAAGTAATAAGTCACACAGATCTATGAATATCATCACGTGTGTTGTGTTTGACACTGTTTGTGTAGTAAAATTGCTAAAGATAACTTATCAACCATTATGTCATATGTGCACGAGACTTACTAAGCAATTTGCTTTACTAATTACCATCTAATTATAACAACGATAATAGATCAGACACATGCATAGTGCTCCATTTTTGTTGGGGAGTATAAATCAATGTTCTTCAGAGTGCATGTTTACTGTGTTTAAATGGAAATTTGACTAGAAATCATTTCCCTCCACAAGCACAAAGTGAACAATTTTCTAGTAACTTAATGGAGAAGTCTCTTAAAGGCAGACAAGTTGAGGCAAGGCAAGTTAGTCACCAAGAGCCCAGGGCGCAATTTCCAAAATGTCCTGGGCAGTCATTCCCATGTCTTTCTTGCCAAAAATGCAAAAACAAGACTTTTTATGTAGCTGACTTCACTCCATGCCAAAAATGCAGAAATAAAACAGTTGAAGAAAAATACATCAGCCTTTATCATCAGAAATGACTTATGATTGCAGAAAAAAAGTCAATTAATAATTGTCATATGATATTCAATTTAACTGATATGAATAATGGCCACAAAAAATGCAATTAGACTATATCTAACTATTTAAAAGAATCGCTTCAGGGAATTATTTCAGTTCAACAAAAGGAGTTTCATACACAATGCAGTCAATGCTGGATATTTAATACAGAGATCGGCATTAAAACATGCCAGGACATTTCTGGATAATCTGTGGATTATGATCAAATCCTGATTAGGACGTCATTCTAACCATTCAAATATTTACATATCTCTAAGAATTCATATTATATCATACTAATCCTTCACAAGTTCACACTCATTGAAGCCCCCCTCTACAAAATCAACGGTCCATAATTTATAGGAGGGAATTATGAAACGGAAGTAACAAAAAAAAAAACGAACAAGGCATTCTTTTGCATTTGTCTAAGCAATACTATTGTGAAAGATATCGCGAACTTCATCTTAGATAAGAATGAGTAACACGATGGGTATGAGCCAGTGGTGCATTTTCCATATGGCTATAGACCCCTGTAGTAATCCTGTGTTGTAAACAGACCCATGGCTTAAACCATGCCTTCCAGTGCTTGGCCTCTGTGGCATTTGCAATATGTATAGCAGCCTTCAGCTGGGGTGTTATGAAAACTCTTGGATTTACAGCTAACTTAGCACCCTGCCAGAGGTTGGCACAACAGAACGATTCCAAGAGAAAGCCGTGGAACCTCCCTACCATGTGGCAAAGCAGAACAGCCACAGGAGGCAACTGCTTAGCAAGAGGGTAGGTACTTGGTGAGTTGGTCCAGCCAGAAGATTGTGTGGGCCAACAAGAATTCTCAAGACACAAGTCTAGGCAATGGTGAAGCTAATTGCTCCTAGCTGCCACTCACGTGATAACAACAAGGTATTTGCAAAGCTAAGACACAAGTATTATTCTTGCGATTGGAGATTTCTCCTGAGAGACATAATTGCAATCTCAGAGAAATAAACTTATAAAGGAAGTTGGCTTGAGTGTCGGGTCTTGTCTGTTGTTTTTGGAGATCATTCTCTAAAGAATGTCCACGAATTTGTGTTCCTCAAATGCCAGACATTAAGTTAGCCACTATAAAACATTTATCTTGAATTCTTGATATAAAAGAAGGCTCAAAAACACCAAGCTTTTGTGCTTGACTTATGATTCACCAATCATAACATTTCTGAAAATTAGATAACATTTACATTGTGGTACCCAGATAAACAATATCATTTTATGAAGGGACAATGTAGGATCAAAATTAATAAGATAACAGCACATCCATTGAACGAGGTTGGGTTGAATCACCAAATCAATGAGAATCAAAAAAGCACTCCAGCTCTGGGTGTCAAAAAGCAGTGTGTCAAAAATGGGGGGAAAGGCAAACATTCCTTTTTTTCAAAAAGAAAGTGATGCAAAGTATTAAAAGCAAAATGCATCTTTCATCGATTAAACTTCTAATCAAATTTGACATTTAATATCACATTGCTCTCAAATTTGACATTTAATATCACATTGCTCTGAAACTAAGCACACCCTCAATGATTTGTGATTGAAAGTATTCAATTCCATGTTCATCGAATCTCACAGTATTGACAGTATAGGTCTACAATAATATATATATATAATAAAAGTAACAATAGATGATTTTAAAAAATCACAATGAAATTTCTTTAATGACAAGATCAAGAATATAGTGTCTTGCTAAATCCTAAATAAAAGATCTACAGAGGAACACGTTTCGCTTCTGAGTGAACTGCATGCACGGAAACCAAGCACCTGTTAAAATATAAACAGCATGAACATTGAACACAATGAAGTTTGAATGATCCTCAAACTGAACATTACACCCCCGCAATGAATGCGTTGGCTTCCTTATCTAATTCAACACAAGACGAAGAATGTCAAAGATAAACTATCCAATCTGGCCACACATCAAAACCATTTGTTTACTAACACTAAGCCAACCAGGTGTAACTTATCTGTAATCCTTATCAAAACGAAGATTCTCTTACAAATACAATTTTTATGATGGATAAATGACTATAATATCCCGTACATGTATAGTTCATGTACTAAAAAAAAACACAAAATTTTCAAATGTCGGTCATTTACTCATATCTATTGAACAGTCACAATAAAAAGATATATGTCAAGATATTGGATCATCAAAGAAAATCTCCAGTTAGTGCCTTTGAAATTATGCCGCACATTCCCATTCAGCACATGACAATTGCTATACAAACTACGAAGTAGTTTTAATTTAGCTAATGGAACAGGCCAGTTGGCTGGTTTGTGTGATAGTGTTGAGTTTCTGTATTGTGGCAGTACAAGCACAGAAATTGATTCTCTGACACTGTGTGACAAGGAGATGTGCAAATAGGAAGGCAACACAAAGCAAAAGGGAGCACTCCATCAGCTGATCAGCCCCCTCCCAAGCTCCATGCTAATTCCTTGAGCTCCAGAAGTAAGGAAGTGCCTGTAGCAAGAGGAGGACTCACCCAGGAGTGCATGAGGGAACGCCACAAAGTGCCTGGTGCACTGGATTAACAGGCTGAGTCACGAACTGAACAAACTCCCAAACGTGCAGCAAATGCCTCCCAATGGATCCCAATGGAGCATTCCTCTGTCCATCAACACCCTTGCAATTTAACCAGCAGAAGCAGTCTGAGGTAGAAGCAGCAGCATCACAAGCAAGCCTCGCCCTTTTCAGCTTCATTTGCTGCTTAATAACCAACTTAATTCCATCTCAAGTTAATCCTCTGTGGCTACATGGCTCCATCTGACATCCCCTGCAGAATGTCAAGATGAAGCTCAGATAAGCTCATAGGGTGACACGAGGGTGGATGGCCAATTTACAACAAATTACTCAGCCATGTCACTTCACAGAAAATCCATGATCAGCTTGATAATAATTAGAAAAGTAAAAGGGCAACCGGGAGAATTACCACTTTCAGAATGTCAAAGTTTCCATTTGGCAAGAGGGAGGAGATTACAGAATATTATAATTATGTCACCATACTCTGCAAGCTTTCAGTGAGGTATTGGTACTCTTGTCGAATGGCTCTGATTAGCACCCATTCACATGTACATCATGCATGACAAGTGTACTATTTGAGCAGCTTATTTACTACAACCAGGGAGAAGTAAGGACTTATGCCCCCCCCCCCAGTTCCATACATCACTGGGACAGCTAAATCCGATAGCTGCAGTTTGTTGCCCACCGACTAATCAATAACCCAGTGAAGTCTCCATGCGAGCACAATCAACCTCTGACCTAAAGCAGTGCACTGTTAACAAAGACTAATTAAGCGCATGCATGTGAAAAACTTTCTCCTCACAGCTCTTAAGCATGGCTTGGCAACAGTCACAGGTTAGTCGGTTGCATTCCAAAAGACAACTCAGTTGCTTGGAAAACTTAAACAGCAATTATATACAGTTAGAATTAACCATCTTAAATGGCGAAGTCCTTCTTATACAGTACTGCTTGTGGAAGCATGGATTCTCAACCAAGGAGATGAAAATGTATTACAACATTTAAAGGCAGATGTGTCAGGTATGTCTCAGACATATGGCTGCTAAGTTTTTTGCAGGTCAGAGTTACAGTCTTGGTAAGTAATCGAAACCCTAGGCCAATGTAATTGTATCCAACATGCCTCAAAATCCTCCTTTTTGACAAAATATTGTGTTGCAACAGATGAGAATCAATGCCTCCACAAGTTGGTTGGTTGATGATAATTATGTTTAGCATTTGATCCAATGACAGAACATCACCCATTACACTTACTTTCAAACAACTCTGTATGCAGCAGCTTTCTGGTTGATTGGGAATTATGATAGCATTAGACAGAGCAAGCTTCCTTGACCAGTTCTCTAGACAGAACATTTACTGCAAAATCAGTTATTGCCATGCTCAAGGGCACTGTTCCACAAGACAGTCACTGTTGACTGAATAAAGAAATCTGAGCCAAATCAATGGGGGCCCTTAATTCCAGCTGCTTCAGAGTGATTCATTTGGGGACCCTGGGAAGCCCCAGAAGCACTGGCAATAACAACCAAGTGCCACTCACAGAAATCACAAATCCAAATTAGCTTTTTAAGGAATCAGCAATTCCAAAACTGTAGATCTATGCATGAACCATTGAAAGAAATGTTTAGGCCTACACAATGGTAATCAGGCACAGGAAGTCAGGTTCATTACAAAAGCTAAAAAATAATTTGCATGACTTTCATTGTGAATGTAAGTCATTTTCCTATAATTTGACGTCTTTCATGTGCAGCAACCAAAACATGTAGCAATATGTGAGAACCAGAAAGACCTAGTATTGCAAAACAGGATGTTTCAATACTGTGTGTAGTTATAGCGTATTACAACCAAAACATTAAACATGTGACGATTTGATGAAATCAAATGCTGAAAAGCACAGCATTTCAAAGGATTTCTATAGAGGGGCAACTAAAATATGTAGCAACATGTAGGGGAGAGTGGGGCACAGTGAGACACTTTTTTTATTTTCAAGTGTTCCAAAATGTTGGCAGTAAGGAGTTAAATGATAATGACGTTGGGTATATTGTCCAGTATTTTCAGGTTCCTACCTTTTACAGGTTTAGAGAAATTTTGAGTTACGTCCATGCTCGTTAAGTGTCTCACTGTGCCCCGTTGGTGGGGCACAGTGAGACAGCAGGCGGGGCACAGTGAGACAGGGCATCTGCTGACATAACCGTCGATCCTTAGGACCTGCGGAATTGTTCTATCAATTGTTGCTACGGAAACTACTGTACTCTTATAAAAGCAGCTGGCTAGGTGATTTTTTAGGTCCTTTTTTGAGCATGTTTCAAAACTTCATCGCACAGGACACATGCACGACTTATTTAACCTGCCGCACCTGTTACATGTATACTAATCAAAATTCTTTCGGATGCTTCCCTTTGGATATGACTCACTAAAATCAGTAGTTTATAGCAGGCATTTTGTTATTAATAGTGAATTGTGAGCTATGCATTAAATTCAGGTTGTTTTGAGTGTATTTTGTGATGTCTCACTGTGCCCCGCCTCAAACTGTCTCACTGTGCCCCCGGCAGCTCTCTTTATAAATTTTTTGAATCCTGCGGACCGGATGCCTTTATTGTGGTTCATCATCTCACTAAACTGAGACAAATAATCAAGGTTTGAATCCCTGGCAATTTATTTGCATTATACTATTTTTCTTTGGAATTATAACAAAAAGGTTGTTCGGCAAAATTATTTACTTTTACTGGCTAAAAACCAAAATATTGAAATTCCACTCTCGATATGCTGTGTAGGCATTCAGGATATAGGTCAGTCTCTCACCTACTTACTTTTTGTACTATACAAAAGAGGGTTGATCTGTAAAAGGTACCAGCTAGATGCTACGGGCTTTGTCTCACTGTGCCCACCGTCTCACTGTGCCCCGCTCTCCCCTATGCATTTAAATCACATGCTGAAAAGAATAGCATCTTAATATGAAATAATTGGAGGGATATCCAAAACATGTTACAATTTAACTAAATCACATGCCAAAAAGCACAGCAGTTAAATGTGAAACATCGAGGGACAACCAAACATGCAGCAACCATTGACAATTTTTTGAAATCATATGCCGAAAAGCACATAATTTTGATGTGAAATCCATGGGGGGACAACCATAGCAATATGTGACAATTTCATGAAATCACATGTTGAAAATCACAGCATTTTGATGTGAAATCCATGAAGAGACAACAAACATGTTGCAATATGAGACAATTTGATGAAACAAATGCTGAAAAGCACAAAATTATGATGTGAAATCCATGCAGAGACAACCAAAACATGTTGCCATAATACTAGGTGACAATTTGATGAAATAACATGCTGAAAAGCACAGCATTTTCATGTGAAATTGAGGACGGAAAACCAAAAAACATTTAGCAATATGTGACAATTTCATGAAATAACATGTTGAAAATCACAGCATTTTGATGTGAAATCCATTAAGAGACAACCAGACCGTGTTGCAATATGTTACAATTTGATGTAATCACACGCTGAAAAGAACAGCAGTTTAATGTGAAGTCCACGAAGAGACAACCGAAAAATGTTGCAATGTGTGACAATTTCATGAAATTACATGCTGAAAAGAACAGCAGTTTAATGTGAAATCCATGAAGAGACAACCAAAACATGTTGCAATGTGTGATAATTTGATGAAATCACATGCTGAAAGGACAGCATTTTGATGTGAAATCCATGAAGAGAACACCAAAACATGTAGCAATATGTGACAACTTGATTAAATCACATGCGGAAAAGCTCAGCAGTTTAATGTGAAGTCCATGAAGAGACAAGCAAAACATTAGCAATAAGTGACAATTTCATGAAATCAAGTTGAAAAGCACAGCATTTTGATGTGAAATCCATGAAGAGACAGCCAAAACATGTATCAATGTGTGACAATTTCATGAAATCACATGCTTTAAAGCACAGCAGTTTAATGTGAAGTCCACAAAGAGACAGCCAAACCATGTATCAACATGTGACAATTTCATGAAATCGCATGCTGAAAAGCACAGCATTTTGATGTGAAATCCATGAAGAGACAACCAAAACATGTTGCAACGCGTGACATTTAATGAAATCACATGCTGAAAAGCACGGCATTTTGATGTGAAATCCATGAAGAGACAACCAAAACATGTTGCAATAAGTGACAATTTCATGAAATCGCAAGCTGAAAAGCACAGCAGTTTAATGTGAAGTCCATGAAGAGACAACCAAAACATGTAGTATTATGTGACAATTTCATGAAATCACGTCAAAAATCACAGCATTTTGATGTGAAATCCATGGGGGACAACCAAAACATGTTGCCATGAGTGACAATTTGATGAAATCACATGCAGAAAAGCACAGCATTTTGATGTGAAATCCATGAAGAGACAACCAAAACATGTTGCAATGTGGGCAGAATTCATGAAATCACATGCTTTAAAGCACAGCAGTTTAATGTGAAGTCCACGAAGAGACAGCCAAACCATGTATCAACATGTGACAATTTCATGAAATCGCATGCTGAAAAGCACAGCATTTTGATGTGAAATCCATGAAGAGACAACCAAAACATGTTGCAACGCATGACATTTCATGAAATCACATGCTGAAAAGCACGGCATTTTGATGTGAAATCCATGAAGAGACAACCAAAACATGTTGCAATAAGTGACAATTTCATGAAATCGCAAGCTGAAAAGCACAGCAGTTTAATGTGAAGTCCATGAAGAGACAACCAAAACATGTAGTACTATGTGACAATTTCATGAAATCACGTCAAAAATCACAGCATTTTGATGTGAAATCCATGGGGGGACAACCAAAACATGTTGCCATGAGTGACATTTCATGAAATCACATGCTGAAAAGCACAGCATTTTGATGTGAAATCCATGAAGAGACAACCAAAACATGTTGCAATGTGGGCAGAATTCATGAAATCACATGCTTTAAAGCACAGCAGTTTAATGTGAAGTCCACGAAGAGACAGCCAAACCATGTATCAACATGTGACAATTTCATGAAATCGCATGCTGAAAAGCACAGCATTTTGATGTGAAATCCATGAAGAGACAACCAAAACATGTTGCAACGCGTGACATTTCATGAAATCACATGCTGAAAAGCACGGCATTTTGATGTGAAATCCATGAAGAGACAACCAAAAAATGTTGCAATAAGTGACAATTTCATGAAATCGCAAGCTGAAAAGCACAGCAGTTTAATGTGAAGTCCATGAAGAGACAACCAAAACATGTAGTATTATGTGACAATTACATGAAATCACGTAAAAAATCACAGCATTTTGATGTGAAATCCATGGGGGACAACCAAAACATGTTGCCATGAGTGACAATTTGATGAAATCACATGCAGAAAAGCACAGCATTTTGTCGTGAAATCCATGAAGAGACAACCAAAACATGTTTGCAATGTGGGCAGATTTCATGAAATCCATGAAGAGACAACCAAAACATGTTGCCATGAGTGACAATTTCATGAAATCACATGCTGAAAAGCACAGCAGTTTAAAGTGAAGTCCACGAAGAGACAACCAAAACATGTATCAATGTGTGACAATTTAATGAAATCACATGCTGAAAAGCACGGCATTTTGATGTGAAATCCATGAAGAGACAACCACAACATGTTGCAATAAGTGACAATTTCATGAAATCGCAAGCTGAAAAGCACAGCAGTTTAATGTGAAGTCCATGAAGAGACAACCAAAACATGTAGTATTATGTGACAATTTCATGAAATCACGTCAAAAATCACAGCATTTTGATGTGAAATCCATGGGGGACAACCAAAACATGTTGCCATGAGTGACAATTTGATGAAATCACATGCAGAAAAGCACAGCATTTTCATGTGAAATCCATGAAGAGACAACCAAAACATGTTGCAATGTGGGCAGAATTCATGAAATCACATGCTTTAAAGCACAGCAGTTTAATGTGAAGTCCACGAAGAGACAGCCAAACCATGTATCAACATGTGACAATTTCATGAAATCGCATGCTGAAAAGCACAGCATTTTGATGTGAAATCCATGAAGAGACAACCAAAACATGTTGCAACGCGTGGCATTTCATGAAATCACATGCTGAAAAGCACGGCATTTTGATGTGAAATCCATGAAGAGACAACCAAAACATGTTGCAATAAGTGACAATTTCATGAAATCGCAAGCTGAAAAGCACAGCAGTTTAATGTGAAGTCCATGAAGAGACAACCAAAACATGTATTTAAATGTAACTAAAACAAAAGAATTAATTGTGAACTTTGGTAAAGACAAACATACTGGTCCACCTGTCTTAATTGATAACAAAGAAGTTGAGGTTGTTAATTCGTATAAGTATCTTGGTACAGTAATTGATGACAACTTGAAAGGTGATGAAAATATTCTCAGAATTACAAAGAAAGCTAGACAACGTTTGTTTTTTCTCAGAAAACTAAGAAGCGTCAATGTTGATCGAAAAATCCTCAATCTGTTTTATACAAGCATTATTCAGTCTGTTATTACTTTTTGCATTATTTGTTGGTATGGAAATTTAACAAAATTGAATGTCAACAACCTTGATAGAATTATAAAATCAGCTAGAAGACTGGGATGTAATGAAATAGACAACACAAGTGATTTGTACACATGTTTCATGAAAAAGAAAGTTAAATTTATTATGAATGACTCTAATCATCCTTTAAATACCTTTTTTCGTTTTCTTCCCTCAGGCATTAGACTTAACTCAATTTTTTGTAGAACAGATCGTTTTAAAAAATCGTTTGTGCCATCTGCTATTCGTTTATTTAACAAGTCATAATTTTTGTATTCTAGTCATACCTCATATGTTTTTTTGTTATATATATAGGCCTATGTTTTTACATGTTTTTACATTTTTCTGTTATACTATTTGTTTTTCATGTCTGCAAAACGAGTTTCCTGAATAAGGATTAATAAAGTTATTGTCATTGTCATTGTCATTGTCATGTCATTGTAGTATTATGTGACAATTTCATGAAATCACGTCAAAAATCACAGCATTTTGATGTGAAATCCATGAAGAGACAACCAAAACATGTTGCAATGTGGGCAGAATTCATGAAATCACATGCTTTAAAGCACAGCAGTTTAATGTGAAGTCCACGAAGAGACAGCCAAACCATGTATCAACATGTGACAATTTCATGAAATCGCATGCTGAAAAGCACAGCATTTTGATGTGAAATCCATGAAGAGACAACCAAAACATGTTGCAATAAGTGACAATTTCATGAAATCGCAAGCTGAAAAGCACAGCAGTTTAATGTGAAGTCCATGAAGAGACAACCAAAACATGTAGTATTATGTGACAATTTCATGAAATCACGTCAAAAATCACAGCATTTTGATGTGAAATTCATGGGGGGACAACAAAAACATGTTGCCATGAGTGACATTTCATGAAATCACATGCTGAAAAGCACGGCATTTTGATGTGAAATCCATGAAGAGACAACCAAAACATGTTGCAATAAGTGACAATTTCATGAAATCGCAAGCTGAAAAGCACAGCAGTTTAATGTGAAGTCCATGAAGAGACAACCAAAACATGTAGTATTATGTGACAATTTCATGAAATCACGTCAAAAATCACAGCATTTTGATGTGAAATCCATGGGGGGACAACCAAAACATGTTGCCATGAGTGACATTTCATGAAATCACATGCTGAAAAGCGCGGCATTTTGATGTGAAATCCATGAAGAGACAACCAAAACATGTTGCAATGTGGGCAGAATTCATGAAATCACATGCTTTAAATCACAGCAGTTTAATGTGAAGTCCACGAAGAGACAGCCAAACCATGTATCAACATGTGACAATTTCATGAAATCGCATGCTGAAAAGCACAGCATTTTGATGTGAAATCCATGAAGAGACAACCAAAACATGTTGCAACGCTTGACATTTCATGAAATCACATGCTGAAAAGCACGGCATTTTGATGCGAAATCCATGAAGAGACAACCAAAACATGTTGCAATAAGTGACAATTTCATGAAATCGGAAGCTGAAAAGCACAGTAGTTTAATGTGAAGTCCATGAAGAGACAACCAAAACATGTAGTATTATGTTACAATTTCATGAAATCACGTCAAAAATCACAGCATTTTGTTGTGAAATCCATGGGGGGACAACCAAAACATGTTGCCATGAGTGACAATTTGATGAAATCACATGCAGAAAAGCACAGCATTTTGATGTGAAATCCATGAAGAGACAACCAAAACATGTTGCAATGTGGGCAGATTTCATGAAATCACATGCTGAAAAGCACAGAATTTTGATGTGAAATCCATGGGGGACAACCAAAACATGTTGCCGTGAGTGACAATTTCATGAAATCACATGCTGAAAAGCACAGCAGTTTAAAGTAGAGTCCACGAAGAGACAACCAAAACATGTATCAATGTGTGACAATTTCATGAAATCACATGCTGAACAGCACAGCAGTTTAATGTGAAGTCCATGAAGAGACAACCAAAACATGTTGCAATGTGTGACAATTTCATGAAATCGCAAGCTGAAAAGCACAGCAGTTTAATGTGAAGTCCATGAAGAGACAACCAAAACATGTAGCATTATGTGACAATTTCATGAAATCACGTCAAAAATCACAGCATTTTGATGTGAAATCCTGGGGGACAACCAAAACATGTTGCCATGAGTGACAATTTGATGAAATCACATGCTGAAAAGCACGGCATTTTGATGTGAAATCCATGAAGAGACAACCAAAACATGTTGCAATAAGTGACAATTTCATGAAATCGCAAGGTGAAAAGCACAGCAGTTTAATGTGAAGTCCATGAAGAGACAACCAAAACATGTAGTATTATGTTACAATTTCATGAAATCACGTCAAAAATCACAGCATTTTGATGTGAAATCCATGGGGGGACAACCAAAACATGTTGCCATGAGTGACAATTTGATGAAATCACATGCAGAAAAGCACAGCATTTTGATGTGAAATCCATGGGGGACAACCAAAACATGTTGCCATGAGTGACAATTTGATGAAATCACATGCAGAAAAGCACAGCATTTTGATGTGAAATCCATGAAGAGACAACCAAAACATGTTGCAATGTGGGCAGATTTCATGAAATCACATGCTGAAAAGCACAGCATTTTGATGTGAAATCCATGAAGAGACAACCAAAACATGTTGCGGCCGTGAGTGACAATTTGATGAAATCACATGCTGAAAAGCACGGCATTTTGATGTGAAATCCATGAAGAGACAACCAAAACATGTTGCAATAAGTGACAATTTCATGAAATCGCAAGCTGAAAAGCACAGCAGTTCAATGTGAAGTCCATGAAGAGACAACCAAATCATGTAGTATTATGTTACAATTTCATGAAATCACGTCAAAAATCACAGCATTTTGATGTGAAATCCATGGGGGGACAACCAAAACATGTTGCCATGAGTGACAATTTGATGAAATCACATGCAGAAAATCACAGCATTTTGATGTGAAATCCATGGGGGACAACCAAAACATGTTGCCATGAGTGACAATTTGATGAAATCACATGCAGAAAAGCACAGCATTTTGATGTGAAAGCCATGAAGAGACAACCAAAACATGTTGCAATTTGGGCAGATTTCATGAAATCACATGCTGAAAAGCACAGCATTTTGATGTGAAATCCATGAAGAGACAACCAAAACATGTTGCCATGAGTGACAATTTCATGAAATCACATGCTGAAAAGCACAGCAGTTTAAAGTGAAGTCCACGAAGAGACAACCAAAACATGTATTAATGTGTGACAATTTCATGAAATCACATGCGGAACAGCACAGCAGTTTAATGTGAAGTCCATGAAGAGACAACCAAAACATGTTGCAATGTGTGACAATTTCATGAAATCGCAAGCTGAAAAGCACAGCAGTTTAATGTGAAGTCCATGAAGAGACAACCAAAACATGTAGCATTATGTGACAATTTCATGAAATCACGTCAAAAATCACAGCATTTTGATGTGAAATCCATGGGGGACAACCAAAACATGTTGCCATGAGTGACAATTTGATGAAATCACATGTGAAAAGCACACCAGTTTAATGTGGAATCCATGAATAGCCATCCAAACCATGTACATGAAGAGACAACCAAAACATGTAGCAACATGTGACAATTTGATGAAATCACATGCTGAAAAGCACAGCATTTTGATGTGAAATCCATGAATAGACAACCAAAACATGTTGCAATATGTGACAATTTCATGAAATCACACGCTAAAAAACAGCAGTTTAATGCGAAGTCCATGAATAGCCAACCAAAACATGTAGCAATATGTGACAATTTGATGAAATCACATACTAAAAAGCACAGCATCTTGATGCAAAATCAATGAAGAGACAACCAAAACATGTTGCAATATGTGACAATTTCATGAAATCACATGCTGAAAAGAATATACTGTAGGCTCTGGGGGGGTCAGAGTGTCCATCTCTCTTTTAGAGCAAAACTTCCTATAATCATGTTCCATATGGTTAGACCTTCAAGAAAAGTTTGGGTAACAATTCAGGTCGGTGCGCATTTTTTCTGTATAGCCTTTTTAGTAATTGCCGTGGACGTCAAAATCACTGATTTAACAAAATGTGAGTTTCATTGAGTAAATCAAGATAAATAATTAGTAATTCAATGATAGTGATTTATTTCAATTACAAGGGTGTAACTGACAAGTTTTAAAACAATTTTGGTTCTATAGCAGTAGCACTTTGTGAAAAAAATGTGTAATTCAATGGAATATCGTCGATAAATTCCTTTCAATTTGAACTCGTGCAAAATTTCGATACTCTCTCAGTCAAAAAGTATTATGGGTAGAGCTATAAAATTTTACCCAAAATTTTCTTATGAGGTGTTCTTGGCAGCAATTACTTCCATTTACAGTTTATACACATTATACACTGCTCCTGGACTGATCTATGTTTCAAAATCTGCCCTACCCCAAAGTTCGGAAAAATACCCAAATTTCTCATAAATCAACATTTTCCAAAGTAATAGCCACAAAAGGATGATCTGCTTTTGTAGTCATGTTTTATTTATATCAAATATGATTTAGATTTACAATTAAACCTCTTTTTTTAATGTAAAAACATGTTTATTATCAGTATTAGATCTAAATTTATGAGGTTCATCATTATTTCCTGGCCATGAGACATAGTGAAATTTCGGTATGGATCAATTGCCGCGAACTTCGTAACTGACTCCATCAAAAAAAAAACAGAAGAGAAAAAAAATAATGAATGTGACAATGTAAGTACAATTTACACCAATGATATTATTATTAGTATCACAAAATGAACAAGAATCCGCAGATTCAAAGCCTGGCTGGGCATTTACAAAACATCCGAAATCTGGATTTCATAATCAGGTACACCCAATGCCAGATTTATGTTTAAGCGACCAAAGTTATATTCCGATTGGCAATTTACTGTTTTTACCATTCATTCAACAGTAAAACATAATTTTTTTGCAATATTTTGGGGAATGGGCTTAATGCTCCATTGAAGGGGTGCTGACCCTCTAGTCTTTTCTTGAGGGCTGGAGTTTGGAATGGGGTGAACGATCCAGTGTGGGCGAGAGTGCATCATATTCACATAATGGATCAGTTGCTGTAAATTACTTTTAACTGACTCAATAAATATATCAACAGTAGAAATTAAAACACCTAGATAATTTGTGTGGCAATTTTAGCACAATTTTCACCAATAATGATAATGTTGTTGAATGGTGACACGAAATTTATAAAATCATTGAATGATGCGATTTATTTTAACCTACAAAAATCTCAACTTTGACATTGTCAACCAAATGATTTGTGAAGATGACTAGACCTATTGTGGATTATTACATACTTGTATATTCTGTTCTAACTTAATTTCATTCATCAACCATAAATAGAGACACTTATTCGGAGGATATAACACTGATACATATAAATTCTTGAAGGTCTTCCATGAAATTGTAGGTCTCAGTAGATTTTCATCACATTCAAGATCCTCTGGCCTTAGGGACCGTTCAGAATTTATAACTGGGGGGACAATACATGGCTGGTCATTGAATGACAGTATATATAATGTGTTTTGCTTCGTACGTCGATTTTCTACACTCTCTACAAGGTCCTTAGCCCGGTTGCAGGTTCCTAATTACAGTCACAGAAAGAGAACTGATGTTCTCTTAACATCTAACTGCGTCTATAGAAAGCAACTCTTATTTTCCCCTCCCCTCTTTTCTTCATGGATCTTATGCTTAAGAAAAAATCATCAGTTTCGGAGGTGGGATTATATCTTTGGCATGTATGCTGAATATCCTTCATGAAGAACCATGAAAAGATCAGAGGCACCAGTAAATAGTATAAAAATAATACTACTTTTGATGGTGTTATACAGTTTGAATGTTTGATTCGAAGTAACATGAGTACACGACAGGTCCGGCTGTTGTGCAATTACAAGGACTCCCGGACATCATCATAAAAGATGAACACATTCTGGCTATCTAACAAGCTGCTTTTTAGGGGAAAATACTGACTATAATTGCCAACATGAACAATATGAACATTCATTGAACAATAGCAGTGAACTATAGTTACTGAAGTGTCTCAGGGTGACATTTCACACTACTTCTAAGTTTGTTAATGCCTCACCTAAAATCTTCATATGAAGAAGTGATCTTTGCATACCACTCCATGAGCAGAAACAGTAAAATCAGGACACTAAAGCATGTGTGGTTGTCTTAAATGACAATAATGTGAAGGTCCCCCTTAAATTTCATAGCCACATTTCACGCATGGGTAAAAGTGTGACACAATACATTGTGACTGGTGTACTGCTCTACTATACTACTCGCCAATAGTTGACAAAATGGTATTGAACAGTTTTAAAAATGTTGCAATGCAGAAAGATACTTGAAGTTGAAGGCTCTAAATAGCAAAAAAATGAAACATTTTAAAAAACCCATAAAGGAAATTGGATGCACAATCTGCCCTCACAAGCATGTTTTTCCTTGTCAAATTTTTTTAGGGCTGTTGCATTATTTAGAATAGGAGCCCTGCTCATCAAGGAATTGAATCATAGCCTGGATGTAGGTCTTCTGCCATGTCATAGTGTATGGATCAGTCTTATTCAGGACCTTGCTAGCCATGGGGCAAGATGGGGCATTCACCCAGCCCCATGGCCTAAGGGGAGCACATGACAAAGATGACAAAGTTGCTTAAGTAAAAAGGTGCCTATACGGTAAGTGATGCGAGAATGTTACTTTTCAGAATTTTGAAGTATATTCTATTTTAAATAATTATAATGTGCCTATGGCATTGAAAAAATGTGTTTGAGCTTGAGTTTACAAGAGTGACAAATCACTCAAGGTCTCCATTAGTCAGCACCTCTGAAATGATTTGAAATAATAAGAAATAGAATCTTACATTTAGGACAATAAATTAATTTTTTCCCAATCATACCCTTAATTCATGGATGCTTTACGCTACTCCTCCCAAACTACTCAATGCCCACAACTACAAATTTGCAAGCAACTTTATTTCACACCTTACAACAACCATAAGTGGGTCTGGTTCCTCAAACTGTCATATTATACATATTACCAGTGCATTTTTCAGTCATTCATGCACGGCTGTCAATCTTCAATGGGTACATTCGTTTCGCTGCTCCAAAGTGCTCTTGGAGTGGAGTAGTTCACTCCAGATCATTCGTTTTGCACTTCCGGGAGTAGTTTGGAGTAGATTGGAGTACATCGGAAGTACTCCAAGAAATTGGGATATCCCATGACGTATGATTGTTTACATAAATAAATGGCACTTTAGAAGCTGTGATTTGGTTGCTGATTGCATTTTTTTAATGTGCATTGCTGTAATTCAATTGACTCAATTACGGCAATCAATTGAAAATGCCACGTGTCGTCTTGAATTGCCATAGGCAAGGGAATCCTCACAGGAAGGGAACCCCCAAATAGTGACGTTCCCAAGTACTCCTTTTCATTCGATTTGGACCCACCTTGGAGTAGTTCACTCCAGGAGTAGAAACGCCACTTCCTGGAGTAGATACGTAACTTCCGGAGTAGTTAGAGTAGATCGAATCGAATGTACCCTCTGATGTAGCACTCATTGTTGTTCTGTTTTCCCTGGACTCCAATCGAGGCAGGGAGCCAGGGAGGGGCCACTGTCTTCACTCTCTCACTGCCATTCTTACTCACAATATGCATTCTCACGGGTACTATGCTAGTTAAACTATAATGCATGTAAATGTATAATATGAATTGCATCTCTGACAGACGTATGCAAAACAACTGTCTCTCCCAGCAAACAACAGATTCACTTCATATACTTCTTATGGGAAATGCTTACATACTGGCTGTGAATTAAAGTTTGTTGTTTCCTCTGTATACCAAAACACATTGGCGTATTGGAGGGGGGGCGGGGGGGAGGAGGTTGCTGCCACAAACGTTTGGGAAATTGTAAGATTCGGACAAAAGGCTAAAGAATTTGGGCAGATAATTAAATGAAAACTATTGAAAATTAATGATTTCCATGCAATTTCATTTGAATCCGTATTAAATCTAGATCTTGAAATTCGGGCAAATTTCGTTCGCCCCCCGCCCCCCCCAAAAATCATGCGTGCCATGGATACGCCTATGCAAGAGCTCTGACTCCTCAAAGTTGTATTTCAGCCACAGACATAAGTCACAAGGCTCGAACAAATATTGAAATTTAAAGAAGTGAAACATGAAAATCCATATTGTGGCACTTGGAAAGATAGGCTTACAATAGAGAAGAATTTATTCTTCTATTATATTTTTTCAACTGCTTTGGCTAACTATGCTACGCCAATGGTCAAGGCCTAGTTGTAGTAATTGTAGGAAAATATAACATTTGGTTACATTGGTCATGAAAGGGAGATGGCATGTGAGATTACAGAAAAGGCATGTTTCATTGTCAACATTTTAGTAGACAATGTTTAAGAAATAGATGAAATGATATGTGTCACTTTTTATCTGTTAATGTCCCTAGTTTCCATCAATATGATAAGAACCCGGGTGTTGCAATGTTGTTTGTTTTAGTGGGCTGTGTAACTTAGTGTGTATTACTGTGTAAGTGTGTTTAAACTGTTTTTCCATGATCAGTGATACTCTCCTAACACAACATCCCAACTGAACTGAGTGAAACATTTGTTGGTGGTGCTGGCAAACCACCCAAAATAGGATCAGGGGCAGATTGGGTCACCCATACACCATTCATAAAAAGATTGTGTACTCACATACATGTACAACTTCTTTTTATCATTCTATTTATTTATTTAATCGAATATATCAAAGAAGTATATTAGATTATACATGTATATACAGATACCAACAGAGGTAATAATCTGTACGTTTTGGCAGTTAAAATCACACATGCGAATATGATGCACTCTCGCCCACACTGGTTCACCCCTTTCCAAACTCCTGCCCTCAAGACTTGCACCCCTTCAATGGAGCATTAAGCCTATTCCCCAAAACACTGCAAAAAAATTATGTTTTACTGTTGAATGAATGGTAAAAACAGTAAATTGCCATATAACTTTGGTCGCTACAACATAATTCTGGCAATGGGTGTACCTGATTATGAAATCCAGATTTCAGATGTTTTGTAAATGCCCAGCCAGGCTTTGAATCTGCGGATTCTTGTTCATTTTGTGATACTAATAATAATATCATTGGTGTAAATTGCTACATTGTCACATCCATTATTTTTTTCTCTTCTCTTGTTTTTTTTTATGGAGTCGGTTATGAAGTTTGCTGCAATTGATCCATACCGAAATTTCACTATGTCTCATTGCCAGGAAATAATGATGAACCTCATAAATTTAGATCTAATACTGATGATAAACATGTTTTTACATTAAAAAAGAGGTTTAATTGTAAATCTAAATCATATTTGATATAAATAAAACATGACTACAAAAGCAGATCATCCTTTTGTGGCTATTACTTTGGAAAATGTTGATTCATGAGAAATTGCGGTATTTTGCCGAACTTTGGGGTAGGGCAGATTTTGAAACATAGATCAGTCCAGGAGCAGTATATAATGTGTATAAACTGTAAATGGAAGTAATTGCTGCCAAGAACACCTCATAAGAAAATTTTGGGTAAAATTTTATAGCTCTACCCATAATACTTTTTGACTGAGAGAGTATCGAAATTTTGCACGAGTTCAAATTGAAAGGAATTTATTGACAATAATCCGCTGAATTTTGCAGTTTTTTCACACAATGCTACTGCTATAGAACCAAAATTGTTTTAAAACTTATCAGTTACACCCTTGTAATTGAAATAAATCACTATCATTGAATTACTAATTCTTTATCTTTATTTATTCAATGAAACTCACATTTTGTTAAATCAGTAATTTTGACGTCCACAGCTATTACTAAAAAGGCTATACAGAAAAAATGCACACCGACCTGAAGTGTTACCCAAACTTTTCTTGAAGGTCTAACCATATGGAACATGATTATATGAAGTTTTGCTCTAACAGAGAGATGGACACTCTGACCCCCCCAGAGCCAGGAGTAATAGCATTTTTGATGTGAAATCCATGAAGAGACAACCAAAACATGTAGCAATATGTGACAACTTGATAAAATCACATGCTGAAAAGCACGGCATTTTGATGTAAAATCCATGAAGAGACAACCAATACATGTTGCCATGATAACAATTTGATGAAATCACATGCTGAAAAGCACAGCATTTTCATGTGTAATCCATGAAGAGACAACCAAAACATGTTGCAATGTGTGACAATTTGATGAAATCACATGCTGAAAAGCACAGAATTTTGATGTGAAATCCATGAAGAGACAACCAAATCATGTTGCCATGAGTGACAATTTGATGAAATCACATGCTGAAAAGCACAGCATTTTCATGTGTAATCCATGAAGAGACAACCAAAACATGTTGCAATGTGTGACAATTTGATGAAATCACATGCTGAAAAGCACAGCAGTTTAATGTGAAATACACACTTGATGAATTCACATATTGCATAGCGCAGAATTTCAATATGAAATCCATTGAAAATCATGGGATAGCCAAATTAGCCATAAGTAGTAATATTTGAAAATTACACGGGCACAAATTCACATGCTGAATAACTTAGCAAATAAGAGTAAAACCAATGGGCAACCAGCCAACCACAGTTTCAGTTTCAGGTGGCCCACCAGCAGCGATGATCTTTTTTGTCTTTGGTGGGTCTCCTCTTTCATCTATATTTATTTGTTTCCCCATTTCATCCCATCATCATTAAATATGTATACATGTAACGATTAGATGATGAAATAAATGAAATATGTCTGTCTGTCTGTCTGTCTGTGGGAATAAATAAATTGGATGAAAGTCAAATGTATGCTCAGCAGTTTCATAGATATCTAATACTTGATTCTTCTCATTTCAGAAAACAACCACGATGGCCAACAACGACGTTGTGGACCTGGAGGACATGGTGAAGCGGTGGGCCATGGAACTATTCAACTACACAAAGAGCAAGGAGCAGGCGAAAATACCTGACGACTGTTTGATGGTGAACATTTCGTGGAACAAAGTTCGATTTCATCACAAAGAGGCGCAGTACCAAGACCAATGGAAGCCCCCAGCGCCCAAGGCCAAAGTTCTCTTCAGAACGACATTCTGCAACAACACGGGTCAGGAACAGGAATACTCCTTCAAAGCAGAGAGGTGTACGCAGTCAACGTGCGAGACTGTCATTGAAACCGGCTACTGCATGGGGATGAGCATGGACGTGAAACTGGCCACCCCCTGCGAGGTTTTCGAGGCAAACGCAGGCTTCCACCGGGAAACCTCCCTGACCAATGTTGATGGCGAAACAATCGAGGAAGAACTGACGTGGGGAGTGGACAGTCAAATTAAAGTCCCCAAGAACCACAAGACAACAGCTAGTCTCGTTATAGACGAGGATGAGTTTAAGACCAACTTCAGCATGGAAACGACGATAAGCGGAAAGGTCCATGTAACAATAACCAATCTCAAGGAAAATAACTCTTTTGTGAAAGCAATTGACGGAAACATTGTAGACATTGTGCGAAGAGAAGTACAAAACGGAGTAAGAGGAGCTGTAATAGAGAACAATCGAGTGAAAATAATCACAAAAGGAAGCTGTAAATTCAGTTTTGGAATTCAACAGCACATTCAGATAGACACAGAAAATCTGGGTGGATTTTAAACCAGCTGGATCAACTTCAATGGACTTCCACAGTATTTACAGACTATGAAATTATAGGTTGTATCTAATTCCTAAGTGAAGAACTACATACTCAAGAAATATAGACGGGCTTACCAAAGAGTCAAAGACTTCAAAACTTTAGATTATTCAGAATGAGACAGTGAGAGAGTACCTAGAATTCCTTTAAGACTATATTACATACATTTCTTTGGCATGTACGGACTGTTAAATATGGATAAACCATAGTGTCTTTCAATCAGTTTGCCATTGATCATGATTTTATATTTTGTCAATTAAATAAGGCTGCAGGTGCTCCTCTCTCAATCCCAAGAACAATTTGTTGCATGTTGACAAACACTTTGGTGAAGGTTCTTTCAAATCATTTTTTGTTAAACATTTTTTTATGACTTACAATTACTTGAACACATGCATATAGTATGTTTGTAAATATATACATAGGACAAATGCTGACGGCAACATTAAAATGCTCTTTGTTCAAATGTGATGCTTTGAGTACATGAATAAGTCAGTAAATCATTATTAGTAATTTACACACAATCAGATCCATACCTAATACTAAAATACAAATTATTTAGACAGTTCAGTAAAATGTAAATAATTCACAAATACGTAAAAATTGTAGAAAATCAGAATTAGTCATCATTCAGATCTGTACCTTGTAGACCAATACACAGTATCAGAGATATTCTCAGGTTTATACTAAGTACCAGTAAGTAGAACAAGTTCAGATCAAATTTAAAATAGAAGGAAAGAGAGACTTTCCTTGTAGTCTTATGCCTAGTTCATAGCAGTATAAAAGATCTTACTTGTATCATTATATTCAAATTCCAAAACAAAAACAATTCCTAGTTTACTTATGTAATATTACAAACAAATACAGATCTAGCTTCCTGTGTAGTAGTTATCATAATAACTAAATTACAAAGCAGTCCGGATAAGCGAGCACTTAAATGCTCCATATAGATAAACTTCTAGCAAAAATACAAATGCCAAAACACTGTAACGTAACGGAAGGTAACAACTCAGCTCAGAAGATTGCCGACTAGAAAATTGCAAATAATATTGTCCCTGGTTCTTTACAATAATTAGTAAAGAGTTCTAACAATCAGTATCATACTATCCTTTCTATCTAAAACAAACAAGTTAACTGAAGTTTCATCAGGCAGCAGATTGCCAAGTTATGCCAACACCTATATACTTTCAGAAATCAGAATCAGAAACCAATCTAAAAAGTTAACATTCCAATAAAATACAACTAATTTAGAAAGAAATTCTGCAGGAATTATAGTTAATATACTTTAAATTAAAAGAAGTGTCAGTGAATAACAGTGGTCCATAATCTCTAACTATAAGCAATGATATCCAGGCAAGCTCTCATTCAATTTAAGCCAGATGGAAAATTAAAACAAAAGAATTAGTATAAAAAGCAATTTCTCATGCAAAACGGGAAATGAAGGGATTTAGCAACCTCTGAATTATGCAACCTCAGCGTCATATGTCTCTAATCCTGATTCCGCTAATTCCCGAGACCAAGATCGATCTTTTACCTTCTTCAGGTAAACCACGACTTGGTTGTCTCTTATCTGAAATGGAAACATTTTAGGTGAAATTATTAAATCAACATTTGTGATGAGCAGAGATTTATAACCGGTTTTAAAACTCGAATAGCTACCTTGTGGTATGACGCTGTTGGATCAATGTCATCAGGAAGACGCTTCACAGTATATCTGTACTTGTCATCTGCTTTTGTGACCTTATTTTTCATGACAAGAGTTACCGAGAAAGACCTGTCAATAAAAATTTTAATAAACAATCAAAATTTACATTGTCACATACTACTGCATGAAATCAGTCGAAACCCATAAATTCAAATGGAATTGTAACACTTTGAACAAGGCCATGACCATCACCATGGCTGCAATCCCCAACCTACAAGTTTATCTCACAACATGCGAACTGGTGTTTGATCTAATTGCTCCTCATTTACAGGTCACACAGAAGAAAAACGCATACTCACTGATAGGAGAGCCAATTTATAATTTAGTTATCACATTTTTGCATAGTTTTGGTGCTTTTTTGTCAGATATTTTACGACGAACATGCATTCGCGAAATGAGAAACACTGTATATCATCATGTAATATAATAACCTTTAGCACTCATAACTCTAGCTTAATATATTTCTTTCTTGTACATATAACATGGTCTGATGTAAATGAAGAAACAGTAACCTGGACTGGTAATTGATGTCCACCTTTCCATTTGCTGGCACATTACTTTTCATAAATCTCTTCTTCAGGCCAGGAAAGACTATGTTGGCTTTAACAAACCCATCTGGTGCATCTTCATCAGCTGTCACTGCAATGACATTATGACAACGAAGTAGTATTAAAATAGAGAAGTTTTCAATGAACTCTATTAAATTAAAAGGTGGGCGTGGTCCCCTATTAAATGGTCCTTCTGAAAACATGGAAAATGAAACTTCTCAGGAAAGTCCCCTGCAAATGTACACAAGCAACTTTGGCTCAGTGGGAGGGGGAAAAATTAAGCATCTTGAGGCATAAAGATTACAAAAGATCATTCAAAACATGCAGTCCCATTTGTGGAGATACTGAGACCCTTCAAGGGAATGTCTGGGGCATTTTATTGGTGTTTTTACCTCCTAAAGGATTCCTGAACAGCTCATCAACGTCTTCCAGAGACGCCATTTTTGGACAAGTGTCGCCACCTTCTGAGAATCAACACAGGGTTCATAAAGTGTATTTGAGGACTCAAATGGGCTGCTGGTTTGCTTTATATGTACCGGTAGCTACAGAAAATAAATTGGAGTTAAATTATAAAGAAAGCACCAAGTGGGTAGAATGAATGAAATAAAGAAAATTTTACTCACAAAATGTTATCCACAAGGTGGCAATTTCATCCCCAATCCATCTAGTGGATAACCATTGTAATACAGATGTAAACGGAAGCACGTGGGAAGAAGTGACAGCTCCAGCTGTCAAAATAACTTCAACCGAATTCATGGCATTCAGCTTCAATTTTGCCATTCCAGGAACAGAGGGACCTTCTAAAGGTATGCAGGCAAATGATGACACCAACTTAGAATCTAAACATCATGTGTGTGGAGTGTGTGCAGTGTTCACAAGTCAACATGTCAAGCATGTCAAGTGACATCAAGCAGCTCAGTCACTGTGCAGAGCCTTTCTGGTGCAGTGGCATCATCAATTCATCATGTGTATTCATGATCATTTAAACTACTGCTACCACGGTTTACTAACCACTAACTGCATATCCATATTTCGCAGGGGGTCAGGAGGGCTGCACCCCCCCCCCCCCCCGCATCAGGGCCGTGATAGTGGAACGCTCCTTTTTCCAGCTCTCCTGTGTTGACGAGCAGAATAAAACTATTTCCGGGAACAAGCTGCCATTTTGTACCATTGCTGAGTCAGTGCACAAGCTGGCATTCCAGGCCCCAGGGAACTTTTAATCCATTGAAAACATTATGGATTCGCATTGCCAAGTCTTAAATGGAATGTTTAGCATGGATTGCCACCATATTCCAGTACTGTCAGGCTGATTAGACTTTGTTACGGACCTTAGAAACCCCGGCTCCATTGTAAATTCCCAGGCTGATGTTTCCGGAAATAGTTTTATTCTGCTCGTCAACACAGGAGAGCTGGAAAAAGGAGAGTTCCACTAACGCCCGCTTATCCTGACCAATATCAGGGCAAATCCACTGCCCTGGTCACATTCGCGCGATGTTGAAATTTCAGCAAAATAGTCACAGCCCCCGGCGAGCCAGCCTATGACTAACTGGGGGGAATAAATATATCCACCCTTTGTGTTATCCGCTGACATTGGACAATATAATGTGACCAAATAGTAACAGGCTAATATTATGGCAGTAGCCGCAGTACATACATACTTGCACAATACCTAGTTCAGTACAAATGGCAATGATGTAAGAAATCATTAATTAACATGCCATATAGTTGTGATAATTCATTCCTAGTTCTGCAATTATTTCTTTCAGTTCATACTTACATTCAGCACCAGCGAAAGATCTACTGTATCAATTACCATTTGAAATGCTGATAGATATACATATCTCTGGGTGGAAATAAACTTCACCGGAAGTTCACCCATTTGTTTCATTAAATTTGACAGTTTACTGACTGTACGTGTGGTGATGTACACATGTATCAGATAATCTTGTTTTTTTTTGCTCAAGCGGTTACACAAGAAGATGAAGTACCAACCAAATACTTAAAATCAGAGGCCTTGGAAATAGCAAAAGAAATATCTATCCCTGAAAACTATGTAAGTTAACATGGTCGTTCACTCAACAACTAGATAATAAATATTATAATGCAATTAAAATAATAATATGTGAGTTTCTTGAAATTCTTGTAAATTTGAATTTTCTAAAAATATAATTAACAACTCAAACAAACTATCCAACCTGCAAAAGTAGATGGATTAACAAATGTTGACCTATTAATTTCAGTTAATGTCCATTAATAATTATTATAACAGGAGCCAAGTGATTATGACCTGCTGGAAATCACATTGAACAATGGTGAGAAGTTGCAATACATAGATTCCCATATTGTTGAAGAAAAACTGAAGAATGGAGACAATGACTCAAAAACGGAAGAAAAGTCTTCATTGGAAGAGGCCCTTTCTTCGGGATCTGATCTGCGAACAAATGTTTATGAAGGTAGCAAATTACTTATGTAATAGCTATAAATTTTGGCATTATTTTTTCATTGTTATTTACGTAATTGCTACAAATTTTGGCATTATTTTTTTCAATGCTGACTTCATATAAATGCATGTAAGCTTTTGTAAGCATGTGTAGCAGAAACACATTCTACAACAAAATAATAAACCCAATTTAATTTTGGACACTTTCAGGAGGATTGAAAATCTGGGAATGTTGCATTGATCTGGTTCACTACCTTGCCGATGAAAATGTCAAGTTCGAAGCACTATCTATTCTTGAGGTAAGTTTATCATGATTGCAGTATATTTTGATTTTCATGCAAAGTGCATATCAAATGCACTTGACATTTTCAACATTTAGTCATTTCCTCTGAACAACAAATGCATTTAATGACAATTTACTGAATTTAGACCTACAATGCCACTTTCGCTTCAATATTACAGATTGGATGCGGTGCTGGAATTCCAGGTGTCTATGCATATCAAAAGGGTGCTACAGTCCACTTTACAGACTATGTGAGTAGATGTGTTTTTGCTTCTCAGAAGATTCTTCAATGAATTGATCCTTTTATTGTACTCTGTTTTAAGTTTCTATAGGCCGTGACAGTGGAACTCTCCTTTTTCCAGCTCTCCTGTGTTGACGAGCAGAATAAAACTATTTCTATTTTTTTGTACCATTGCTGAGTCAGTGAAGCTGGCATTCCAGGCGCCAGGGCAATTTTAATCCATTGAAAACATTACGGATTTGCATTGCCGAGTCTTAAATGGAATGTTTAGCATGGATTGCCACCATATTCCAATACTGTCAGGCTGATTAGACTTTGTTACAGACGTTAGAAACCCCGGCTCCATTGTAAATTCCCAGGCTGATGTTTCCGGAAATAGTTTTATTCTGCTCGTCAACACTGGAGAGCTGGAAAAAGGAGAGTTCCACTAACGCCCGCTATAACCTAATGTATTTACTCTTTTTGTTGCAGAACTGGGAAGTCCTTAAATATATCACAATTCCAAATGTACTATTCAACACAGAAGCAGATAGTGGTGATGAAAATAAGCGCTGCAGGTTTTTCAGTGGTGATTGGGGCAGCTTAACGGATTTATTATGCAATGATTCAAAATTTGTCAAGTAAGTAATTATACTTCTCTTTAATTTCTTGATGTAAATCTCACTACCTGACATTGCAAGTATCATTTTAAACTATTATTAGTTACATATTCGATTCCTATTCATGTTATGACGCTTTCTTTTGTATTGCAGGTACAACATGATTTTCACGTCCGAAACAATTTACAACCAACAGAACTATCCAAAGTTGTTATCACTAATGGAGAAGGTTCTAAAACTAGAAGGTTGCATGTATCCTTTAAACATAATTTATCAAAAGTACTGGTCTATCAATGCTGTGATATATAATTTGAAAATAATTAAAGTCATATTGTTTAAAAAAAATTATCAGGTCGCGAATATTGTATATTTGATTTACATAAAGTTAAAAAATGTATTATAGCCCTGACAAATAACATAATATAAATTTTTAGACTAACTGAAAATAATTATCCAAAAAATCAAGTTGTCTTTCAACTTTATATGAGGAGGTCTGCTGGTTCATTCCTTGACATAATCAGATTTCTTGCAGCTAAAACGCACTACTTTGGTGTGGGTGGCAGTATAGCATCATTTCAAGCCGAAGTCAAGAAACAAGGAATTTTTAATTTCAATGAAGTCAAAGTTATCGAAGAAGGTAGCATAAGTTTATGGTATAGTCAATTTTAACATAAATAATTTGTTAAAAAAATAACAACTAAAGTATTGTCCTGTTTTTCTGCTTTCAGGAGTACATAGGAAAATCATCAAATTGGATTTTAAGAAGAGGTAGCATCCCATAATATGAACATAGCCTCCATTTCAATTAATTAAATAATGACCTTCCTGATTTACACGTAATTAGTCCCAATTATATTTTTGTCATTGTGAATTCATTTATGTAATAAAATTTCTGAAATTGAGACACATGTTGTTTCTTTGATTTAATCTCTATAGTGGACTTTAATTTGCTTTTTTAAGATTACTACTGTAATTCAAAACTTAAGTACCACACAACTGCATACCGCAGGTGAAATTTTTTTGGGGTTCCCATCCGATACGCCTAGATATGCACACAAGACCAGAATCAGAGACCTCAAAATGAGTAAACCATAATAAGCGGATACCACCCGATCCATTTAGCTGCTTGAATAACAACCATTTTTGAAAAGAGCAACAACTCCTAAGAATTACAATTAATCTATTTAATAATACAAGACGTTAAAGTCATAAATGATATAAATATTTTCATGAAGAATATACAAATGGTGATGCAATGATGAATGAAAATTTGGAGCTTATCTCATCAACTTGGGCTTTTTCTCGGGCGGTGGTTTATTCACTCCGTTTTGGAATGCTGTGGGGTTCCTTTCTTCTGGTGCCTCCGTCTTCACATAGACCTCTTTGACTTCCTCTGCAAACAAACGAGTAGCAATTCAATATTCATTTCAGATTAGCTCAATATTAAAGTCAAATCATCATGGCAAAACGCCAGTGAAGTGTCAAAATCATGTTAAACTTCAAAGATGCAATGAATAATATATATAAGCCCTACTGGGTACATATCCGAAATGATATTTACAAGGTGCAAAAAACTAATAGCAAGTTTAATTTTTTTATAATCTATTCTTCAACATCTATGGATAATTAGGCCTAGCTACCAACCTGTTTTTTCATGTACTGGAACGGCAGCTATGCGTGGAGGGAATTTCCGTGAGAGTTCTCCGAGTAGAATGTCGACTCTCTGCCTCTGAAATACCGAACTTGACTCGTCCTTCTTCTTCTCCTTCGTGTTCGATTGTTCTGCTAACCAAAAAATATTTACCGATTGAGAAACCACCTGGCAAGAATTGGGATGCAACTGAGTAAGGTCTGAAGTGAAGGCTAGAAATCTGGATAACTTCATAAGCTACAGGTCATTATAAATTATTAGCACACAGTTACAGTCAGTCTAGACTCTAGCCTACGTGAGTAATTTGACTAGTTGAACAAATGATAATAATCTGGGAAATATTGTTTTGCATTAAAAAAGCATAAATTAATTGCCTTGCTCAGAAAATTGGCAGTAAAGCATAATATCTGTGATATGCGGGCAGGAGAGGGGTAAAATTTGAAATATACATTTTGAACATAAAATCCAGTCTATGGCCTTCGGAGGGGTTCATGAATTAATAGCAAGATTATAGCAAGAGCAGACATTCTCACCTGTTTGTTCCTTATCTTTGAACTCCCAGGAATATCCTTTTGACGGATGATAGCGCGAGTAGGACTGGGCTAAGAAGTAGGAAATTTCAATAAATTAATCATTACATCCAAACATTTGAAAAGCTAGGAAAATTTTTAAGAACTGAATCATAATCAGTTGATCAGTAACTCACCCTGCTCAAAAGCGGACTGCAACATGTGAGTTGTGTTCAGCTGAAATTAAGAGAGAAAATACAGGCTATGTGTAGTTTCTGTAGTACCAGGCATTGTCAGGCCATGTGCTTAACCTAGATTAAATAAAACTTTTACAAAGCCCAAATCACAACACAAAATTGAGTATATTTATATTCAAGGTAAAATCCAGCATGACCCTTCAGGGAGACTTTAATATAAAAAATGTCCATAATTCCATTTAAGTCTTTTAAATAAGTAGCTTCCTGTTTTACATATAAAATAGAAATTATTGAAAACTCCGAAATCACAATGCTTTATTTATTTAGGCCTATATAAGTTATTTCGTTCAACAATGAATTTAGGAATAAAATAATTTAAAATGTAATCATTACCAGTCTTGAGTTTAATACTGATGACACATCTGGAGCTTGGTAGACCTTGGCACCAATAATATAATAGTCTGTCAGGGGAACAACTGAAATATAAAATGCACATTTGAGTGAAAGGGAATCATTTATGGCAATCAAACGATCCAAATCTATAGCTAAAATAATAACAAATCTATAGGAAACAACTGATGGAACAAAAAACCAGTTTGAAAACCTACCATGATCCGGTGAAATTCTGTTCTGTTTCCGAATAATGTACAATATAGGTTCTTGAGCATGAAGCACTATGTATTCTAATCCAGTCATGTTACTGAAACAAGATCACATATCATAAGATCATTACAAGAAGCGCAAGAGTATTTTTGAATGAGCCAAAACTACAAGCAGAAATAATAATTAGTATCCATGCATTTTCACCAAGACTATCCAGACGGCAAGTGACTTCCACCATCCAAGCACTTATCTTATTTTCAGAATGAAAAATTCTGAAGTGTTAGTAGGCAATTTTGCTCTTTTCAAATCTCCAAGCTTATATATATATCATTCTCTTTGGAAATGTAAGAATTTTTTTTAATATGTTTCACATTAACAAGTTAGGGTTAAGAAAATTTCTAGATTTAGGATTATGTGATTCTTTGGCATAAGCATTTTCATCGGATGTATTTTAGTAAGTAGCCAGTAGCTTACTTCAGCTGATCCGGATTCAGACGCTGCATCTTGACTACTTCATTATTGCACGTCCTGTCATAAAATGGGTTGCTCCGTTCTGAGAAATAGTCGAGGACATTGGCAGCATTGAGGATATTAATCCAGGTGCTGTCGCTCCAAGACAGACCTAGAGTGGCCTCAGCTGAAATGAATGTGAAGAAGCATTATTACCAAGGCACATTATAAGGCTTATGCACCAGTCATTTGGAAACCCCTTACACTGAGTGACTGTGGGGAAATGGTGGAGCCATAGGCATACTACGGACGGAATTTTTGAGGGGGCAAGCGACATTTGCCTAAATTTCACGATCCAAATTTTATACCATATCCAATGAAATTGCCGGAATCCACAGATTTGATTGATGTTTATTTGATCATTTGGTAGAATTTTCAGCCTCCTTTCTAAAAGTTTTGCTGCCCCACATCCGATACGTTGAGCATTTCCCCACGAGAACTCGGGGATTTCCAGCTAAAAATTGTCTTAATCCCCCGAGGATTACAAAATTTTGCCTTAACTTTTTCCCACAGGGTGGGACTGGGAGTTTTGGATATTTTTCTGCAATTATAAAACTGATAAAGGGTAAGGGTGGGATTTTCCAAAATGAAACATCTTCCAGGGGATGGGGCTTTTCTAGACCCAGGAGTCAGTTGTTTTAATGAATCAACTGATTTCCTTCATTTCAACTGACTAAGTCGACTAGTTGATAACTTTTCAACTTCAACTGACTGAAGTAATTTCAACTGACTTCAACTGATTTTTAAATGATTATCAAGTTACAAACCTTTAAAAAAACCTAGATCTTTGGCTTTGCCGAAATAAATAAGGAAAAACTCAAAAGGAAAGTTCCAACTACATTAAATTTTAACCAAATAAAGATTTACAGAATTTCGCACAGTAATTTCTAGATTCACATTTTTAGACCTGCGTCAGGCAGTCAGTCCAAAATTGGCTGGCCGGCTGCAGCTGAGCCATCACCATCGGTGGCTGTGTCTGGCTTGAATTAATATGTAAATGGCACTGCCATGAAATTCGCGCAGCATTGTCATATAACTACTGCATTATCTTACACTTTCCATGCAGAAGGCCAATTTATCTTTTTAAAGGACTAGGCAAATGGACAGATAGATAAGATTACATAGATAAGATCAGATCTATAGATAAGATTAGATAGATAGATAGGCAGATAGACAGATGTGTAGATAGATAGATAGATAGATAGATAGATAGATAGATAGATAGATAGATAGATAGATAGATAGATAGATAGGCGTAATTCAAATCTATGTTAAATTTGGATCTATTATGTTAAATTGTTGATGTTACATTACTGAGATCAATAAAACCATAGCTATTCAGAAGTGACTGTTTACTATTAGACTGTTACACAATTTGTTGAAAGTTAATGAAGATTATGTAACCTTAAGGTGGCTCGATACTCGTGAACTTTCCAAGATAGGATTTCTTAAAAATAGTTTAAAATGATCCAAAATATAGTTTATAGCAAGGATATGTAAACGGAAGTATTTGCTACCAGCCTTTTTTCCAAAATATTTGAGGTTATGTACAAGAAAGTCAGTTGACGCACACTTGAAAAACTCAATGTTTTTTCTTAACGTTTTTACTGTGAAGTTTTCCCTGCCATTCAGTGGCACTGAATCCGATACTATGCAATGAAGCATGAAATTAAAGAAGACACTTTAATGAAAAAGCTGATGACAATTTCAAAGAGATATGTTTAGTTTAAAGGACTTTCCAAGTGCCTCGGAAAAAAAGTTTTGATTTTGGAAATTTTAACTTTTTTTATAAACCATAGTGCTAAAATAAATTGACTAGATAGGATTTTTTAATTCTTTGTCATTTACTTCCAAAAATAGTGGGGAACAATATGATGGTAGAGACAACCCTTCCTACCACACTTTAAATTGATATACAATTTTTTTTTTATCACCAAGTCATTTTTGAGAAATTACCCCTGCTTGTGGAAAATCGCCTGTAAAAATGTTCAGTTCTGAGTATCAAGCTGAAACTCCGGCTGTTTGTAGTACTCTTCATAGCGCATCTAATGCTCCAAACGGGAAGTCTCTAACCCCAATAGAAGTGGAGCAAATCGCAAACGAAGCGGCCGACGCATGCAATTATCAGAATTAAAAAAAGATGACAGCAGTGATCAGCTGCAATAGTGACGTTACGAAAGATAGGGCCTGCCTGGCTGCGCGTGAATGTGCGTTAACAACCACTTTGCATGAGTAGCGAGCCACCTTAAGTGTTGTTATGATTTCTTACTTGGTGAGCCATTTAAGTCATCAACTTTTGTATTGACTTTTAATTTTCAGTCACTTCTTACAATCAGGGGGTATGGAAATAATTATTTCCAATGTTCATACACATGTTGATTGTTGATTTAAATCCATGAAAGATGTCATTGGAGGATTTATAGGACAAGACTGAAATTTTAAAGCTATTTTTGAAGATGTTTAAGGCATTTTAATTATGTACCAAACTAAACTGTGACTAAACTACTAGCTCCAGTTTTATGGCAACTACAGGCACTTCCTGTTCAGGCAGTCACTGTAGACAGGAGCACCACACAGAATGAGCTGTCCTTGTGCTAAGTGAGCTTCGCTCATGGCTGCCTTCGGCAGCCATGAGCTACGCTCATATTAGTGACTGGCTGCTGCTCAAATGCTCAATAAACTTTTTAGGGTTAAAAAGCCGTAACAATATCCACGCTGGATAGCTCCCTCAATGTTGGTATAGGCCTATTGTTCCTGTGCAATACCTGATGTGAACAGTAGGCCTACCTGGTACCAACATTTGTTCTTATATAATCAAATTGAATATCCAGAATGATATTCAATGAGATGAAGTCTTAAAATTTGAGAAATCCTATTCAAAATAGTCAGGGAACAACCAAAACAAACGAAAGTCTTCTGAATGGTGCATTGAATGACTAGGCTTAGGCCTATATATTTTTTGCTGCATGAGCAATCTCATACTAACTTATTTTGGAACTTTGTGACCAGCTGATCTGTTTTAAAAGCCGTTTCCATATAAGCTGTTTGAACAGCAATTAAATAATGATAAAGAAAAGGACCAAAAACAAAGGCATGAACTTGTAAGAACCCGAGTCTCTCCTGGAGGCTAGATGCTAATTGTCATCAAGGACCAATTGGCTTAATTGCAATTCAAGTGTCACCCAACGAAACTGCACCTTGAACAAATCAATCCAATCAATAAAGCATCGATTGAAGCAAAATGCCTTGATTGCCATAGGCCTACAGCAGATTGTTATTAGCCAGAGCCAGCTACTGCTTGTGCATTTCATGTGACAGTCAACTGACGCAAGTCAAATCAACCACTGACGACGGCGACTGACGTGTGGCATGATAACGACGACGTCAACTGGCCAATTATGACGGACGACGACGACCAATGACGACGACTCCGGGGTCTAGGCTTTTCAGACTTTTAGGAAAAGTCTTTTCCACCCCCAACCTTTGCAAAATTTCCTCACAGTGCGCAGGGGTCGGTAGGTGGGGGTTACATAAACAAGAAACTGTGTGCGGTTTTACATGCAGAAGACATATCCTTCTCTTTGATAGCATACCAAGGATTATTATGAAGTCTGGACTCACAACCATAAATTTTCGATCTGGTCATAGAGTTTGAGAAATCCTGCGACCAGTACATACTTACACTTATTATTTTTAAGCAGTGTTGAGAGCAGCTTCGAAGGGGGCATTCCCTTTTTTCTGAATTAAAAGCACACCCCGACCCCGTAATATGTTAATCATCATTCCATCAAAACATGACTTTATCAAAAATTTGATGAAAAAACTATTAATTGCATCTGCCCACCAGGCGCCTAATGCAAACAAAAGGGTACAAGGGCAGGGCATGCGGTTGTTGTTGTGGAGTACAGTCATAACGGCCAACACCCAAAATGGCCAATTCTACGACGGCCACTAACCAGAACGGCCAAATTTAGGACGGCCACTGCCCAAAACGGCCAAATTTAGGACGGCCAACCCCCAAAACGGCCAATAAATATATTATAGAGTTTATTACCTGACTTAAGATCCAGTAATCAGGTGATTCAAGTTGCAATTTGTATTACTTTGTGTTCATGATAACTTAAGAGGTGCTGGATTGGAATTAATTGCTTTGGTTTTCTTTTCATTCAGGATCACAGAGGAGCATGTGACACTTGTCATTCTGTTCCATTTCACACCTTTTTGGAGCAATGAATACATTTTCTTTTTTTGTTGAAAGCATTTAAATCAATTATATGTTAATTATGTTATAACTAAATTTTCAAATGGGGCTTAAATAATTATATTAGTTACTGAATTCTAAAACATTTAATCTTTAGAAAAACTGATAGGACCTACAAAGTACGTCAAAAATAATAGATTGATGATTATTAAATAAAAAGTATTCCTTCAATAATGGTTTGGAAATTTTCAGTGATCCAAGAGCATTCTAGCTTAGATCCTTTGCCATATATTTGCTTGATTAATGCAGCATAATGTGAAGTTGAGGAAAACAGCAAAAGAAATATATGTTGCTTTTTTTTTCTCGGGATTTAATTAGGCCTATATTAATCACTAATTAAAAACAAATAATCACAGCTCAATAAGTTACTTTTAAGCAGAATTAAAGCCGATATTTTAGATTCAGATCTTTCTTTTTCTCTCAAAGCAACAACATCCACAATAATATGTCTCAATAAAAAAAACAACAACAACAAAAACAATAGGCCCTGCATTAACTTTATTTAGGCTAATTTGATTGTAGGAGCCATATCGATTTCATCTGGAATTTGGAAATGCTCGTTGATATATGGTTCATTCACTTCATTGTCGGGAAATTGCAGGTCACATACAGGTAATGCCAATTAACAAAATTGTTGATCGTCAATAATTTGTTTCTTTCTTTTTCTTCATTCCTACTTTTATCTTCATTCCTTTTTTTTTTCCTCCTTCTTTTCTTGTTTTATTTGCTATATATATGTACAGTTTCTTGAAATAAAGAAGGCAGAAGATCAAGATGGATTAACAATTTTATAAAGAAGAATTTTATGACATTTTATGACATCTATTATATTCTTCACTTTCTCCATTCCTTAATTGCTGAACAAACAATTAATCATATAGGCCTAATTTATTGTTCAATTAAACAAAAAACAGCATCAATGCAACGCTATTCTACTTCACATCTTTTTAGAACAATGAATGATGAATATCTTCTCCAGACTGCATGTCTGCTGTCATCAGTTAACCAAGATAACGAAAATTTATGTAGAAATTGTTAATAACATGTATGTGATAATATATAGGCCCCAAACAGACATATTTTATTATAAAATAAAAACATGTACATTATTTGATTTTAATTGGCTGAGTTTATTAGTCTCAAGAGTATCTTTTCCAAATTTCATGCTTCTATACCAAAATGAACGGTTTTTCCACATATGTAGATCTACTGCACTACTAAGCTTTCATCTTTCATTTTAGGTATAGACACACCTAACTAAAACTGCAGTTTAAACTATAACCTAAAATATAATTGTTTACTCTCAATAATTAATTGCGCAAATCAAATATTGCTGCACAAATTTGTAGTAGATAACAGTGTCTTAGCTTTTTTTTAAAAACACATTTTAGTATGTTTTTGCACAAAATCTAGTTGCAATTAATAGCCAATTATTATTTCTTTGTGTTCATTATAAGAGGCGATGGATTGTAATTAATTGCTGTTGGTTTCCTTCATTAAGGATCACAGATGAGCGTACATGTGACACTTGCTTGGCACTTCAATTGAATCAGTTTAACTACTTTATCAAATATTAAAAGCACAAACAAAATTCGATATCGATACAATAGCTTTATTAAATTATGCAAGAAAAAAACAAAGCTAAATGACTGAAATCATTGTTTTGGCCGTTCTGGCCCCGGGTGGTGGCCGTCATAGCCATTGGCCGTACCCCCTGGTGGCCGTCATTGGAAGTGGCCGTCGTTGGTAATTGGCCGTCTTGATTTTGGCCGTTTTGACCGTCCACCGTTGTTGTAGCTCTATATACAAAATCATTCAATACTTCCATTATCGCTCAGGCGCAGGTCAAAAATAGACTTAATAGTAAGATGTCATTTTTCCAAGTTTCAAATACTCATCTTAATACCCCAAGTTCACTCTCAAGGTGTTACTCACCTGACATATTACCCAACAAGACTCTGGACTTTCTCAATTCACCAAAAATGTGCTCCAAACATAGGTATCGTAACAAAATAATCTTGCCAAACAAATTCAGTTTTTCCGGAAACCGCAAGGGGCACCTGCGAACACATGCGCCACCTCGTGTTTATCATAAGGAAAAACTGAAATGGTATTTCAGTAATTATTACTTATTCAGCTCAAAGATGTCAATCGACTTAGCTTCTGTTCCTTCATGTATTTCTGAATGACTCTAAGAACGTCAGTTTGGCACCAGAATGTGCCTAGAACCGGCCAAAAACCACAGTTCTTCAGTGAAGGTTTGATCACGTGACTTGGTATCTAAGGAGGAGTTGTGTCATGGCTGCCCATGGACAAAATGTTAAAATGTGAAATTTTGACTGGTAAGTTTGTTTGATCTATCATGTTGCAATGACATAAAAACAGTTTTTGATGTGACAAACTGTCATTCACGTCATGATTCGTTTGATAGTTTGTCACACCTGAAGCTAAAATGGCCAAATTTAAGCATTGAAAATGTGACAAACTTCATGCATGTCTCAGTCATTGTTTATCACCACCAATCACAGATTCACCACCTGTCCAATAACCCAAGCTCACAAGTCATAATCCTAGTTCCCTGACGCCCTCCACTCCCTATCTTGCTCCCTTCACTCCCTTCACCATCCCCCTCACCACTCACCAGTGTCACCAGTGGCAGTGACACCACCCTCCACCCACTGCCGCACATAGAAAATACATTGGTTCCATCTCATGTGTTGCAATGGATATTGAGGTTTTCTTGAGAGTAAAATAGCTCAAAGCCCGCTCGCTATTTGGTCGTATTTTCTGTGTGTGTGTGTATTTTCGCATGAAAGGTCATGGTTTTATTTAGTATCAGAATTTTTCTAATTTTTTTTGCAATTTTTAGCGGAAGTGAAGATCAAGGCCTTTCATGTCATCTATTTAATAATAGCCATTATTTTTAATGTGTGCCAGCCTCCTCACCTCCGGGCGTGACCTCCCTGCTGCTGCCCTCCTTATCTCCTTGACTGTCTACCTTCTTCACCGCTCCTCAGAGTCCTCACTGCTCTGGAATATACACAAATAGCACAAGCACTAAAGGATGTTCAGTCCTATTCATTAGGGGTGACCATTTAATAATCAGGGGGGCGGGGCTCGGAGTTTTCATTGGCAAGAAATTATTTATTTCATGGTAACGGCAGCCATAATTATTTATTTCTCTGAATATTAATTCTCTCCAGAAATTATTTATTTCAAGTTGCCCAAAGAGAAATTATTTATTTCACCAAAACTGAGCAAGAAATCATTTATTTAAAAATAACTCTAAGCCCCCCCCCCTTAAGATTAAATGGTGGCCCCCTTATTCAGGTAAAATTAACTACACTTTGTCTCATTGAATTATTCACAATGACATGCAACTGATCTTTGGCCTGATTGCTGAGCGAGCATCTAAAAGTCACACAGTAAGAATAAAAATACTCATAAGCAGATGAGCTTATAATACACTGTATATAAAAATCACATTTTCAAGATGTTATGGTACCATTCTTGGTAATTTCTGACGATGACATCCCATTCATGCAAACAGGAGGAGCAGTGGAGGGAAATAGAGAGCAATGGGGCCAGCGGAGGGAAGTGGAGAGTTGTTGTGGGAGGCAGTGGCGTCCCTATGGGGTGCATGGGGGGGGCACGTCCTACCCCCCCCCCCATATTGGACCTATGCCCCCCCCAGGTGTCCCCCCCATATGAACTTTCTAACTGGCTAAAATATACAATTAGCATACTGGGTGCCCCCCCTAGGGAAGCGCGTACCCCCCCCCCGCTAGAGACCCCCCAGTTACGCCACTGGTGGGAGGGAGCAGTCGAAGGTGGAAAAGACTCACTGAAGCAGTGGGGACATTGGAGGGAGCAAGGGAGATTGATGTGGACGGAAAAGAAGAAAGATTTGAGGAGGAAGTAGTGGAAAAAGATGTGGAGGGGAGGGGGGCTCAAGGCAGGAGAGAGATGGGGTAAGAGATGGGAGGGAGTAGTGGAGGGAGCTCAATTGAATATATATACCCTGTGTGGATGGAACAGTGGATGGAACAGTGAAAGGAGCAGCGGAGGGAGCAGTGAAGAGAGCAGTAGAGGGAGCAATGGAGAAAGTAGTGGAGGGAGCTGTGAAAGGAGCAGTGGAGGGGGATGTAGAGGGAGTAGTGGGGGAACTAGTGGTGGGAGCAGTGAAGGGAGCAGTGAAGGGAATAGTGGAGGGAGCAGTGAAAGGAGTATTGGAGGAGGTAGTGGAGGGATCAGCGAAGGGAGCACTGAACAGTGGAGGGAGCTGTGGAGGGGGCAGTGGAAGGAACAATGAAACTCTGTGGTGGAGCTAGCAGTGGGGGATGTAGGGGTGGGAGCAATGGAGGGAGCAGTGAGGGAAGTAGTGGAGGGAGTGATGGAGGAAGTAGAGAAGGGAGCAGGGGGGAAGTAGTGAAGGGAGCAGTGGAGGAAGCAGTTGAGGGAGCAGCGAGGAAAGTAGTGGAGGGAGCAGAGGGGAAGTAGTGAAGGGGTTAGTGAAGGGGGCATTTGAGGGAGCAGGGGGAAGTAGTGAATTGAGCAGTGAAGGGAGCAGTTGAGGGAGCAGTGAGGGAAGTAGTGAGGGAGCAGGGGGGAGCAGGGGGAAGTAGTGGAGGGAGCAAGGGGGAGTGAAGGGGTCAGTTGAGGGGGCAGTGGAGGGAGCAGTGAGGGATGTAGTGGAGGGAGCAGAGAGGAAGTAGTGGAGGGGGCAGTTGAGGAAGCAGTGGAGGGAGCAGTGAGGGAAGTGGCGGAGGGAGCAGGGGGGAAGTAGTGAAGGGGTTAGTGAAGGGGGCAGTGGAGGGAGCAGGGGGAAGTAGTGGAGGGAGAGAGGGAGGGAGCAGGGGGAAGTAGTGGAGGGAGAGAGGGAGCAGTTGAGGGAAGTAGTGGAGGGAGCAGTGGAGGGACAGTGGAGGGATCAGCAAAGGGAGCAGTGAAAGGAGCAGTGGGGCGAGTAGTGGAGGAAGTAGTGGAGGGAGTAGTGGAGGGATCAGTAAAGGGAGCAGTGGAGGGGGCAGTGGAAAGAGCAATGAAACTCTTTGGTGGAGGGAGCAGTGGGGGATGTAGGGTGGGAGCAGTGGAGGGAGCAGTTGAGGGAGCAGTGAGGGAAATAGTGGAGGGAGTGGTGGGGGAAGTAGAGAAGGGAGCAGGGGGGAAGTAGTGAAGGGAGCAGTGAGGAAGCAGTTGAGGAACAGTGAGGGAAGTAGTGGAGGGAGCAGGAGGGAAGTAGTGAACGGAGCAGTTGAGGGAGCAGTGAGGGAAGTCGTGGAGGGAGCAGGGGGGGAAGTAGTGAAGGGGTCAGTGGAGGGAGCAGTGAGGGAAGTGGTGGAGGGAGCAGGGGGGAAGTAGTGAAGGGGTTAGTGAAGGGAGCAGGGGGAAGTAGTGAAGGGAGCAGTGGAGGGATCAGTTGAGGGAAGTAGTGGAAGTAGCAGCAGAGGGGGAGGTGGTGGGAGCAGTGGAGGAAGCAGTGGAGGGAGCAGTGAAAGGAGTATTGGAGGAGGTAGTGGAGGGATCAGCAAAGGGAGCACTGAGTAGTGGAGGGAGCAGTGGAGGGGCAGTGGAAGGAGCAATGAAACTCTGTGGTGGAGGGAGCAGTGGGGGATGTAGGGTGGGAGCAGTGGAGGGAGCAGTTGAGGGAGCAGAGGGGAAGTAGTGAAGGAGTTAGTGAAGGGGGCATTTGAGGGAGCAGGGGGAAGTAGTGAATTGAGCAGTGAAGGGAGCAGTTGAGGGAGCAGTGAGGGAAGTAGTGGAGGGAGCAGGGGGGAAGTAGTGGAGGGAGCAGGGGGGAATGAAGGGGTCAGTTGAGGGGGCAGTGGAGGGAGCAGTGAGGGATGTAGTGGAGGGAGCAGTGCAATGGAGGGAGCAGTGAGGGAAGTAGTGGAGGGAAAAGTGGAGGGAGCAGTGGAGGGAGCAGTGAGGGAAGTGGTGGAGGGAGCAGTGGAGGGAGCAGTGAGGGAAGTGGTGGAGGGAGCAGTGGAGGGAGCAGTGAAGGGAGTAGTGGAGGGAGCAGTGAAGGGAGTAGTGGAGGGAGCAGTGAGGGAAGTAGTGGAGGGAAAAGTGGAGGGAGCAGTGGAGGGAGATGAGGATGAAGCTTCAGGGACGGGTATGGTTGTAGGTGGGGAGGGATCCAGGCAGGAGAGAGATTGGGAGAGGTAGGCGAGGAGGGAGCTCAAGCCAGCAAGCGAACATGGGTTCGGAATGGTTAAACATTTCATTTAAGCTTGCCAGACTTTTTTTGCGGCTGACAGGGTAAATTAACGTGTACTTTTACATCCTATTTGGTTGATGGTTTATAACACCGGGTTGATTTGTTTCAGGTTTTTCTGACGGTGGGCTGCAGCTACACCAATGGCTAACCAGGTGCCAGAAAGGCCTGTGTTGAGGACACAAGGTCAGACACCCAGAGCCACTCTGAGGTACAGCAATGGCACAGTGCCGTCAGTGACGCCTTACTCCATTGGTGCTACTGCAAGTCATCCACAGAATCAAAGTCAAGCCAAAACATCCTCCAGCAACACCAAGCCAGCCAAAGTACCACTTTTCAACCCTGCAGAGTTGCAGTTCTTCAAGCACTTCTTGAAGACAGAAGATGGAGATGCAGCCGCCAATGGGTACAAGCCGCAGTTGCTCTCGTCGTACAGGTTTCTATCCAATTCGCTGAGTGCTGTGACATCAACTCTTTCTTCATTTGTAAGTCCTGCAACTGCTCCCTTTTCTCAACAGTATGGGACCAACAGCATTCAACCAGATGGACATTCTGGACAGACATCAGCATTAAACAGCACGCATAACTCGCCAGTCAGCCATAATACTTTCTCAGGCAATGGTTATGGCCAGAATGAGTCTAAACAACACACTTCCGCTGTCTCATCAGCTTCCCCAGTTGTACAAACCAATTCTTTCCTGCGTCCTCAGAGTGCCAAGCATGTAAACAGTTATCACAATCTATCATCGGAGTCAAGTGAGAATTCTGTTCTCCATGGCCCTATTGTGGTGGAGTCCAAACCTGTTTCTGTGAGCGACCAAGAGAGGGAGGAAGAGAGAAGAAGGTCAACAGTGAAGTCTCCAGTGAACAACTCATCACTGCCTAGACCCCCTACTCCCAAAGCTTATGGTATCCACAAGAATAGGACAAGCATGGTTTTAAGCCCATCAAAAAGTATTGGGACAAACTACACATGCTACAGTGGGACTCATAGTCATGGTAGTTACACCTTTATGGATGGAAAGAGATCCGGGTCTTCCCCTGCTATAACCCAACAGAAAGGAAACCAGTCGGAAAATCCGGGGACAATGGAGCAACCTCCGCGTCGGACTCTCAGCGCATCGCCCAATAAATTCCACAAGCCCCTCGTGGTTCCAATGAGTTATGTCCACAAGTCTTTGGGAGTGTGGAGGTCTAGCCCCATTCCCTCTGGGGTGACCGGAACTGCCATAAGGAGTCCTAGAGCTCTGTTGGGTCCGGTTGAGGAGTCCAGGGTGACACCAAGTCAGTCGAATTCGAGGAGGCGACCTAGTCTGAGCCTCCCAACCAAACCTGTAGCCACCACTGCTAGTAACCAACATAATGCCAAATCCAACCAAACGCACATCCCTAGCTTCAACCCAGTCCGCCAGAATAGTGAACACACTCAAAGGACTTCTCCTGAATCAAGCACACCTTATAGGGCAGAAAGAGCACAATCCCTACCTTCGACAAGAATGGTACCTCCAGATGCAAACATGCCCCCAGATACTAATCCTCTCTTGGGAACGTTTCTGGGACACACAAAAGTAAAGAACTTGAACTACACCCCTGCCAAACCGTACCACGAAATAACGAACAGTTTCAGTCCTGCTCCAAGTGAAGGTCCTGATGATGTGGAAAACAAACATCTTCTTCAGCCAAACATACCCACAGTATTCTACCGTAAAGTATACAAGCCAGAAGAAATGTTGTATTCTAACCCAAACAGTCCTCAACCGAAATTGACGAAAGTGACGACCCAAAATGAAAGATGTGGTAACCATGAAGATGTGGCAGAATACATGCGCTCTTATAGGTAAGGTCATATTTTTTGAGCACTCAATATTAATTTAATAGTGCTAATGATGACTTTTCTTATTACTTGGTTATGTAACTATTTTTTCTTGTGACAATTATCCTCAGAGATGACTTTGTAACTTTGTATGACAGAGGGTCTTTGATTCCTTTAATTGTTACAAATACTTTTTATTTTTCCTGTGCCGGTTCAGTGTCTCCTAAAACTTAAATTTAAATTTGAACATCTGAGCATTCTTTTATCTGATGCCGCGACAATATATAATTTGTGTATGTCCTGATCCTGAATTTCCAAACTGAGGACTTGGAAGTTATTAAATGAGAATCTACCTTTTTTTAAATGAACTTGCGGGTAGACCTGTTTTGACGGGACATCATCCTTTCAGACTGATGCTGTTTTGATTCTGCCTAGCTCTGCTAGAATCAGTCTAAAAGTCCTTATTACCTTTTTTCCCAGGCTCCGGCTTCTGCTTATTGATTGCATTTTGTTTTCATGTCACGTCTCATTCTGAATATATTGACTGGACTCTGAGAAAAATGATATGCAGTGCCTGGCTGAGTGTGTTGATCTAGGACCATTGTTGCCCTAGCCACTTTGCCACCAGCAATTTTCACCAGAGCTTATTAAAACAAGCATGAGACTTAATTGGTATGCCAATCTGTTGGAGTATATTGTATTATTGATTGGTTACTAATTAGCAACATAAATGCTCTGATTGGATAAGTGACCACACAAGACCCCCTCATTGTATCAGATTACTTCATATCTCCAGAAAAGTTCACAGCAAATATAATTATGCTAGTTTGACCAATTAATGCTTAATGTCCCTTTTTTCCCTGAACGTATGTGAACCATTTTCCAGTGCTGTAATGTAAAAAAATGTGTATCTTTCTTCAATCTCAGAACTATAATAGCTATGAAAATTGTGATAAATTATTCCTGGTATAGAAGCCTAGCTAAGATAATTGGGAGCTCTTTTTAAATTGTTTGTATTTTAAACAGCTAATTAAGTGGCTTGTTACTATGGAGTGGAGACTAGTGCCAGTTTTGCAGTGCAAGACTCTGGCAAATCAATGCATAGATTTTGTTTTCTCGTTTTTTCGCATTCTCATTTACAAAGTCTAGCACGGCCGCAGTCTGTCGTTGTTAGCAATATTGAAAATTTGAAGTTAAAGCCATGTATATTATAATCATTGTAATGCAAATCCCCTTTTATATTAGCAAGTCAAACAAGTTTGTTGATCTATTGATTCCAATATGTGATTCAATGTTGGACAGGTCTCTCAGCATATTTACACTCTAATAATGTTAGTTGCATGAGTGCTCCCAAAAGCTTTATTGATTGCATTTCCGCTGCCATCATAGCTTGGTTATTTGCAGTTTTATGAATATGTAATGCAAGCCGTGTGCTTTCTGCTATTGATTACAGCATTGATTAAAGTGGCTGATATGCCAAAACTGTAGTCATAGCACTTGAAACATTTAGTGTACATTCCAAGGAGCGAGAAGACACATTATTTATGAACTATGAAATATGGATGCCTTTTCTCTTTGCCGGAGTCATTGGACTAATGGTTATGAAGCAAAGGTCACTTTGAGTTAGCCCAAGGGCTTTGCATTATACATAGGGCCATGGAATTTATTCATTATGTTTGCGAAGGAAAACAAAGCACAAGTTCATGACAATAACGCATATCTCATAAAGCGAGAAACGTTATTCTTTCTTCCAAAATTGCAATTGGATCAGTCATCGAATAAGCTGAAAAATGGTCACCTTATTGGAAGTGGGACGTTAACGCCCAGAAATTCAAATAAAAAGGAATACATTTATGATTCCTTGTTACAAAAGGATAACTTAAATGTCACCAGACAGTCTCTTTTCACTGAAATTCAACAATTAAATCCTTCTTCCGAACGTGGTGCCTACCAAGTTGAAAGACTTACACCCCAAGCTTACAAGGAGTCGTCAAATAAGAAACTTTTTCTAGAACGGAGAGACCAGGATGGTCTTCAAAAGACTTTGGAGTTTTCTTGTGATCCTTTTGCCAGGAAGAACAGTTCATCGCCATACTATGATGGAAATAAAAAATCTTTGCCAGTGAGGCAGCGGAAAATACAGTGGAATCTCCTTAAATATGAGTCCAGCAATGACACAAAAAGTATCAGTTCTAAGAGTGCTGTATCCAGCCAGACTAGTGGAACTAGGTAAAAAATTATCGTTAGTTTTTGTTCTATTATCATGACCAGGTGAAAACTTATGAAAAGCTTTTTCTTAAGTTTATTATCATTACCATGTGAAAGTTTTATTATTATTATTATTTGAGCTGCAACTCTGTGTGAATAATACTTGGAAGGCAAAAGCAATTTTGAGGCAATTTAGAAGGACTAGTATATTTGGCTGGGCAGCTCAGACAGTTGGACAATTGATTTGCCATCCCAGGCACGTTGAAAACTCAAATGGCTGGGAATCTGGGAACCTGGTAAAAACACTCTGTATCTATGGCGCTTTATAACAGCTCTATTAAAAACAACGTGCAGGAATTTTCGAGAATGTAGTTCAATATTTATAAGTCCATATGAGGGAATAAGACGGAGCAAGGAGTATTGAGCATGTTAATTGTTTGGAATGCCTCATCAATTTAGAGTGGTTAGACTCATAGTTTCCAACATTCTGTCAATAAAAAATGATGTTCTTCATAATTTGATTATATATATTGAATCAATTGTGGCCTCCACATCTTCACATCACATTTCAAGTCTATATTTTGTTGATCAGCAGTAGTTTACTACTACTTGGTTGAAAATATAAATTGACAACTGGTTATTTCAGCAGTGCGACACAGGGAAATGAGGATGATGAACAAGAGAGCTTTGATGCTGATGACGATAATGAGGATGAAGATGATTTTGATGACGATGACGATGATGATGATGATGCCCTGGATGGAATTGATGAAGATGATGATGATGACTCCTCTGGAGGTATTAAGACTTTATGAGTAGGCCTACATCAGTTTTTGCCTGGTCCAACCACTTTATCTCTAAAAATGCATGGTACCTTTCAAAATATAGAATCTTGTCAAAATTGTTATGATTCAGCCTACTTATTAGATTCCATGCACCAAAAGTATGATGTAAAATGACAAACCGGCTAATTGATGAGAAAGATGTTGCTTTCAGTGTATGTTAACTGGGCTGCACTTACCATATTTTATCTATCTGTTAAGACTGCAACTCCTCCATATATCTCAAACATATCACTTTCCTTTCCCTTCAGATGACAAGTCAGTGATCTCCCAGAAGAGCCAGAGTAACATTGTGCGAATCCGTTCTGCCACAAAACGTCTTCTTGGTCTTTCTCTCAGCCGATCACCCTCTCAAACATCAGTCAAGTCTCGTCCCTCCTCCTCTCGATCTTGCATTTCAACCACCACTGCAGAGTACCAGCCAGCCCTCACCCCTAGTTTATTCTGCAACATTCCACCAACAGTGAATTTCGTCATAGATGGTTACAAAGGTAACAGTGTGTTCCGTTATTTTGCTGAATTGAAGAATTACTGTTATGATTATTATTATTGTCCATTTGGTAATATTTGAGAAAAAATTTGCAGATCAGGTGTACACATATCAAATTCATCAGTATCCGCTGTTAGAATTTTATGCCTGTCTTTTGTTTAAGGTGGCTCGCTACTCATGAGAAATGGTAGTTAGCGCACATTGACGCGCAGCCAGGCAGGCCCTATCTATGGCAACGTCACTACAGCAGTTGAGCTCTGCTGACACTGTTTCAGCATCTTTTTAAATTCTGAGAATTTCATGCGGCGGCCGCTTCATTTGCAATTTGTGCCACTTCTATTGGGGTTAGAGACTTTTCGTTTGGAGCATTAGATGCGCCATGAAGAGTACTACATGCAGCCGGAGATTCAACTCAATACTCAAAATACAATTTTTTTTTACAGGTGATTTTCGGCAAGCTGGTCTAATTTCTCAAAAATGACTTTGTGATATAAATAAATTTTTATATCAATTTCAAGTGTGGTAGGAAGGCTTGTCTATATCATCATATTGTTCCCAACTATTTTTGGAGATAAATGACGAAGAATTGAAAAATCCTATCTCGTCAATTTTTTTTAGCGCCATGGTTTATAAAAAAAGTTAAAATTGTCAAAATCGAAACTTATATTCCGAGCCCCTTGGAAAGTCCTTTAAACTAAATATATCTCTTTGAAATTGTAATCACCTTTTTCATGAAAGTGTCTTCTTTAATTTCATGCTTCATTGCATAATATGGGATGCATAACCACTGAATGGCAGAACAAACTTCCCAGTAAGAAAAATAAGAAAAATTTTCAGTTTTTCAGGTTTGCGTGGACTGACTTTCTGGTACATAAACCCAAATATTTTTTTCAAAAGGCTGGTAGTGACCACTTTTGTTTACATATCCTTGCTATAAACTATATTTTGGATCATTCTAAACTGTTTTTAAGAAATCCTATCTTGGAAAGTTCACGAGTATCGAGCCACCTTAAAACTTCTTTAATTTAATTTTCAGTTGAGCAGTTGCCTTGGGAGCTCAGGAAGTTGTTGAAGTGGCGTCTCAGTCCCATTACACCCAACGTTGTCAAAAACTGCATTTTCAGGTCCCATTTCAGGATTACAAAGAGTAAGTGTCTTGCTGAAGGTTATTTTAATAATTTTCACGAGTGCCTTCTTACTGCAAAATACCGAAAATAACCGAAAATGAAATTCCCAGAGTTTTATGAAAATTATCATAAATTGAAATCATTTTGGCTGGCTGACTCCTATAATTTAGATTATTTCCCCTTCAGACCCTCTATGATATTTAAACTACTTTTTCAAACTTGGCAACTGTGTTTATTCTCTAGTTGTGATGTTCATCCTCTAATTTGTTTTACAGAGAATCATGATTGGATAGGATACTGGGGTAAACACATGAAATCACATGTATTCAGAACTGTACAGGACTACCAGAAAGTGAGCCATTTGTTTGTTTTCTGCTTTGAATGTTTCAACAATCAAACATTTTCTCGTTGTTGTCTGATGAAGTCATTTATTATTCTGTCACTGTGCAACTTTTACAATTCTTTCTGTATTACATTTTCAATTTTATTTTTGGTGCTGACAAAGGAAATACCTTTTCATCAGCAAAACAAATGCTGATTTTTATTTTGCAATGTTTCAGAAAAATCTGAGCTCTGTGCCCAAATGTTTTGAATTTTTTATCATGTTTTAATGTTTTATACCTTTTTTGTGTCTTTTCAAACTCTTTTACATCTGTTTCATAAAAATAATCTCTCTTACTTTCAGGTGAACCATTTTCCAGGATCTTTCCAAATTGGCCGAAAAGACAAGTTGTGGCGGAATCTGTCTCGCTACCAAGTGCAGCATGGTAAACACGAGTTCAACTTCTTTCCTCAGACGTTTGTGCTTCCAGTTGACATGAAACTTCTAAGGAGGGCTTGGGAGGAGGGTGGCAGTAAGCAGAAGTGGATCCTCAAACCAGTAAGGGGAATTCTTCAAAAATTTCACATTGGTCAGATTGCCTCAATGCTAAAGCATGCGCAGTCGCTCAGTGCATCTCATTCTCAATTTCTCTTTACTCTTTAAAAATTGTATTTTTTTTGTTTCAGCCAGCCTCAGCTCGAGGAATAGGAATCAAGCTAATCAACAAGTTGAACCAAATTCCCAAGAAGCAGTCTGTTATTGTTCAAAGGTATGATTGACATCAATGTCTAAAGCAAGTCTCTTTAATTATACAAAATTAAGATTTGGATCTGAAAACTTAATTTTTAGAGTTTTTGGACTTTTATCATAGCTGTAACTTGTCTCTTATAGGCCTATATTTCTGTAACATCTGCGCTATTCTCCCATTTCAGGTACCTGTCCAGACCGTATCTGATCAACGACAGCAAGTTTGACATGAGGGTGTACGTCTATGTCTCATGCTACGACCCTCTTCGCATTTATGTTTATGAAGATGGCCTTGCTCGGTTTGCTTCTGTGAAGTATTCTCACTGCATGAAGAACATCACCAACAAATACATGCACTTGACGAATTACAGCATTAACAAGAAGAATCAGGATTACCAGTCAAATTCTGATGAAAACGCCTGCCAGGGCCACAAATGGTGAGTTTTAAAGAGTCTTAACTTATTGTCCATGGAGCTATCTCAATTTCTGCTGTTTGTGTTCAGTTTTTTAGAGATGCTTGCTTGCTTGCAAGCGGCATCTCTATTGTGGGAGGATGGCTCTGAAACTTATGACAACTGCCATGGCATACTGTTTCATCTCTGTCACTAAAACTTTGCATACAGTCTCAATAGAATTTTATCTTGCTTTGATAAACTTTTGGTGTCTTTCTGAGATGAAGAAATTAATAAAGAAAACAAACAGGCTGAGTTTCTGCAGGTCAAAGGTCAATCACCAAAAGTAGGTCACAGGCCAGATACCCTCCAGCAGGTCTCACATGCCAGCTACCCTCTGCAGGTCTCACATGCCAGATACCCTTGTGCAGGTGACAGGCAGAGGGGTAGATACTATCATGGCCAGTCTATCTACAAGCATCTCTTAAAGTGCTTGCACGTTATTTTTTTGCTCTATGTGTAAAATTGTTATAGTCTTTTAAATCCGAGGCTATGAATTTGCTGATGTTATACATAGATTCCTTTGGAGATAATATCATGATTATTGTTTTGCATTAATTGTGAATTGTTTCTGGTCCTCTCTCTCTCTCTCATTTTAAGCATCTTGTTTAAGACCTGTGATAATTCTCAAATCTTTTCTCAGGACGTTAAAGACGTTGTGGCAGTACATGAGGAGAAGAGGGGTTGACACAAGAAAAGTCTGGGAGAGCATGTTGGACCTGATAGTCAAGACCATTATTACGTAAGATACAGTTATGCAGCCATAACCGGCTTTCGACCGCCTGCATTATCCATACCTCTTCACATATTTGAAATATCTCTGACATGCCTGCACAGACAATACGGTATTATACCTGAGTGTTGGCTTGTTCCTGGATATTAGGCATCTTTAGCTTTCAGTTTCTGTACATAACTTTTTCAGGTCTGAATCCTGCGTGAACAGTTTAGTGAAGTCCAATGTGCACAGGCGCTACTCTTGCCATGAACTGTTTGGGTTTGACATCATGCTGGATGAGACGCTCAAGCCGTGGATCATTGAGGTCAACATATCACCCAGGTAATCAAATATATCCTTTCCATTAGTCCAAGAACTTGTGATACCATTGATATGCAACATGAATGCCTGTAACTAATACTGATTTTCAGTAGTGATTCTTTTCTGTAGTTGGAGACTTTAAAATTGCTGCAATTTCGGTATGACAAAAAAGCTCCCAAAGTCATGATGATTTGTGTTTTCAGCTTGCACTCCAACTCCTCCCTGGACATTGCCGTCAAAGGCGGGATGATCGCTGATTTGCTGAACATCGCTGGTTTCACGATTCCTGACAAGAAGGATGTCCAGTTGCATTCAGCCCCAAAAACTAGGTAGGCTGTGTCTTGAATACCAAATTTTAATTTTACAACAGAGATCAACTTTTTAAAAAAATGTTTGAAATACGGGTTTCTTATCTCTTTTGCCGCATTATCATCCTCAACCTGTTGCTGTTAGAATTTTTGTTTTATAACAAAATTTTAAATTTCAAAAAATAATTTCATCACTTTGTGCCCGAACAGTGACAAAGAGGACTCTTTCCCTGGAGTCAACATTGACCCAAGACTGTATCCAACGCAACTGGCTGCAGACGAGAAGGCCAAGCATTGTTACTACTGTCAGCGGTCTAGAGATGAGGTGGGTAGTCTGTATACTTCGATATATATATCTAGATTTTGTGGTTTGTTGAAGTCTAAATTGCTGTAGATAGTAAGATTATAATGAGTCTCTACAAAAAAAGCATCTTCCTTAAAATTCTTGTTGTGTTTAATTATTCGAAATGCCTGACATATATTTCTCTAAAAAAGTTGTGTATTTCTCTTGAATCAGGTTGCTATGGCCACCATCTTTGATGTCCTTACCCCAGACGACCTGAGAATCCTCACGGAATCCATAAACGAAGACAGTCGCAAGGGAGACTTTGTGCGAGTCTTTCCGTCTCCCACTTCCCACAGGTACCACAGGTTCTTCGAGCACCCTCGTTACTACAACTTGCTTCTGGACCAGTGGATTGCCCAGTTTGGCAACGTGGAGAGTGAAGGTATGTGTTGTACGGTGCAGTAAAAATAAAATGATACATAACATTGGAGGTTTCAGGAGAATTTCTGACTTAAAATAAATTCTTCATGTTGGTGGTTCAATTTCGATTGAAATAATGTTATTTCAATGAACTTTCAGGTATTTATTTATTGGATGGGCTGTGCAAGAAAGGAATTCACTTGGAAAACCCTACGTCGGATCCAAAACATCAGGTATGCATCTATAGATACATAAAATTCAGGATCAGTACTTCGGAAGTCTTTTGATTATTTCTGAAAATTTTCCAAAAGTAAATCTGAACTGTTTTTGGCTTCTGTTGGCCTACTTATCTATTACATCCACTTATAATATTTATCTGTTTCAGTGGAACCAGCCTCATGATCGAAGAGTGGTTAGTGCTCCTGGCCCTCCCAAATATGGGTATGTCACATTTTGTTATATAAATATTACCAATCCTATTAACCATATTAACCATATTATTCCATATTTTAAACAGTTTATAAACACATTTACCTGCCTAATTAGAATATTTTGTAAGAAACTCGGAACTCTACTGCAAAAGTTTACATAGTAATCAAACAAAAGTTTACATGCTAATCAAATTGTGGTTAAAATTGTTGTTGGTGTTAATTTAGCCTAATTATTCTATCTTTACACAGTCTACAGGGAGGTTATATCTTTGAGATTTTTGCTTTGGTAAAGGTATATTTATAAGAGTACTTAGAATTTCATGAATTGAGTGCATGTTTTATTTATATGAATAAACAATAACATGCGCATGGGATACGGTCACAGTCACACCTATTAAAGTATAAAGAAAATGTTGAACAAGGTTTTCAAAAATTATATCACTGAGTCCTTTCATCACCTTACAATAAAATGATACATCTTTTCACATTATTTACATGCAAGCGGCATCCGTTTTCAAAACATCTACTTATTTCTGAATAAACAGGCTATTATGATCAAATGTTTATTATATACGCATGGGGATTAATATCAGGATTTTATCCAAATCACCTCAACACATGTTAGATAAATTTCACAAAATGGTCAGAAATACAATTGGTACATTTAAATCTGTGCAGCTTAGCGTTTGAAAAAAATTATAATCCCTTTCATTTGAATATTATGTACTTTAAGCTATCAAATAATATTTGCATGGGATGTAGAATTCTAAATAACTCCATATTTCTAAATATGTTGAAATTTACAACATGAAAACAAAATTGCAATATTCTTTGTTTGTTTTTTTCTATATATATGCTGCTGGAATATTTCTAGAAATATTTAAATGACCGCGAATATGTGAAGATTAACATGTAAAAAAATGTTTTTTATTTTTTTAAAAAAGAGAAATTTATGTCACTTTTTGTTTGTAATGATGACAAAGCAATGACTGTTTTCATGCAATTAACCTTATGGAGGTCAACTTTTTTACCACAAATGTGCAACATTTCATTTCTTAGTTTGGCCTTCTACCTGGCAATGGCAGGAGCTTAGCTTCCGAGGGGCTTCGCTTACTATGTTATTGGCTGGTGTCAGTTGTGTATTTTAAATAGAACCAGGTCATTTCCTGATTGTTTGCATAGAGGCTAATAACTAATCTAATCTGGAGTTGTTATATTTCCTTTTGCAGTGCTTCTTCAAATCTGCCGTCGCTGCGAAAGGCGAGGCTGATGAAGGCGAATGGATCTCGGAGCTGGCATGGATCTGGTACTCAATTGTCCACCAAGAAGAAGAAGAAGAAGGTGAAGAATAAATTGGCCAAACACAAAGAGGAAGAAGAAGCTGAAGAAGACAGTGAAGGAAACTGAAAACGAGAAGAACGAGGAGACATTCTGGAAGTGCAAATGATCTGAGACTTACTCCTATAATTGGTGGAGTAACTTCAGGAGTTACTTTGTGTTATAGCTAGTCATCTGGAAACACTCTTTCTGGAGTGATAATAATGCAAGGGTGACTTTGTGCGAGTTTTTAAACATTATTCCGGCCAAGGAACTCCTGTCTTAACTGTGGCCCAAAGAGCATGGTTGACCGATGCTGATCGATAAAGTAAGCTGTCGTTCCGTGCTGGGCTAAGTTGATTGAATTTGAGCTGATAGGGCCCAGTCAGAGCTGGGTTACGAAGTGCCATAAGTTATGTACAAGATATGAATCCAAAAGATATGTGTGGACATTTCCAGAAAGCTGTGATATTGAGGCAAATGTTGGAATAGGCTTTGTGAAGCTCTGTGATTTGCTGAGTTTTCCACCAGGTGGTTATATCATACATACATGTATGGATGGAAAATGGGCGCATATATGACAATTAAGCTGCTTTATAAGCTTTCCCTGATGTACGCATGCTTGCTTAAGTGATACTCATTGTTGCATAATATTGCGTCTGTGATTGTTTATTGTTGGAACATCCATCTCTGTGAGATGACTTGATATAAAATGCCATATGATGGTAAAAGTTCTGTTATATTAATGCTGTTAGTTGAAGGATATTGTAAACTTGTGTTGTTCAGTACATACGTATAATTTATACATATTTTACTATTTCCATGTTTTCCTACATACCAAAGACTAGACTTAATTCCCATGATATGAGCATTTCTGTGATATTTAATAAATTCCAGGTGTAATTATTGCCACATGATTGTCATTCGATTTTTTTTGTCAAATATTAAGAAAATACTCTGAAGAAATGTTGACATTAGTTGGTCAGTCACAAACGCATGTGTCTCTGGTCTAGCTGATCTTCAATAGTCTCCTATAGGAAACTGATAGGTCTTTAGATTTTTTTATCCAAAAGTAGAAATCTTTGAATTTATATCTGACTGGCCTGGTGGTTAAGGAACAGTCATTGGTTTCGTATTTTTTGGATTGATTCTAGCTCATATGAAGCTCATTTTATGGACATCACGCTCAAAATTCACAACCAGATTTATCTATCAAGATTTCGCTGATGCCTCTGTGTGTATGCCAATAGTAAGCATTAAGCCAGATGGGCAAATGCTTTAAGGCTACAGATTGAAAAAAAGAATTGGCATTTTCATTCCTTTTATAAATCACATTCCTACTCAGCAGAATGCCTTTCACTTCTAAACAGGATGTTTAATAGTTTAAGAGGCCTTTGAAGATGTAGCCTGCTCCCCATGTTTGCAAAATGAGGTGGCTACAAGTAAGCCTGATGCATGTTACACTTCATTACTGGGTGCTGCTCATTTCCAGGTTACAATTCAAAGTTGCATAGCAATTATTCTGTAACGTTTGCCAACAATATAACAGCTCACTAATAGACATAATCCTATCAGTAAATTCACACATAAGACAGTGGTATCACCGTACCATTATCTCCCCAAAGGCACAACGACATATACAAAATCTTGATTTATATATAAATTTATTGCAATGCAGTAAACACTGAAAAATCATTCAGTACAAGAACATAATGGTGTAAAGTTGATGAATTGAAGCCAAATAAATACAAGACTGCACCCCACTGCACAGGATGCTATTATATTAATAATTCACGACCGACAACTTTTATGAGCAGCAAAAAATAGTAAGAGAACTTGGTTATTTAACATTTGTTTAGGCAATGGTATTTTCATAATCAATACATTATGTGGAACTCAATACACTATGGCAGTGTAAAAAACGAACATGGTACATGAACGAGTATCATGTTTAATTAAATTTTATGATACATAGAAATATACGTATATAAATAATTTGTGCAAGAGGAAAAGCCTCGACGATCACAAACTTGCAGAATGTACTATGTACGTAAAAGCATCAATTTATCAAAAGCTTCTAAAACACTTAGCAAAAGAGAGAAGTACACATAGAATGTTAGATGGTGCTGCACTCTAGTGGTAGAATAGTTTTAAAACTAACCCCATATTGCTGCTTATTCAATATCCAGTGTATAAAAAGCATTAACAGTTTTATTGCACCTTGTAAACTGCTAAATTGTATACAAAATTCAGTCTTATCTGCTCATATTCACCTGTATCATTATATCATATAAATAGGTCCATGATAATCGTATTAATTTATTACGCCAATCACACATTGCTTACGTTTGATTAGTATCAAATAAATATCGGATTTCTGTAAAAGTATAACAGTCCTTCGTTTTACCAATCAGGTCATAACATATATTTAGTGTTCAAGAAACATAAGAAGGCCAAGCCTGTAGAGTCCATATTAAAACGCAATACAAAGTCGTACAAAACACAATCAGTGTATATCAATCATATAAGTTAATAATGTACGTAGGTATTTATACAAAAATGGTCCGCGATTTACGAGAGTAGAGTTCTCCATCGTTGGCATTAATACTGGGTTATGAATTGTGAGTGCGTGTATTTTTGGTAGCATCTACAAAGGCTTTTGCATGCGTGCTTCCAGCTCGGCTCGTTTGCTCATTTTGTCCATGTGGTCAATGGAGTAAGCCATCCTGAGTTCTTCACGCAATATTTGTGAGGCCTGAGCCAAGTCCCTCGACTGAAAACAAAATAAATGCAAAACTTCAGCTAAATGCACAATCATATTTGGCATGAAGCCCACCAATTATGTTAAAATTAAAGGAAGAACAAGGGGACACACATAACTACAAGTCGTTCAAAGTTTTGGTATCTTTAAAAATTTAGAGTTGCAAAGCAACTTTAGAGCTATAAAGCAATAAAGCACGAGATAAACTGGAAAATTGCCATAGTTCCATTCTACCAGAGATACAAATCACTGAATGATTATTTAAACCTGCAAGTTAATTTTTCGTCAAAATGACCACACTCACCTCTTTGAGTAATTCTTCCTTCTCAATTGCGATCATTTTACTTCGAGCATCCTTCATCGCAATTGTTGCTTCCACGTCATTTTTCCATTCATCCTCTTGCTCAAGTAATCTAAAATATCAAATTACTTTTAGTATTGCATCTTCTCTTATCTGCTGAATACTCTTAAGATCCCTCCAAAAATATTGAGTTGAAACTTGAAAGTGATGAATTACATCATATTTTAAGGATATCAGACTCTTAAAACATGTCTTTAACACTCAAAGCTCACACTCTTTCTTCAAAATAATTTCATTTTTTCATTACTCACAGACACTTCCCAATCATTTAATACTGCCTTACTGCAATTTCAACAAGAATGAGTTTCTACAACACGATGGAAAAACGTTGCAAATGTGGCTGATCTGATTGGTGTAGAGACTGGATGACATATTTAATCAGAAAATTTTTTGCCACCGCTCTTGTCTATCGTCCAGACCTCCAGTGAGCCGAGGCAGTATGAGCAGCCATGGCCACTTAAGTCGAAGTTACCAAACAGTTTTACCATCCGGACTACTAAAGGCCAGTATATGTTAATTTTTTCTCTCTCAGCTGGATCGACCAACAAATACTTGTACTAAGATACCAAATCCGTCCAGAACTGGCGAGCTGAGGCAGTATGAGCAGCCACGGCCGTCCCACCGTACTGTACATACTGTACAAACTGTATATAGTGTATATAATTTATATTGACTCTTCTTCCGTCCACAAACACTATTTGACATTTTTCCGTCCACCTGCGCACGTACTATTTAACTTTTCAACAGCAGTGATCTGAACATAGAGGTCAACGACCTGCGTTCAGCTTATTTCTTAACATTTCTTAACATTTCTTAACATAGCATAAATCTAATTTTAATACCTTGAAAACGTATATCAAAGCAACTGACGTGTGTGGTGATGGTATAGTAGCTGTTAGTTGTCACCTGCTCTAATCTTATCAACTGACAAAACTCTGCAGCTCACTGAAGTGGAATACTGCATTTTCATTCTTTCTACGTTCAACTAAGAGATTTGGAGGACGTTTCAATGCTTATGGGCCAAACAGAGAAGCTGAAAATACTACGTGGACACTGAGAAAACTAGACAAAGAAACTCATACTTAATGAATCTGCAGTAACATGTCTACTGAAGGAATGCCAGTGTTAGCAGTATATTCAAGGGTTTTGTACCTTTGCATATTTTCTTGCTGCAGTCGTTTCTTGTATCTCAGATCTTCAGCTGCTTTCGCTCTCTTCTCCTCCAACTGACGTCGCGTTTGTTCTTTGGCTTTCTCGTCCATCTACAATTCAATTTATGAAATTTAGACACCAAATTTCAACCAAAAATAAGCTGTGGATATACATTTTTTGTTTGACTGTTGTGCTGAACTTCCAAAGGTCAGAATTAGGTTACATAGTTAGTAGCTATATATTGCAATACAAATATATATGTGAAAAGTATGATGTATGAAAGAAAATGAAAACTATTGTTAGAAAATTATTTTAAATGGGGAAAAATTTTACATAAATTTTATATAGTAAAATAGCAACCTTCCAATTTCAATAATACCAAGAATTATTGCCTTTAGTAATTGAAAAGAAACTCAAAATATCCAGAAATAAAATTAGATAATATCGCACCATCTTTCTGTAATTCTGCAGCTCCGCATGCCAGTTGCTCATCTCATCCTGCATCCGTTTCTGGTTTTGTCTCGACAGCTCAAGTCTTTGCTCAAGGTCCGTCCTGAAAATCCACATGAAATATTTAGAAAAATTTTAAAAATCTAGTCAGGGAAACAAATTTCATAATCAAGAATATAATCGTGGCTTAAAATAAATCATAAATTAATTTGAACAGTTTTACTTCTTTGGGCGACAAAATTTTGATTTTGTGACAACTTTAATTGTGATATGAATATGATGTAGATATGTTTATCACTTACTTCCAGTTACTGGATGGAGAGTATAAATATTTTAAAACACGAAAAAATTTTGAACGAAACTAAAATCCCACTTCAAAACAATCAAAACAATTAAAATACAGTATAATTATTAAATAAACCCAAGTGTTGAACTATGTTAGGAATCAAATTGGTGCGCTGTACATGTTAATATGTTTTTATGTGCTACTGGTGATAAACAGTGCATTATTATGTCAATTGAGGTTACCTCTACGAGAGAAGTTACCTAAATTGAGATACATGATAGTACTTAAAAATCTTGCAGGTATAAATTTTAAATAGGTATAAATTTTCAACTTAACAGGAAATTTTAATGAAACAGAACATGCCTTATGAGATAACAGGCAACGAAAATAGTGCAAAAATTTAACTCTAGCTGTTAAACTTTGCAGTGCAAGCATAAAATGAAACTGTGCATGATGTTTTAGTGTACACTTGCTTAATATTTAATCCTAATTTTTAAATATTCTTAAAACTATTGTGAGGTGTGCATCTTAAGCCTAAAACCATACCGAAACATTTTACACTGATCACCAGAAGTATTTCCTTAGCTGGGTGGCTCAACTGACTTGGTATGGCTACTGTTAGGTGAATGCTAAGCATGTACATACATGGATTGTTTGGCATCAGCTAACCTACGCTCCTGGCGTGCTTGCAGATTGGTTTCTGCAATCGCCATTTTCTGATCCAAGGCGGCTGCTAGTTGCTCCTGCTCCTCTCTGGAAATAGAGAACAAAAATTCAATTTTAAAAACCAAGAAAAATACTAAAAGGATTTACCTGCATTTAGGCTACGTTCTTGTGCTATACATTCCAAAATTTAAAAGAAATCTTGCATGACCCGTCAACATGATAAAATTCATTTACTTGAAAGTTTTAAAGAAATTTTCCTTCAATGTGATAAGTACCTATTCACTCAGAATTCCTTCATTACTCAAAAAATGTCCCAAAAATAAACAATACTCTCACTTTGTACTTCAGGTAATTTGCCAAGCAGTCTGACAGTTTTTAATACCGAACAATAACGCAACACAGGTTCTCAGTAATTTTTCCTGCTAATTTGTGAATCACAACACGCAATCTTGAGCACTTACTCAGATTGCTTTCGTATCTGATGTAGTTTTTCCTCCTGCTTCTTTTTCACGTAGTATGATTTCATCTTTCTTTGCTGAAAAACAAAAATGGCAAGATTCAAGCACAAGTCAACACACATTAGATCAAATTTTCCGCAAGAAAAGACAGCAAATTTGCGCTGGCTTCCAAGAAGAGATCCCTCACCTTTGAATCTTCCTTTTCTTTTGCCTCCTTCAGTTTCTCTGCCCTCCTCAGGTCTTGTTCTAATTTAGCTTTGATTTGACTATTCATTAACGCCTTTTCTCTCTCCTGTTCTGCCAGCCGTTGTTCCTGAGATTTTTTTCTTTCCAGATTGGCTCTTTTCTTTTCTAAGGCTTTCCTCTCCTGCGTTATATAAAATAATTCATAAATAACAATCGATAATCAAAACATTTAGAGCCAGATGGCTGCTTGATACTTTTTTTATTTTCAAATTTTTTTTGTATGGTATGTAATACAATGTATGTTTAGCAGAAATGTGCATTAAAAATTGTATGACGAACATTAAAATCAAATCTGAAAAAACAATAAGATATCATGCACAGAATTAATCCTAAGCCAACACTTACACGTTCCAGCATGACTCGGGAAACTGAATTGGGTGTTTTATCACAGGATTTTGCATCTTCCACCTCGCTCTTCCTTGGCGTTCGATTGCTACTTGAGTCTGTCGTTGACAATAACTGAAACAGGACAAAGAAGTAAATAATACAAGACATAATAAATCAATGAAATTGCATCTTTAATATCTCTTACACCATTCAGGCTCCCCCCAAAGAATAATAATCAACAAGCAGAAACAGCCTATCATATCCATGTTAACGAGTGTGCTACAAATCTCAGCCAATTCAATTACAGGACTCTTCAAAGGAATTGAGACAGATTTACAGACCTTCACACCAGATTTAAATTGCGTAATGATGCAGACTTATATATCTTTTGTAAAAACAGCTTAAATTTGAGGTATTAAATTGCAAAGTATAAAACTACAAATGACAATAGTTCATTTCCAATGACAAAGTATTTTTTACAACAGAATTGAAGGACTACCGAGCCGAGCAGCTAGGGCAATCATAGCGAAAAAAAGCAGAAATGGCCATATGATTTTTTAAAAAAATGCATTTTTTAAGACTAATTTATACAGGCCAAAATCAAGGACTTCTCAGATTTAAGGACTTTTGAAGGACCTGTGTCCTGTGGGAACCATGGCAAGTAATTGAGAGTTCTTCAGATTTTCAGATTGAGCAGCTTGGACTAAAATGTAGTGTCATTGTAGTGTCATTGCATTGTTATTGCATAGTCATTGCATTGTCATAGCTAATCTGCGTAGGATTTTCAAAAAGTTAGGTTCACAAATAAGGGTCTCTATTTGATGTTTGTCTCATAGAAATGTATAAGCAGGGACCATTGAACCGTCCAAAATCAATTATGTAGTTGGCCTAAACAAAATGAAAGGAGCACCTACCCTGGTTCGGTCTCTGATTCTGGGTTGGGACTTAGATCGTGGTTCTGAGTATGATGATCTTCGTGATGAGGATTCAGATCGCGCCTTCAGAGATCTCACTTTCTCCTCCTCCCAGGCCATCTGAGCCGTCTCCCGCAGCTGCTGCTGGCGCTGGGCCTCCTCCCGCTTCTTCATCATCAGTTCAAGGATGCGCTGGTCCTGAATAAGTAGAATTATAGACATGTCACATTTTCTCCAACATGTAAGGCCATAGCAATTTTCAGATGCTTGAAGAATTTGCTTGTCACAAGGTCCATGTTAATTACAAGCTTTATTTGAAAACTGCCAAGCCTTTCAAAATTACATATACTTTTAGGGCCACCGACAATTTTTAACCAAATTTGACAAGTTATTTTGAGAAACTTCAAAATACTGTATTCAATGACAATTCACAATACGCAGAAATTCTGAAAAGTTTTAGTGTTCCTTTAAATTCAAGTAAGAGAAAAACAAAAAGTATAAGTGACATAATTGTAATTTTGTTTAAGTTTGTGAATCTTAATTCCAAAAGTTAGTTTACCTTAGCATTGACTCTGGCCCCTGTAGCAGAGCGCAATTTGCTTCGCATTGATGAGTCTGTGATGGGCTTTGCCTCTGACCACAATGATGATCGTCTCGACATGCCCGTATTTGCCGACGAAGACATAGACAAGTCTGACGTTGACCTCCTTTTGACCTCCCCATCACTGTACGCCCCGCTGTTGACCTCTTCTCCATCTGGGTCCTCTCTGTGGGCTTTACCTTGCTGTTTCTTCCTGAAAAAGATAAATAACACTTTGATGAGTTCAATGAAGATCAAGTTAAACTGCTAAAACAAAACAGAAGTGAGTCGGTTTCCAAATGCAAGTTTTGGCAGGTGAGGCTACGACATGAAGTGAATTATCAAGAGAAAACTGCCTCTCTGGCAGTCTCTGCACAGACCATTTAATTTGACTCATAGACCAATCAGTAGTTTGGTGCAAAAATGAAAAGAAAATACCATGAAGCATCTTCGACATCTATTGCAATCTCTTTCAAAACAAACGGAGAGATGGAACTTACAAATCTATATTTCATTCATTATGTAACAGTGCATATTTTTCCCTTACAAGACATTTTTGGAGTATGTGAACCAACAAAGAATATACAAAAAACTGGGACAACTTGAAAGGCCACAGTACTCTATCTTGAAGCCGCACGAAGGTAGAAAGTTAACAAGAACATCAATAGCCCTCAAATCAGACAACAAAGCACCAGGCTCCAGCAATTCCATTGTGAAAGAAAGTAAATAGAGTAGAAAAATATAAGTACTGAGGGCAGCGAGGCAATTTTCAGTCGTCAAAAAGGTCAGTGACACCGTGAAATATGGCAATTGCAGGGTAAAGAGAGACTCGGAAAGAATCACGGGCGACCAATTTCCATCGCATAAACCCTTTCTTTGGCACCTCCGCACCTTAAAGGATAACAATTACACCCATCATAAATAATCATGCACCCGGGGTTATACAACTTTATGCATTTACAAATAAAGGATGAGAAATATTTGCCAAACTGACAAGTTAAGACGAGATGATTACCAATCCCCTAAATGTGACTAGCATAATCATGATAATGTATGGATGTGTATCATGACCATACAAAAGCCATGACTGCTAAACCTGACAATTAGCATGAGCAAGTAATGGATCTAAATTTGGACAAAATCATCTGAGCTGAACATGAGGAGACATGAACAGGCATGCTTACACAAGATTCACACGTCAACAGTGATATACTGCAGTCGATCCATACAATATAGTCTTGATAGCTAAGAGCTTACTTGCAATGTCCCTGCTTCGTAAGACCACCCTGAGGCAATGATGTGGTCTTTCTTGGGGGTTTGGCAACTATGGCAGTGACCATGGAGTCTGTTTGAGGTCTGTTTTCAACATGAAATGTTTTATTTGAGATGGTCAAAGGGTTTTATTTGAGATGGTCTTAGGTGTAACTTTTTCAGTTCACTTGGCAATGTTGGTGATAAGGTGAAGTGGTCTTATATGAGGGTGTCTCTTTTGAGGTCCATTTCAATGTAAAACACTGCTTATAGAGAGTGCAAAAGAGGCACCCCATCAGGAGGTTGTCTTCCAATGGGGTCTGGAGAGTTGCATACTACAAGGACCTGGATCACTATACCACTACACCTGAACGGTTGTATAACTAACATTGAATCTGAGGCACCTAACTCAATTCGGTGCACTATTCCATGTTTTCTGTGTATTCAGTGGGTCATCTTCTGCAAACATGTTGTTGACAATGTTGTTGCCATAAGGGTATATTCAATGAATCTGGTTAAAAGTAGTTTATGCATGCAACGGTACATAAATTCTGATAACTGCACAGAACTACATACTACACGAATACATTGGATACATATATATGTCTGAATTTGAATAAACCATACATTTGGGATATATCCATGGTCTATTTGCAGCACTTTGGAATTCCCTGCTTCTACAATGTATGTCTCAATATAAAGGAAAAGCTACAAGAAATGGCCCAATGCCGACCATCTAGATTAAAGTTTATCCTGATCTAGCTCAATCAGTGGGTGGATCAATCTGGAAAAATATTTGTTATTTCAATTTCTACTGCAACTAAGGACTGATGTACATTGTTCAGCAAGGTTCATGATTCAGTTATTGTTGCATGTTCACAATATATTTTTATCATATGTGCACTGGTTAAAGTACTTTCCCTGAAGAGCCGATGAAAAATACATTGCATGACTCTCCCTCTTTTTCCTTCATCAAGCTCATACAATGGGCATGCATGTTTGGAAATAACAACATGAGACCTGAAGCTGAAGGGACATCAACTCAAATGGATAGTTATTTCCGCCATGATTCACAAATGTGGAAAAGTAGAATAACTGGTGTTATAAAGTGCACGGGAGGCTGGTGACAGTTGTCCCGACAAACTACTACAAGTTTACTCTTTACTGATGCAGCTACAAGGGATACAGGCTTGGCATACCAGGGCAGCATCAAACAACATTTTTTCAATGTTTTAGAACATTTTGATGAGAGAGATAGCATGCATGGCTTGGTGAAAATATAATTATCTCAAGTGGAAATTGTAATGACTTCTAAAGCTCTGTAGATTTCATAAGCAAGAACAAATACATCCAGAGATTTTGGGACATTCGCCAACATACATGAAGCTAGCACATGGACGTATTACATGTGTGCATTTTTTCCTGATTTGAGCAAATATATTTGACAATAAATCACTGATAGCTGGGCGACAAAAATAATATATGAAGGTCATAAAGCGGACTAGTAAATAGATGAATGACATGGAATGTAACAAAAATCAGAACAAATTGAGAGGGAATTACATGGCAAATAGGAATAGGACAATGGCAATAGTGCAGCGAAATGGCAGTGGTGTAAATAGCATGTGCCAAGTACTCTAAATGGCACTGGAGGCAGAATCAAGTTAATACAATGGTCCCTGTAATATGCAACTGTGACAACAGAGTTTCGAAACACCACACCGTGATACAAGACTGAGTTTTCTTCGATAACTAAATTTTTAGCCGAGTAATCACACTAAAGGCTTCCATTTAGTCTCATTTGCCATTTTGATGACTTCTTTCTGAGTAAATATTGTACACGACACAAAGAAAAGGTCAAATCTGCATAAAAGACCACTTTAGGAGAGCAGAAGAGGGTGGACTCTTATCGAGGAAGCAAAAATCTATATTAAGCAGCCACGAAAACTCAAAAGGCACCTGAGACACAAGTGGGGATTTAGAGTATGGAATGTATTTGCCTTTCAAAAGTCATTCTTTGCCAATCTTTGGTCTCTGAATGGCCACTCAATGGTAATTCACTGGCAACTAAGTAGTCACAGGGGTCACTCTGGGGTGTATATGCCACTCTGACCTAGAGTAGGACAATAGTCACTTAGCAAAGGTGAAATGAGCCTCCAGCTCATGCCAGGCAAGACAGACCCTTGAGGTAGAAAATAACCCAGAAAAGCTCAGGTGATCCAGGCTGCAACTCAAGGCCAGGGTTGTCAGTTTACTTTATTTTCCCAAAAGCTGAAAAGGACTCCACTTGAGGTGCTCATTGTGAGAAAAATACCTCAGGCTGAGTAAGGCTGACATGGGCTGTAGTGGTGTAGTACAGCTTTACATATCTTCACCCAAGGTCTAATCCTAGCTCTCACCAACTAAACAAGTGATGTTCATCTATGAATTTCACACTTTTGTGCCAGTCTGAACAATGTACTAAAGTCCACGTTGACATCAACATACAGTGTGCACTAACAAGTTCCCATGATGTTTATAATACCAGCACGTACACGTTATATTTCATATAATTTAACATGTAGAGAACAAAAAGGTAAATTAGCCCTATAGTCAGTTACTGTCAGCATGTAATTTCGTCACAAACAAATTTTAATATGCATTATAATGACTGGGCATTTCAGGGTCTTTTTAAGCAATTGCCAGTGGCTGCTAAACTAATTCACATGTTGCAAAATTGGAAAAAACATTTAACTGAATTTAACTTCCTTCAAATCAGGAGAGACATATTTCAGTGCAGATAGAAATCTGTAATAAAATGCTGCAGGATGGTCTGAAGTCCCTATTTACTTCAAATTCTTCGAAAGGAACCGGTGCAAGTCTCCATATAATTATGTGCCACAACTAAACCTCACTTCTTTGATGCCCTGACGGAATGTGACCACTGACTAATTGAATTACATAAACTGACATCACAACAAAATGACAAGCAGAATAATTGAGAAATAATGAGAGATATGGACCTTTGCTAGAAATCTGGTGACCTCTATCTGCATGACCTTATTATTTGGCACAGGGATGAATTCTGCCAGAGGATATTTAGCCCATTCAGTGCCATGGGACTCAAGGCAAATAACCTGATGATAAATGGCACTTGGTCTTGCTATTTCGACTAAACAGTGCAGAAAAGAAACCTCACAGCGGTGACAGTACTGCAAACATCATGCTAAGATCAAATATACCACACGAATGTATGGTAGAATAAAAGTTGTGCAATTATTTTTGGGCCACACAGCAAGTTCTGCAAAGATTCCCATTGATATATTTACACAATATACATAATTATAATATTGTACACATACTTTTTGTGACATGCTTTCCACATGGAAATGAGTTATCAATCAAATGACTCATTTATTCTCAGCAAACATCCTCAGTTCTTTGTTTGGTCTGTGCAATGTGCATGTATCTTGGGCAAACAGGGATCATAAACTCAAAGTTATTGCAGCTAAAATAACGTCATTAGTTCTTCATACCAACAAGGATCTTGTGTGGTCATTTTTTACCAAGATAGTTTGCCTAGCTGACCAGTCATAAGCAAGTTATCCCTCCCACAATCGTTTTAGTGACCAATAATGGTTATTGGAGTCAATAATTCCTGGCCACAAAAACAATTACTTCATGTGACTGCCATTGACGGACAATGTTGCCAAAACACCTACTTGCACATGGGCTATTTGGCTATTGATAATCAGATAACCAGGGGATGACAACACTAACCCAAACAGACAAGACAGAGGAACCAGGTGCCAAAACTGACCTTGGTCCAGTGCTGGGTCAAGCTGCCAAGAGTCCATTCACAATTTCGGGCTAAATGGATTGTGGGGTATATACCTGTATAAATAGAACTATTAGAGTTGTAAACCAAGATAAATGGTGATCAAATAAGGTAGAGCAGCGTGTCCATGCCACTGCAGAATGTACAGGTTGGAGAGTGCGTGATAAAAGATCATCAGGACATATCAGGACATATTCACATCAGAGAATAAGAGAGAGGGGGGGGGGCAGAATACTGTGTGTGGAGGGAAACGGTGGTTTGGGGAGAAAAGTGCTGGAGGCAAAAAGACCTGGCAGACAGTCAAGAGTAAGGACAGAGTGAGGATAGAGAGAGGACAGAGCAACACACTGCCTCAGGAGCACGACCATCCATGCAACTGCAGGTCTCCCTGCCCACCTGTGCTGCAATATGGTCACTAACAACCCAAATATAATGTAAATAGGGCAGAAATCACTGCCACCCTTCTACTGCTGCAAAAACACACCACCATGCATCATGTCAATATTGTTGAGCTACCTATAATGCTAAACAAACATAAAGACATCAGCATGGCAGCCAATTGATCCTGCCATCTCTGCATGTAAGGGAATTGGCAAAGGGTCTTGTTTACTAATACCAGAACAACCTGAAGCTAAATGTCCCACCTGCATCCTATTACTGTTAGATTTCTTCATTTTGGAGAACAACAATATTCTACTGTGTACCATACAAACACCTAAGAGCACCTAAAGAACACCTCTTGCCCAGATGACAAACAATGGCACCTTGATGACAAATGCCTCACTCACATAATGGAGCATCTTTTGTCTTTTTGTTTTCTGAACTCGAAATCATGTATAATGGCCATGGATGACACAATACACAGCACCTTAGGCAGTCACTCATTGGGATCCCAGTCCTCCCTCACCCAAGGATATGTCTCACATGAATTACATATTCATCAAAGTCCTTTTTCAAAGATGTCAAACAGTATGATTCAGTCATTCACTAGATATGAACTTTTCACTGCACAGTGTGCATGTACTACAACAACAAAGCAGGACATGTATGGAAAACCACAAGCATGCAGTATAGCATTGATGTAAGAGCAAAAAGTCTAAATATTCAATCTTTGCTCAGGTCTGACAGCTTAAGCATTTTAATTCAAGCAGCATAGGGGTAAGATCATATATAGTATACATCAAGAAGGTGGTATTGGATATGCACTGTGACAGCTATGACCTAAAATGCCACACATTTCCCCCATATAAAAACAGCAGTCAGGCTGAAGCACTAGGCAGACATGTAAACGACAGGAATTAATTGGCAATAAAACTACAAAAGCGGTCAGATGGAACTGGGCTTTTTTGGTCCTCATTCATTCACTGAAAGGGCAATGAACAGTTAGTAGAGCAGCCTAGAGCAGCCCTAGGAGCAGGCCCTGCAGGGTGTCAATGGAGACTTATTCACTTAAGCATTTCATTGCGGATGACAGCAGAAAGAGAAGACAGCCAATATTGTGAAAAAGATTGAATAAGGAGTCAAAGGCACCTGTGTTGTTTTATGGCTGTCACTTCTGTCATAACCAGGCTGACACAGAAATGATCTGTGTGCTGAATACATTTGAATAATACAATCCCATATTTACCTCATGCAGTGCCACCCTAAAGTAACACAGAACTAAGCAGGGTAGCCAGGCATAGCAAGGATAGCTCCAAAACACATACAAGAAAAGTGACACCCATTTTAGGAGCAATTTCATCTCATATTTGGCAGGGATGTTTCCATTCATCCTGCTACATATATTAAATCACGAACATTGTACACAGCTGAGCTGGTGTAGTGTTAACTTTACATGATCACAACTTAGGCATGACTATTTCCAGTTCCAATTTACACCAACCAGTGGATGAGTTGTGACTGGTGCAAAAATAATTTGCAAGTGTATTGTGTAAAATGGCTAGGACCCCCTGTGATGTTAGTGCAGACAAGTTTTGACTCAACTCCTGAGCAGTCTGATATATCTTTGCGGAGGAGAAATAGGTAGGGGTAGGAAGGTCGCCACTCAGCTATTGCTAGAGGACACATGTGAGCAATAGTGCAGATGTGGGAAGCACTTGTTTGGGAAGCTCATAAAAAGTAAGAGTCTCATATAAAGATTTATATAAGACTTATATAAGTCTAAGAGGAGGAGAAGTAGGAAGAGATGGCAGCCAGTACAATCATAAGATCTATATATATTTCTAACTCTTGTAATTCTTCACATCTCAAACATTCTTGAGGTGAAACGCATGAAATCGCAACAGGTTACCGAAGAATGTCGCAATATTATCTTTCGAAGAAAAAAGTCAAGATTCACCCAGACAAAGGATATCAAAAAAGCAAAAGGGGAAACCCAGGGATAAGCAAATAAGAGGGTGAAATTCAAAGGACTGCTTCTGAGGGAGTCAGAGAACAAAAGACAGGTGTGATTTATCCCTCAAATACACAATCAGCAGTTTGTGGATCCTCCAAAAAGTCATCCAGAACTGGCAGCAAAGACAAGACTTTCATGACATGACTGTCTGAGAGAGTGAAAAAAGCAGGTCAGTTCCAGTCTGAGTTGAAGATTTGAAGTGTGCTCTCTTTCAACTGAAAGCTTCAAGAGATTCAATCAGGTACTGAGTCACGTGTCTGTGTCAGACCTTTTTCAAAAATCAACAAAAATGGCACAGAGAGGGCATTCTTGCAGATGTACAGGGTATTCAGAGACATGAACTCCTCAGGTGTTCAGAAAAATAAGGCTTTAAAGTATGGCTGACAAGGTACCCGGCAGAGCAAATTAAAATTTAATATCTACGGCATATTCTTTTGGAGAGGACAAGGCTCTTACTGTCAAACACAAGTGCATCATTAAAAGGCTTATGACATGCATACCAAGAAGCCAGGAGGGCCAGAAGGGGGGCCACAGGCAGTTGCAGTAAGACAGGCTGAGTAATGGACCCTGCAACACTCAACCCTTTTGAGGGCTGGAAATTCACCTGAACAACTTCAGAACAAGGGCCACCCTGCACCTGTACAGCAAACCCAGAGTTGTGCAATTACCACACATTCTTTTGAGACACATTTTCAGGAGGTGATAGGACATATCTGAAAAGGACCTACAGGCCCACAAAACAAAGTAAACACAAAATGTGTGGGTGATAGAAAGGATAGTGAAGACAGAAGACCAAGACAACTGACACTGAATGAGAGACCATGTGGTCACAGATGGGTGAACAGAAGTCCCTCTTACACCCCCTGATTCTCCATACACCTGACTCTTATTCACCAGAAATGAATTCAAAAACCAAAGATTGCTGCAGGTTCAAAACATGACAATTTTTTCACCGTTCAACGGATTTAACAGCAACCGTGTCGGCTTACATAACCGGCAAGAAATTGTGTCTTGCGGCTTTCGCCAGACGGAGTCCATGTCCTCTATTGCATAGTTTCTCCATTACATATATTTAGTTTTGAGAAATGAAATATCTGAAGGGCAAATAAGGGTAAATGTCTATGAATAACATAACATAAGGTAGAGCCAGTGAAGCATCAATGACTTCTACCTGGGTCTTTATAATAACTCCAGGACAATCATGTGTCCATGAGGAGACCTAATGTCCTTCTATTCTGCAAATGCCCTCATGTGACAAGTGTCAGAGGGCAGCTCAGTCTGAAATATGTGATTCACACCATAATTATGCGCAGGGACTCGCACCTACTTTCATAGCCACAAAAATAGCAGTAATGGCAGGGTATCATGATCAGGAAAAGACCCTCTTCAAGAGCATTATGTTCATCATCTTATGGGTTTCTGGGGTTCCTCGGTTGGCTGGTTGGGGTCACTGACTGACTGGATATTGTGTTTTGTGGGAATGCCATATTGCACATAAACTTCAAGTGCCACTGTATGTTTTTAACACAGTTCACTCCTGTGCTTTTAAAAACATTTTAATCACTGAAGTTTCAACTCAAAATTGGCAAACACTTCGGAGAGGACACATGTCTAATTGAACCCCATTTTTCTTTGCTTACGTCGCATAAATAATACATAAACAGAATTGCATGACTGAGCATGTTGAGCAACTTTGCACTTAATTTGAAAAACCTAAGGTCCTGCTACTTGCAGTGGGTTGAAAGGAGTACACAAAGAGCACAGAGGTATTTCAAAATGAAACTGAGTTTACAAAGGGATTAAAATGTACACGAAATGTCCTTGTAATATTATACCACCTGCACCAACCACAGTAATGGTATTATGGCTGAGATTTGGGGAGCACAAATCATATTGATATTGATCGTGCGATTACATGAGTAATTGGCAGGGGGCCTGAATAAGATCTAACAGGCGTGATCAGAATATGAGGAATACAGCATGTGAATAAAAGTGCTCCATGTGGTGGCATGGTAAGATCTTTCATATTTGTACAAGGAACCTCATCTGCATGAAGTGGTTTGGAGGAGTTTTTCCCACAAGGAAAATAATGTCAGAATAATGTCAGAATAATGTCAAGTATACTCACACAAAGGACTTGACCCTGCCTGTGACGTCACTGATCTGTTTCCTCAGCTTTCCTGGGCTGCTGGAACTCCTGCCTCCATATGATGCACTGAAGTCTGAGCTGGTGGACCTGACAGATCTCCTGGCTGCTGCTAATCTCTTGATATCACTTAGCTCAACAGTCTTCTCTGCTCCTTCAATTGAATCCACACTCAATGAAGCCTCTCTATCTAGATTAGTGATGAAAGTCTTGCCATCCATGAACACTTCATCAGCATTGTCACTTGTTGCTTGGTTGCTGTCTGTCTGGCTTTCTAGGCTGTTCCTTCCACTTGAGATTGTGTCAGTGCTGGTTACCCTAACGTCCATTACCCCTGACCCTCCATGAGCTAGGTTATCATTGAACTTTCTCACTCTAGGTGGGCTTAGTATTTCTTCTTTTGGTTGGTCGATGACGGTTGTGTCCTTAGACAATGTTCCGGGACCTTTCGTGTCTCTTTCGACAGATTTACTTTTGATCAATTTCTCATTTTTGTCCTCATTTTCTTTTCCTTTCTTCTTGTTTGCCAAACTGGCAGTTGTCCTAGTGATGCTACTGCTACCCACCGATAGACTGGCACTTGACGCCCTCACAGCTGTCCTGGACCTGATGGGTTTCTCGCTCTTCATCGGAGTCTTCTCCACTTTGTTCATGACCGGTTTCTCAGACTTGACCACCGGCTTTGCCTTCGTAATTGGCGACTCATTTCTGATGTTTCTTTTCTCAGTCTTGATGACTGGTTTCTGACCAACAGCTGGTTTCTGACTAACCGTTGGCTTCTGACTAACTGCAGGTTTCTGACTAACTGCTGGTTTCGGATTGACAGCAGGTTTCTGGCTGACAGCGGGTTTCTCCTTTTTAGCAGTTTGTTTCTCAATCTTAGCGCTTTGCTTCCTCGCCTTGACCAATGGTTTACTATCACTTTTAGTAGCAGCTTTCTTGGGAGTTGCCTTATCACTCCTGACAGTCTTTTCAGCACCAAGGACTTGTCTTTCAGGACTCCTCTTTTCAGGTTTTGGAGATTTCTCCAGAGTGAATGTGCTGTTCAGGGTTTGATTAGGACTGGAGTCATCCACAATGGTCAAGTCTGACAAGTGAGATTCATCGTGCAATTGTGTGCTTGGGGCTGAGCTGTATCGATGAGCATAACCCTGAACTCCATTACTGTAACTTGACGCTGAAATCGAGCTGTTCTCTTTCGCACCATTGTTCAGATGTAGATTTGATATTTGTTCTCTCAAAGCCTGCATAGAAGATAGGAAATCACTCTCAGGCTCCAGTCTGCTGTTGAACCTGTCCTCCCCAACAACCTCCTGGGTTGTTTCATAAGAGGGAGACGTGATGTCTGAACTGGTCGGGGACAGAAAGGGGTCTTCATCCAGCAAAGACTTTCGAGCACCACTTTTGAAAGACTGTCTTTTAAGACTTGCAACGCTGTATGACGGGCTACTATCACTGTTTGCTGAAGCAATACTTTGTTTTGTGTTGAGATAAGATCTGCGGGGCAGAGTCTGGGACTCAAATTGTTCGACTGGTTCTGCAGGACTGTCAAAGGACGAAGAAAATGAAGATAACGAAGATACTTCAGGTGTTTGATCGATTGCTGAGGAAGCCGAGGGCCTCTTGCCAACACTGTCTCTAAGGAATGAGGAACGGTCAAATGAAAGCTTAGACTTGGGCTTATCACAGTCCAAGGTATCAATGTGTTCAAAGGCAGAAGGGCTTGGTGTGGGCTTGTTTAGTCCGAGACTGGTTATTCGCTGATAGATGGAAGCGAGGCGAGGGTTGTCGTTCATCTGTTGTAAGATGTCAGAAGGTTGTTCTGCTTCATCTGCCTCTTCCCCATCAGGTTCATCTGTGCTCAAGAACCTCTGCAATTGCTGGACCTTCATAGCATGCTGTTGCCTGATGCTCTCCAGGCCACTCAAGGGGGCAGAAGGACCCCTCCTGGCCTCCAACTGAGCCACGACTGCATCTCTGAACTCCTCCCCATGACTTTGGTATTGGTCTGCCAGATTTGGTTCTTCTAATACTCCTAATTCAGCTGGGACTGATGACCTCCTGAACAACTCGAACCTCCTCCCACCTCCCATGGAACTGGGGTCCTCCGACACTTCTGGGGTGGCAGGGGTGCTGTACGAGGTCCTTTCAGTGGTTTCCTTGACTTGTTTTGAATACTGATTGGCCATGGCATCCAGGTCCTGCAATTCCCTCTCCCTGAAGGACCCTCGGAGCTGTCGAGATCGGAATGCCCTCCTGAAGTAGCCCGTCGGAGGCTCCTCATTCTGGATATCAGGGGTGGTGCTGGTCGATGATGAACCAGTGGATTGAGCAGCGGTATTACTTTCATTAATGGTGGCCAGGTCATTGACCGGTGAAGAAGAATCACTCGTTCGCCTCCTTGCTTGCAGAATTCTTTGAGTGGTGAAACCGGCTCTGTGTCTTTGAAACAGCCTTGGGCCGCCAACTGTCGTGTCTCCTTGTTCGTTCATTTTGATAATTGAATATTGAGGAGGATCTCACTCACCGATGACCACAGTCCGTGTTATTGTAGCATCAATCGGTGTCACCGTCTTGGCGACAGACCGTCAAGTGTCCATGGTGAAGTGATTCTGCTCGCACAACATCCCATCTGCTTGATGTCTCAGCAGAACTTGGCTGTTCCTGCAGCCGTTCCGGTTAAATTTAAAAGACGCCAAAATATCCTCCTCGAATCAGACAGTTGCAATAGTCCGTTTGGTAGTAACAATGGTGTGTTTGTAAAGCGAAGCAGAGCACTTCAGTTGGCTGTGCATACAAATGTGATCCAATGACCTACAATTTTCGCTTGGTCAGTTTCTTGTACATTCATTCTCTGCAGTGACTTCACTGCAGGACGATCGAAGGAAGTGACAAGGAGAGAATGGCAGCACCAGCCCCTTCAGGTAGATCACGTTCATGGGGCAGCTGTGGCCTGCAGTGCTGCTGGCTATGTCCTCTCTCTCTCTGTCTCCTCTATAGGTTGGCAGTCACTGGCAGGGTGTGTGCTGCTATGTCTCCTCTGACTGAATGTACACTGTGTATGTGCTGTGTGCGTATCCTGCCTGGGCTGAGCTGGGCTGAGCAGACCTCTATTCAACCGACCGTGGTTTTATCAAAACACACCAAAGCGTAGCAAAAGAGGGGGACCAAGTCAAGCCTGTCTGATCAATGAGGGGGCCACTGGCCACATTCCAAGGCAAGTGAAGGCAGAGCAGAGCAATGGCTTGTTGGTTACCACCACCTGTGTGGTCAGTCAACTATCTCTCGGATCACAACAATAACCAGCACAAGTGAAAAATGATAAATCTGAATCCTGTGTTCAACTTGCTCTAGAGTTGCTCAAGAGTTGCATAGTATCATCATAGTCCTTGAATGGAGAGTCACTGGCATGCAAATTATTAGTCTCAGCCTTGGACTTGTGAGGCATTTAACTCCACCAACAAATGTTTACTTGTTGAAGTTAAAGCAGCTAGTCGAAATTCCAATACACTTGAATAGAGGTGTGTTATAGGTGACTGAGTTTAAACACCAAGGAAACTAGTCCTTTCTTTGTGATTTAACTTTTTTTCCTTGGTATTTTTATCCCGAAAACAAACACACGAGATCCATTCAAATTCGAAAGTGGCAGAAGCTGCTAACAAGTACGACAACACAATGGGAGATCCAGGAGGCAGCAAAATCGAGCAGTGGAGCCTGAAGCCCCCAGGCAGAGTCAGAGAGGCAACAGAGAGGCAGGCAGGATCAGGCAGCTCACTCATACAGAGAAAGAGACAGGCTGGTGGCAGTTGGATCTCTCTGGCGACCGTTGCAAAAAAAGAGGCAGCGATTGTGCTGCTCCAACGTTCATTCCTGTCAGATGAGGCACAGATTCAGCCCTCTCACATCCATCACCCCAGAAACACTGACAATGTCTGACATGATCACCGACATCCACAATAGCAGTTGAAAAAGTGCGAAGTGAAGTATTCCATTAGTCACACGTTATTTCCACTGAGTGTGGCTCAGTAAAAGAAGAGCAGAGATGCACCTGGTCAGTTGGGCTGATGCTATGACCACTACCTCTCACAGCTGGCCCAGGACTAGAGATGCACAAGCCCCAACAGGCAGCTATAGACCCCCAGAGGTCCCATGCAGGTGACTCCAGTTCACTGACAGTCCCTGGCCATGTACATTTCACTGCACAAAGCCCAAGGACGAGGAAAGACCAGTCAGTCGGTCTCAGTCAGCCTCAGCCCATTACCATTTGCAACAAGGCTCACTCTGTCACACCACACATTCTTGACAGACTTTCAAAAGGGTGTTTTGCACCACAAACTTCTCCACTTTTGAATTTTGAGACGAAGACCACTGTCTTAGACCTATAAAAACACCATTTTGCTTTCTTATGTTTTCCCTGAGGTCTGAGTGTGCATAAGATCCAAGAGATTTACCAACAATGGACTGGGCTTGTATTCACGATCCCTGCATGAGTGCAAATCCTTCTCCACAAGCATCATTTTTCAGTGGTTTATGTTGTTGTACATGTATAAAATGTACCAATGCATTACTGAGCCCATTAAGAATCAGGTACAAGTGTTTATACAAGGGAGTCCGATTGCAATGAGAGTGGGCTGAGCAATTATGTTTTTGGTGAAACTCTAAGTCCACGTATCAATGTTCCCCCTGGCCTTGGCTCACCGTTATTCATGACCAGGAAAAAACTCCAGTTATTTTTGGCAATTAATCTCTCAATGAAGTCATACACCTTCAACTGTGTGAACACAAAAAGCACTTTAACTATAGACACACAGTCACCTGTGTAATTAGCAAGGAATACAATAGCAAGCAAACAAAATGGGAGTTTTATAAGGAGCATTACTACATGGTCGGAGATTAAAACAGAAGGAGACCTTGAAAAGTGAAAAGAAATGCATCTTCCTTAGTTTTAATTCAAGTAAACATATTAGCTTATTTAAGATATCATTCACATACGAAGAGCAATCATCTGGACGATGCCAGATATCAAATCCTCCGCCAAGAGAGTCAAGCTAAGTATGGAGTCTGCAGAAAAATAGTGAAAAATCAGCTGGCTCTTATACTTTTAAGCCCAAAACAACATTTTTGAGAGGATTGCCTGAGAATCAGGGCTCTGTGTAGCCCAATCCTTCTTACATGGGCGTCATTTTCACAAATAGGAATGATGGCCTAAGCTCACGTTTTCTTAGGGCACTGGACAACTTATTCATGAGAACTTGGGAATAAAATTCATGACTTTCCTGGCTGTACATGAATATGACCAAGTGTGTTGGGTGCAAATATCATACATTAGATGTTGCGACAGTGTCGGGTAGGCAGGTCTTTGAGGTCTTCCCATCCAGTCTGATCCAGAGGCAGCCAATGGTATTCAGATGACCTAAAGTGGCATTCTTGTGACCTTCATGCCATCCATGGCTGACCCACAGGTGACCTTTATGACTAGGGTCCCCCAGAATACACAAGAAGGGCTCATGTTCCCTCATAAGTTATGCAGGCCAGGTAGACCCAACCATTGCCCCAGGTGCTATCTGTACCACAATAATCCATTACTCAACATTATCAAATGTTCTGACATCAACGATCCATTGGCCCTGCATTCAACCAAGGCAGTTGTCCCCAGTTGAGGACAAGCAATTGAGGAATGGAGTTACAAAGTCACAACCAAGTGGTGCTCACTTTACACTAGGGGGCACCACCAGTAACATACCTTCCAAACTGCAGTGGTGTTCCATTGAAAGAAATGTGAAGACCATGATTGTCATCCAAGCAGACAAGCTGTCATCCCAGCATGTGCTTTCTGGCAATAAATCATCACTCTTCTTACCTGCTTACCAATGGCATGCTGCCTTTATAATACTAGCATAACAATATGTGGAATAATGTATCAAAACAACTTGGCAATGATTTTCTCTTAGAGGTCAGAATCACACAATCTAAGACGTTCCCCAAGTATTCCAAAGCAATTGTCCACTTACAGAATAACAGTGAAGTACAGATCTAAAAGGCTCAAGAGTTTGACAAGTATCACTGCTGGCAATAATTTTTTTCATCACTTAATAATAATATCAATCTACAAAAGCAGGTGCCTGTGAGTTTAAGCTACAATTTTACCATTTTTCTGACAATCAGGAGCCCTCCAATCGTCCAATAAAACATTATCTCTAGCGGCAAAATGTACAAAATATTTTTCAGACATTTCAGAGCGGATGGTACTTGAGAAGCATTCTGAAGCAATCACAAGCACAAGTACATGTTGGGACAATCGTGAGTTGAAAATAAGTATGAAGGGTCACTCAAAAAGTTAAATCCCCAGGCATAACACACATAATGCCAATCTGTGCAGCCTTGCCTGGGGAGGTTTAATATGCCAAGGATAAAGAATTTGAGGGGATGAAAAAAGTTGGGATTTCAGGTGAAGTGTCACTTGTCATAACATATAAGACTCATAAGAGTGAACTGCAAATATTCCATGAACCTTATGTGACTCTACAATGTCATTTTACTGACATGTTACCGACAAATCTTTCTGGCTTACCCCTGATGGAGGAGATAAGAGGAAAATAGTGAATGGCATGTTTCATTTCTTATCTGCCTCATCAGATTCATCACTTGGCTCAAGATTCAAGAAGGAGCATGGGAAAAAAAGAAGAAAAAAATGTTGAGTGTTTTGCTTTCTGAGTTTTATCCCTCACACAGAGTCATATTTCAGGGTTATGGTCGTGACTGGGTTGCTTAAAACCAACAAATGCCCCAAGAAAGTAATATTGCATGTAGTATAGGATCACAATTAACAGCTGAAGAATGATTAATGTCCCACACCGGGTAAATTCACACAGTATATTAACCCTAAACACTCCAGTTATGAAAGAAAGATGGCTGAGATATATGATCAGGGGGCATTGTTGTTATAAACACTATATACCCAAACATACAGTTTAAGGTTCTGTTATCTCACCTCATGAAGTTACTTCACTCCATAAACCCAAAGGTTTAGCCACACAGAAAATAACCCAAAAAGAGTAGGTTTACAGGTATCCATCAACCTAGCATAAGACAGTTGACTGATGATGACGGATTGACTTCTAAACGTTATTTCATTGTGATCTAGTGTCAGTCTTTCTGCTCACTAGTGGCAGTCTGAGGACAGTCTGTAGGCAGTGACTCTTAAAAAATTAAAAAGTCAAATTCTTATCATGGCCAAGAGTCATAAGTTACCAAGAAGATCTCTCCCAAGTCACAACATGATGCAGTAATTTCTGGTAACACTCTTTTAGCCTCTTTAACCCTCCCAGAAGCAAACACCAATTTCGAAAATTTGATTTTAAAAGTTACTGATTGGGGAGATAAGGAAAATGGGTTTGCAAGCAACCGACAAAAAAGGTGCAACAGATACCCCTAAGTGGTGGCATTGTGGACTTAACAACTCTCGAAATCTCAAGCAAACAGTAGTTTATTGTGGAGAAAAAGTGCAGTGTTATGACTGACAAGAAATGAAGTTTCTGTTTCTTTGCTTTGTGTTATCAATCACAGAAGAAGGGGCCCACAGCACAAAGAAAGGTCCCAGAATGTATTTGCCATAAAGCTGAGTAACAAGTGGCATTCCATCATGGCAGAAGAACGTGCAATTTGCCTTTTGCCCAACATGAAAGGGAGAGAAAGAAAAAGGAACATACAGCAAATATTGACAAGGCCCAACATGGATAAAGTATCAGTCCTTTAACAAAACTCTCCCCCAGCTCCACCTGAGAAGGCTAAAGGTCCAACGCCAATATTGCAAGTTTGTGGACTATTTAAAGGCAAAAAATGCTAAAAGGTCCACTCAACAAGCTGTTCGTGTGCATTTACCGTTAACTTTTTTTCTTGGGGTCGTGTTTTTACATGGGATTAAGGGTTGAACGAGGCTTAGAGGTGTGTGATTCCATAGGAAATACGGATTTATCTGGGAAAAGACAAGAGCAGAGCTCTGTGGAGACCCAGTGTGGAGAATGGAGAAGTTCATGCCAATGTTCAGTGTTCCATGGCCAAGAAGAGGAGTTAGATGTTTCAGCCAAAACCAGGGGGCCACTTGTGGAGCATGGTGACCCCCTGCGGTTATTTGGCAAAACTCACTCCAACAGACTTGTGGCTGTCCAACACTTGTTGTCATTACAGAAACCAATTACTGCCCTTGTGGTTGATTTCATATCAAAGTCACATTACATGCCAATTCACTTTGTACTTGCAATTTTTAATTTTCATCGTGTTTACCAACTTTACATAACCTTTTCAGAGGATGATTTATTGTCAAAAAAGAGAGTAATCTGAACAAGCCCCAGAGGTTATTTATGATACAAGCAAAAAGTATGTTAACCTGCTAACATTTCTTTATCCTTTTTCAATCTGTTTCTGAATTTTGTCACAAAAAAAGGAGCAAACATTTCACTTTCTTCAATATTTTCTCACTTGGTCCATTGTGTCCCCAAGTCATTATGATTATGCATTATTGAGAAAATTTGCTCTTTGCAATAGTTATGGATGTCAGAGAACATGGTGCCTGCCTGCTGGTTCCAACAACAAAAACACCAGACAATGCATGAAATTACTGGTTGGGATAACTTAGGAATTCCCTGATTAGCAGGTAACCTAACCTCACCCAGGGAATATACTAACCTTAGCGTATTGGGATATTTTCCTTGTCAAACATGGCAGTAATTTGGTAGTAAATTTCCTTCTATAAAGCCATGATAAAGGGCTAGATGGGGGTTGAATGGGAAAGTGAAATTGGGAGGGCAAAGGTCCTTCAACTGACACTTTAGAACGTAACATGTAACGCAGAGGGGTGAAGAGGTCTGTTGGGACAAGCCCTCTATCTGAAAGACAATAGCCACCATCACAATGGGTTGTCCACACAACACAGTCCTCCATACATACAATATATGCCATACATGTATTATAGGCAGGAGAGGAGCCTTGGCAAAAACAATGCACTGCACATCTTCATTAGGCATCAACTCTGAATAGAAGAGTGAAGTGACAAAAAAATAGGGTGCATTAATTTGACAAATTTAGCTTCAAAAGACTAAAACCGTGTAAGTAGCCCTATGCAGGAGGTCAGGTAGTCACATTTTTTGTGTACAGTGCTTCGCATCACAAATTCCATGTCTGTGAGCTAACTGCACCACACGGCATAGATTGAAATCCACACTGCCCCGCACTACACTGCACCGCACTGAACTGCACCGCACTGCACCGCACCGCACTGCACTGCACTGAACCGCACCAGTCTGGTGAAAATGAGAACTGCATGCTGCTGCCACCAGGCACAAAAGTTGATTTTGTATGCTACAGCATTGCTGTCCCAAGAAATAGTTCCAATTTCATTGCACATTCATAAAATTTCTATTCAACATTGATGTATACCAGAGTCAGACTCGGCAATCAAATTCTCTAAGGAAGTAGACAAGGCCATCAGCACACTCAGAAACAGCCCCGGTTTCTTCCAGACAAAATTGTGTGAGTTCCTCAGACTGAAATGATGTGGACCGCTCGCAAGCGCTCGCGGAATAGCACAATAATCACTAGGTGGCAACACAGAGACATCATATGTTCTGTTATGCCAAGGGCCCAAGGCTGGAAAAAGAAGTGGCAATGTAATAGCGGTCCACTTGTAGACAGGCACCACACTGTCAATGAAAGAGTTCTGTTGCTGCAGTGTTCTTGTAGGCTGCGAGAGATGCGATATCGCCATACTTACCACGTTACAGCCACATGGTTTTTAAGATTCATTTCACTCTGACAAATTGATCAGCCACTTCACTGTAAAAGATAGGAACTACAGATAAGTTGTCAGGTCGTAAAAACTCTTGTTTTTGGCTTTTTGCAGACAGTGGGTCCTGGTTTTTCATGTGAATTGCAGTTCACGCGAAACAATTCAGTATACTGCGATATGTAATTTATCATGACACAGACTCATTGTATCATCACCATAAATTTTTTGTTGTATGGTCCCAAACATACCTGCAGATATCACAGACATTCTCTAACAGCCGAAACTGACCAAATCGCTTTCTTTGACATCATCTCGAAGTCCTAAAAAAAGCGAGGAAAAAAAAAGACCAAAAGCACGCGACATGGAAGAGCGAAAGATGCTCCGCAAGTAAAAAGTATCCTTAAAGTCATATATTAAAACAAAAACAAAAACTGAAGGACCAGGAACCATACCAGGAACTCACTAAACATGCTGAATGGAGTCACTTCATAGACATACTTCAGTCTTTGAGTGCACAGGCATTTAATGGTGATGATTAATCACATTCCAGATCCTGATACAAATGCAGTCATAGTTGGGGTTGACCAGGATAAAGATTTCAAACTTTAACCCCAGAAATGATCAAACCCTGATATGTTCCATTTTGGATGAGTTGGTAATTCTAATCTTGAGGCCTAAATGCTTGACTTGAGGCTAGTGTCAGTCTGCTGCCCAACCCTTCAGGGCCCTTCTGTCGGTCAGTCTCACTGTGACTGACAGTCAACTATGATGGTCATTTTAGACCAGCCACTCATTCAACATACATTCCCCTCAGACAGATGTAGCAGGTGACCAATGGTGGTCCTTGACTGATATGTGACTGATCTGTGACTGGTCTGTGACTGGTCAGTGACAGTCCATGCCACTCCAAGCCAGAGGGTGACAGCTTTTGCCCTTCCTCCATATTGACCACATTGACCTTGCCAGGTCATCTCACCCCATGGAAAGCCAACAACAAGGGTAAACATATGGTGCAAATGGGCCCCACACCCTCCATGCTACAACCACTGTACCTCCATGCCACCGAATTAATTTTGCATTCTGGCTGAGATAAACCATGCACCAGTGTTCGAAATAAGGGGGGGTCAAGGGGGTTTTGACCCCCCAAATGGTATGAGGACCCCTCCAAATACATTTTTTAGAGGGACCCAGGGGGGGGTCCTGAAAAGACCCCCTCAAATACAAAAATGTGCAGGATTCGATCCAGAAATGGGGTTTTCAAAAGTAATTTTCCAGGATAATGCATTCTTAAAATATTCAGAATTCATTTTAGAGTACATGAAGTCTTTTCCTAAAATCCTTGAGCTTCTAGGGGGCCTCCGGCGGCCCGCGGTCCTCCGGCGGCTCGCGGACCTCCGGCCCTAAAAGCTTCAACCCTTCGGGGCTTGCCAGTGACAGACCCCCCAAATTGACAAGGCTTATTTCGATCACTGCCATGCACCATGAATACACATTGCATTTGAAGCACATTACGACAGTCTGCTGACCTCTGACCCCCCTTTGGTCTGCTCTTGCCCTCCTGGTCTCCACTAGGCCTCCACTAGGCCTCCTCTAGGCCTCTACCCAAGCTGCAATCTTTGCTGCATACATCCACCCCATTCAATGCTAACACTCAACTCTATCAAAAGCCTCACCACAGTCAATACCCTCTCATGCCTGCAGGACCTCATGTATATTAACCTTTTCACATATCCACATTTTCCAGCATTTTCCACAACTCTTACAAAAGGGTTATGGCAGAAGTAATATGCTGTCACAAAACAGTTGGGTTAGAGAGCATTGAACTAAATTTAAGGCCACATAACAAACATTAAATGATAGAGTACCAGCAATGATCGCATTTGGTGGAAATTCTATGACAATAATTTCACAATTTCCCTTCATCTTGAACTAAGTTAACAGGCATCACATTCTTGGATCTAAAGAAGTTTATTCACAAAGGAACAGGAGGCAAATAAAGAAGAGAAAAGAATTTAATGGTGTGTGCCAGGGAAAGTGGAAGAACCTTGCCCAGACAGACCTAACATTAGACAACTGTGAAAGTCATTGTCAAATATGTATGTTTATTATTCAGAGAATATTCAGGGAATTTCAGACAAGTCAATAATGTCAAATAAATGCAAAATATGTGCTCAGTTAGTTCAAAACCAACCGACAAATCACAAAAAAGAGTTCAAAATGCCAGGATGATAATAGACACCTGTTGAGGATTTGTGAACTGCTTTCTATCCTTGTTGCTTGGCAACCTTTTAGGATCAGTCACATGACAACTGCCCCAGGGGCCAGGGCAACAGACAACTTTTGAACTAGCAACCGCAAAGAAATATTTGTGTCTCAACAGGAATTTCTATTTCCATATCCACCACTTGCCAACAAAGGATGAAAAATAAGATGAACCCTTGTCCTTTCCTAGTTATAAGCCCTGCACACTGCTGCTAAGTGTCTGGCCTGTATCTGTGCTTGCAGAGTTCATTGACACCAAGGGATATCCCAAGGACATTTAGATCACTGTAAAGAGTGTTTTATCTGATCTGAAAGGCTATCTGGACACTAAAAACCCTTAATAGTTTATTTCAATGTGCACGGTTTAAGAGGCCTGTTTTCCAGCAATAAATTAAGTGACAGTGGCTGTATATATACAGACCTGTGCTACAGGTAGCCTTGACTGGGGAGAGTAATGTATGAGAGGGGGTGGCACTTGTGACACCCTGAAGATAGGGACAGTAAGTGAACCAATCATTTGATAGTGCAATGTTAGGCGAGAACCTTCAACCACAGGCATTCCGCTGCGGATGACAATGCTAAAGGCCAATCCTTGTAATTTTCTATTCAGGGAGGGTGCTCAGCAGAACATATGAGACCAAGAAGTCATGGAAGTCAGAAATCGACCAGACTGATATATATAGATTATAGAGGATTCTGTTTTGGATACACTCTGGCAACACTTCAAGAAATAATGTCAATTTATAAAAGAATATCTGGTTTTCTAACCAAAATACCCACTGTCCAGTGTCCACTGACTCAGGGAAATAGACTCAGGCAAGACTGTAAAGAATAACATATTTTCATAATCCATGGGAAAATTTGAAATCAACACATTTTGATTGGATGGCCTGTAATCAGTCACTTTTGAGACATTCCCAAGGTAGGAGTTATCTCTGAACAAAAGAACCTACTGGCTAAGGGAAACAACTGGGCAGTCACAGAGTCTCAAAGACCAGCCTCTTCTGTTTTCTAATTACCATACTCAGCAACTCACTTGCATCTGATTGGTCTAGGACATGGCCATTCTCAACAAATGTGATAAGCTCTTTTTTTATAAGGTGTGTCCACTGTGTCCATGCAGGATATATATATTGGTCTGACTTCGAAGAATGCAAGTATTCTGATCAGCCAGTAGTCCGATTGAATGAATCATAATCGTTCTGTGCATACTATCTGTATTCGATTATATACCCAAAACACATAACATCTAGGAGAAGGCAGGAAATTCGATTTTGACGTAAGCAGCATACCAAAATCAGCATAAAAACAACATGGAACAGAGGTTTTGGCAGCAACTGGCACGGCCAGGCGTAGAGGAAACTCTAGAACACACAACTGGTGCATTTGAGCAAACCTTATGCTGAGGCATACCCCAACTGTGGCAGTTGTTTTTGCATTTGATGACGAGGTTAATTCTGTGGTTATACACACGTGGACAGCATCCAAAGGTCATATCTCCTCCACTAGGACCAGGTAGGACGAAGTAGGACCAGGCGAGACCTCTCAGATCACAAAAAAGACATGACCTCCACAGGAGGGAAACATGCCAGGACATAAAAGCCCTCAGAGCTCATCTCTTGATTCTGGAAACCCAAGAGCTCGACAGAGACAACTTGACTGACAGTATATACTCCCCAGAGAACTCTGTAGTGATTTGGATACATACTGTAAAAATAAAGATACAAAATCTACAGCAAGTGGCTCCAACAAGATGTTGTGTGATGAAAGAAACAGTACATGGACAGTTTGATAAGAAACAGTAAATTGACAGTTTGACAAGTTTTCGAGTAGCAGAACCATGATGCTCAGCAAGTCAGTAAAAACGAGCACAGAGTAGCATTCATTCGCAATAATCTCAGAGCAGCTGGCAGGACAAAATATTACATAAATCTCTTCCTCTAGTGGTTCAACCATGAGGCTAAAATTGCAACTCACAAAAACTGAAAAAAGAAAGTCATAACTCTATCACTTATTCAAATGACAATAGAAATGTGACATGTATTCCTCATACCTGTCATTCAAGAAATTCTTTAATCTACTTTTAAAAAGTGCCAAGCTTATTCCCTGTGACGTGAGTGGTACTTGGGAGAGAAATGTGATACATTTTGCAGGGAATCCCTCAGCTTGTGTAGAATCACATGAGAATTTGCTGGTGTCCAATTGCTCATCCGAAGCCAGTGACTGTTGGGTGTCGTGTATAGTGAAGAAAAAAAATAGATCAAGATAAGCAACTGACAAAATTTGCCTCATCCTACTTTTGCAACTCGATACAGTGTTATGATATGGTCAAAAGGCAAGCGGCTATATAGCATTTCCCCACTGATCTCCACTTCAAGCATATGAAAGGTCGAGCTATTGCTTCATACTCTGAGAGACACCAGTGACCTGAATATGAATACACACATGAAGCAGCTGATTTTGAATTCAAAAAGCTTGCATATCTGACTTAAACAGAATAGACAACTATTCCACATGGTTTCCTTGATTCGACTTTACAACCTTCGCCAGATTTATATCTGGAGCAATATAATTCTTGTCACAAAAAACTACACACAAGTTTTTGCCACTTGGATCAATATATCAAAGGCTCCTTTTATGACTTCGTTGCCATGTTTTTGGTCTCTTCTTTTTTCACAAGCAAAAAATGCTCAAAAACAATTACACAGCTACTCTAGCTTTGGTTAATTACACATTTTACCCACCACAGCGCTTATCTCCTGACATAACCCTCCTAAGGCATTTGACATGCAGGGGTGTGCCCCAAGCTGCTGTCTCTTATAATTTGAGGTTGTCAAAGGCTTTTGGTGGATCATTCTTGCAGGTTATCTCAATGTAAAAACTAAGGGAATATAAATAGGACTTATACATAGGTTAAATAACTACAACAACAAGGTTTTTTCGGCAAGCAATAAAATTCTGATTCTCCGACACAGAAAGGCATGCGGTGAATCCCTATTTGTCTAAGAAATCCAAAATATCCCAAGCACCAGTGTTCTGGATCTAAGTAGCTCTGACAAGGCCAACATGATATCAGTCCCAGGGGTTAAAGAGAAGGACCTTACTCCAATACATCAAGCAGAACACCAGGGGTCCACTGGGGAAGTCTTTAAGGAACGTAACTTCTCTCAGAATTCTGACACACAAACCACAATATAGCACTCAGCACTTGGCCAGGGGCTGGAGACAACCTGTGGAAAACAAGGGTGGAAGATCTGATACATTGTCCCTGGGCTCCCTGGGCTCCCTGCCTGTTATCACGACAATAAATGTATATAAATACAGACAGCCCGACACGATCTATCATTTCCAATTCTGGCATCACATGCTGACAATTGAGGCAAATACACTATGCATGGTCCAATGCAACACATTACAGGCAACCATTCATAAGAATAGTAAGGTTTAACAACAACACCAATGCTGTCAACAAGCCAGTAACGACCTTGGCAATGCTTTGACATTGAAAGACTGATGAGAAGGAAATTCCTGTCATTAAACTTCCATCCATCGACCCAAAACAGAGCAAGATATGGGAGTGTGTCCAGGGGCAGAAATCGTCCAATGCATGCATATTAAGCAATCTTCAATATGTTCAGGATTGTCAAATCCATATTGCATATTAATGCAAGCTGAGACACATCTCACAAACAGTTCAACATATTTTGTATTTTAGTTTTGCACATAAGAGGGAGGGGGTGGGGGATAGTGAGATGTTTCTAATAAATAATTTCTTGCTTAGTTCCGGATGAAAGAAATCTTTTTGGACAGTCTTGAAATAAACTATTTCTGTTTAGTTGCTTAATTTAGAAAGGAAAACTCCAAGCTGAAAGCAAGAACGTAATTCCACTGAATCTTGCATAACCCCAACTAATAACCCACTAAATGTGCAGTGAGACATATGCCTTCATAGAATAAGTGAATTGTTTAGATGGCGATCTCTTTGATGCCAAAGGAAGCCAATTTACGAAGTTGCACAAAAATATAAAAATCTCAGTGAAAGTAAAAGTATGACAAAGGGCATTCCAAACAACATGTTTTCAACATTCATTGAAAAACTACAAACCAGGGGCCTAACCTCGTACTTGAAATGCATGTCAGTTCCAAACATTTCATTTTACATGCAAAGTACAAAGAGCAGTTGTTCATCACATCAATGGCATTAGCACATCAATTGTATTGGATCTGACATGGCGTGGAATTGCCATGAGAAATCGTCCACCAGGGGGGTCTGTGCATTGTGCCAATTGCAAATTGTGCAGGGATGGGAAATAGTTTGCCTAATGTGCTGTAAGAAATTAATAGCAAAATTGCAGAAAACACAAAAATGGCCACCAAGCAAAGTCATCTGGGTCATCTGAGACTGTGACAAAAGGTGGTGCACAGTGGAAGATTTGGGTCAATGACTTCGAAATTTTTCATTGAAATTTTTCTATTATCTAGATCACCTGGCAATATAAATGGCCAATTTAATTATCGATTTCCCCTCCAAAGCAATTGGAAACACAAAGTACAGTTGCTGTTTGAAGTAAGTACTACCCCAGTGACTTTTTCGTTTGACATCCATATAACAGCACCGATATTGCCTGCATCATTGATGCAATGCTTACAAAACACACACACACCATTGAGGTTTCTTTCTGCATCTTCTAGAATGTATCAATGATGATGCAGACAATATCAGAGCTGCTGTAGTTACTACCATGAGACAGTTTTAACATGGATTTCGTAGGAAAATCACTAAGGGACGAAGGGGGTGTATTTACTTTCAAGGGCAACTGTATATAACATGAAATATGTGCAGACAAAAACCTATGACATAACAGTTACTGCCAAAAAACAAGCTCAGTAAATCCATCAGCATTATTAAACTTAAGGTGGCGAGATGCACATTATGATTATATTACAATACAAAAGCCAAAATTGGAATATTTTGCAAGTGTGATTGCCTGGGAGTCCAGTATTTGTCCAAGCACTATAAAAAGAAGCACATTCACTTCCCATTGAGCATTGAGACAGGAAACTGTGTTAGTTACCGAAGTGTCAAAGGAGTTGATATATTTTCACTTCACGGTCCTTGGTCTTTTTCTAGAGGCACATAAGTGATTTAGAGCGACTACCAAACCAAACTGTTGAATCACACAACCAAATCATTCAATTTGCAGGACACTTAAGATGTCACATATACAGGGAAATAAAATAACAGGGAAATAAAATAACAAGCTGACAGATTACAGGATACATTGACAGAGCACCTAAAGGAAGCAATACCTTGCACAGCCTGACAACAGAAAAGATGACAGTTTTTGTCCACATGCAGAAAATCAGTATTCAGTCAGAATCAGAAATGAGAGGGTAGGGACATAGTATGGACTTGTCTGACATGTATAAGATAACAACATTAATTCTGGGACTAGCAAGAAGCAAGCAAGAGGCAAGCAGGAGGCATGGCAGGTCATGTTTAATGGAGGTGGCAGGACCTGTGATATCAAGGGTCGAACATGGCAAGTCACTTGACACCCTCAGATGCAGGAGAAAATACATTGCCTTTGTGGAGCCATTGTGAGAAGGCTGAAAACACTGTGCAAATCCCTTTTGATCTTTCAAATATGTATGTCAAAATGTAAAAGGGAGTGAAAGATATAGGTGACTCCGGAGACCCTGGGTATCACAAGACTACAGAGGGTTTAAGAAAACATTCATATTATTTACATGGCTGACAGCACTCCGTTGACTAGCATAAAGCATTAGCTGGGCCCTTACACTGTGGGACTTGGTCTACCCAGTGCTTACTAACCTGTCGCAGTCTGTTTTGTCAAGCTCCTGGTCACTCCTGATCATCTCCAAGCCCGAGTCCCTGCTCATGGTGCTCTCAGCTGTTGCTCTGTACATTTACCCAGCGATTTAACAGGATCCAAGTCTTTCCTAGAGTCTACAAGAATCCATAAGCAAGTGGTGCCATGTGCTCTGGTGCTGCACATCAAAAATAGTGTTGATAAAACATGGATATAGTCCATAGGCTAGAGCATGTGCCGACAGTGTGCACAAAGGGAGAATTTGGGAGCAAAAGGCTCATTGACAGAGGGCAGAGGTGTAACGGGTGGTTAGCTGCAAAAAGGGAGAGAGACCAGGTAGTGGTGGCAGGGTGAGAAGAAAGCAGGGCCCAGCATAGGCTCCAATTCACTGTAACAAGGAGTGTGACAGGTCAGGTGGAGACCATCATGCTGTCGCCACAAGAACCTTCAAGGGCCCTCCATGCAAGGCCACGTTTCCTGCACAAGCAACGTCCAGATCAAAGGAAAACCAAAGAGCCACAGAACTGCTCCAATCAAGAATCTCCCAATGATAATGTATATACAGACTGCTCATTCCGCAAATTAGAGCTTTCTTGAGCATTTCTGTCACTAATTGACTCCAGAGGCTCTGCTTCACAAACATGACCTTCTTGAGACCATTCCTTTAATCCCACAGCAATGAAAACTTCCCTTAAAATGGTTAAAACATCTTTAAATGCCCCAAAGAATGACAAAATCTCTGACGCAACCTTGTCTAAGTACACGAAATGATAAGGTGTAAAGTTGCCTCAACTAAGTGCCCAATTTAGTAGTAAACTACGAAACCCAAAGGTCACCATACCTCCCAGCACTTTCGCAGCAAACTGCCTGCACAAGAGGACTATTTATGGGCCATCCACAAGCACGAGCAGCATGGAAGCCTCGCATAAGCCATTACGTGCCAAGATTCGCAAAATTATCACAATTTTTTCCTCTAAATTTTCAAAATCAGATAAGATTTGTGTGAATTATCACGGTTTTTCCTCTTCCAAAAACTTTAATGCTACCAGACGAGATGCACGTCCCAAGGTATAAAATGTGCACTGAAATTAATTGGGTGCACAAGCTAATTACCAGGTTGGGATTGAAGGAAGGCTGCTAGTTTGACAAGAATCTTGTAAGCCACAAAAGGAAACTATTATATACTACTAACTTGTTTTTAAATCATAATTACTGGCATGGAAAAGGCATGTCCACATTGTCCATAACCACAGGGGCCGCCATCTTTGAAACACTAAATGTGCCAAAAAGTAAGTTGGGGAGAAATTATGCTTGGACAAAAATCACGTCCTGATAAAAAGGCAATGAGAGAAAAGAGGGATGCCAGACAGAGCATTGCACAGAAATGCAGCCGACGTGACTTGACATTGAAAGGAACTTCTGAAGAAGCTGGAGAGATATTTAAAGACAAAACCGACTGATTTATTCCAGGACAGCCCAAGAGCAACCAGCATGAAGGTCAAACAACTGTCGCCAGGCATCTGGTTCATTACCAAGAAGCAAGGTGAAACAAGTGGCAGGCAAAACAATCTAACTGTTGAAAACTTAAGTACTTAATCTATTTCCTTGCATTTTTAAAATTCTCATGAATAGATGGTAATTATGGCAGTCAAACACCATGCACTCCTTTCAGTACAGTTGACTCTTGTCAAAACACAAGACTTTTCCGAAAACTTTATGAAGGTGTCAGAGAGACATTGCGAGACACGTGTGAATTCTTTCTCGTGGTTCAAGTTATCAGACTTGCATTTGCTTTCGCCATATTCTGCCAATCGCAATTCAATAATGCGAAACTAATTATCCAACAACGCGACATCGTGTCATTAACGTATCCTCATACACCATCATAAACCTCGTCTGAAGCCGGCATGGTTTCAGTGTACTGCATTATTTTGATTTCTTCCGAGGTCCTTGATCTGTTTGCAGATTTGAGACATGACCCCAAGAGGGAGGAGCCGAAGCCATTACTGTGCAATTATTGAGAAGACAGTAACTAAGTCAAGTCCTGGACATCAATCTCCCAATACTTCTGTACATATATAATGCACACACTGCACATGGCCAAAGGGCAACAGCCAAGTGCCTTATGAACTCAATGGCTCATTAATCTGGCACCTTACCCCCTCCAAGACACTATTATCCAATCATTGCAACAGTGGAAATGTTCATTTATTTGAATAACTCTTTGACATTTAAATAGATCTTTGACACTGGATACCCAAGGCACAGAAGGCAGGAACCATTGCTAAGAATGGAAGTGTTCAGGCAATCTCTTGGAAAGTCTTGGAAATCTCAGAGACAGTACTTCAGAAAAGTTGATAGTATGTGACAATGTGTACAGTGTAATATGAACCATAGTGTGACAAGACTCTAAGCAGTTTTTGACCAACCTTCCAAGTCATAGAAGGTTTCCAGATCTGCAGTCCAGAAAATAATCAGTCAATAAATCAAACAAATCTTTTTTTTTGTTTTTGTTTTTCCCCTTTTCATCTATACCTTCACATCATTAATAGAAGCATCAGAGACTGTGATATAGCACAATGACCACAGTGACCAGGGAGTGTTGCTGGTCAAGGGTTCCACCTGTGAGTCCAAGAGCATAAAGTGTCAAGGCCTTGGTGAGGGGTTACAATAATGTGGCATTTGAGGGGTGACCCTGCTGGCTTATGAATTCTGGGAGCCAAATAAAGAGCGTGTCAACTCCCTCCCTGCTGTCCCCTCATTCTCTCTGAGAACCAATGGAGAATTTCTGGAGATTTATTTGAGTCAAATGGAATATTTAGAGAAAGGAATGGCCAGGTCTTTTCTGTGTTTCCTTGGTTCCTTTGTGGGACTGCAGGAAATAATCCACTTCAAGAACTGATGGCCCTCAAGGAAATAACACAAGAACATAAATAAGTCACAGTTAACTCAAGTAAAGGTCCCTCAATAAACTAATAATACTTCATGCCCCACGAGTTTATGCTTCTTATCAATGATCAACATTAAACCCCAACAATATTATTCAGTCATTAATTCTAAATATACTGACTTCCTTTGTTAACCTTTGAGAGACTATGCTAATAAATGACTTAAGCATACAGCAGACACCCTGGCTCCCAAGTCAGACATAGTTACCCTAAATTGAGCCCAGGTAACAATCTAATTACATCATTAATTGCAAGGATGTTGAATAACATTATTTACTTGTTTCCTTTGCTTGAAATGTTTATGTTAGCCTGGAGCAACCATTTCAAATATTAGGGTGGTCAAAAACAGCAATAAAACTTGGTAAAATTTGTTCAGTTTGTATCTCTAGAATTGAAAAGACCTTTTATATTTTGAGTCAGAAGCTAATGAGAAGCACTAAGCAGAATGAAATGTTCATTTTCAAAGTTAATATCTAACATTGTTCAGAAGGAAAGGGGAGACTGAAATTACCTATAATGCACAAAACACACACAGGTTTGTCCTTGGCTGCTGTGAAGTGACTAGTCGAACAAACAAGCAGGATGAACCTTCACATATTTCAGTTAACCCTCCACAGATAAACATTACACACAATATCATATACACACTGGAGAGACGTAATTAATGCAAAATATGCTTTTTGACAAGGCGAAGAGAAAATGTGTCGCAAGCAACCTCCCATGGAGTCAGTGAGTGATGACACCAGAATAAAGACAGCCCGGCAACTCAGGTTCAGTATTAAAGCAAAAACTGTAAATGATGCCATCAATCACAGACAGGTTCATCTACACCTCAAGCCTCACAATGATTTAATAGCACCTCTGACAAAACATGTTTGATCACAGCTCCATGAGCCAGAAATAATGCCCAGGGCCTCTCTAATATACACTCTTATGCACTTTACACTACAGTAGGTTCTTCTGTGTTTACAATATATTTTGATACATTATGTCCATCCTTTTGAAAATGTACAGTGGATGACTTGAGTTGACTTATTCGTACTTAAGTGAAGTGACCATTTAATGTTGACGACAGAAATAAATCGAAAAGAGAGCCATCGAACAACATGAAGGTCCACTTCAATAGATCGGTTTCATCCATACAAATTTTTTACTTCTGCAAGCGATCCGAGACCACCCTTTTCAATTTCGCTCTGATCTGTTTGAAATACTGTGGTACTTCATGCAGGCTACTAAAATTGGAACTGTCCAGAATCTAGCAAAAGTCACACCTTTACTGGGCCTATTCTGGTGTTTTCAAATCATCAGACAAATATTATAGGCTTATTCTAATCGGAAAGTTGTCGCCAATACCCGATACCTGGTTCGGTCGGTATCAGCCTTGACAGCGATACCAGAAATCGGATTGGTGCATCCCCAGACAACAGTAGATTTTCAAAACTTTATGTTCAATAACCATAAGACAGACAAGTACAACAATACGTTAGAATCATCTGTTGTTTGGTTAGTTCAAAAGGGTAATCAAAATACTTCCAATGGAGAAATACAAAATTTTACATTATTTACCAGCACAGATAACACATATGTTTTGCTTGAATATTGTTCCGACAGTAAACATGTAGCATTTATGTTAGAAGGTACATCTCAGCTAATTCTGTCCCTTTTGACAAAACTACTGCTTTAATTGCATCATGTTATGGCAATTATGAAATGTTTACCTAATATGCTTAAAACGGACACCCACATGTTTTGGACTTTATATTACTAAGTCAACACAAAGCCTTTAGATTTAATCAGATGTGCTTCCTTTGACAAAAAGCAATCCCCTAAGAGGATGTACATACTAGATGACCTAACAGCCCTTATCCCTTCTAAAAACATTTCTAAATTTGGGATGACCTAAGAATTAATTGCTCCTATTATTGCAGCAGTCACAAATGCTGTGGGATAAATATATACCTCATTGTGTGACTACAATTCCACATCAAAAGATCAACAAATGCCATAAACAGAATGTATCCTCTGGTTCTGCTCTAATCCAAACTGTTCCCTCCAGCCAGACAATGAGAACATCAATTGAAATCGTAAATGACAGCATCTGCTTGATCTTGCTGGTCCACCTGTCAGGCAGGACAGTAATAACATCATCAGAAAGCCAAAACAGACACATTACACAGAGCCCCTTGATCAGGCTGACATTTAATGCCAGTGAAACTGATGGATGTGAGGTTCAACATCATAACAGTCACCCAGACCTGTGACAATGTATTGTACTGGCATCCCTCTGGATAGTGGAGATGGACGAGTTGTTGGTATTTTGTCCATTTCACTCCATTCTATATATGATGCTACAATAATCACAATGGCATTGAAGGTCTATTTTGACCTTCAGAAAGATGCATGGACAAATCGCATTGAGAATGTTATCGACTTCACGGTATATTGCTACAATTTTGAAATTTACAATGTCGAAAGGTGGGCCTATCACAATGAGTGAGTGAGTTTGTGTTTTACGCCCCATCAGCACCATTGTGGGCTATCTACAGGCACAGACATTACGATGAAACTGACCAAATGTTACAGATCCATTGGGCCCAGTGCTTCAAATCAAGGGCTTAGGAAGAAAGACATACCACGAAATAAAGTGGCACACAAATGACGGGCCTTCAATCACATAATTATTATGTAGTATGCATGAAGGTTGATCTTTGGAAAATAACTGTGTGACTTCAAAGCACATCAGTTCCAAAAAGGCAGACTTTCACATTTTGTTACATTGAAATTAAATTATAGGCCTACGCTTTTGCGTTGTTTGATTTGGACTTTTTATTTCACCTTGCAATGTGTTAAACACATCAATGAAAATAGTTTCTTTCCATTAAGTACTATAGGAAATTTCTTCAGGAAAGACCACTTAAAATATCTTGAACTTCAGTAAGTCCATAAAGTGCTTCAAAAAATACATGGCAATTCAGTAGAAAAACAAATGTTTCTAAAAAAACTTGAAATAATGTTTTTATTGCCATTGAGGATAAGTGGGAGAAAATGAGCTATGATTTGAGATGAAGCATTTTCCTCAACCACATTATTTGCCAGGTACTTGAAATGCAAAACATTGCAGAGAGAGTAAATCTGTTGGTTCAGCTGACATTCAACACATGTAACAAAAACAGCAGGGAAAAATCTCTTTGAGTTAAACTGTGAAAGTTGTGCAATGCAAACATAAACAGGTTGTTACTTTGGAGACACTTTCTTCTGGTGTATTTACCATAGGAAGAAACCAAAGCGCTTTGTGGAGCCAGAGAGGACCAACAAAAAACTCATATTAAAGCCAGTGCTCATATTAAAGCCACTGGTGACAAAGAAGGAAGGATCACTACGGAAGTTATCTTAGCACGGAAGAAGTTAGTCGAAAAGCAAAGGCGAGAAATAATAAAAAAAACTGAAAACGACAATCAAGCAATGGGAACACTGTGTGCAATGCGCATTGGTATTCATAAGCCGCGATCCATGCAAAAACTAAAATAATTGGATTGATTTTGACGATATGTTTAGTTTAGTTTTTCAAGACGAAAGTGGGGAAAAAGTTGGGTTGCTCTTTACAACAACTAGGCCTACCACCGGGGCCTACCAGTTTCGACTTAGCTCAAAGTATGACCATTGCAAGTATGAGAATACATTGGTATACTTACAAAACAGATAGATATGGCAACTGCTCTGACCAAATAAAGAGAGGAGCTAAATAAAGAGCATTCGCGTGCTGTTGCAGCACATAATTCCAATGCACCCCCAACTCCCACACCTTGTCAATAAAGGAGCCTGTTGATTTGGTATGCCTTTCAAAACCACCCTCTATCACTGCCCTTGAGACTTTTGAGAGCATGCTTGTGGATATTACACATAGGTCACCAGGCAAAAGTCATTGCTGTGTCACAGTGTCAGCCTGTGTGTGTGTATCGGAGTGACCTTGGCAATTATGGGTCAGCCATACATAACATTGCCATGGAAGGGTGTAATGTACTTCACTTTCAGAAAGCAATAAAGGCAATCATTGACAATCATGCCAATCAAACTGCCACTGAGTCTTCACTGGGTCTTCAGGAGTGCCAACTGCCAAAAGACAGCATAGTACAAGTACAATAGGGTGCCTGCACATGACAACACCAGATGGGAGAAACTGCATGCACATTGCATAATCATACATGCACATGAAACCTTCTAATGTAGTCTCAACTGCATGGTCTTACTTCCGATGTTCAGGCCTCTGAAATATCATTTCTAAGATGAACAAACGAAGACTAAAATCAAGGCCTATGTCAACAGGTGAAGTGAAGTCGATGTTGTATATATATATTAGCCCCAGTTTCCATGTTGCAGTGTTGCTGGTGCTGTAAGCAGACATAGGAGTCATAGTGGGGCTAGTTGTGTATATGCACAAGTTAAATATTCGCTCTGAATGAGAGATGAAGCAAATCCAAATCAAAAATCACCTGTAAATCTTGTTTTTCTTCACTATACTGTATTCTTACATGCACTGTATAGGACTTTTCATGCCAAATACTCTTAACATTTTCAGGTTTTTCATCATTTATACCATAACAAAGCACAAGAAGCTTTTCAGAGCTGCATTTGCCAAGGAATGTGAATTAGAAGAAAACTGTCCACATTTCAATATATTGTTGTAAAAATATCAAAACAACCAGCATATTGCTATTGTTGCCCAAAAGAAGGATACTATACTCTCTACAAGGACTGGAGCAGGGATATCACTTCCAAAATATTGCCATCTCAAATTGCAAGCTGTCCTACTCCTCTGCGAAGGTGAAAGCAAAACGCAGCCTTTCAGAAGTCCCCATAAACATTTCATGGCCAATGAAAATGTAAAGGGGCATCTGCTCCAGTGGCTATTAGCTATTGTTACCTAATGACAAAGCCACATGCCCCAAGCAACAAACATGCTCCAACTTTGAATGGTACAGTGTGGAATAATTGACCATTTTGGCACCATCCAAGCACCAAGCATTGGGCTGGCAATGATCATGTGGTTTTAACTGGTTTACAGCAGTTATTTACTCTCAAATAAAATTTAAGTTATGTAAATTATACATTTTGGGACAGCATTAAAAGCAAAACCCATGTTCCCTGCCAATAACAGGACACTAACAATTGAAGTTAAATAATGCACTTGATGCAGTCTATAGGAGCATTTCATCAAACTTTTTTTTTTTTTTTATATTTGGAGAATTACACAACCACTTGAAAGTGTCAAACAGAAATGATGGAGCTCTATGGGTGCAATTAAAAAGGACCCCCAGAGAAATTATAAGGTGTCTAGGTCCACTATCTTATCTATTGAAACACATCACTTTAACTGCTTTTTAACTGATTTTTTAATTGGAGGCAGAAAAAAAAATACAAAAAATGTGAAAAATAGCCCTTTTCAACAAGCATCCATAAGTCTTTCAGCACTCACCACATCTTGAATAAGAAAGTGAAGAAAAGAAAAAAAACTTCAGGTATATTAATATTCAACAAAAGGGACCATTAAACATGTTTAAAAGTCCCTTCAAACTTTCGAGGTGCTCAGCTGCTCATCACATGAAACCATATTAATATATGCATATACCTGGGGAGGAAAACAGTTAATGAAGGCAAGCACTTCACTCTGTCTCCCACTGAACAGTGTTAAGCAGACCATGTTGGGGCGCCTGGCTGTGTGGAAATATTGAAGGCAAAAGAACTAAGGAGAAGGGATGGCTCTAAGCTGGCTCCTGGGCTGCCCTGACACAAAGCTGCCCAATAAATTGTCCATACCTGCCAAAACGCCACAGTCGTTGACATTGAGTTGAAATGGGCTCATCTTGCATTTGACTTGCAAGGAAGTCCATAAGTCAACCAGGGCAACGCCACAACATTGCCAGAGAGATATAAATAGTGTTCCCAATGACAAGAGTTATCAAAGTTGCAGTGTCATCAAACGTCATCAAATTTGACCAATAGTAAAGTTCTCATTACTGTAAACGTAATGCATCAATGGAAGCATTTTCTCATTGATTGCCAGCGATTGAGAACTTAATTTTCAAATCTCTCCCTGGAGGACGTAAAAACTACAAATTGCTGATGCCAGGTTTGTTGACAAAACAGACATTCCATGACTCCGAGCCTGGCCTCTTGGACGTTTAAGACACATTTGGTGGGGATGTCCCGATACCGATACCAGTATCAGTATCGGTGATATCAGAACGCAAAATGCAGTATCAGTATCGGATCGGGAGGCAGTGCTCCACATTTAACCAATGGTATCGGTATAGGAATGGTAAGTATCAGCAAAAAAGGGCAGTATCAGTGTCGGATAGGAAGTGAAAAAGTGGTATCGGTGTCGGATAGGAAGTGAAAAAGTGGTATCGGTGTATCCCTAACATTTACCACACAGAAAGTGGCACTCTTGAAAGTCAATATTTACAGGGTGTCTGCTACTTTTTTGAAACCAAATTCCAGGCTTTTCCAGGCTTTTCCAGACCAAGTTTTGCAAAACTTCCAGGCCAATTTGGCGAAGAATTGACCAATTAACAACATGATACACACATTTTTTTCTGAACACGATGTTTGTACTTTTGGCTGATCGTCGCTAAAAATTACCGTACATTTAGCAGTGGACTATTTTTATTTCCATGCAAACTAAATTCCAGGCTTTTCCAGGCCTTTTTGTTCAAAATGCTGGTTTTTCAGGCTTTTCAAGGCCTGGAAATTCAGAAACCAAATTCCAGGCTTTTCCAAGCCTTTCCAGGCTTTTCCAGGATTGGCAGACACCCTGATTTAAAACGTAAAACATGTTTCCATTGCACTTGTGGCAGTCTTCAAAAGTTCTAATTTTGACTAGTTTTCACTGAAATCCAAAGGACAACAAGACTTCAACAGATATCACAATATTCAGCATAAATCAACAGAGTGGGAGAATGGAACTCATGAAGCACTGAAATCAACACTTCCACTGTAAGTCACAGTCAACCTGCCTGTTATATTCATCCTGCCATTATGTGCAACACTAGTTTTATTTATTTTCCCAACCCCTGAATATATCATGAATTTAACCATTCAGACAGCAATGCAACATGTGGCAATACCTAAGCCAAGTCAAGGCAAACAAATTTGGTGGGCATGGACTCATGCCATCACTATTCTACTATATCCTTCTATTACAAATCATGAGGAATTCAAAAAGTATCCATGCTCAACACACAGCCCAACAAAAGTTTAATTTATTTGTCAACCTGGTATATGACATGGGCTGCATGGGTTTTAGATATTGAAAATATTAGTGACTCCTTCCTGAGAAAGACCAAAATGTGTACAAAGTCATGGAAAAACTGTGGAGAGCATTTTATAAACATAAGTACTCCAATTAAAATCCAATTGCCAAACCCGAAAATATCACTTCATGCACTGTCAGTGAAAATGCCAAGGCTAAGTCAGCTAAACTAATTAGGTGATCTATCTATGACACATAGTTTCATGCTAACAATACTATAATTTACTATCCAGTAAGTGTATATCCTCCTAAACATACATATCACAAAGCATACATATCAATGCTGAAGACAGGGGTCCTCATTGACATGCTAAGACAGTCCAGGAATTCGCCTGGGGTAATAATAAAAGGTAATCAACAGGCTCGATGAGGTCAGTGGAGCTGGCACCGAAACATCAACAACTGGAAAGGGGCTGCCAAACGGGGACAAAGGGGGAGACTGGGAGTCTTCCATACATTAGAGTCAATCATGGCCATTCAAAGAATTCTCTAATAATATTTGTGTACAGTAAAAGAAAGTCAGTCAGTCAGTTAGCTGCTAAGTGTGTCAACTGTCATTTTGTCACTCCTACCAGTACATCGTAGAACTGCTGCAGGAAACTCCAAATACCCGAAATATTCCCTCGAAGCAATTAAACTACTTCAAAAAGACGCCCAGCCCACCACATTTCAGATGTTCAGCATATATCAAACATATATGTTGCATAAAAGGTGTAATGTATAAGTGTTATGGAGTTGTGTCAAAATATATAATGTGATTTCTCTGCTCAATGAGTCTCACAACACACGGCCAGTTGTAGAGGGGCATGGGGCATGACGAGGGACAACAACTGACCACGAGGGAAGGCTGAGGGTCTGCAGGGGCTAACTGGGTGGGAATAAGGGTAACTGAGTGAGAATAAGGGTAACTGGGAGGGTAGCTTTGGAGAGTAGGCCTAACTGGGGAAGGTTTTATTTCAGAGATGGGACAAGGATGGTAAGGAGGGTAACAGGGGGCTTGGATAGGATGGCAAAATGGGAAACACACCAAAGAGGCATGCGAAGGGTAGTGGAGAGGTAACTACATAATAGAGGTAGCTGAGGAAAGTAACTGAGGTATGTGTAACTTAAGGAGGGGGTGATGAGGTGGGTACCTGGGGACGATAACTACAAGTATAAGAAAAATGCAATGTGAATGGATCAGTCCATCACAAAGCACTGGTCAGTTCCAACACAGTTTGGTTAAACTAGAATAATTTTGCAAGTAAAGTTCAGTTTTAGTAAAAGGGGTTTCATCCAACAATTGTGAACAAATGGGGTTCTGAAGGTAACCCTGCCACTGGACTTCATAAGTGACTGAGCCAGTGATCTACTTGATGCAAATGAAGCTAATTGACACCTGCAGGTGTCCTTCGCCAAGATGTTTGCTGTGATAAAAGGAAGATAGCGATCTCTCCCAGCAATGCTGGCTTGCATACCTCTGTTGGGAAGATTTGAGAAACTACCTGAGCTATATCAATAGTATATCACTGTGTATTTTGGCATAATGAGGAATGATGAGGAATGGGGAACCATCATGGCTGTCTCAATGTCTGACAGTGTGTGAAAGAAGTCTATTAGTCTAATGGACTGTATACTTTTTGAACGTGTGTACGTGTGTATGAGGAAGGACGCTAGTGAAGAAACCAGTGTATGGATGTTCTAAAACTACAGTGCCAGTTAAAGCCTATTTAATCCATTTCCCCTAGCTTACAACCTCGGTTTCTGCAAGATGATTAATTAGCTTTTCACCCATTCCCACTAACCCCATTGCTATAAGCACAATTGTTACACTGCGGATGGTACCCAAGTTACTTGACGGATGACACTGTTTTCAATTTCATTTACATTGCGGATGACACCATTTGTGTGTTACATTGCGGGTGACACCATTCCAATGCATTTCATGAATCATGATAGTGAATGAGTGCAACTTGTACAATGCATTGAAGTCACCAGCCACTTAATCACCACGCCTCCCGAACATGACATGGGTGCACTATCTCACAAGTATCTCACAATATCTCATTGATATTCTGCATCAATCTCATTGTAACAAGACAGACCCACCAAGATACAATGACGACTAGTGATGAGTGCCAATGATAATAATTTATTGGGAGGGAGCAAATAGTTGACTCTGAAATGAGATAATAACAATGGAAGGATATTCAGGAAAACACAATATTGTCACCAAGGGATGGCATTCTGAATCATATCCAGATAAGGACCACATTGATAGAAATCAGTGCTTGGGGCATATCATGTAGCACTGGATGCATGTTCATGATAATGTATCATGCAAGTATTTAGCACATTGTCACTAATTGAATGGTGGGTGGCCTGTTGGATAAAGATGCTCCTGGTGAAGCTGGTATTGGAAGCAAGCCAACACATACAATGTGGATACTATGAGATGTGACCCAGAATACTAACAAGCCTGAAACCCTTGTTTCATCTTGTTTGGCACCATAAACACCGTGACCTAATTCTCAGAGACTCACTTATGAAATCAACAAACCGTTTGGGTGCACTTTCCCTCTTCCCATACAAGAAACCACTTGCGAGTAGTATATATATATAGCAGGTTTGGAGAGTTTGTTCAACTGTCAGAATTGAAAATTGGCTTTCCCAAGCTGGTACATTCAAATCTCCAGTGACATGCAGGGAAAGACCTCAACCTTTACGGAATAATGCATAACCTGAAGATATATTTTGGGTAATAATGACAACTTTATCAAAACCTTTAATAAAGGATGAAAGTTTACCTGCACAGGGCACAGCATACTTTCTTGTGAGCTGCCACTGGCTCGTCGTCGTAGTAAAAATCGTCGTTGAAGACATCGTCGAGGTCCCTGTGGTCCCTGTAGTCCCTGTGGTCCCTGTAGTCCATGTGGTCCCTGTAGCCCTTGAGGTCCAGGAAGGCGTCTTCGAGGTCCTTGAGGTCCCCAAGGTCATTCTTGTCGCTGTCAGCCGTGGCAGTCGTGGACAGGGAGATGCCTGAGTCCTGCTTCTCCAGCACCATCTTACTCATGAGTGGATCCTCAGTTAATTCCTCTACACTATAAGTTATAGCATCATAATCCCCAGGAATAATATTGATTGTACCATTCCTTGATTGGTGGGCAAATCAAATGTCAATATCATTTATCCAGCCACACGCTTCAGTTACTATAGATATATCAACATGTTAATGTGTCACACCACCATACATCCAAAATTAACATGTGTACGACATTGTAGACATAGAGGTCCAGCACAAGATATAGGCCTATGTAATATTATCAAAGGATTACAGAGAATTTGAATCCACTTTACATACAAACAAAAATAAAACACACAAAACCTTTGCTATGTCGATGCAGATTCTAGCCAAAACACAGTATTAAATCCAGAACACAATTAGAATCCACTAGCCACCTCCTTTTAATGGAAGTGGACTCCAGTGATCACCTACAATGCTCGCGTGCAGAGCACGTGGGCCTCATCCTGGCCCAACACCTGACTCTCAATGTTTCAGCAGCATAGAGGTGTAAGGCACTCTGGGAGTTCAAACAAGACCTTGGACTCCTCTGTAAAGTTAAACTGAAATGGCAAAGAAGTCCAAAAGTGTGTAGAAATTACTCCCAGTACATAAATAAGTCCCGTGTTTACACAAAATCCACAGGTCACTCTGGCTCAACAAACGGTGTGTTATTCAAACAGAATGCATCCCTGCTAAAAATATGATATGTCATGAAGAGCACAAGAGTGGCTTTGGCGGGTCACGTTGAACATGTTGGACTGGCCACTTGTGTCGCTAGGGACGCCATGCACAAGGTTGAGGCACATGAGGGGAGGACTACATATTGCACTGCTACACCAGCCTCATCAGCATCATCCTCACAAGTATGTTCCAAGCCAGTCAACCACAGTCACTGTCAGTCACTCCTGGAGTCCACAGTAAGTCCAATGATCCTCCTGTCAGATCCTGAAGTCAGTTGATGTCATAACCATATACTGCATGATACATAAAGTTATACATAAAGTTATAAACCAGTTGCCATAAACAGTGGAGTCCTGCAGTGTCCATACAGTGCAGTGTCCATAGAGTCCTCATAGATGTGACCAGGTGACCTGGCCCCGGGCCATGCTCTGCTGTTTTGCCGCCCTCCCCAGTTCATCTGGCCAGCACGATTGCCAGCATGATCACCAGGCCTGGCTCACCTCAACAACTTCACAGATCTTCAGTCACACACACTTCTGCAAGGGCTCAGCTGGGGACTTGAGGGAAGGCCAACAGTAGGCCATGCAGCCAGTAAGCAGCCAGTAGGCCAGTGAGACAGCAACATAGGCCAGCAAGCAGCACAGGCCAGCAAGGCATACACAATCTACATGTAGCCCATGTAAGAAATCGGGTGGGAGAGAGAAGGGTGCTCACTCAAGCATGCCCCCTAACACGCTCCTTATCCACCTGGCACGACTTAAGAGATTTTCTCACGCAGATTTAATCCAGACACCTTCATAGGACCTGCCATCCCCTGCCCCTCCCCCAAAACACGGATTGCCCACAGATCTCCTGGTCACCAACACCCCCAGTTGATCCCCTATTGCAAGTGATCACCCATGGGCCACTTGAGGCCTCGACCACCCATCATACTATCACAGCCCAATACAATGACCCGTGCTCCTTTTGACACGATGGTCATTTCACTCACTGTGCATCAAGTCCCTCCCAATGGCCTCCCTCTTAAATCTGGCCTGGCAAAGGCCTGGCAAAGGCTTGACAGTCCCACTGACACCTCTCACCCAATGCATTACCAAGTGTTACAACAGCTTTTCTTGGACAGCTTTTCAAAAGGCAACTTTCAAAGGCAACTTTTGAAACCCACCCAGGTGCTGCTCAGCCCAAGATTTAAAAGACGCGAATTCCTCTTTCTCGGTTAATGCACAAACCCCGCATTCCTTTACGGAGAACAAACTGAGAGCAAGAAAAGTATGAAAAGACCACAAGACACTGACAACAACAGTAGCAATAGACTGAACAGACTTCAACAGAGGCCAACAATCCTCAGAAATTCTTTCATTAGCATCGCAGACATTTTGTAGGTTGAGTCAACAAAAAACTCCCCACATCCAAAAATAACCAGAGAAAAAATATATGCTGCACTTGCCTGTCATCTAAAATGCTAAAATATGGTAGGAGGGTAAAAACTCTTGACAGCTTCATAAATTTATATGAATTATTCAGAATCTGTGGCAAGTGTCTGTCTTGCCATTCCTGGCCTCTTGTCCATTCCCACAGTGATTTTCCTCACCTCTGTCGACTGTGGAAATCCACGATGGCCATGTTGTGTTGGTTATAACATTAACTTTCCAACTTTGACCAATGGCAGTGAAAACTAAAGAATCAGTCAAGTTTACTTAAAGTCACGAAGTGGTTATTTATATGCCATTGAAAACACCTAAAGATAAAATGTGTCACTACAATTTTAGGTTTCGTGAAAAAATTTTCAAATTTCTTACTAAGTCTTGCTCTACTAAAACACTAAATGAAAAAAAAATATAGTAAAGCAACACAGGCAGAGCACAGCATATAAGGGGGGGGGGATCTCAAACTCCTCAAGCACTTCTGCATCACCTTCATAAAGTGACTTCCCAGACCAATTAGCTACATGCCAGCCAATTAATTCTAAAGCAAATCTGTCATATAAACAGCTTAAAATAGAAAGTAAGAAATAAATCTTCTCCAGACGATCTACAGCACTGGGTTATCCACAGATGAAACAGATTTGAATAAACTTAACTGCCCATTTAATAATTTGCAAGTCCGTGGCTTTAGCTGGCCAGTGGATGGTGACAAAAATACTACCTTTGAGTCTTAGACTCAATCAAATACCAGTATTTTTACAACAGATTTCAAAAGTTTTCTCTAGAATGCAGTTTACACTGCAGTTAAGATTGCAGATCCATACAAGATTGACACTACATGTAAGTAGGGTTTCTTTCCACAGGTAAATTAAAGGCAGTTGTGAAGCAGCACCCATACATCAAATGAGGCCTCCACCTGGCCATAGACCTCACAAGGGCAGCATCCTTTGACGCCATGTGCCCTGGGGTGTCAATCGCTTCAAATCAAAGCGTGGTCAATGGTCATTGGCATTGATTGAGGCCTCAAATTCGATCCAAATGGTCATTTCACATGTTTGGCATGGGAATGTGTGATGCTTCCACTGAGAGGACACCTGAATGTTATTAATCTACAATTCTGTTTCACTTTGCCAAAGTTCAAGCTCACATAGTGTCATCCATAGTTTCTCAAATACAACTACAGCACATCCTAATACTACTTTGTCAATGAAGGACGCTCCATTAACCATGAACAATTTTGAACATAGAAAAGGTAGAAAACAACCAAGTAATTTCACCTCGTGTACGTTTTGTCCTTGCCTTCAAAAAGTCATAAAAGTTAAGTGATTCATCCAGGTGGATGAACATATCATCCATGAAAACATTTCATCAACACTCTAATTGGGCCATTATCACAAAAAGGAGCCCAATTAGTTTATTTATATAACACTCAGGGAGCCAACCATCACTCGATTAATTCAAAGTACAATTGATCTGAATAAATCTTTTAGAGACTTCTAACAATGGGAAAGAAGTCAAAGAACTGTCTTGGTTCACCACAGTGATCACCGCTGAAGGTCCATTCATCTCATACCTTCAAACTGATTTTAAGAATCAAAGGCTGAACAAACCTTGACTGTGACGCCAAATCAGTAAAACTTCCAAACTGACCACAAGTTGACACTTTTGCTTAAAAAAAATCAAGACTCAAATCTGTCAACAAGGCGAGCCACCTATCCAAACACTCCATATTGTAAATTCGCTTTTTTGTGTCAAGCATTTGCATAATACAACCTCCAAGTCGCCATATTCAATATTTAAAAACTTTCAAAAAGCTCACCATAAATTATCTTTAATTTAGCATTCAACTTAAATGCAGCACAAAAAAACAACAACAAAAGAACAAAAAAGAAAACTATAACAAAAACAATATGAAGAGAGACTCACCAACTTGACGTTCTTCTCCTGCAGTGCAAGTTGGCAAAATCAAATGTGACACTTCTGGTCATCGGTCTTCTCGGTCTTTCATTAACAATTTCTCGCATCCGGATTTTTGGAACTACCTTCTCAGGAAAAAACTTCTCAGGAACAACCTCAGGCTCCTCTTCGATGATGTAAGTATCCTGATCAAGTTCATCATCTGAGAAAGACGTCTGGGTCTCTGCGATTGGCCGATATCTGGATCTACCAGACATTTTGTGACAGCTTTCTGGAATTACAATATCAAATCTCATGCACCTAGTGACCCAAATCATTAAATGCAGCTGGGAGGAGGGTTAATTAAAGCACCCCAGGAATTTGCTCAATAGGGGGCAGCAGTGTACAGGTGACAAAGACACCCTGATCACCTAGTTGCCCTCTGGTGGCCAGAAAGGAAACTTGACTCACCAATTGACTGCCTGACTCTGTGTTTCCAGGGCTGGTCCTGAACATAAATATAACAATCAGGATCCTCCTTCTCATTGGTAATTATCCGCAGCCTAGCTTCTCTGCACAGGACTAGTTTGTCTGTAATCAAAAACGGAAATTACATTAATTGTACATTAACATAATTAATATATCTTGTTTTTCCAATACTCTCAAACTGATCACTCATGATCTATCCACTTTTCCTACTTTGTGATTCAAATCATATAATTGTCAATAGCAAGTTCAATGATTTTACTAACTTATCCTTTCTCTCTCAGTCTGTTCATAAATATCATAAATTGTATCAATTGGCACATGTTGGGGAAAGAGCTCATCTTGCAGTTCTATCAGGGGCTTGTACAGCAGTTCAACTGGCTGAAAAATAAAAGGTTAAAAAATAGAAATCAGGCGGAAAGTGAAACATCAACCAATCCATTCAACCAGAAAATCTTATGGTAAATCGGCAATCATATTATATGATATTCACCTTAATATTATATCTGGCACAAGCCTCCAAAGAGCGAGGACTGGTCAGAACGTACTTGCTCCCTTCGAAAGCAGGATCTTCAAAATTATGGAGGTGAATTGACGGAATGGACTCTTCATCTTCAGAGGTGCCATTGACAAGTCCACCTTGCAAAACATCTGGGAAGAAACTTAGAGTGTGAGATCATGGCTGGAAAAAGTAGGGAATTTGGGCATGACATTGCCTGGAAATTTCTAAATCTCACTGGAAATTTTTGAAGAAAGGTCCAAAATGTTTAACTTGAAACCAGTCACTAAGTTCGCGAGTAACCACGGCCATTAGTGGGAAATTTTGGTGTGTTTCATGAAATTGCCAGGAAATTCACATTTTTTCTAGCCCTGTGTGAGATATTGCATCTCTCATTGAATCTTCCAATCAATGTGTCATGGTTGATGGAATATTGCATCATAGACGTCATCATAGGACAAAATCAACCACAAATTCAGATATTTGAGAATGTCACCAGGAGGCTTGACCCAAGGGTCAGTTGAACAAGGGCCCAAAAAAAATTTCCATAAATTATTTTATACTTTTATTTTATATTTTTTGGTCAAAATTTAAGAAAAAAAAAGGTATGTAGGTTACCGAGTTACTTTTTTCAGCAGTGCCCTGCAAAGTGTTGATGAGTTAACAAAAAAAACTTTTTTACACTGGAATAAAATCCGAACCATAAACTTTTTTAAAAACACTAGCTACAACTTGGATCAATTTATAAATGAAATTAAAAAAGTTAGGTCACCAGACTAATTTTTGTTCTGGTGGGATTTTGGAAGGAAAATATGCCAAACTCTTCTTCTGCTAGACTTTGAAGAGGCGAGCAACTATGTCACATGGATCATTTTCATAAAACAACTCTTTCAACCCAGAAATACCCTAAATTTTATTCTTATTACGGACAGATTCTGGAACAGGTTAACTTAAAAAAAAAAAACATTTGAGTAATGCTTAGTCCAATGTCCGCTACGACATGGTAAATCAAACACCATTTCATTACCATTGGCCTGTCAGCTGGCCAGTGACATAATTTAATTGAATATTCAACTTTGCAAAAGTCATCATGTTTTCATTTTTCAAAGCCTGACAGTGACAGCAAAACACTATGCATAATGCAACCTTGCTGTTTTACCAATGTAATAATTGATGGTCCCATTGTTTCAATTAATTGACAAGGGTTTTGTAATATTTACGGGCTTGAGCATGCATGCTTGGATTGGACGTTCAACCAATCCATTCAAATCAATACCAAATAAATGATTCATGACTTAACTTCAAGATTGGTATTAAAATTAAACCAAAGACACAGTCACAGTGCAAGTGACACAATTTACAAACTGTCACTTCATTCCACAACTTCCTAATTACCTGATGCAAATATATAGTCATCTACAGCATGGGGATGTCTAAATTCACCAGGCATTGTATCCATGTATCTGTCACTCAACAACAGCTCAATCAAACAAGACGCTCAATGTTGTTTACATCACGTGACTATCTAGCAACGCGACTTCACTTTAATTTCGTAAATAACAGAGAAAATTCTTAAAGGAAACATTGAGACATTATTTTCACACCTAAATATATTTATTACATATTACATACGTTCTTGCATAAAAAGCTCTAATATAATGTCGTTTTAAACAAGTAAAACAAGTGCAGGTGTTTCATTCACAGGTGGCAGCACCTGCAAGAACCTGCTGCACAGTGCTACCATCTCACCTGTCATCAAAGAAAATATTGGGAAGTAAATTAGAAATAGCCAGGCTGCCTATTAGTGAAGTTAACATTTACCAGCTTTGCCCTGCACAACTCTAGGTGGATTGTCCAGTCTCAATCTTAAAATTTGTGAATTTTAGAATCAGGAATTCCAGCATCTTTCACAAAACTCAGCATGTCCTTGTCATAATTCAAAGTTCCACAAATCAACACTAAAGTTTCTTCTTTGTTATCAGTCAGTATAGAAGCAATAAATTCCTTGCTTATTGAAGAAAAGACAATTTTATCTCCATAGCGATGGCTAACATCATCCTCTTTCTTTTCCTGACTCAAAAAATAGGTAGATGTAAAATTCCAAAACCCAGTCCACTCATCCAGGAGATGTTTCATTAATATTTGGTCGTATCTTTTGACAGAATAAAGCAATTTTATTTGTGTGTCATCCTCTTCATCCTCCAGAATAGAGTTAATCACTTGGATCATCGGAGCAATGCCAGTCCCGGCTGCTAAGCAGACCATTTTCCTGAACTGCATGTGAAAGACAATACAAACAAATAAAAAAAGTTATCAAAACCACTTAGATAATTTAAGCAATTAAAAATATTCATTCAAAAATCAAGCAGCAACTTGTTAAGATATAGTGATATACCCCCACCACAAGTTATTTATTTCAAGAGTGTCCAGAAATTATTCATTTATTTCACAAAAACGCAAGAAATGATTTATTTTTAAAAAACTCCAAGCCCCCCCCCCCCAGATATTAAATGGTCAACCCCTAAGAATTATATTTGATTAATTCAATGTGCTACTGTGAATATTACCTTGTTCCTTCGGTACATGAAATTTCCAAACGGGCCCCTGAATTCCACAGAATCTCCAACTTTCCACTGTTTTGCAATCTGAGACATTCGCCCGTGGGGATATATCTGGAAAAGATCAAAATCTGTAAATTCAACAAATCCAGAAAGTAGTAAGTTACAATAGAAACACAGAACAAGTTAGCTGCCGAGTGGCAAATGCAAACTCCAAACTTACCTTAATTACCAAGTCAAAGTGTCCAACGGCATCCAATGGACTTACTGGAGTGTATTGCCTCGTAACAGATTTTGATCCTTGCCACCCTCTGAAACAGAAAATAGAGTCACTATTGACCACCAATGACAAGAATGGTAATCCTCAATGATTTTTTTATTCAAACACTATTGATGGTGAACAGTTGATGCAATGCGAAATTACTGATTTTTGATGCAGAGTTCATTTCATAAAGCAAAAAAATATTCTCTCAATATTGAAACTGAAACATCATGCAAAGTGTTAGTAATTCCCAATTTAGAAGTCTTAGAATTACCTCATGATCACATGCTGTCCAGCACTCAGTCCAAGTGTGGCGCCATAAGGTATTTTGAATCTAAATATTATGCAATCATCACTTTCTTTTTTTAAGGATTCAATCCTGAATGTTGTGTACTCATCTGGATACAGTCTCTTCTGCAAATACGAAAAATGCAGAGAAACAAGGTTTAAGCAACAGTAAAAAATATAAGCCTATTTCTATCTTGTGTGTTAATTATGAAAAATATATATGTGTAAGATTGTAGAAATACATTTACTGCAGCAACATCGGGGTTGGATTGGAGGCGTTTTTGGCATTCCTTTTTCCATATTTTAAGCTCTTGTTCATAAATATCAAACACACAAGGGGTGCATCCACTTCCACAACAATCGGACTGCGCAGGCTCTTCGGGTTTTTCAGGTAATGTTGCAGTGTTTCGTTCTTGAGTAAAAGTGTCTTCTTTTGCATCCATTTCTTATGGAAATAAACTCTTTTTGCAGTTTGCTTGATTGATCGCAATAATGTTAGGTGGTAAGCAAGGTGAGGTCACTGAGGCGGAGTCAATATGTAGGCTATGCATGTAAGTTCCGTAAATTTGTCTTTTTCTTTTGTGGTCCCTGCAGTTTTTGCAACAATATATTATGTGCCTTAAAATAACGGACACAAAGAGGTAAAGTATTGTATGTAGATAGCCAGTAATAACAATAAATTATGCATTATAAAAAAGAAGCTCATAACATAGTCATAGAGATAGAAATAAGTCCAATAAAATGTTTATACGCTGTACATGTATATCACAATGTAAAATGTATGAAGAACACAGTGGGTTATTTTTGGTGATTTCCCGATGATTGTGAAGGCACTGCTTGTGGTTTTGTCTTGTCCATGGACATATTGTATTGCATGCAGGTCCACCATGAGAAGCCTTCTTCCAACTTGTACTTGTTGTTCACCTGCCTTTCCTGACTGTCACCTTCACCTTTGAACCCATTTTGATTTGGGCTCACTCCATTTTCAGAAATGTCACTTGCTTTCCTTTTCTTTCCTTGGGATTGGCCATTCACAGTTACACCTGAAATTGTGAAAATGAATTTCTGAATCATCCAAACAAGTGACAGTCACACTCACACATTTAAAAGTGTTTTTAAAAAGCAATACACACCTAAATACATATTAGGTATGTGACAAAAATTTTAAATATTTTTTTGTTGCATTATCAATGAGGCATAAAGGAGGTCCTTGAAATTCTCTTTACAATGGTGTTTTAATTTTGGTTCTACACCAAATATTAACGAAGTTATACCAGATTTTATGTGCTAAAATTAGCAAAATTTGTCCCATCGTTAAGCATTGATTAGCCATTGAAGCTCCTAAAAAGGTGTGACCATTTTCACAGAAGTTACATTTCAAAGTGATGTAACTTTTTGGATTCTTAATACATTCTCATGGAATAAAAAGCTTATGAAAGTACATATATTTGGCTTTAATTAGTCAAATATTTTAGTATGCTTAGCTGGTAAATTAATTAATTAACAATCAATATCGCAATAAATTATTGATTGTTTCGCGCATGAAGTGAAGGCAAAATTTTCCAATTTTTGGATTTATTATGACCTGTGACTTATTTGTTTCTATATATGAATTATAATGGAACAGAAAGCACATGAAAGAGCACTTATTATATTTTAAATTAAAGAAGGTAACTAATTAGGCATAAGCTGTTGAATATATTAATTAATTATAAATAAGCAATCAAGAGAACATGAAGTGTCAAAGTTTTGGTCGCAAACGCACAAGGTAATTGCAAATAATCCACTAATAAAGGATACAATTGTGACAAATCTGTCACATTAGGCAAACCAATTAATAGTGGACATATGTAGGAATCTTTTAGTGTACTAAAGGTGTGTTTAAAATATTTGTTTATCACATAGTGAGCCTGTAGATTGGAAGATACCAGGCCAGCCATGGTGGATTTTTTGCAATAATTTTGTCAAAATACAAATTGTATTAATCAAGATAACCATGTGATCATCCTCATTACCAGGGAATATAGAGAAGACCCTGGCAAAACTAAAAAAACTATCCCCATAGCTATAAAAACTCATCTTCACCCTTTTTCAGCTTAATTACTTAGACATGCGTTTTGACGCGGCTTTTTCAGGCCCGTAGACAAATCTCACGCGAAAAAAAAAAATACCCAGTTGAAGAAAAAATTGTGTACTACATGGTCAGTATATTCATATCTGGTATTTAAACAAGGAGAAACCATTTTCAAGAGAATCAAATAGCAGTATTATGCACGCAACACCAAAGTGAGTCACGACGTCACCAGGACACACTTTTGACTGCCTGACGACGTTATTGTCACATACCTATACATATTATCGCCCATCAAAACAAACATTCAATCGCAGTTCAACACTTCAAAAAGCAACAATAACCGCCATGTTGCTACTTACTGGACACTGGCAAGCTTTAAATGACTAATTCCAGGTTGTCTTACCATCATTGTTGCTTGTTGACACCTCCATAACAGTAAATCCAGAGGTAACGTGAAGAGAGCACATGCAACGTCCGCGCTCTGAGGCGGCAAATTGCACCGAATATCGCCCAGTTGACCTCATGGCGGGCAAACACAAGTGGGCGACATTCATATTGATTTCCCTGTCTCCTGGATACTGGGAGAGTTAGAAATGATCTGATTGCGATGGTATTACAGAAAATAGCTTCAAGATGGAAGCAGTATCGATACAGATTCGTGCCATGGCTTGTCATGAACTTAAAAGAGAGGTAATCTACTGGTGAACATTTTCCACATTCAATTACTCAATTTCAATGCCTGCATGCAAAAGGGCTTACTCTTTAACTTAAATTTCCAGGCTTTGGAGTTTCTTTTACATTTTTCAATAATGCAACTTTATTGATTTACACTTTAAAAAATTAAGGCTTCAGACTCTTTATAAATCTAAAATTCAAATTATCGTTTTGATGCAGAGTTATAAATCTGTATCATGTTTATAAACAGAAATATTCAAAATATGTAAATGAAACATCATGCAATATGTTAGGCTGCCGCTATTTGCCCTTAAATCTTTGAAAATTAAATTTGCCCTGATGCCAATTACGATTTTTTTTTTTTTTCACTAACAGGTCAGCCAGAAAAGTTGGAGGTGGAGAGCAAGACAAAGTTGTTTCGGACCAAGATGTTTCGGACATTCTAAAACAATTCTTTGGTACTCTGTTAGAAGACGCAAATTCTGAAAATCATGGTGACATTGATGCCGTATACAAAGGAATGTTCAAAAGACAAAGCGGATGTCCTGAAATTTCAGCTAGAAACTTGACTCTGATGCACCAAAAACTTGGATTTAGTATAATCAGGGAGAAAAGTAAAGTGCCAGGAGCTGGCACCGGAGTAATTGTCAGCAAAGGAAGTGTCAAACAGGGATCCGTTGTGGCGCTCTATCCTGGTGAGTTTTGAAAAATATTTTCTCAATTTAGATTTAGAATAGATTTCATTGGCGGTGGAGGAACAAATAATTGGGGGTTAATTGGAGGGGTTGACCCATCCAGATCGTCCTTCCGTGGACTTGGTAGCTTGTTCTTTTCCTTTATTCAGGAGATTGGGCCAAGAGTCTCTTGCAAGTCATTGGCGAGAAAGCTTTTATAAGTGATATATTTAGGCGTGTGAAGAGCTTTTGCAGTTAAACAAGAGCAGGTATACTGCCTCCATATCCCCCATGCCCTACACATCTACCTATACCCACCAGAATCTCAGTTTTAGTCATGCCAAATATTTCCACCAGGGGCACAATTGTGCATTTTAGGATGTGGAGACACCTAGTGGTTTTTTTGCTTTTCAAAATAAACATGGCTGCAGGCCAAAAGCAACAGCAACCCAGCTTAAAAAAGTATTTGGGATGTGGAAATGGTTATGATATTTATTGATTTATGGTAACATTTGACAAGTTTAGGGGGGTCTTTGAATGTTGGGAAAGAATGAGCATTGTGCATTGTGTGGTGTTTGAGATATTTGATGGATGCCATGTGAGCTCATGTGATGGAGACTAAAAGTAAAATTCCCCATAGCATAGCATGGGGGATAATTAAACAAGAAATTTAGAAGCATGTGATATTATATTTGTGTGTAATAATTCCGATAGTAGGAGTCGTGATTCTGGAGACCTAAGGAGTCGGAGTCACTTTTCAGAATGTCAAGGGAGTCGGAGTCAGTTCACTTACTACCCAACTCCGAAGCCCTGGTGAGATCCCTGTATGGATCCACAAACTGCGCTTTATTGTGGCCCTTATTTGAACACCTCAGACCAGGTTCTATCAGCCACCTGGTGACCGCCGTCTTTGAATATTAGGCCTAATTACCGGCCATGCTATGCATAGGACGGTAATGCAGTGATATCCATCGGATGTGAGTCACGAGCCTCCAGGCCTGACTAGGCCATTCCCAGGGTTTATATTATATGTATTTCTCAGTTATAACATCGTACATTCTTCCAATTGTGTATTTTGTAGTTAAATTCAATAATTTTCGAGTTATTAATATCCCCAGCGTTGCGTGGGTCAGGCTGATTTTGCGCCACCATTTTCTTTTGTATTCCCGCTGCCTTACACATGTCAGACATGTGGAGCTTGGCCATGTTTCACACTCAGCATTGCAGGGCGTTGAATGGACATTGTATGTTTCATTGTATTCATGAATTCAATTCCAATCAATTCTGTTCAATGGACCACATTCAAATGACCTGAATTGCTCTTCACAATTTAGGCATAAGTGCAATTCACTAGCTTTCTCACCTCCCTGTCATCTCAGACTCGTCTGTCACAATTGTACCAATGATTTTCAATTATCTTCATACTTATTTCATTCCATTTAAACTCCATGATGCATAACATTATATTGGGAAACAAAAAAAAAGTCATTAGGCTTAAAATAATAAAATAAACATCATTTGAAAGTAAGAACAAAACTGTGAATATTTAGGCCTAGAACATTAAAACATCATGAAATGCAGCACAACCTACCTTAAAACAATTTTGTACCTTAAATTATAGACATAAAATAAGAAACAAGTTTTGTGATGAAGTCATTTCGGGTTTTCATTTAAATCACACACAGGTAATGCATACATAAAAAGAAATTAATTGTTTCCCCCCATGCATTTTAATCATGCCTACCTGTAGTCCTGTACCAATGAAAGCAATCTCGATTTGATCCCACAGTTATTACTCAACCATCGGGTGCACAAAAATGCCAGCCCCTTTTCGGAAAGCTAATACGATTTCCTGCAATTGTCTGATGTCCTTTCTTATTAATTCTGAAATATTCAATAAGTGTGCAAATATTTATGATAAAAAGTTTGGCCATCTCTTCTGTTCTGTTCCCTTCCAATCTATGGCCACTCTACATCATTAAAATAATACCCTGTTACATAAAATTTTACTTGAAATATTTACCCATCTCTTCTGTCCACTTCCCGATCTACAGGTGCTTTAACTATTGATTGTCCAACAATACTGTCATAAATCCCAATCTATCTATTGTCACATTCTTTAGTCTATCTTTCCCCTATCAATCAAAAAATCGATCTGCCCCTATCTATCTATATGTCTTTTTGTATTTTCCTCCAAGCTACGGGCAACTTACTAGTTCCACTGAAAAATCATGAGCAGCATGGCCGGTGATGTGCTCTAAGAGTGCTTGTTAAATCACCACGAAACCTAGGCTTAGTCTTAGAGTCTTTTCTGTTTTAAACTTTTATGTTTTGTATTTTGTTTTCTTCGGAATGTTGCATGCGGTCTAATGTGCCAAATGTGGTTGTTGAGTTATGTTGATGTTGTGTTGCTTTTAAAACTTACTTAAAGGGCATCATTATTTATATATATGGGTCAAAATTTGGTAAGTCTGAAATTCTTGTCTCCGGTGTTTAACAATAATTCATGATGACAGAAAGGCACATGCAGGACCTCTTGATGTCATTTGTCATAGACAAGGATATTAGCAAAACTTCTGACACAAAAAATATGAGGAAGGTTATTTTTATCCCATCCAAAAATAGCATTGAAGTGGCCAACCCCCCTGAAAATGGCCTGTCTCCACCAACATTTTCTTTGAAAGATCGCATCACAAAAAATTGTACAGGATCCTGATTCAATTAAACTCTTCCATATATATAGAGACTTGACTATCACTCTTCTAAAATATAGTTTCAAATTTCTGAAATAATATCCTGTATAAGAGCAGGAGGTTGTTGTGTCCATGTCTCCAATATTGCGTCATTAGCATCACAAGTTTGGTTTCTTAATAAAAATGAAAGGGACGCACATTTTGTGAGAAAACCTTGTGTGTAACGTTGTCTGAGAACCCAAGAAAATAACTGCGCTATCTGTAGCTCTGTATCATTTATATAAACCAAAATATTTGAGTATTTCTGTTGGTATGTCGGTTGTCCTATCTTAATTTGTCATTAGCAAACACCTTGCTGCTCTATTTTGACTGCATATTTCTGGACCAGAATCAATATGAACATGCTTCTGGTGTTCATAAGATCATTTCATGCACAAATTGCCAGATTGCCAGTTTTGCACTGGTCCCTACAAAGATTTTTATCTTAATTATCATTAGCATCACGCTGTCATTAGCATCACAACAAAAAATGGCTTCTTTCCTTTACCTCACTTAAATTCAGTTGCAGGTGACAGGAGTTGAAATTGTGTTCAATATATATTATCAATTAATGTTTTAACAAAATATTACACAGAATTTTTGCATTTTCATTGCATCTGACATGCCTAGTATTGATTTGACGGTTCTCTGAGATTACTAATCAAATATGGGGTGTCAGTGAGATTTTACCATTGTCTAGCACCTGAAATATGGTTCAGCAAAGACATTGGGCACTGGAGGGGTAGTGGAGATCATCTTTGTTATTCAGAATCCAAACTATTGGTGAAAAGAGTATTTTTGTTTCTGTTTGTAAATTTCTAGTTCAAGAAAATCTTCTATCTTAATAAGTATTGGTCATAGAGACCTGAAATATAGCTAAATGTTTGCAGAATAGCCACTTTCCCATACGTTGGTAATACATTCTTCAGCTCTAAGTGGTGCGGATTTCAAGTTATAGGCATGATGCTAATGACACATATATTCGAAATTTAATTGACCAAAATGCATTATCTCAAAAATAATTGGTGCTAAAGACCTGGAACTTGCCCTAAAATGTGCAAGCTACCTGCCTAATCATTGGTAATAGATTATTTAACCCTAAGTGGTCAGGATTTTTCAGTTATAAGTGTGATTTTAATGACAGTCAAAAAACATCACAGCTGTAAATATCACCTCATTACAGATCAGCAGAGCATTTGGGACCCTTGGACATGAGAGAGAGAGAGAGAGAGAGAGAGATCTTTATTTTTCATCCATCATATAAAAAAATAAGCAATTACAAAGAAGGTACATTTAAGTCAGGAGACACATATTAAGACGCAATGAGCGTCGCTAGCATACATGCCACCAAATTCAAGTTAAATATTTGTCGGTATAATTCAAAAGCAAAATGAAAGAAAGCATTAATTCACAGGTATAAATTTTTAAGTGTAAACATAAATGAAAATTTGGAAAAGGGAGAGAGAGAGAGAGAGAGAGCGAGCAAAGTATATGTATGCAGGTTACACACACTCCTAAGAGGGATGGTGGAGGTGACTATGGACCTTTTATATCTTGAAAGGAAAAACAATTTATTATGATAATAAAATGGGTTTTTGGTGGGGAATATTACATCCTATTTTTTAATGTTACATCCTATTTTGGTTTTGAGTCTGCAAGGAAATTAACGAGAATTACAGATATAGCAGTCCCTTAGGAGACATGTGCTTTCATAGTTTGAAGTTGTTATTCGTTTGTAATAAAAACAAAGGCCAAATATGCTATGGGTGCTAAATTTCTCTTGGATATCAGAAGGTAAGTTATTGATAATCAAAGGCAGGCGGATTCTAATAGAGCATTTACATAGTTGGTATTTTACCCTTGGGGGCACCAGAGTATTACTTTGTCTTGTTTCATAATTGTGAATATCTCTAAATCGTACGAGTGTATAAGAATTGAAGTAGTCTGGCAATAAGTTATTGGTAAGCTTATAGCAAAATTTATATTCCTGCAGTTTCACCACATCTTCAATTTTCAGAATATTGAATTTCTTCATAATAGGTTCCGTATGGCTATTGTATTTTGCCTTTGCCAATGTTCTCACAGCTTTTTTCTGAAGCTTCTGGATTATCTTCAACTTGTGTCCCCAAAGCAGGGTACCGTATATCAGATGAAGAAAAATTAGGGAGTTGTAAAGGATCAATAATGTGTCAGATGGTATGAAATGTTTCAGACGGCTCATAATTCCTGTAACTTTACTAATTTTTTTGCCAATTTTTTGGACATGCGCTTTCCATGACAGGCAACTGTCAATTGTCACTCCAAGGTAATCAAATGTATCAACTTGCTTATATTAATGCCATTATTTTCAATCGAAATGTTCAGATTTGGTGGACGCTGTTGTGGAGTGGTATAGATCATTAATTTGGTTTTATTTACATTCAGAGAAAGCTTGTTCACTTTGAGCCAATTGTTTACATTTTCAAGTTCATTGTTCAAAGTTGATTGCTGAGGAGACAGGTCAGATCCACCTTCAAGCAATAGTGATGATAAGAGGGTAGTATCATCTGCATATATGATAAATTTGAACATATTCGAGGATCTGCCAAAGTCATTTAAGTAAATTAAGAAAAATAAAGGGCCCAGTATAGAACCTTGCGGTACTCCTGTTTCAATAGGTAGCATGTTCGAGTTAGTTTCATTAAAATTAACATACTGCTTCCTATTTGTTAGATAACTTTTACACAAACTGTAAGCTTCATTTCGTATACCATAGTGACGTAATTTACTCAAAAGAATGTCATGGTTTAGAGTATCAAAGGCTTTTGACAGATCCAGGAATATGTTCAAAGGGCATTTCTTATCTTCCAGAAGTTTAGTTACTCTATCTATGTTTTCTATAATAGCAAGTTCTGTTGAATGGTTTTTCCTAAAGCCATATTGACTGCTAAAAAATAAATTTTGATCTACAAAGTGACTGGTAATTTGCATAGAGATCACTTTTTCAAATATTTTGGACAATACTGGTAAAACTGAAATTGGCCGATAATTCTCGATGATATCAGCTTCATTGTTTTTATGCACTGGTATAATTTTTGCTATCTTTAGTCTGTCGGGAAATATTCCTTTTTTCAGGGTTTGGTTGACTATTTTTGTAAGAGGTGAGACAATAACAGTTCTGATTGCTCTAACTAGTTTCATGGGTAAGTTATCATATCCGCGACTTGATTTATTTGGTAGGTTCTTTATGATTTTATCGATGTCACGTTCTGTGATTTCTTTGAATTGAAAATCATTTTCCACAGGACTTCTCAGATAATCATTAAAAACACGGTTCTGGGGAGTGGAAATTTTGGAGGCAAGCTTTGGCCCAATTGAATTGAAGTAGGAATTAAATTGTTGAGAAATCAATTTTGGATCAGAAATCCTATTATCATTTATCAAAAATGATTCTGGAAAACTTGTATTTTCATTTTTTCGATTTACTAGGTCTTTTATTGTAAGCCAGGTGTTCTTTACATCTTTTTTATACCTGCTAAATGTTTCGTGATAATATCTTGATTTTGCAGCTCTAATACTTTTCTTCAATATCTTGTTATAGGTCATGAGATTTGTTTTCAATGTAGCATATAAATCCGTATTTAGTGGCGTCTTTTTCATTCGCAAAAAAAGTTTATCACGGAATTTTAAGGATTTCATTATGCCATTTGTGATCCATGCATTCTTCTTGTGTCGATATTTGTTGAATTTCACATACTTTTTCGGGAAAATTCGTTCTCTTATGATATTCAATTGGTCATCTAAAATGTTGTAATTTTCTTCAGGATTTCCAACTTCAGTAAGGTTCATTAGACTGTTGATGTTTAGACTAAGGAACTGATCCTTAAACTTATCTATAGATTTTTGGTCGTATTTTTCAGAAAGTATATATTTTGTGCTTTCTTCATTTGTGGAGATGTAGTCAAGCGACAAAAAATAAGGTTGATGGTCAGAAATATTACTCATGAGTATATAAGATGAGGTCTTGCTAAAGTCTTTTGATATTTTACAGAGTGCATTGTCAATTAAAGTAGCACTGTTTCTAGAGAAACGAGTAGGCAGGGTGACTTTTGGGATAAGCCCTTGAGCAGTGATAAAATCAAAATAATCATTTACTCTCGTTTTTTCATTGATTTGTAGAAGGTCTATATTATAGTCGCCAAAAATCGCAATGTCTGTCTTTATTGACTCAAACCTATGTAATATTTCTGAGAATTCTTTTGTAAAAATATCAAAATCGTTATTTGTCTCTCTGGGCAGTCTATAAATGTTTCCCAGTATGAAATTTGTTCTTTTTTTATTTTTTATCGAGATTTCAATAAACTGGTGCTCCCAAGTGTCAAAATTGTTAACATCCGATATAATCTGTTTAAAACTGTGTTCATTTTTCAAATATATGGCAAGGCCTCCATGGGCACTACAGGTTCTGCCTTTAGATATCAATTCATAACCCTCAATTCTATAATAACTTGTGTCAGTGGTATCATCTAACCATGTTTCTTGTAAACATATAGCATCAAAGTAACAATTTGAGAGGTTATCTTGAATTTCATTAATGTACAGTTGCAAAGAGTTAAATTTAGAACCCAAGCTTTGACAATTTAGACTAAGAACTTTGAAAATGTCTCTTTTTTGGGGGAGGATATCTAGTAATTCTTCGGTGTCAATATATTTAGAATGCTCAAAGATTTGGGGCTCTTCATCTGATGGGGACTGATCAACAGCATTGTTATTTAGCACATGTAACAGGGAATTTTTCTGTAACCCACCATACCCATTTAGAATGTCATTTTCTGTGCTCAAAGATACAGACATTATCTATGTTAAAATAGATATAGCGGTCACCATCACATCCACCATCTCTCAGAGTGTGTTTACAAGACAGACATAGAGATATTGAATACATATATACAAAAGGGCAACAAATGAGCATGAAAAAAACATGGGAGGAGAGGACCATGCTGAACATGAGAAAATATCAATAGAAAATTATTAACATTATAGAGTTATAGCCTGGATTATACAGTCATCAATGATATAAGTTCAATCTCGTATTTAACAAATTCTGTAATCTGAGTCTCGCGTAATCAAGACAGTAATAGTTTTTGTTTTTTTTTGATTCAGGAACATGGTTAAAAGCAGAAGGTGTTCATATGAGATACAAAGATCTACACTAGCAGTAATAGTACAAGTGCATTCACAATGCGTTTGACGCGTTTAAGTAACTTTATATTAGAGAATTACATAGCTAAGACACAATAATAAGAGCAATGTGTACACTTAACCATAAGGATTGCTCGCGGAGATAATTAACAAACATACAAGTATAAAGTGCTTTGAATATTTACAGAGAAACTTCCACCAATTGTATAAATCTGTTGGTCAATACCAAGAGGTAATGTTTAAGTACTGTATTAAAATATGCATATCCAAGATATGCAATCCACCAGGGGGCACATGAAAACAATATGAGAGACTGGTCATAAATACCCAATAATTCATTTTACTTTGCGACATATTTTGAACACACAAAGGCAAATACATATTAAACTTAGAACAGAGAAAGTGTATGTATAAGCATGAGGGCGGGTTGTCATTACAGAAGAGGGATCTGCTGTTAGAGCAATTCAGAATGGAAAAAAATCAAAGTACCTTTTGAGCAGCGAATATTTTTAAAGTAAGGCTATAGAAACAAGAAATTAACATTCAATAAGTGGGCAGTTTTTAAATTGGAAGTTTTCTAATGTTCAGGATGTGGATGTCCACCAGGGGGCAAAGGTGCAAAATGGGTATAATTTTTGGAAAGAAAGGGTTTTGCGTGAAGTAGTACAATCATTTGACCAATAAAAAATGTGGGAGCTTTGACACATTTTAGCATCAGCAAAAAATACGTAATAGTGACAATTTTTAAACTGGGTAAGGCAGTCAAAATTCAAGATGCGTACCCATTAACACCAAATATTTATGCTACTTTACGGCATATTTTGAACTTACGAGGCAAATACATATTACACTTAAAACAGAGAAAGTGTTAGTAAAGACATAAGGGTGGGTAGTCAATTACATTAGAGGGATCTGTTGTTTGGGCAACTCAGTAGGGCAAAAAAAATCTAAGTACCTTTTCAGGAGTGAACGTTTAAAAAATAAGCCTATAGAAACAAGTGATAATCATTTCAATTTATTAATTATTATTATTTTTCTATTTAATGGGAAATTGCAATTTGGAATTATCATTCAATAAGTGGGCAAAAGCAGTTTAATATTGAAAGATTTTCTAATGTTCAAGATGTGGATATCCACCAGGGGGCATACATGCATAGTGAGTATAATTTTTTGGAAAGAAAAGTTTTGCATGAAATAGTTACATTCAATGTCAATCATATTCAATAAGAGATGTGAGAGCTTAGCAAACACAAATTAAACAAGTCATTGACACATTTAGCATCAGCAAAATATACAAAATAGTGATAATTTTTAATTTGGTAAGGCAGTCAAAGTTTCGAGATGGGTACCTTTTGACAAACTATCATATTAAATTAGTAGAAATCCAAAGGTAGACAATTCTCAACTAGTCAATAAAGTGTGTAACAATTTAAATGTTCACTTACATTTACATAATGTTTTACTAGATGGAACAGGAATGTACAATTTCAAGGTATAATTTTTGTGAAGTTTGTAGAATTTCAAGTAGATATATCGATTACATTTCTAGAAAGTTTATTTTAAAATCAGACTCCCGTCTAGGCTATTAAAATGTCCAAAGGTTCACAATTTCATAATTTATGGTGGACATAAATAGCAAAGCAAATAGCAGCATAAATAGCAACATAGGTGTCGACATGAAGAGTACTAGTTTGGGATGCATAATAATCATCATCATTTGGGATCTTATGACTTTTATAACATTTGTGACATTACCTGTGTTGAGCAGCAGCTCAGATATTTTAAAAATCATAAAGTTTACATAGAGTTAACAACATGGGAGTAATAGAAGCAACGTAAGTAGCAACATAAATGGCAACATAAATGGCAACATAAAATGCAACACCAGTAACAACATAAGTCGTGCTATTTTTCGATGCCTATTTACATCTTTCAGATCCCAAGGAATTTTGTGTAAAATTTGTGACATAAATGGTGACGGAAGCTAATAGCAAGTCAGATTTTCAGAGATGGTAAAGGTAACAGAAAGGGCGACATAAATAGCAACATAGATAGAAACATGAATAACCAACATAAATGTCAACACAAATATAATTATGCAAAATGTTGTGACATAATTGGTAATGACAGATAGAAGCATTACCTGATTTTTTTAAGATCATACTTCTAACATAAATTGGTACTTAAATAGGAGGCTTAAATATGAACATAAAATAGCTACATAAATAGCAACATAAATAGCAACATAAATTGCAGCATAAATAGCAACATAAGTAGCAACATAAATAACAACATAAATAGCAACATAAATAGCAACATAAATAATAATATAAATTGCTACAAAGATAACTACATCAGTGGTACTATTTATGGATACCTATTGACATCTTCTAGTGCCGATTGAACTACACAAAAATATTTGACATTTTTTAACACAAAATCTAGTTGAAATTCAGATATGCAAAAATTATAAATGGATATCATCATCAGGAATACCAGTTTAGATGCTGGAAACAGTTTAGCTTGCATTTATATCTTTACGGATTTCCATGAGAATGACTCCCAATAGGTTTTTTCCTTTGTGGACATCAGGATTTCCAATATCAGGATGGTTCATGCGAATTCCAGCACCCCATGTAAGGTTCGGACCAGCTTCAACGAGAGTAGTGTCTTCCGATTCTACTAGAAATTGTCTGGCCCTGGGATTATTCGCAAATTTTATGGAACACGCCTTTGACATGACATTTTTGGCTTGCGCTAGCCATTCATCTTCATCTACAGCTACGCCGTCTCCAAGTTTCTTGCAGTATGCAGGCGAGGTACTGCTGAGGATCTTCTGGGCGACATCAGGTTGTCCTGCGAACACAGCTTTACTCCACTGAAAGTACTGTTCTACGTGAAAGTACTGTTCTACGTGACAGTGCAGTGATAGCTGATTGTTTGACCTACCCAATGCCAACTTAAAACGGCATTTCTGGACTAAAAAAAATTTCAAAATTTTTTCAGCTGAAATTTCAAGGTTTTCAAATTTTGACCCATATATATAGGCCCCCTTACTGGAATGCGCCAAGAAGCTCCCTTTGAAGTCCTCTTGATCTTGGTTCCTGTCTTGACACTTGACTAAGTTGCCTTGTTATTATTGCTAACTGTAACGCTTTTCCAGTTACTTAGGAAGTGAGGTCAACTTATCAGCAGAAGTCGTGAATTTGTCTCACTGGTGAGGTAATGTTTCCCAATGACAGACTGACCAGTAGCTACCAGTGTGACACTCATTTCTTTGCGACATCATGCACTCCAAAGTAATTACATTCAGCTGTTTGTAGTTCATTCATCTGAATGTAATTAGTCCATTCCCTGTAAATGTGCATGCACATTTGTTTCGCATTATAATTAAAACTGATTTTCTTAATACGCATACGGCCAAATCTGAAGAGTGTACATTCAGTAATGAGTTAGGTGGATTAAGCTTATTGCTTGATCCATGGGCTGTTGGCTTGGTGCCTTCAAGGCTTCAACTAATTGTTTCCTCATGAACCTGATGACTTATAGTTGTACAATATATCGACGCAGAGTGCATTGTTTCCTATCATGGCTGGAAAAAGTAGGGAATTTGGGATGTCATTGGATGGATAGGCCTATTAATTTCTAAATCTCACTGGAAATTTTTGGAGAAAGGTCCAAATTTCTGACTTGAAAGTAGTCGTGAATGCCAATCTTGGGAAATTCAGTTGTACCTGTCAAATTGCCCGGAAATTCACATTTTCTAGCACCTCTCTGTGTGTTCTACTGTGTATTAAATGAGTTAGGCCTAAATCACCAAGATGAAACTTAAAATGGACGATGTAGAGGTTGGTTATTGTCAGACTCACATGTGCTCCGACTCATGCAAGAGACTTTAGCACCATCTCAGTCCACAATGATGTAATATAAGCTGTTTGTTCAGAAGAAAATATGTAGGGGGTCATAGGATACAGCAGGCCCCAAAAAGAAATTAGCCGAACGTCAGCGGTAAATTATTTATTCATATACAATCGAATTGCTGTCAGCTATAAAAAGACTGTGAATGTAGTTACCGTGGATCAAACCTATGCAAAGTATAACCTTTAAACATCTGTGATATTTGATTAACTGCCTCCACAGTTTCAATGTGAGTTGGCAAAAAAATTCTGAGTTGACATGGCTATAGGAGAATTTGTCTTACCTTCTCTTGTAAATTAGTTGGTCCTAGTTGTCACGTTTGACATTATATTTAGGAGATATCCCATGCAATATAGCTTTAGTTCATGAACAATTACATGTGGATAAATGGATGCTCATGCAAACAAATGTTTCAATTATAATTTCTTTGGCAAAAAGTCCCTGACTCTGCCACATATTCTTATGTTCTGATAGTGTTTCAAGAGGCCCTGTTACAAAATAGAAGGCTGGATTATCTTGTTTAGCATTGTTTGGCATTGACTGTTTGTTGTAATCACCTGTTTCACACCTCAGTTAAACAGAGTCCACACTTGAAATGTGATTGCCACAGCAAAAGATTGTGTCGCCATGCTGTTTGAGCCTCTGCAACAGAGATTTTGGAATTTTTGCCAGGCTCTGCTTGCATCAGATTCAAATGGGGATGAAGAATAGTTTTTCTCCTGTATATCTAAAATAGTGCATGAAATTGTTGTTTGTTTGTGTGTGATCATCAAGTTCAAGAATACTGTTAACAGCGCTTTTCTCGTGACCAAAATTTCATCAGCAACAAAGGCTAATTTTGAGTGAAATGCATGAATACTTGTGTGGCTAATTTTGCCCTTCGCACCATTTAATACCAAGAGATGATGTGCATCCTTTAAAACAAGACCGTTCTGGGCCTTCCCTCTGTCTTCTGCGTGTTTGTTTTACTGTAAACCTGGGAGCTGAAAATGCCCTTTTCCTACAGGAGCCATCTACCAAGTGGATGACCCAATTCTGCTGCAGTCAATCAGGAATCCCTTTGTCTTCCGGTGCATCGACAATATCCTCATTGATGGCAACGACAAGGGTATCTCCAAGTTCATATACAAGTAAGTGTGGTTTACTTAATTCTATTAAAAATTGCAGAACTTTATCTTTGCGATTCAGTTGTTTGGTATGGAACCTTTGCAAAAGACCTTTGATGATTTGAAGGGCTCTTATTTGACTTAAAGTCTAGTCATTTTTTTGTGGCAGTAAGTTTTTGGCTGATAATTAGAAACATACCTTACTCTTGACAAAAATACTTGTCTCCTCCTGTTCTTGACACCTTGACCAAACAGTTTCATAAACATTTGGAAGTATTGGCATGTTGTAGCCCTGGTTTTGAGGTAGTCCCATAAGAATAACATTGCTGTCAACACGGCTCAAGAAGCCATTTTCTTCTACTGCTTCTATTGCTGCTGTTATGACGTCACCATTGTTTCAGTGATGTCATAGAGCCAATAATGCTGATGACATCACAACAGAAGGCTAAAAATAGCTCTAAATTTGCTGAAGAGCAGCAGCAATTTAGCATTTTAAGTGCCTGCATGATGGAGCTGGGGGATCAGAGGACATAAATTTAGTCCAAATCATGCTTGGTCATGGTGTACTCACCCTAATAAACCAAAAATTAAACCTCAGACTTAATCATGGATTGTTTTATTGGCTAAAAAGTTACTGCCAAAATAAAATGTCTTGACTTTAGGCCTACTGTGTGATCAGTTCGACACCATGACATTTTGCCTTGTAGCTCAGCTCCTGTTGCATGGCTTGTTTGATACCCACCCTGCCAAGACAACCCCTGCCCACACAGCCTGCAAAAGTCACTATTTGGGGTAAACCTCGCATATTCATGAGCTGCTGGCCAGTGGATCCCATTTATACCAAATGGCTTTCCCATGGTTATAAAACTTTTAGGAAAATTATGCTAGCTACTTTATAAGGAGAGTTTATCTCATAATCTCTGTCTAATACTCAAAATAGAACATGTGTTATCCATTTTAATTTTAGTGGTTGCTATTGAGAGTTAATCATTCTAAATGACCTCATTTTAAAGATTTTTTGTATTTCACATGAAAAGGTCACATAAATTATACCCTTAAGGTTTTCTCATTCCGTTACCTGATTGGATGAGAGAGCAAACTAGGTCAAAATCTGAAATAGTGGCTGAAAGTGGCTGAAAGTGGCTGTGTGGGCAGTGTAGCTGCATGGGAGTATGCTATTACCCAGCCTAGTGCCTGTTTAACAATGAAATAGCTAAGATGTACGTGTAATGGTAGGGCTACAGTGTAGCCGCTACACATTGTACACAAGCTGTTAAAGTGTCTTATCTGTAAATCGAACTTTACGGAATTGCCCGGTTGTTTCTTGTTTTGCCCGCTAAAACTTTTGAGTTGTAGTGAAAGTAAAATACTGTAGATTTAAGAAATTATGAAAAAAAGAACTATCAATACCATTCAACAAATATATTCCTTATTTAAAGGCCTTTCAAAATATTCATGATAGATTCTTAACCAAAGGCGTTCAATTTTGCAGGTCGTGTTGTCAGAGGGACAGGCATGGAGCTCTATTTACATCAGACATGTCCTGGGTCACTCCTTACCCTACCAATCCTATGGCTGTTGGACAATATGTCAATAACCAAAATAAACGTAAGTTAATCATTTCAGTAGTTTTACCTTCTTGTATTTACAAAATGAGGTTTCACAATATACGGCATTATTCCCATTATGAAACGCCCAAACACCTTTTCGCAAGAAAACTCCGTTTAAGAAGATGTATACATGTATATATCAACAATCTGTACAGCAGATTTCTCGAATTGTAATGCCTGAAGAAAAACTAGGTGAAGTTGTATTTTGGTTACCCTTTCCTTTACTTTTTTCCAGAATATCCTGCTAATGTGGCTTATCAGGAGTTTGACGTGCCTGAGGACTTTCCTCCATTTTTGAGACAATTCATACCAAATGTGCATTATGCCCCCCAAGGAGACACCCAGCATTCTATCAGGTGTGTAGCTTTGTATGCTTTTATGAAATCATTGATATATATATATATTTATTTTGTTTGTTTTTCAACATCTAGGAATCTAAAAGTATTAGGTCTGTCTCCATTTGTAGTTCTGAATCTATGTACAGGTGGTGTCTCCCAAGCAATAGGAGCTCTAATGGAATCCCCTCTGCCTTTCAACAAGATGATTGGTGTTGTTGACCAAGCCAAGTAGTTTAACTTAATGAGTGTGTTTGTTGAATGTTTGATTGTTTGGGTCAGCTACACTTTATTATACCATTCGACACCTCTGTCTGCCAATCACATTACAGTATTTCAGGGGAATAATTCCCATATTCTTTGTTGTCCAGTTATCCTCTCATGTTTGAGTGTTTGAGTGTTTGTCTCATGGTATAAGCCAGTTATTCACCATGGGATCAGGAATATGTCTTTATCACACCTCGGCCTAAAGGCCTCGGGTGATAAATCACATATTCCCTCTCCCGTGGTGAATAACCTTTACTTATGTTCTCAAAACAGCAGTTACACAGAGAAGTGTTTTGTTATCAAACAGATTGGGGGATTTAGTCCAGGAGCTTATGGGGATAATTGTGCATATTTGTCTACAAGTATGAAATTCGGCACAAATGTTACTGAGGGTATATAGATTCAACTTTTTGAGGGCGCCGGAGCGGGCGCTCGTCTTGGTTGCCATAGCAACAAATTCAAAATGGCCGCCGCTCGATATCTAGTTTTGAGTATAACTCAGTAACAAAAGGTCATAGGATTGCAAATAATAGCTCTAAATATATGTTTTTGATGCCAGGGATTCTGATTCTGCCATTATTTTTCCTGTCAAATACATACTTTGGTCTATAGAGCCAGAATTGCCTGTATATTGGGGTTATAGAGCTAATTTTATCGAAATTCACCACAAATCTTCAGCTTAAACTATTACAAATTGTTCCAAGTAGCAATTCATCCAGTTTTGACAACAAAAATAAACACCAGCTTTATGTAATAGAAATACATCAACATATCATCTGTACGATAATACTAAAGTAACCAAACAAATGTTGCAGAAATGGGTATTGTCAATGCAGCTGCCTTACGCACACCTACAGGTTCTTTTGCGCATGCAGTCCTCTCCACGAAATCTTTCAAATCCACAGCCCTACATGTTGCATGCCGATAATTTATATGGTATACCAAAAGAAACCTGTTGCTGTTTCAAGTATTGGCTTGTATGACATCTATTATGTACTTACCCTCTCCTGTTTTCCATCCCCTTCCATTGAAATTTTGGATTTCCTAAAGATACAATGGCAATTGATTTGAAGAAAGACTTGTTTGCAGTTACAACCTTTATCTGTGCTCAAGCATAAATGATTCTTGGGTAACCGTATATATCTGAGGCAGTCTGAGATCAGACTGCCTCGTCCCAAAAGCACCACATCATAACTCTCATTTGGAATGCTCCTAACAGATGGAAGTCCAATGGGAAGAATAAAAAGAAAAATGTTGTACAAGCGAAGCGAGCAGTCTGATACATAGCGAGCAGTCTGATATATTTCAGTACGAATTGCAGTCCTATGAGGGGGATGCTACCAAGAGATTTTCATTTCTACTTGTGAACAGACTCATGTTTCATTGACTTTTGCCCAACCCACATCCCACAAATTATTTGCATGCAAAGTCAAGACAATAATCACTTGTGGAGGATCAGTTTTCAAAAGGACCAAGGTATCAGTAATCCTCCTACACTTAAGGTGACTATTCCAATGCCAAAGGAACTTCTCTCAATGTATATAAGCATGGAAGAAGGACAATACTAGACAGATATGGTAAGTGCAGCCCTCTAACCCCCATTCGGGGCTCACGAGGGTTGATTGATGAGATGCGAAAGTGAGCGGGATTCCTCAACATGTTACACATTCACCCCGCCAATGCCATTCCTCTGGCCAGGCTCAGTTATACGTTTGATATGTACCAGTTTTAGTACAAAATTTACTAACTCAAATTTAAGTAAGGCCAAATTCAAATGAAAATTCAACAGCATTTACCACCATTCTACTGTTTAACATTTCACACAATGGCTAATGTGTGACTTTCTGCATGTAGATAAAAAGGAGTAGCCTCAATGTTCATTATTGAGCTGGAACATGCAATTTTAGTTATCCTTGGCAAGACATTGGTGGTCCATTTCACATGATTGGAATACTTTAGAAAGGACAATTATTAATTTATCGAACAAACACTTAATGCTTTTCACCAATCAGTCCTGATGTTGTTTGGATGCTGTTACCTGTAGTTCTTATGTATACCTAGGACAACTTCCCTTATGACGGCTTTAAGATATTTGTTCGTCAATGTACTGGTAGGACTCTCCAAACCTACATTTCAGATGAACAAACATAGGCATGGTGGGAATCGCAGCCAATATTTCAGACAATAAACAAAAAGAGGTACACATTTTCCTGATGAATATAGAAGTCAAAAGTTTTATTTTATTCAACAGGCAAGATCTTGGTGACACACTGCTAGGCAGCACTAATTTCAAGATTGTCTTCTCAAAAAAAATCAATTTGTATCCTACAATCTACATGTAGCAAGTAATAAAACAGCTAGCCTACTGCTCTACCAGTGTGTGAACTTCAGACGGTGAAACAGTGGTAGGCCTACAACAGTCCCTGTGTTAAAGGACTGCTTCTTCTGCATGAGTCAGACGGTCTCTTATGTACTTGAATCCTCTTGGAACTGGCAGAAACATATGTGACATCCCAGCAAATTAAACTTGTGCCGAACTCGACCAAGCTAAATGTTTGGTCACTTGGTATTGTACTTCATGCTTTATTTGGGTGAGACATGATTTTCCTTTGGTATTGCCTGTTGGAAAAACAGTCTCCTTGGTCAGATTAGGAGAATTGTTCTCCAGTTACTAATACCATGGTCTTTCTGAAGAATGATCCATCACAATTCTGTATTGGTTTGACATACCATATTAACAATTTAATGAGTTCCCTGTGATCGAATGTTTTAGAGTGCTTGATAGTGCATGCACAGGTTTCAAGAGCTTAGGTTCGAACCCCAACCTTGAACTCAATTTATTCCAAGCCCATGAGATATTAGATGGAGTGTTCTATTCTGGGGCTACTCAATGACCCTGGACACCACTGGTTTTATAGCATGACTCCTAGTCGTCTCATCGCTCATCATGCATACTGCGATCACCAAAAGTGAAGGTGATACGGCAGGGAACCTTGAGCAATGTTCTTTTGTCCCCTACACATGGGTACTGCACTGTGGCTGCTCTGAGTAGTGCCATTGTTGGAAGGCTCTCAACAAAGTCCATGTGCCACATGTCGGATCATAATAAGAAATCCTGACTGACAACAGTCTACTGTAGAGGCAGATATTCACTTCGAATTGGGTATGGAATTGGCATCTGGGGCACTAGTGCAGTTGCTTTTCAGGTCCGCGCTCAGCAGAACTCCGCAGAACTGTGCTGGGCTGCCTCATAAATTCATGTATGCATACACAGACATGAAATACAACGCCTCTACTGAAATGTTTTAGCCCACTCCCTCCTGTCAAAATGGAACAGGTGGCTGTAGCATGCAAGAAACCAAGTCAAATCAACTTCAAGACTTGTGAGATGTGACTGAAGTTAATCAAACAAGACAGTCTGTGCAAAGTCACTGCACATATGAAACAAATATCTTGGTAATGTGATAGTATCCCTCAGACATATACCCAAGAAGCATCTATATGTATTACTGAGCACAAATAAAGGTTGTATTACCGTTGTAACTGAAAAAAAGTCTTTTTTCGAATCAATCGCCATTGTATGTTTAAAAAATTCAGGATTTCAAAGTATGGGGATGGCAAACAGAAGTGGATAAGTACATCATAGAGTTCATACGGGCCAACACACAAAGACAGCAACATGTTTCTTTTAGTATACTACACAACTTATTGGCTAGCATCATGTAGTGCTGTGATATTTGAAAGATTTAGATTCGGGAACTGCGTGCGCAAAAGAACAGGAGGGCATAGATGCAGCTGCATTAACAATACCCTTGTCTGATACATTCATTTGGCTACTTTGGTAGCTATGTACAATATATATATAAATAATTGATAATTTGGTTCTTGTTAGAGTGAACTGTTATCAGGAAATTGAAAATATGTTGATAGTTTCGATAAACTAGGCTCTATAACACCAATATACAGGCAATTTTGGCTCTATAGACCAAAATATGTGTTTGACATTAAAAATAATGGCAGAATCAGAATCCCTGGCATCAAAAACATATATATAGAGCTATTATTTGCAATCCTATGACCTTTTGTTACTGAGTTATACTCAAAATTAGATATCGAGCGGCGGCCATTTTGAATTTGTTGCTATGGCAACCAAGACGAGCGCCCACTCCGGCGCCCTCAAAAATTTGAATCTATATACCCACAGCAACATTTGTGCCAAATTTCATGCTTGTAGACAAACCTGCACAATACACCCCTTTTTTCCCCATAAGCTCCTGGACTAATTGTAACATGTTAACAACCAGATTATAATTAACAGCGGTTGGTCGAAGGATTGCACTTACTTTGCAAAGAAACCAGATAATATGTCATTTGGTGGGCTTCCCCAAAGACAAAAAAGCCCTCCCCCCTTATCGTAGTGCCACATACCGATAATACCTGTCCTAATCCCCATATGACACAGTTCAAGCACTGGGTTACATTTATGTGTCATCCGTGTAAAAAAAATCCTGTGTCGCCAAAAATGCAGTTTTCTGGACGAAACTTGCTTTATCTGATGCAGAAAATAGTTGGCTTCCATAATAGTATCACTTTTGTGGTGTGTATATACACTTTCTAGGTACAATTAACTAAAATAGGACAAAAAACAGACAAAAATCGCCGATTTTGGGTGACAAAAAAAATGACACCTTGATGTTTAACGCTTCATATTTTGGATGAAAATGGTTTTTTTGCCAATTTTTTTCTTGAGGTCCTCCCTGAGTTTCTTACCTATCGTATGATATCCACATTATGTCGAATATGGCAATTATTGTGAAGACAAATATCAAAAAGCGATGCAGGGTAGGGTGACAATTTTGTTGTGATTTTCTCGGCTCTCAAGGAATAGTCAATTTTAATGTGACAATTGTGGCTCTAATTTTAAAGACAGAAAGTTTGTATTTCACAGAAATATTCTTTATTATGTAATAGAACTTATACTAGCTTTGATTGTCTGTATCATGTGTCAAAACGACAAAATAAAATAGCTTACCAATGATGGTCCTGTCAGTTCAGGACATGTCAAAAACATACGTAGCCCCATAAAAAAAACTTAATCTCAAAAAGTTCTCAAGATAATGTGATGAAAATCAAACTTTGTTTGCCAGACTAAATTGGTTACAAGCAGTTTATATTGGCAGAGCCCAGTTTTGGATAGTTTTTAAGATTAAGTTTTTTTTACGACAAAATTTTATATGAAATTTTTTAGAAGTCGTATTTTATTTTCTGAATTTCGTCTAATTTGGAGTATTGTTGAATCTTCTTAACAGATGTGGTTGTAGCGGGCACTATGAACATAAATGAACCTCCAAAATTATATTTTGATGAAAATATGGACCTTATTCTTTGGAGTTTTTATATAAAGGTTGCAGGTTCTATAAGGTCATATAACTCCCATATACTGGTAAATAACATGTCTACAACTACTCAAATATAGTAAAATTTACTCACACACCACATTTATTAATAGTTTTGTGCCTATCTGGTCAAAAATGCAGTCATATTTAAAGTTACAGAATACTCCTTCCAACAAGGTAATGCCAAGAATTGGCTCTATAACTTCTGCTACATAAAAAAGGCATTACAAATTTTTTACCAGACACCCTAACATGCAGGCATCACTTGGAGATTATCGAGAGTAATTATATTTGAATATTGTATTGATTGCTGTTGTCTGTTCCAGCAAAAAGTGGTTGATGCAACTTGGTGACGTCGGTCTGAACTTTCTAGCAAAAATAGTGTTTAAATTGGCTTCAACTGACTTAATAACAAGCCAAAGTATGAAATCAATAATATTTTGTGTTAAAGGACTAAAATCCCAAAGAAAGTAACTTTTAAGTGCTGTGGTTACAAATTTTTATCATATTTTTAGGCGAGTATAAGGTCCCTCCCATTAATTGTGAATAACTTTTGAACGGTTAATTATTTTGCATTGATTCTTACATATTATTAATCCTCACATTTTTTCACATATATCTCATGCACTTTGATCGCAAAATATGACGTTTTATTTTTTAGCCCCTACGACACCCAAATGTAACTCAGACCTCGAACGGTGTCATGGAGACAGACCTAATGAATGCAAACTGAGACTGTTCAAATGTTTGCCACAGTTTCCGTGAGGAGTTGAGGACGTCTTGGAATTCAAAATTACTTTTGTCTCAGGCCATTTAGGGCTTTTATACATTACATCTGTTGTCAATGGATCGTTTTATTTTTCAGACTGACAAGAACGGTGGCATTAGTTGCCCTGAGGGATATCCAAGAGGGAGAAGAACTATTTTCCAATTATTTTACTGTTGTCCATAACAGTTGACTGGATATATTTGGAAGAAGTGAAAAAAGGAGATTGCTTATATTTTACATCTTAACTGATTTTATTCCACTACAGGGCTGTTTTAGAAAATAAATGTTTATATCCAAAATATATGACTCCGATAAAGTAAAAACACCGCTTTTAATACCATATCTAATCTGTGCAATCTGCAGTAGACAGTTAGTACACACATATTCTCGAGATTAATCCAGATTTGGTGGGCCGAGTCATTGGTAGAGGTGGTTCTACAATCAGGAGCATCACATCTGAATGTAACGTAAATATGTCTTTCGGCAAGTGGAATGAACGGGCCAATGAAACCAGGGAGGGCAACCCAGAGTCTTTCACTGCGGTGATGATAAAAGGACAAGCGATTGACGTCAAACGGGCAACTGAGTTAGTTAAAGATGTGATCAAACTTAACAGGGCGAAGTGACATTTTGGGCCACAGAGACCCTATCCGACTAACGTTAACGACCAATTTTTGAATAAGCACATATTTTGCAAACAATGTAACCTTGTCAATATTAAATCGGTATTAGCATCCAGTTTGTGTTCTGATGTTTTTTCTCCGCAATCTGTGAACAGGGTCTCAGTGGCGAAACCCAGAAAAGTGTATGCTTCTCATGGAAAGTCTTTGGTGAATCGCAAATCTGTCAATAATGGTCTTAAAAGGAGCGTCATAAAAATGAGTCTGTGCAATGTTAGGAGTCTCAGAAATAAGACTGAAATGGTTAATGATTATAGAGCAGAAAATGATCTAGATGTAATGCTTTTCACTGAGTGCTGGTTGAATGATACTGATTCTGAGATTGGTGAACTCGAAAATAATGGTGTTTTTCGATTTGTGCTGAAATCTAGGCAGGGAAGGAGTGGTGGTGGTGTCGGCTGTCTCTATAAATCTAATATTCCAGTGAAAAAGATTGACACTAAACCCAGCTCTACATTTGAACACTTAGCACTCGAATTTAATTCTCAGTTGGTGGTCCTCCTGGTTTATCGTCCCGAACCTTCGGAGAAAAATCCTTATGTTCTGTCTGATTTCTTTGGTGAATTTACTGATTTGGTTGCACAATTTCAAGGTGATAAGAAGAAACTGCTCATAACTGGCGATTTTAACTTTCATGTGAACTGTCTTGAAGCTGCCAATACCAGGAAATTCAATGATATTCTATCCATGTTCAGTCTTGTACAACATGTAAATGGTCCAACTCATGCAGCCGGTAACACGCTCGATCTTGTTATCACCAGAGCAAACTGCCCTATCATTCGATCATGCAAGGTTGACGATCTCATTTCTGATCATAATGCCATTCTAATGGACCTAAATTTATCGTCTCAAGAACGTACTGTAAAATGTGTAAAATATAGGAAAACTCGTAATATGGACTTTGATCGATTTAAGCTGGATCTTAAACACTTCTTCTCATCAAAAATGAAGAAATTGGAGCAAAGCTTGAAAAATAGTAAATTGCTAGATGAGTTGATCTCTATCTATGAAGGCTCAACTGAAGTACTAGATAAACAGGCTCCTGAAAAAGAAAAGTTTATACGAGTGAGGAAGCCAACACCTTGGAATACTGAAGATGTAAAATCTCTTAAGTCGGCCAAAAGAAAAGCAGAGAGAAGGTGGCGTAAAACAGGACGTGAGTCTGATCTGGCTATTTTCAAGGTGAAAAGAAATGAGCTTAATAGCCACTTGAAAAATTTACGCAGAAGGGACCTGACAAAGAAAATTAATGAGAATAAGGGAAACTCAAAAGCGCTCTTTAAAATTGTGAACACCGCCTTACATAGGAATCAGGATTTACCCTTACCACCAAATAAAACAGATGTAGTTTTGGCGGCAGAATTCTCTGACTTTTTCGAAAGTAAGATCTCTAAAATCCGACAAAAACTTGATGGTAGTGAATCTATTAATTATGGCAAAAATGTAAACCTAGGTTCAGAAGAATTCTCAGGTTCGGCACTTCAAACATTTCGGGTTATGAGCGGTGATGAGATTCGAAAATTAATATCGAGAATGGCACCCAAACATTCAACCCTAGATCCACTACCAACCTGGATCCTTAAGGATCATCTCGACGAATTCCTACCTGTAATAACCGAAATAGTAAATACATCCCTGCAAAGCGGGACTATGCCAAAATCGCTCAAACATGCCATCATAAAACCTTTACTAAAGAAATCGAACCTGGATACAGTACTTAAAAATTATAGACCAGTCTCCAACCTAAAATTTCTCAGCAAAGTTATCGAGGGTGCAGTCATTCAACAATACACTGACCACTTAGATAAAAATGGTCTCCATGATCCAAGACAATCTGCATACAAACCTTTTCATAGCACTGAGACACTACTCACGAAAATACACAATGACATTATGTTAAATGGTAACAAAGGGGAAGTTTCAATGTTGGTCTTGCTTGACCTCTCTGCAGCCTTTGACACAATTGACCACAAAATTCTACTAAACAGACTACAAAAGCTGCATGGAATAGAAGGCAAGGCTTTGAAATGGTTTGAATCATACCTGTCAGACAGAACACAGTCAGTTATTGTCGGTGATACCGAATCTGAGTCCAAAAATCTGAATTATGGTGTCCCACAAGGCTCTAAACTTGGACCTATCCTGTTTAACAGCTATATCTCGCCCCTTAGCGATGTTGCTAAACTGCACAATATTGATGACCAGAAATATGCTGATGATGAGCAGCTGATCATATCTTTCAAACCAACTATAGATGATGGAAATGAGGCTAGAGTGAGGATGGAAAACTGCATAAAGAATATTCGCTCATTCTTACACAAAAACAAGCTCTGCAATAGTGGCGACAAAACTGAACTGATTTTTGTTGGACCTAAGAAAAAATTACAGACCCTGGATGTAGACTCAATAAATGTGGACAATGCTGAAATTGCTTCGGCTGATTATGTAAGGAATCTGGGTATCATTTTTGATAAAAATATGACCATGGAAAGGCAGATCACAAAAATGTGTCAGGCTGCGTATCTGAATATACGCAATATAGCCCGGATTCGAGACTGTTTAAACTATGAAGATACAAAAACTGTAACAAACGCTCTCGTCACTCCTCATCTGGACTATGGGAACGGACTTCTATATGGAATAAAAGCTAAATCTATTAACAAACTCCAGGTTGCGCAGAATTCTGCTGTAAGGCTAATAGAAAAACTCAAGAGGCGGGATCATATAACAGATAAAAGGAAAAACCTTCATTGGCTTCCCATCGAAGCCAGGATTAAATACAAACTTATGACTTTGACATGGAAAATCATAAACAAACATGCACCCCAATATCTGTTAGATTTGCTGTGTCGCAAACCTAACCCCCGCCTACTAAGAAGCTCTGAAATGAGCCTACTTAGGCCCCCTAGTATAGACATCAAAAATAATTGGGGAAACAGAGCTTTCAGCGTCTCTAGCCCTACTCTATGGAATGGCTTACCAAATGAAATTAGACAACAACAAACATTAGAAGCGTTCAAGAAAAATCTTAAAACTCATTTATTCAAAATCTATTACAGTTGAAGTTATTATCGTTTCAGCGTCGGTGAGCAAAGTCACTTTGGAACTGGCGCTATATAAACCATTATTATTATTATTATTATTATTATTATTATTATTAGTATTTGGCTCAAGCATAATTTGCTTTGTCAAGGATAAGCTTCACCGTGAAGTCATGTGAATTAAGAACTTAACCTCATTGAAATGGAGCCAAGAGTTGTTAATACATGGCTTAGTCTACTGGGATTAGTCCTAATAAACCAATTTGGAACCAAATGCACATACTATGCATGTATTTGGAAGCGTTGAGAGTCATTGCCTGTCAATTTGCAATTTGATTTGTGTAACCAATTATATTACATTTAATACATGAGCATGTACATTGCAACAGTTATGCTTGGACCCCTCAGCCTGAAATAATCAATTCTTCATATACTGTGTTCAACCTGTGGCAGTTGCCTTATAGGGCCATACATTCTTATTAGCAGTTTGGTTAGCAACGTCAGCCATACCCATAAATGTTATTGGATTTTATTACAAGATCTGCAGAACAACAACAAGGGCTTATCAACCAGAAGCAGGTTAGTGATTCTTTTAAAAAGTATTTTGGTTTGTTCTTTAAATATCTCAATGTCAAAGATATGTATGCATGCATTTGTGCAATTCTGAGGATAGTTTGAAAGCCATGCCCTGAAATAATCTGGTGCAGCTGTTACTTTAGTTTCAATAAAAACACCCGTGGAAGTATCTCAAGCAATGTGGATCAACCAACCAAGCTATAATAGCAAGGCCGAACATAATTGATCTTCAGCTTCTCGGATCTTCTCGAGGAACTTTTTTAGGTTCGGTCTGTAGGACGAAAAAAGAAGCTGTAATCTCTAATTATCATAATGTCAATTTGATAAAAAATTTTGGGTAAGCTCAATTTTTTTTTCCGTTGGGTCAGTCAATCCGAGAAGCTAAAAATTAAAAAGGTTTGGCCAAACATGAGGGTGATGAGCTGTAGCAAAACACACTAAGAGAAAATAGTTAGCAAAAAAGTGAATTTGTGAAAATTGGTGCACCCAAAATGGTGTTAATCAAATGTCTCCTAACATTTTCTGTTTCAGGGCATGCTATGTGAGAAGTTCTGTACTCAAAGAAATATTAAGATATACAACAATGGATGGGGATGGTGCAGGAGGGCGCATTCGCAAGGCTTCAGTGTCCATGGCCAGTGACACGAGTAGCAACCATGCTCCATCTCTGTCCCAGCCCCACAGAAGGACGTCCAGGGCAGACCACATGCTCCATGGCTACAGCCGAAGAATGAGCACAATGATGGGCTTGAGGCGGCCGAGTATCGCGAGCCACAGGACGGATGAATCGAGGAAGAATGTCAAGCTGCAGAACACGTACAAGACAGAACCAGATGAAGGGAAGAAGTTCAGCGCTGCCAAAGTGGAGAAGATGCTTCAAAGTGTCCTTCAGTCTTTCTTAGCAGGCGAGACATATGATGCAGCCATGTGCGCCACCCTCACGCGCAATATTTCCAATGTCATCAAGTCGCGTGTACAGGAATTCAACTTTCCTCGATACAAATTCATCTGCCACGTAATGATTGCCCAAAATGGAGCACAAAGCATGCAGACGGTCAGCAGGGCCCTCTGGGACACGAACACAGACACATACGTTTCAGCGACTTACAAGAACACCACCTTCCATGCCGTGGCAAATGTCTATGGAGTTTATTTCCCTTGACAGTTACGGAGTTAACCTCTCCCGACTCATCTCTTTAGATGAATTTTGCCTTTTTAAGAGACTGAGAAGAACAATGTTTAATTTGCCATACATATTCCTTGTTTTATTTACTCACTTTCTGTGTGAATCTGAGTCACTGTGGGATGGAGCTCATTTAGTTACCCCAGAACAGTGACTAGTTTCCAACTACTTACTGTATATTTTATGTTAATGACAGTTCAATAAAAAAAAGAAAGCAAAGTAAAATTTGTTTTGGCTGATTTGCTGAGAATGTGTCATACTTGGGAATGATGTACTCGTTAGACTTGACAAACCCATTAAAAGCATGGGAATAGATTCAGCAACTTGTAATACAGCGGTAGCTTGTATACTAATGAAAGGTACGGGTCAAAATTTGATAAGTCTGAAATTCTTGTCTCCGGTGTTTGACAATAATTCATGACGGCAGGAAGACCAATAGAGGACCTATTGTTGTCATTTGTCATAGACAAGGATATCAGCAAAACTTTTAATACAAAAAATATGAGGCAGAATATTTTTATCCCATCTAAAAGTAGCATTGAAGTGGCCTACCCCCCTGAAAATGGCCTGTCTCGAACGACATTTTCTTTGAAAGATCGTATCACAAAAACCAGTACAGGATCCTAATTCAATTAAACTCTTCCATACATGGAGACTTGACTGTCAGTCTTCTAAAATCTGGTCACCAATAGCTGAAATAATATTCTGTATAAGAGCAGGAGGATGTTTTGTCGATGTCTCCAATACTGCGTCATTAGCATCACGCCGGTTTTGTTTCTTAATAAAAATTAAAGGGACACACATTCTGTGAGAAATCCTTGTGTCTGATGTTGTCTGAGAACCCAAGAAAATAACTGAACTATCTGTAGCTCTGCATCATTTATGTAAACCAACATATTAAAGTATTTCTGTTGGCATGTCAGTTGTCCTATCTCAATTTGTCATTAGCAAACGTCTTGCTACTCTATTTTGACTACATATTTCTGGACCAAAATCACTGTAAACATGTGTCTGGTGCTCATAAGGTCATTGCATGCACATACTGCCCGACTGCCAGTTTTCCACTGGTCCCTGCAAAGATTTTTACTGGAATTATCATTAGCATCACGCTGTCATTAGCATCATGTCAAAAATGGCTTATTGCCATTACCTCACTAAAATTTTGCTGTTCGTGACTTGAGTTGAAATCAGTTGAACATATATTATCAATAAATGTTTCAACAGACTATTACATAACATTTTTGCATTTTCCTTGCATCTGACATGCTAAGTAAGGAGTTTGATGCTTCTCTGAAACTACTTACCAAATATGGGGTGCCAGTAACATTTACCATTGTCTAGCATCTGAAATATGGTTTAGTAAAGACACTGGGCACTGGAGGAAGTAGTGGAGACCATCTTTATCATTCAGAATCCAAACGATTGATGAAAAGAGTATTCTTGTTTGTTTCTGTAAATTTCTGGTTCAAGGACATGTTCTATCTCAATGACTATTGGTCATAGAGACCTGAAATAAAGCTCAATGTGTGCAGAAAAGCCACTTTCCTATTTGTTGGTAATACATTATTCAGCTCTAAGTGGTACGGATTTCAAGTTATAGGCATGATGCTAATGACAAACATATTTGGTATTTTAATTGATCAAATGCAGTTTCTCAAAAATAATTGGCACTAGAGACCTGGAACTTGGCCCAAAATGTGCAAGCAACTTACCTAATCATTGGCAATTGATTGTTTAGCCCTAAGTGGCCAGGAATTTTTAGTTAGAAGTGTGATTTTAAAGACGGTCAAAAAACATTACAGCTATGTTTATCACCTCAGTACAGATCAGCGGGTCATTGGGACCCTTGGACATGAAACTGCAGTGATAGCTGATTGTTTGACCCACCCAACGCAAACTTTAAAAGGCATTTCTGGAACGAAAAATTTTCAAAATTTTTTCAGCTGAAATTTCAAGGTTTTCAAATTTTTACCCGTACAATGACTGTCATGTAAGATTAGTGATGCGGACCGGACCGCTTTGTACCGGTAAGGTCCAGTACCACCTCCTCTTTAGTACCAGACCGCCCCAGTTGCAAAAAACTGGTCCAGAGGTATGACATCAGAAATGAAAATGGGGACCATTGGGGAGTAAATAGACATTTTTACAATTTTTTGCATTTTAAATTATAAATTTCAATGGAAAAGTTTGCAATGATTTAACCATTACAATTTTTGCTTTTCATGCAGAAATGTTGGAAAATTGAGATTTTTTTCTGAATTTTGGGTTTTTATAGATATTCATAGGACCAACATTCCAACTGAGTTGAGATGTTTAAAGGTAGTAAGTCCGCTGATTCTATGTAAAATTTAACTTGTTGTTATAGATCATAACTTGATAGATTTAAAATATAGTATACATTTCCAATCAACAGAATTGTGTATTTTCTACAATTAAGTGAGTTTAATTGATTGTAAAGCCTTAAATTGCTTAAGGAGAGCCCTGCATTGCTTGAAATGTAAACAAAACAGGGCTTTTTCACGGCATGAAAAACTATTTGTTTACATTTTTCAAGGAAATAAACTTCTTATACTGTCAATACAACAGCAATCAAGTAAAATTTTTCAACTGGAATGTGTTAAATATGACTGAAATCTATCTATAAACAGTCTATTAGAAATGCGGACTTACTACATTTAAAGAGACATAATTTAGACACCTAGTTGGGAAATTTCATAGATTTAACTCCAAAATTGACTGAATCATGCAGGTTTGAAATAATAGTATTTTTTCATATTTTTGGTAAATTTTCGTCAGTTCAACTTTCTCAGAGCATTTAGACCTCCCAAAAAACACATCTTTGGTATTAAATGCAAACAATATGCAAATTTAAGTGTCAAAAGTACAGCAGTTGTTAGTTCTGTCCCAGAAATTTTTTTTTTCACATTTTTCAATGATTGTGAGAAAAGCATTTTAAAATGTCATGGGGATTAGACCTATAAAAGGCTCAACCGGGATAAAAGATACCATATTTACCCAAAAATTATAAATATACATGCCATAGTTTTGGCTTGACGCCCAATACACAAAAAAATATTTTTTCACATTTTTCAATAATTGTGAGAAAAGTATTGATCTCGTGTGGATTAAACCCCTTAAAGGCACAACTAGGATAAAAGATACAATAATGTCCCAAAAATGAAAATTATACATCCCATAGTATTGGTATTACTCCCAATATACAAGTGGGACGCCCGTTATCCGGACGCCCGCCCGCCGGACGGACAAATTTTCCCAAAGTAACTACAATACCCATCGGCAATGTATACATTGCTGAGGGTAAAAAAATTCTTTGTGCAAAAAAAATAATTTTTGATCAATGATAAACTGAAATTCATGTTAAATGTAAGATGTGAAGGGGTGTGCTTTTTAAGAACAAAACTATAGTAAAATATGGGGTGTCTTTTAGGCAACACAGGGGTGTGCTTTTAGGCAGAGGGGGTGTGCTTTTCAAGATAGGGGTGCCTAAAAAGCACCTTTTTATCCCAAAGCTATATCATCCTGTAAAAAGATAAATAATGTGTAATATTTCGTATCATAGGCATATTTTGATAGAAAATGTCTTACAGCACAATCTTGTAGCTAACTGATGCATTTATCAGTGAACATCATCCTGATATTCAAGATCTCCCTTAGCTTAGGGGGTGCGTTTTTTGGGGCACTCTCCCCTACTTGTGTATACACAGCCACTTCTAGATTCATTCTGGTGGACTTTAATTGACTTGATCAAACTCCCTAGGACTATTTCAGTCTTTTTGCACTGCATTGACTGAATTTTAAAAGGTTCATCATGGAAGAGTGTGTTCTATAAATGACGTTGGAAGACAGCACCTGTCACTAATAGATCTAAAACCAAATTCCCCGTGAGATGGCGATACTGTGACTCTCCTTCGCGCCAGAGATCCAGCAACAACTTGTCAAGGCTGTCTGTGGCCATACTCCAGTATTTTATGTCAAACAGCATTTTATTTGTTCATGTCGATGCCGGTTGGACTTTGTTGGTCTCCCACGTCATATTAACTGGCAGCATGGAATGCAATACCAATACAATAAATTCCTCCATTTATACAAAGCTTGATAATACTAATAACCTGGTCCAGTGAAGACTTGCAAACATACAGTTCTCTTCAATCTTAAAACAGTAAAATAATTTTAGGAGTTGACTTGAAATTGTCAGGCAGGACTATGATACTTTTGAGCCACAATTATCTACACTGTTTTGCCTTTTCCAGAGAGTGTGTGTGTTTCCCTGTTAGGCTAAGCTTGGAATATAGGCCTATTTATGGATTTGTGACAAATTGAGAATTTGCTATAATTGAAGTTAAAGTCGGGATTTTTGTTATTTTATTGATTTATGTGAGACCGTAATTATCAGGCCCAACACTGGCCTTTGGTGGGCCATCTTTTTTTTCTGCTATTTTAGTTTTATGTTAATAGTAAATGTTGCAGTACAACTTAAAATTAGATGGCATAGCAAATGCTGTTATATCCCACAAAGGGATTGCCTGATAACATCAGGGTATCACCTTATTTGGGAAAAAGTGTTCTGAGAAGAGTTTGCAGTAATGTTTACTTTCATAAAGTGGCCAGCACAATTTATGGCATTCATAAGTTATTAGGCATACAATGATTCTATGAAGTTTTTACTCGCATGTATACATGTATTTTTCACTATTTCATATAAAAAAATTGCAATTACTACACCTTGAATTATGGGAAAATGAATAAAAGAGATTTGGTGTTAATATCAAGCAAATTGTTTCCTCAATGGATTGACCCATTTGTTCACATTCATTGTAGCTCATTGTGCCACAGAATGTCTTTTGTGAAAGACATATTTTCATTATTTTGTTGTAGATTTAAGTTCTTGTGGCTGTTACCTTAAATCAGATATGGGAACATGCTTGTTCAGTCACAATGAAAGTTTTTAATAGTTAAGATTTTTTTTTTCTTCTGCTTCACTTGCCTACCAACTTGTGTGAGAACTGGGAAGATCAGCAACTAATTCCTCTTTCAGGGTTGGAGTTGTCATTTTGAACTGAAAAGTATGTTAAAATATCCCAAGAGGATACCCAATTAGTGTTCTTTAAAGGGCTAACACTGACTTGTCAGTTGTAAGCTTAATTTCTAAATTAAAGTTTCTTCTGACATGGTTGGTGTATGTTCACATGTAACTGCCCCAACACCAACATCCACCATTGCCACTCAACTGAGTTGGATCTTTGCAGGGCTTTTTCTGGCAAAACGTAGCAGTTGCAGTAATTTGCTTGGCATTATAAGTAACTTAGTCAAAGAATTGAAATATTTCAGTCACTTGTACATTCCATATCTGATTTATTTGGTCACAATCTAAGTGAAAACTTTGTGGACGAAAAAGCTAATGTTGGTTCTATTTCAAGATGGCTACCCTGAATCTACATAAGATCAGTGAACAGGCTATAAAATGATCATTAAATTGCGGCACTAATTGGGTTCAGAGAGCTGTGAAATTTCTCATAAATAAACATTGTGGCATAACTTAAATACCCATGAAAAGAAATTGGTCTTCTATGCAGTTTCCTTTGAGAAAATGGACTGCAAAGATCGTCGATCCCCACTCCTTGTTTTGCTGAAGGACCCACAACTTCGCAATTACAGCCTATGTTGTTGTGATAACGGGTGTTTTTGGGAGCTTCAAAACACCCCTAAAACTCCACAGACCCACTTGAAATTTCACAAACATTTGTCTTTATGATCAATCTACAGATTGCGGTATCTTTAAGAGCCAGTTTGTCTCTAATTAAGCTAGTTTACTTGGGAAATGCCACGTACTGTTCATTCTGAAAGATCGAGGAAGATGGCGGACCTGAAAAATCTGTGTTTGTAGTGCAGAGTTTAAATTAACTTTACTATTTCATCAAATGATATGTCACTGGAAAAACTTGCTTAAGAGTTTGTCCAGACTTGGTGTTTGACTTTCCCCACTTCAAAAGTCGGGCGCATTGCACTGCTTTTTGTCAAAATTGTATCAAACCAAGAAATACAGTTCTCAGGCAGGGAGGACGTCGCGATTTTTGGCTAATTGCTTTGTTAATTGGAAATGACATGTGCAATTAGCTGTGGAAGTGGGAAGAAGAAATCCTCTAGTTTGCATTTGATGCGGATCGCTAGCTCAATTTATTGTTGCAAGATAGCAAATCAAGAGCGAATGATGGTAAGAAACACAACAGAAACACACAGAGCCGCCAACTAGCGGGAGTTGGCTGTGTTGTTGTTGGTGGTCCCGCTTAGGTCCGCGCTCACCCGATATTGCCACAGCGCACCAGTGGCTGTGTTTAGACTCTGCTGTTGTGCTATTAGGAGAGCTTGTCTAGCTGTTTATTCACACATTTTCTGATCTTTTGGATCATTTTACACTACCATGTCTGACGCAGCACCTGCACCAGCTGAGCCTAAGAAGGCAGCCAAGCCTAAGGCCAAGGCTAAGCCTAAAAAGCCTGCATCACACCCCAAGTACAGTGAAATGATCAAGGTGAGTTTGTGTATTCACTTGTGTATTGACATGGGCTGAACTTGACATTGCAAGTTTATGGGGTCATGATCAAGGGGAGTGAGTTTTTACAACTGACACTATGTATATTTATGTCTTTACTGTAATGCTATTATATTGAAAACTGTATTTCATTACTGCACAATATGGAATTTTGCATCAATTTATATCTGACAATAGGGAAGCTCCTGTCATTATGTGTATTGGTCCTATTTGACTCTGGATAGTCAATATTAAAACTTAAATTAGTTTCTTATATAAGTATGTATTATGAACATCAATTTTAAGAAATTTCTTTTCTGTTTTGCAAATTTGCTAATTTTTAACCAAATTCTAATTTAATTTCAGGCTGGCATTACCACCTTGAAGGAGCGTGGTGGATCATCTCGCCAAGCTATCTTGAAATACATCATGAAGAACTTCAATGTTGGCAAAGACGAGAAGATTGTCAACAGCCATTTGAAAGTGGCCCTCCGTGCGGGAGTGAAGAGCGGCAAACTGAAGCAAGCCAAGGGCACAGGGGCGTCCGGCAGCTTCCGTCTCGGTGACAAAGTCAAGGAAGACAAGCCAAAGAAGAAGAAGGCCGCCGCCAAGAAACCAAAGAGCGACAAAGCCAAGAAACCCAAGAAGCCCAAGGCAAAGAAGGCCAAGTCACCCAAGAAGGCTAAATCTCCTAAGAAGAAGCCAGCCGCTAAGAAGCCAAAATCACCCAAGAAGGCAGCCGCAAAGAAACCCAAGACGCCCAAAAAGGCAGCAGCAAAAAAACCCAAGGCAGCGAAACCTAAAAAGGCAGCAGCTAAAAAAGCAAAGAAATAGACTCATTAACAAAAACTGTCTCTGGAAAACTTGTTTTCCAACTAAGTACTCAAACTATAGGCCTATGGTTTGAGCATCACACATTGCATTTCCATAATTTTTGTTACGTCACATCGTTCATGTTCAAAATGTTATCAACACATTCATGGTTCATCACATCAATGTACATATTTTTATGGAGTGTGCTTATATTAAGGACACCGGCCAAGTATTCTTATTTTTATGAGAATTTGTTTTTGTTTTGTCTTGTTTTTATGTACATGTCGGAAAAAGAATCTGAATTAAATATTGAAATATATAGTTCATGTCTGTCTCTTGAAAAATAATATTTTTTCATATATTTACGATATTACAAGTAACAAAAGAAGAGTTCAAGATGTTACGTCAGGGGAAAATATGAGCCCTTCAGCTCTAAAATGCTGTACAACTCAGGGCTATAAGTTGATAAGATTGCAATGGAGCTTATTGTCATTATTGATTAGCTCCACACATAAGACCCTGTCGGTGAAAAGATTTTGGAGCAAATTCCAGCATTTACCTGGAAAGTCTGGAGACTTATTACCTTTGATAGGCTGATGTTGAGTAATAAACTCTAGGCCTAATAATATGCTAATTTCCATTTTGACAAAACTTCAAAGTAGGCCTAGGACGTATTAAGGTTATTTACCGTAGCCGGATCAATTTGTCTAGCAGTTAGCTTGCAATTTTGTCGGCCTTATAGAGAATATGCCAAGCTCCTGGACCATGGTTTGAAGGGAAGAGCCCACATGTGATATGGGAGAAGCATGGAAAGGACTCCCAGTCTTTTGTTATATATGATAGTCACAAAACACTTGAGTCTCCTCGAGGTGGTTGTGGTCAATGGGCAACCTTGGGCAATGTTCCCTTTCTAGTTTTAGTTTATACCCTTGGGCAGCGTTCCATGGCCAGACGGAACATCAACTAACGGGTTCAGGCAGAATTAAATTGACAAAGTTCACAATAGTCAATCATGCCCTTGAAATTTCAAATTGCCCGTCAAAATACCCTGCAGCTTATCACATGCTCGAAGGACTTTCTTGCAAAGTTTGCTGCTTAATTAATCCAAAGGTGAGGAAGATTAATGGACTGGTCTCATTGAAACTTGATAGCCAAGAAAAGCAACAGACACCCTAAGTTCCATGCCTTAACCACCAGGCACATCAAGGACTGACTTCTTGCAATTTAAAATGGCCTAATTAGTTTTGCAAAAGATGTGATGGAGAGAAAATTGGCAGATAAGAGAAAAATCTGGATTTCCCTCTTGTCACATATCAACTTCCTTTACAAAACCATAATCATTAATTGCACTGCCTTTATTAATAATTATAATATCATACAACAGGTTGAAAGCATTTGTACGGGAATGATGAATAATGTACTTACTCATAATAACAACATTCACATGAGTGGCTATCTACAATATACAAGTCATGATTGCAATCAATGTACAAGTCTATAAATATTGGAACTTCAGACTAAGTGTGGCAGGATTAAAATAAATATATATCAACACAGTTATAGATCGATAAGAAATGCAATTTTGCAAAGGTCTGTGCACGATTACGAGTTAAATCAATTTTTAACATTCAGCTGTCGGCTGGATGCAAGTAATAGTTCAAGGAATGCTTTCTCCAGAGTTCATGTTTCATATTTCAACAACGAGTAACTAAGGTAAAGAATCAACGATGATTAAAGACTGATGTTTACCAGAAACATTAGTAGCCCATCTGCAAAAGGCAGTGCTGAATACATGCAGCATACAGTTGACTGTACAGCCTCGTTAATTGCCAGCAACTTAACACTAGATATACCAAAGATAAGGAGTCAATCACAAATTGGATTATTTTCTTTCCCCACAGTCTTGTGTAACATAGTAATTGGAAGAAATGCAATGCTTAATAAGCCATTTGTTCAAGCATTAATATTTCAAAATAACATGATAAAACCCCACTCTATTAACTCTATAAGTTTAAGTGTAATTTGTAAATGATGGCATTCAATCTTGGTTAAATACTATAATAAAAGTTGGGCAATCATTAGTTGGAAAATAAAAGAGCAGGCAAAAAAATAAGAGCCCTTGTTAACATGGTTAAGTAAGAAAGCTATCCCCGAGAATAACTGGATTCTCTCATTGAATAACGTAACAATTTGTTCATCATAAAAAAACAATAATAATTTACAGTACGTATTGTAACAGGATTCGCCATACCACACCATCTCACATATCCTACTTGTGCTGCCATAGTTGATTGCACACCAGACAGTTGCGTTGGAACGCCCTTTGCACAATATTCAACAGATGACCATTATTATCCACAGTACCAGATTTACATTTAGTTGTTAGCGACAAACATATGATGGATTAACTGTTTGTGATATTATAACAATACTAAATTGTGAAGACAGTTCATGTAGGTGGATATATGTATACATAGGCTATGTGGGCAGCACAGTAAGGCAGTAGCAGAATCCAGAATCATCTGTGTGGGCGGAGGGTCCTAAAATATTTCCCTTCTCAACGACGTTTTTTATCCTCTCAGAAGTTTACCGCGCTGCTAGGTATATAATCACGGACAAGATGATAATAATTAAGATTATCACCCCAAGAAGGATGCATTTTTTCCTCCGAGATTTTTTCTGGAATTAACAACGTAGAAATAATTATTTAGAGCTGCATGAATATGTAACTTAACTATTTAACAATATGATGCAGAAAATATCACTCAAATAAATATATTGTATAGGTGAAATTTTGCAATGCATGCATGCACAGACACAGAACAACACTTAACATTAGCCCTGGACCCCTGGGGACAGGGGTCATGAATCCTCCCATTGGAAAATCATGAGATTTGAAGGACATGATGTGGGAGAACTAAATTTTCACTCTTTTCCCATCAGTTTTATAATGAATTATTGATACATTGTGAAAGTACACATGTTTTGCTGCTGACTGCACCTTATTTTGTCGCAAATAGTCCGTGGAATAAATGTTTAATCTTCCTCTGAAACTGAAGAAGTGATTTTCATCCTTATACATTGAAGGAATTGCTCCCTCTCATCGGCTGAGAGAGGGTGATGTCATAACAAACGTTTATGATGTCACAGGTGATTGTGGTGACGTCACAATGGTGACATCACACACCAAAGTGAGGCTGATGGCTTTCACTCACATTTTTCTCACATTTCTTTGATTTAAACGTAATTTTTACCATGGCAATATTTGTGAAATTGCTTTCAAAAGTAGTGCCGTCAGCAGTTAAATATATAGGCTATCCAAATCCAAAATTTCATCAAATTTGGATAAGAATTGTTTATTCTAGACCAATTCTCCCGATACCATGTCAAAATCTCAAGATTTTGAATGGGACGACCCATGACCCATGCTCCGCATGGGTCCCAGGGCTAACTTAACATTAAGAGGTAGCAATGAGACCAGGGCTCAACAGTGACACCAGGTTAAATGTTCCTGCAGTCCTTTATTTAGAATTATTTACAAATTTATACAACTCATTTTATGTATATTTTTCAAACTTTATGATTGCCAAATTTTTCAATAAATATCCATCTTATGATTCTTATCTCTATTATCTATGACAGGACGAGTCACTGCCCGACCTGTCCTTTAAGTTTAGAATGCATTTTTGCACTTTATGCACATAATGCATTTTTGGTAGTTTTATGCATAGATTGACATATATAATTATGCACTTAATTGCTGTTATCAATTTGACAAAAAATAAGGAAATTCAGGACACTACTTTTTTTGCATTATGAAAATGGATAAATCAGTATATCACTTGGGGCCTGAATATTCACTTTCATTACAATTTGAACGCAAGCTTTATAATGATACTGGTCCAAAATTGGTCATTCTGTACAAGTAATATTCCGAAGTGTCAAGCCCTGTCATTAAAACACCAGATTCCAAAACAATTCTTAATGTTCTTAAACTTTTGAATAACACCATTGAAGTCCCTCCACCAGTGCCTACTGCTTTCTTAATTACAATAGAAGTTTAAGTCAAACGACCCACGACTATAGATTTTATTATTGATTATGTCCAGAATAAACCCAAGGGACACTCATAAGTCTTATCATAATTTGGAGAACGGTAAATTCGGTAATCTTTGCAAATAGATTTTTTATATCAAAGTGCAGTATGACAGGTGTATTGGCAATTTTCTTAAAAGCCACTTAACTGACATGCCTTGACAAAGAAACAGATAACTGGGAACATTTTGCAAACAAATTCAGAAATTGCTTAACACAAGCAAAAGATCTTTACCTAAGGTGACATGTAGATGCTGGGTGTCTTGTGAGAATCTAATTTTTCTGTTGGCTAACAACAACACCAATAATGGTAGCCACAACAGCCAGTACTATGATCAGGATGATAATGCAAATGCACTTCTTCCTGCGAGCTTTGGACTGTTCAAATAAAGAAACACCAGTGTAAACCAAACACACACATATATATGTTGTATAATGTATACATAACCAAAAGTCCAAATACAACCAAAATGCACAAAGTCGAAGGAAACAAATTTAACCAAACATAAAACAATTTCAAAAGGTATTTTTTCAACTATTTTATGAGGTACATGCAACGTGCCCAAGAGAATAGTCTCAATACAAAAAGGTGTGTTTACCTGGTACTCTTTAGCTTTGTACAACTGGTCCCTGCCCTGTTCGACATGTACAGCAGCATTGTCTACATTGGCCTCGATACTGTCTGGAAGCAGATGCAAAATTGATCAGTGCTGGGCATTAGACAATCACTCAACAGCAGTTACAACCAATACATAGCATACACATTATTAAATGTTTTCATACATATTAACTGGCAAAATGTTTTGGCACTCTGCGGACCAAAATTCTATAATGTCATCAAATTTCTAATTGTTTCACATCCAAAAGTTTGGAACCTGTTTAGATGCAGTCACCAACAAAACATGTCATGGTTACCAAATAGTCAAAATAACATAAAAATAAGCAAAAACACTGTCATTTACCTATAACATCCCCTTGTTCATGAACAAGCATCGCTAAATCTTTGAAAATCTGGTTGACATCCCCTATATCCGACTGGAGAAAAAAGAAAGACATTAGCAGGATTCGATATAGAACTTGGTGGCAGTCAAAGCTTTTACAAATCATTTAGCTCACATGGAAACATCTAATATTTTACAGAAACTTCATTTCTACAGAATAGAAGCTTAATTTGGCAAAAATGATTGCGGTAAAAATAAAAACATTTATGTGATTGAAATTGTGTTCATATCGCTCATTATCTTGTTAAATACAATTTCTACACGTGGTATATAGATAATTATTACCTCAAGTTTACGGATGGATTGTTCACGTTCCTGCAAAAGGTCCATGTCGACATCCTGTTCCATCTGAATGCTGGACTGCATTTGACTGCAGAATAAAAGTTAGGAATAAGGATATTGTTGAAAAAGCTAAATATTTCATAAAAATCTGGAATATCAAGTATTCATTTAACACATGCTGGCAATCTTGACATGCAGGTAAATCTTAAAAGTATCTTGTATTACGTTAGTATTCGTGTGTTACTTTCATTTATATTTATATAACAAAACACCAACACTGTACTATTATTGCAAGATGAATCCATCTTATCCATTCAAAGTATTAGTCACAAATCAATTATAATCAATACTTGTACTTGGTGTACATTTCACGAATGCATGAGTCAGACCCGCCGTCAGCCACTGATACGAAGCCAAACAAGTCTTACAATGGCAAAGCATGGTCTTTCAAAAAAAGAACTACTCTAAAGATAGCCCTTGCCCCTTTGTCTGAAAGTAGCACTCGAAATCATGAGACACAGGCAAACAAATAATTATTGGCGCCACAAAATGGCTTTGTGCATAAAATTAATTTTGATATTGTACTACACACAGTGGTTGAATAACTGCAGCAAGCAACCAAAATGCTACAGCAACTACAGTCCCTTTTGCAGATGTGAGAAAGCCTTCAAAGGTTTGACAGATTCCTCCACACCACCCAATGGCACCCATAGTGAACCAACTCCAAAAAGAAATAGTTGATTGCTAACACAAGAATTGAAGAAAATGTTCACTGCATGGTTGATGACACTTATTGCTAATAAGCTAAGACACGGCAGCAAATTGTACAGACAAATTCCACAGCAAATCTTATTTTTTGGTTTTAAGCCCTCCCATCATTTATGAATCCCGAGCTCTATCTCAGAAAATGACGGATATTTCATTGATTTCAGCAACCAATCAAAAGATTAAAAACATTCCTGTGCTTATTACAAACTTACCAAAGTAATTAAAGAAAGATCATATTTTAAAAATTTTCCAGACACCACTATCATTTTATTTTGAAAAGTGTTAATGGTACGAGGCTTACTTCTAATAAGGGAACCAAACAAGATAAAATGTTCCAACATGAATATGTTACAAGGGTGATGATAACTTGGCAGGATACAACACAATAATTTACCTGTCCATTGGTGGCGGAATACCTGGGAATGATCTAAAATATGCCACAAGCTATTAGTCTATCTGCAGGCTCTTTGAGAAACAAATTATTGGTGCAATTGAGCTGCTTCTGATATTAATGAACAGCATTAAGTTCCACATAAATTTGAAGCCCTTCCTTAAAAATTATGTAACTAATTTTTTACTTACTTATCGGTTAGGATGTCGTCACTTTTTTTCTCGTCAAAGAAATGATCCTGTAAGAGAAGCGATGCAAGTTTACAAACACCATTTCACATTATATAAAATAAGGCCAAAATATTTATGTAGCTAATGTGTAATAGACAGTAAACAGTGACAACACAACTCATAAACTGTACAATTACTTTACTGAAATTATATTTAGGTAAATCTAGTGCTTCTTCAATTTCTGAAGTGAAATTCAATTGAGAATACAAATTGGTCCTCAGAAAATAAGGTACAGTAGTACTACTCCTGCTACTTCCAAGGTATAACTTTACAAGAGATGGTTCAGCAAGACTACAACACTCACATATCCAGACGATGCTCGGGCTCTTGAGACGCTGGCCCTCTCTCTGTCGGCAGCTAGTCTCTGAGCACCTTGGAAACTTTTCAGCGCATCTGAAAATTCATTCATTAGTCGCTCCTTCTGCATCTTCCGCTGTCTCTGTAAAACATAATTGCAACATGAAAAGTCAATTAAATAGAAATTATATAGACAAAGTAAATCCTGAATCCTTAGTGAGCACACACATTAAAATAAAACTATATGCCACTGATGGAAAGATGGGAAAATCGCTATTAATGTATTCATCAAAAGCGTGCATTTTGATTATTCAACATAAATATTACAATATCATATCATATGTAAAGCCAAATAGCTAACAGGCAACTGATACTGGCGGGTGAGTTAGAAGATTGCTCGTACTGATGTCTGTGAGCAGGGTTGCAAAAAAATCCGATTTAAATCAAAAAAATCGGTTTATTTGATTTAAATCGGATTTTTTTTATTTAAATCAGATTTAAATCAAGCTGTCGTATTTTTTCAAATATAATGGTTTTCAAGGAACTTGAAGTCATAATAAATGATAAACTGATCTTAAATAGGTCTTCTGGAATGGGAAAAATGTATTTCAATGCCCAGAAGTCATGTAATCGAGTTGAATTTCGAAGTTGTAGATCGCTCATATTTTTTACTTTTTTCAGCTGCAACAAATGCCCTCAGAATAAGCATTTTAAGTCAATTCAAGTGTGGAATTTTGTCAATTTTTTGGAGCTACTATGGCTAGGAATGACAAGTGGCATAGGAAAGGTTTTAATTGGCTTCCAAAAGAGACTTAACAGGGTTTGATCCGACTCAAAGTTACAATTTTCCATAGAATATCATACTTTGGAGCGAAAGAATAATTGAAATTACTAACAATGACCACAGAATCAGTATTTCGTAATTACTATTGTTTGTTATTGTTGTTTTCTTGTTTAGTGAGTGCTACTCTCGGCATGAGATTAGGAATTTGGTGCATGACAGAGGAGATATTGAATTGCATCTTAAACTGGATTAAAGTCAGCCGGAAACCACCCTAGCATCTGAATTGTAGCTGTGATTCGTCACCAATTCAAGTGTGAAGGTGTCAACTGATCCATTATAGCAATTATACGCAACTATTTGCAGTTTTCTAACATATAGTGATTTTCAATAAAAATCATTGATTAAAATCACTGATTTAAATCATGATTTGAATCAAGTGATTTAAATCAAATGATTTAAATCATGCAACCCTGTCTGTGAGACATGTGAGTGACTGTGACATCATACAAAGACAGCATCAAGCACAGTTCATATGGACCCACGCCCATGCTGATTTGCCTCTATGGTTATCTGCATAACAAACTCAGAAAGACTAAAACGGCCGGAAATTGACTTTGTTGCTGCATTGCCTGAGCTGTTGGGGAAACCCTAGTTGCATGATTGTAGTTAGCAGTACAGCAGGTCCGTTGTGATCCAGTTTGTTGTACATCCCTGTGGTTTCCAAGAATTGATGATCAACAGCCCACTAGCAGGCATCTAATTGGACACTGTCGAATGCTATCAATATTCTCTTTGCCTGCATTCACCAGTGCAATCTTGTGCTTCAGGAACTACTATTGTTTAGTCTTGTCGGTGCAATAATCTTCAGAAGCGCTCAGAATTAAATTTTTTTTAGTAATAAGCAGCAGTTGTCCTGTTTTACTTCTTTGGTTGCTTACAGATGTATGCCAAGATCACAGTATAGCATGCGTACAGTACAAAGGAATACGAACCTGGTCGGACTGACTTGCTGGTTGTGACAGGTGGGCCATATCCTTAATGTAATTACTCGTTTCCTTCGCTAGCTGATTTGTGTAATGTTGCACTTGATGTCTGAAAGGAAAATGCAATCCAGTGATACAAGACCATGATACTATATGGAAGGCAATGTTGAGAGGGAAAACCCAAAATAATGCAAAAGGCTAGTAGGTTGTACAAATCATTTAGTCATTTACAAATGTGCAGATTTGTGGTTATGTTAGCAATATCCATTCATGCCTGGGAGAGAACAGAGAACACAATGCCAAATTAAGTGCAACTCTCTAAATACTAACATATTGCTGTGCGAAAAACAGTACATACAGTTCACTTACAGTTTATCTCTGAGCTGAGGACTGTCCTGTTGCGTGCCAATTTGATTGACCATTCTTTGCATCTGAGCAACTGAAATCAAACATTTTTGAAAACTATGAGCAGGTTATATGTATTTGTTAATGAATAAACAAAAATATAATTAGAGGAACCAAATAGTTATCCATTAGTTTCATAAACTTTACTTAAGTATTAATGTCTCGTCAACATCCTGGATGAGACTAAATTTCCAAAAATAGTTCCAGACAACCAATCAAAATCCAGACTTGACCACATGGGAATACACCAACTACTTTCATTTTGAAAGTGAAACTGAAACAGCATGTGGCAATTGCTTACCATTTTGAGTGATGGACTGGATGTTTTTACTGATGGCTTGGGACAGTCTTGTCCATTCATTAGAAGAATCACGGGCTGAAACAAAGGAATTTTTTTTAGTTCATTATCCTTGGAATATTAAAAGCCTATTGATGTTGCACAAGAAAAAAAGTTAGCAACTACAATAACAAGATCTATACTGATAGTATACGATATCAACAGGATGATTCAGGCTTGATGTTTATACACTTGGTCCGACAAATGTGGACAGGAAGAGGGCATCATGAATAGGAAATTACTGTTAAATAATAAGTAAATAAGACGTGTTAAATAAATATTAAATGGGCTTCTTTGCTATGTGCACTCAACACAAAGCCAATTCCTTGCATTTCAGGTAATTAACCATTTCATAATAATTTGTTCATATAAATAAAACACAATCCAATTAATCCATACAAAACTAAACTACACAACATCAACTCACACATTGCAGTGTTACCTGGCCCTCCTCCAGAATGGTAGGATCCAATCCCAAAATTATCACCATATCCGTAGCTCGTCATGGTGGGATATGCCTTTGAAACTTCACCAAGTGGTGTTTTCTTGTTAACTCTGTTTTGTTAATCTTCTGGTAATGTGTATTCCTTCAAACCGTTGAGATATCTTTACATCTCTGAAATAAAGAGTAATGTGCAACCTGTAAGCTTGTAACTTTGCAGGCACATGTCTCTTCAAAGTAAAGTTTGATATTATTTTCCTTAACTTTTTCCTTGGTTGGTAACTTAGCAGTTACTGATGATTAGTCATGTTAAGCAATAAGTCAATTTGATTTTGGCGCAGTTATCACTTCACAACAGTGCTTGATGTATCAAACTGCCAATAGACCTATTTCACTGAATGGCCTGAACATGGACCCCAAATAACTTTTCTGCAATTTAACAATTCTTAATTTGCTTTTCACACACTGGAGATTTATACACTCTAAATCCAACAAGAACCCAGGGGTTCAAAATGGAGGTGGAGTAGTTTCCTAAGTTCATATCCCCCAAAAAATGACAATTTCCCTGAGTGCCAAGAACCAGCTGTTGTTAATATATAGGCCTATATATATATATATATATATATTGTGAGCTAATTTTCAGAATTTTTACAGATAATCCATTTTCAAGCCACAAAATCAGGGGGGGGATCCAGAAAATTCTGGTAGGGGGGTCTATCGGGCTATCGCGTCGTGGAACACACAATTCGCGACATTCCGTGACTGCACACGGATAAAATTAACATGTAAAAATATATAAATTTTGGTCTGGTGGGGGGGGATGCATCCCCCCATCCCCCCCCCTGCGTCTGTCCCTGCACAAAATGGCCATGTGGTATAGGTAATATGTAAAATTGAATGCATTTCATTAGAGAACTTGGAAAGAGCTTTAAAATGAAGCATGGAAATGTTTGTCATCTGCCAGGTAGCTCAACCTCCTTTTTGTGGAAGAAGCAACACAATCATTTTGGAGACCATCATGTGATTATGAAATGAGAAGACTGAGAATCTTAGAATTAGTTGTCTCAGTATGGAACACTGGATACAATGTTACTAACATCCATCAATATCCAATGGTCTCTGACAAAACTGAGTTCCAACACAAAAGTTAACACTAAACTATATATGGGTATAAAAGTTAGGCCTACCAAAATATTTTTAACCAAAATATTTGTAAAGTCTACCAATTCATTCACTAGCATAAATTTGCGAGAAGCCAAAATTTGAGAAAAATATCAGAAATCCTCATTTTTCCTTTTTTTTTGTTTTTATTAAAATTTCATAAGATTGGCCCTCCAAATGAGTTAAGTTTTTTAAAGAGGTATGATTTAGATATCTAAATGCAAAATTTCAGAGATCTAACTCCAAAATAGACGGAATTATGGAGCATTGAAAAAAAATTACATTTTTTCCACATTTTTGCTGAATTTGCTGTTATTAATTTTTGAACGAGCATTTAGACCCCCAAAAGGCACATTGAGGGTATTTAATGCATATTATGGTAGATTTTCATGCCCATAGGTACAACCATTTCGGATTTCTGTTCGGGGAACGAAAAAATAATAATTTTTTTAAATTTTCAATATTTTACAAAAACTGTACTAATTGTTTAAATATGAACACCAAATGGCACATATATGCTATAAGACCCATTCATGTGCAAAATATCATATACACAAGTACCAGAGTTTAGGCACAGTGGCCAATACGGCTATGTGTGATGCTGCCTGCAGTGGATCCAAGCAGGTTGTAAAGGAAGACACATCCAAATTACAACCTGCCTGCTATTCATTCCTATGCCAGATGCTTGCTCTATAATCAAGCTAAGTGCATGACTTGACACCAAACACCTCCAAACAAAATTGCCAAGTCAGGGCCCAAAAGACGTTCTGAAAATGCTCAAATTTCAAATTTCCCGCCAAAACTTCCCATTCTCTTGTGTGACTGCATAAATGGAGATGTGTACACACCTCCATTAAAAAGACAACTTTCAAAATTTAAACTGACAGAATGACCAAGTTATAAAGCCTTGAAGTTACATTAAAATGCACTAAAAATACTCCAGCTTGGAGACACTTTGGCTGGAGGCAAGGGCGGGAAAGCTGTCAGCCAATGGGATTTCAGTATTCACCGCTTTTCCCCTAGTGTTAACTGGGAGAACCATCAGTGAAAATGGTCCATTTCATTGATTTTGATATCATAAATTTCCCCACAATAGCAAACAATTTTCATTGCCTGGTAGGCAGGTATGGATTGGAATCCTGTGGATATTGACATATAAGTTCTGGTCAATCACGATGGTTGATTGATGACAATGATGAGATTAGAGAGTGGGAATCCTAATAGTTGCCATGTTTCTTTTTAACAAGGGGAGAAAATGCTGTTTTAATATTTTGAATCAAAGATTGCTGTCAATCAATGACAATGTGCAAATTAGTGGTGGAACATTGATCGACTCAACCAACTATTAAAGTGCTTGGAAAAAAAATTTGAAGTTGATTTTCACCGGTTCAAGTCAGCTCAAAATAAATCTAGCTTTTGTTGTTCTTTTTTTTTTTCTGGCTGATAACAAAAAATTAAGTTTTTTCATATCACCATGTAAATAGTTTCATCTGGGCACTTCCTCCGTTATGAACCGATGATCTGTTGCTTTCCCAATCCAATGATCGGTTTCCAAAATTGAACAGACTCCCACCACTAGTGCAAATCACATGTGGGTCTGAACATTTCATTTCAAGTTCATATCTTAACTCTCAAGCTTCTTGAACAACCAGTATCACTACTGGTAGCAGATCACCCATTATTAATTTCACCTTTTTTATAGAAATGAGTCTTATATAATGACTCAGTGACTATTCATCCATTTCAGTCACTCTCACGTTTTTTGGCTGTCTACAATCTAAGCTCAACCTGCTCAGGTCAGTCAAATGATGTAACCTGTCCTGAGATCATCTGGACTCGATTTTTACAGAAATCGACATAAATCGTATTACTACACCAGTATTAGTCATCCCATACTGCCATTATCATGATCACAAGTTCTCTCATCACCCCATTCCAAACCCAAACCAAAACACTGAAAATGTCAAATCATGTCACCGCATACAGGCGCAAATACAAAACATATATCAACTTTTGAGTGATCTATAAACTGTCTGTACAAGAACTGAGTTGTTAACCGCCATATTATCACCCCAATATAGCCAAATTACACGATTTGTCATAAAATCTCTTCGATCGCAACACACCTACTCCACCGACTTCCTCCATATTTTCTTGTGACGTCAGAAATTGATCAAGCCAAGCCAAATCTATTTTCGTAAAATTAAAACAATTTTTTATCTCTGCTCAGTATTTTGCTAGTTAGTCCTTTAATTTAGATGTGGATGTATAAAGTTAAAACTGAGAGTTTGTAGCTTTAAATACAAAATAAAACAATAATTATGGTTGATATAAAATCTTGTGAGAAAAAACACTAGGTGTCGCATGAGTAGTCCAATGCACTTGCGACGCCTAACGTGTTATGTTTTCTGAATTTCTGTAGGTCTGGATACTCAGGTCTGGGCCATCGCCATCTTTTCTTGGGTAAAATAACAGAATCTTTCGGACATGTTTTTGGGGTGATTTATGACTTTGAAAAATCTAAAAAAAAATATAAGCATGTACCTTTTGCCTTTAGGAAACCTATTGATTACTTAAAATATTTTTATCTGGCCGATTTAAGGAGAAGTGACAGGAAATATAACATGTAAACAAAACTTCGGACATCAACCTCGAGTGTTTCGGACGCACCTTTAACATAGAAAGAATGGTCGTACAGAGCCGAAACTTGGCTCAAAATGTAGGAAATTAAATTTCCTAAACATTGGTACCACTTAGAAGGTGCTGCGTCCGATATTAAAGGCGCCAGAGCGTGCTGCGTCATTGACGCAGCAATTGCACAAGAAAAGATTGGATGGATACTGAGCTCTGCTGATCTAGGATTTCTGGAGCACGTTGGCAGTTGGGTCTCCTGTCCTGGTCTATGGATTTTTTGCTAAAAATTATTTTGTCTCCCACATGACACTGAAAAAAAAAACAAGAAGGTTGTTCCCACCAGAGCAATTAAAATAATTGTTGCTTATTTGCATGTGATGGAATTGTTTGTCATTGCTTCTCGGGCGAAAAAAAGTTCATCCCAGGGTAATATCCGTAGCCCCCCCCCCACCCCAACTATCATCTGACCGGCTCTAGTTTGGAATTTCTACAAAGAAAAGGAAATTAAAAAATCAATTCTACTTTTCCAAGATAAGATATTTAATAATAGTTATTTTTGTGATGGGTTGCCAAGTAGTGGAAGAACCGAAGAGGGGAAAAATCGCTTTGACCTTATTCTTAAGCAGTGGCGGAGCTATGGGGGGGCCTAGGGGGCAGGGCCCCAAATTGGATGAGTTCCCCCCCCCAACAGGCCCCCCCATTTCAGATTTGAAAATTTTGAACAAAGTATTGGAGCAGCAACAGTCACTGGAATAGGCTACATCTGTCTAAAGTGGTTGCCTTCGCTGGCGCTAACTTATACCTGATTTTCTCTAGAATGACAGTTGCCCTTTGAAAAGTTCTGAGGCATTTGATAATTTTTGATTTCCTTCTTTGAATATATCAAGCAATATATGTACCGCGCACAAAGATTTTAAGGGGGTGAGCCACATTTGCTTGAATGTCAGGATCTAGATTTAATGATATTCCAAAATAAATCTTTTTGAAACTATTTAATGTTAATTATGTTTATTTAATTATCTGGCCGAATTGTTTTGCCTTTTTTCATGAATCTTAGGCTTTTGGGGGAGGGTGAATACTCCCCCTTCCAGTCTGCCTATAGATGTACCTGCAAATCTTCTAATGATGGCTTCAAATTTATCTAGCATTTAATAATTCTTGGTCTGACTGTATAGTTTACAGATGAAGTAGAAATTGTAAGCAAAGACTCGGGAGTGATTACGTCAGCATGCTTTACACTGTGATACAGGTTAAGTATAACATGCTCAGACATTTTTATGTCCATGTTTTTGACTTCAGCTGTAAATTTGAAGTTGAAAGGAGCCTATAAGTACCATTGGAAATGTGAAGTTAATACTTTTAACCATACAGTGTTTCTGATAAATACGCAATTTTCCTCCTGGGGGGCACCCAAATGCCGCAACCATAACATAATTGTTTATTTTAGGCTGAAAAAGTTCATATGGGGGGCACGGTGCACCTGGGGGCACAGGTCCAACATGGGTGGCATACATGTGCCCCCCGTGCCCCCCCCCCCATAATGACGCCGCTGAGCCGAGTCAACCATAAGTTGGCCACCTCCTCCAGCATGCATTGACAGACTGTAGGACCAGTGCTAAGTCAACCAGGGGTAAAAAATATGACTTGAAAAAGCCCAAGGTCTATGTCTCGGATCTCTTTGGAGGTAATTATATGACTGGGGGGGGGTGGGAGTTTTGCTGGAACTTCCCGTCAAAAATTTATACCCCCCCCTTTAGTTCCATGCAGATTTTAAGTACCCCACCCCCAGGTTTCACGCATATTTTTAGTACCCCCCCCCTCAACATACACAGCAATACACACATATATACTGTTGTACACGGCCACGCGTACAGATTCGCGGACTTTTTCACGTAAAAAAGTCCAAATAAAATAAGTTTATGCGTGTTTTTTAACATTTCTTCTTTGTTAAAATTTCTTACCCCCCCCCTTGGAAGTGTTGTCAAAAAGTAATACCCCCCCCTTGAAACACGTGTGAAAAGTTAGTACCCCCTCGGCCAAAACTCCCACCCCCCCCCCAGTCATAAATTCTGAACGGTCCCTTATATTGTAGGCCTACAGGCTTTTAAAGGCCCTGTTTTGTACAGGCTTTAAAGGCCCAATTTTATGTGCCCTTATTTATAGAAATACCAAATATGGATGCCGCTATGAAACAATGTTCCAAAGAATGCATTTTCACATGATTGCAAACTATGCTACACAATATATGTTGGCCTATACATGAAGACCCATATATTATTAGTGCATATAGGTGGCTATAATAATGTGCTTTATGTCGTGTTAATTGCCCACATAAACATGGGTGGACATCTTTTTGCAGTTTCCTGGAATCTAGAGACACATGTCAGCTTCTTTGATTAGTCTCCGATTAACCCAAATCATGTCCTTTCCTGGAATGGCCTATAGCTACCTTCAGAACCCTCGAGCTTAGAAGTTTCATGGAATACAGAATGCTTCTTACACTGTTACGTCACAACGTCGCGCCCACGTGACCAAGAATTCCAGGAAGACTCAAGGCCGAGTTGTGGCTGCGCCAGTTCTCTGATGTCCTCAGAGAGATTCAGAGGAATCGTAATCATTCTTTCCCAGAATTCCAGGACTCGTGGGAAAATGTCCCTCCGAAAAAACATGTCGTGATGTTAGCCCACTGTGGTCGTTGGGGCCCAGTCCTGTTGCCTACATAGGGTCTTTGAACTTGCGAATTTTGACTTCTCGAAGGAGGCTTCTGAAGGCCAATTTGAACAAATAAATGTATTCCAAGAAGAAGAAGGAAGAAATTCATCATAATCCGCAAACCTGTAACTTTATGCCTAATAGTCTTCAAATATATACATGTGCATGGAGAACATAGACCTATAGATATGAAAATTTGAGGTCTACTGTTACTGCAGGCCTATTATTCACCTGGGGAGAGGGAATGTGACTTGTCAAGCGATGCTTCAGCCCGAGGTGTGATAAACAGATCTATTCCTGATCCCATGTTGAATAACTGGCTTCCTATACCATAAGACAAATACTCTTGAAAACGTATCAACATTTCAGAATAATTGCATGGATAACAAAGAATAGGCCCTATAGGCCTATGGGATTTATTGCAGTGAAATACTGACTTGTGATTGGCTATATAAAAGAGATGTCGAGTGATATAATTTTCTGATGGTGAAATAATGCTAGTAGGCCTAATTTATATCATAGCAAGTTCTAGGCCTATGAGGCTTCATTTGCAATCATTTTAGGTACACTATCCTGTCTCAATATCTACTTAATTGTATTATTTTGCAAGTCAAATTGCCCGTGGGCCTACCTATTCCTAAAATTTTATTTATTGTTTACTTTTTGAAATTTCGAACATATACATTGCTGTGGAATCCTTTATAGGTTTTCATACAGGAACTTGGATCCCTACATAGGCCTATATGTGCCAATTGCTTTGTATGCCATCACATAACAGTGGTTTCTTGTACAATGTGATTGAGTGGTGTGGAATTGTCCTACATGCATCATGAATGAATGTGTAGTTGCTCAGATTTCTTATCAATGGGAACTACCTGCCGTGCATAGGCCTACATGTGCTGCAGTTCATTGAGAATGTTTGTTGGTATGCCTTGCTCATGGGCGGCGCTGATGACGTCAATGGAACGTCACTGCCTTACTTGATGAATCGGGGCCAGGACATCGTTCCAAGAAACATTCGCCTGTAACAAGCTCTTCCTGGAAACTGCACGATGTTTTCAAGGCTGCTACGAGTCAACAACCTGCATGGTATTACGAGATTTGCTTGGAAGATGAGCTCTGCATGGAGATAATTGTTCATGTAGAACTATGTCATCCGTAGGGGTATACCATCCGTGGTGTAATGCTGGGACCTCCAGTTTGCCAACCTCTGACATACGCCTAAGCCGCCTAACTGATTTCTTGATCAGCTGTTGAAAGAATGACTTAAATGGTACATCTGTAGGCTATTGCCACAGTAGCCTACTCATAGCCTATAGGCCGATGTATGAACATACCGAAAAATTGGATGGACCTTTCATAAAAAACAGGCCTATTTTATGGACCTCGTTGACATGCAAACTCCTAAATTTTCAATTGCATGCTCCACATACTCCAAAAATATGTTGCATGCATAGACCTATTTAGGCCACTATTAGGCCTATAGGCCTAATGAAGAATTTACCTTTGCTAAACAATAGGCCTACTATATATTCTCTGTACTTGCATTTTTGTGGGCTATTCCCTGCAGTCTCATTGATCTCACTGTATTTTGAAACCTAAATATTGTTGTTTTTTTGCTGAATGTTTCGTGGTAGCAATCTTTCATGTCTGAGTGTCAACTGTCAATATGGCTAGAACTGCAAACATGTGGTTGCCTTGCGGTTGGTGTTTTGTGTACTCCAATGAATTGTTCCATTTCTCTGTTTTCTTTGGTTTGTTATGTCACCCTTCCTTGTATTTGGAAAGAAGATAATATTTATTAAAAAGAAAATGTTGCATTTGTGGATTTAATGGTTTAAGAGTTACGTTTGTTCTAAGGTACACTGGTTTATTGTGAATCGGTTTACCAGTACATTGCAAAATATTGTTTGAAAGAGTTTATTGACCGTAATAAATAGGGGCCTCCTTATAAAACCTATTTGCTGTGTTAATTAAGTCTGTTGACTAGTGATTAAGTTCTACTGTTCTTGATATCGGGTGTGTGTGTGTGTGACAGGCCTACATGTAAAGCAGTCAGTTGTCATCGTGAAACATTTGTCAAGATTATAAATGGGTGAATGACCTCAAACATTGACCAGCAAGGTTTGTGACCTTATGCTTATCAACATCAGCTGGCTTGGTTCAAGGTATTCGTCCTGTTTGTGTCTTTGTCAGGTTGGATAGAATCTGGTAAGCTCTGGTAGAGCAGGAGCCTCCTCTACCAGCATGCATTCAGGACTCAACAGGAAGAGAAATGTCAGCAATGGGCATTGTTTCCAGTGCAGCATGAAGAAGCTTTCATGCATCCATTGATCAGTCCATATATGTTGCTTGTGTTGTGTTTTGCATGTGGCCTTGGGCTGGTGACCCAATTCGCCATGATGCGTGGGTGGTGCAGAACACTCAGGTCAATTCGTGTCCTTGAGACTTCTCCGTGAATGAAACAAGATACAACATCAAATGGCAGCATGAACCCCAGAATCAGCAGAAATCAAAGGCAAGGAAAACCCTGGGAAGCTGCAGTGTGGCTCACAGTGACTGTGTGATGTGGAAAATGGACTAGTGTAATGTGACTAAATAATGTCTAACAGGTTCTGAGAAGAGGCCCACTCAGTATAAATTGCAGTGAACTAAGTGTTCTCAAACATGAAATCCCCATTTGCTGAGCATTGGTATATATCTTGTTTGTCCCATCCAATAACATCAGCCAATGACGTAAGCAAGAGATGAAAATGTTTTGCACACATTAATTTTGCATCTTCACTGTCCATGGCCAGTGCAGGCCAGACTGTTTTTGATATCATTTCTGTTAGATAAGTGTTCTGATCAATATAATTCAGCTGTGCACTGTTTACGTCTGGTATTTTTGACGAGAGAAGCAAACAGCCCAGTGAATTTGATCAAATTCAAACAAGTTGGGTACACCCACGACCATGAGTTGTTTTGTGTTTTTAAAGTGGTTTGTGGTCTGTACTTCTTATTACTAGAATACTGACCCTGCTAAATAGCTCTAAATGGGAATTTATTGCACACCATCTCCTGCGTAAAAACATACAATGCAAGAGCAGATCTATGCTTGGATGTGCATGGCTGGTATTGCTGCACCTTATTTCGAGCCTTAAATGTTGATATTAGAAGGAGCTGAGAGCAGATGTTATACACTGTAAATTGTAAACAGTACAATTTGTCAGATGATGTAAGTGTCAATATATTCATTTTAATTAGGGGTTTTTTTATTGAAGAAAGGCAGCAGAACCATTCCTTAGAAACATTGTATTCTTAGAATTTCTGTTTCAAGATTTTTTGTTGAATATAAATTTTTTTCGCACATTTAAAGAAAACAATGCTATAATATAAATATTTATTGAGAAAATTCTTCTCCCCCTCCCTCCCCCAAACAAGAAATGACAGTTTTTGCTTGCGAAGCATTTTTAATTGCTTTGTTCAGTTCAATGTCAAGATTCACAGATAGCTGATCAATGATATCCATTCTCTGGAATCTGGATATCTAGCTTATCTTGTTGCGCAGTTGCAGTACTTGAAGCAAATCTGGGTGACCCTGGTGCACTTGCTGCAGTAATTCCTGACTCTGGAAGATGACTTCCACTTCTCCAGGGCAGAACACTTCACCCTTAGATTTCTGTTTGAAGCCGCACAGGTGCACTTGTCTCTGGGACATTTGGACAGCTCCTTGTTGCACAGAGCAGTGCACAGCCTCCCTGCAGTGGCCAATGCAGAAGTGTCATCTTCATTATCATCGTCATCGTCTTTGCCAGCTTTTCTTTCATCTTCTTCTGAACTGTCATCATCTTCTTCAGAACTGTCATCATCATCATCATCGTCATCATCATCGTCATCGTCATCATCATCATCATCGTCATCATCATCGTCATCATCATCGTTGTTGTTGTTGTCATCATTTGTTGCTGTCTTGATTGCCTGGCACACAAGTTCAGGAGTTGAAGACTCTGCGAAAAGAGAAACAAACATTGACAAGAGAGCTAAAAAGTTTGTAGTGATATTGGAAGATTTCTCCTATCCCCAAGACCAGTATTACTGAAGAGCAGTCTGGAATAGTAGCAGGATATGATCTTGAGTACTGCAACTAATCATGGTACTGACAAGATTTCCCTGCATGCATGTGCTACTGACAAGATTTCCCTGCAATGCATGCGGTTGATTACATGTGCACTGCACCCACCTGGTCCTGAGGCAGATGTCCTGTCTGTAGTTGTGCTGGGCACAGGGGCGTTTGTTGGCCTTGGATTGTTGGGATTTTGGTTTGGGTCAGTTGGGCTTTGATTGGGATTGTTGGGGATTGTGTTATTTGGGGCGTTGTTGGGATATTGAGGATTGTTGTTATTAGGATACTGAGGGTTGTTGTTTGGATATTGTGGGTTGTTGTTGGGAGTTTGTGGGTTGTTGTTATTTGGATACTGTGGGTTGTTGGTATTGGGATACTGAGGGTTGTTGTTGGGATATTGAGGGTTGGTGTTATTGGGATATTGGGGATTGTTGTTGGGATACTGAGGGTTGTTGGTATTGGGATACTGAGGGTTGTTGTTGGGATATTGTGGGTTGTTGTTATTGGGATACTGGGGGTTGTTGGGATACTGAGGGTTGTTATTGGGATATTGTGGGTTGTTATTATTGGGATACTGGGGGTTGTTGTTATTGGGATATTGTGGGTTGTTGTTAGTGGGATACTGAGGGTTGTTGTTGGGATATTGTGGGTTGTTATTGGGATACTGAGGGTTGTTGTTGTTGGGATACTGAGGGTTGTTGTTGGGATATTGCGGGTTGTTGTTATCTGGATACTGAGGGTTGCTGTTGGGATATTGTGGGTTGTTGGTGGGATACTGAGGGTTGTTGTTGTTAGGATACTGGGGGTTGATGTTGGGGTATTGTGGATTGTTGTTGGGAGTTTGTGGATTGTTGTTATTGGGATACTGAGGGTTGTTGTTGGGATACTGGGGGTTGTTGTTGGGATATTGTGGGTTGTTGTTATTGGGATACTGAGGATTGTTGTTGGGATATTGTGGGTTGTTGTTGGGATACTGAGGGTTGTTGTTGTTGGGATACTGGGGGTTGTTGTTTGGATATTGTGGATTGTTGTTGGGAGTTTGTGGGTTGTTGTTATTGGGATACTGAGGGTTGTTGTTGGGATATTGTGGGTTGTTAGTGGGATACTGGGGGTTGGTGTTGTTGGGATACTGAGGGTTGTTGTTGGGAGTTTGCGGGTTGTTGTTATTGGGATACTGAGGGTTGTTGCTGGGATACTGAGGGTTGTTGTTATTGGGATACTGAGGGTTGTTATTGGGATACTGAGGGTTGTTATTGGGATACTGAGGGTTGTTGCTGGGATATTGAGGGTTGGTGTTATTGGGATATTGGGGATTGTTGTTGGGATATTGTGGATTGTTGTTATTGGGATACTGTGGGTTGTTGTTGGGATATTGTGGGTTGTTGTTATTGGGATACTGAGGGTTGTTGTTGGGATACTGTGGGTTGTTGTTGGGATATTGTGGATTGTTGTTATTGGGATGCTGAGGGTTGTTGTTGGGATATTGAGGGTTGGTGTTATTGGGGTATTGGGGATTGTTGTTTGGATATTGTGGATTGTTGTTATTGGGATATTGGGGGTTGTTGTTGGGATTCTGAGGGTTGTTATTATTGGGATACTGAGGGTTATTTGGACCCTGGTTGGGGTTTTTGGTTGGGGCTTCAGTGCTGGTTGTAGGTGATGTTGGGGTAGTACTTGTGGCCCTAGTGGTTGCCTTCCTGGTGGTTCTTCTCGGAGGTCTGGTTGTCAGAGCTGGGACACAGATGCATCTTAAGTTGTCCATTCGCTCACCAGCATTACAGTAGATGTTGTCACAACGTCCAAAATAATCTGTAACAAATAGGATGGTAAAGTACTCCTCATGCCAAATAGGCGCAAGGGAAAAGCTGAATTAAATCAATTAATCATAAATATTTATTTGAACCTTTATGAATATAATTGCACACAGCTTACCACAGAGACTGTTGTCCACACACAGATGCCAACCTGCAGAGCACAGGCTGCAAGGTTTTGAAGTCAGGGCAGAAATGTATGGGCTCTGGTCATACTGGTTGCCACTGAAAAACAGAGACACATGTTAAAAATATGAATTAAAACGGTATGGGATTGCCTGAGTGAAAGTCTGAGGTAATTCGAAATGTAAGAGGTAACGCCTCTCTGTCAATTCACTAGTCAAGTTAGACTTTCCTGCTTCAAGCATATGGTGCACATCGTCTAAGAACATTCTGATAATTCCTTATACCTTAAATGTCTGCTTTCTTAAGGAAAGAAATCCTTTTTTTATATCAGTGGAGGTGATGGTGTAAAACTGCTTTTGTAACTTACCCAGGTCCATAATTGCAAGCCATGAAGTAAGCGTCAACTGATTCCACATTAGCCAGATTGGGGCAGAAAGCGATGCCACATCCCACGGAGTAGGTCTCTGCCCAAACCACCTGCAACAGGTCAATGGAGGATTAGCTACAACAGCCAGCTGCAGATGTTTCACAAGTCACTCAATTGTGAGGGGTGCCCAAGGGCTAATTGTGGAGAGAGTCTATAGACGAGAATCTGCATAAACCATGGGCTTAGTTACAGCTAACCAATGGCAGCCCTGAGCAAAACAGATTTAGACTGAGCAACATGTTAAAATGTCAAAATGACACGTGTGGTTAGTTTGCACTTTCTGACTTCTGACTCACCTGAGTGTAATGGCTGCAAGTCCTTCCCTGACGACATGAGTTGTTCCCGTAAGTGTAATCAGATCCTTCGGAGAACCAAACGTCCACCGCCCCCTCTACGTCATAGCCCCCTGAATTGAAATATTATAGCCATTTTTTACCGCAAAGGCACAACTGGTTACTTACCGCTATAACAGCTTCTTTGTTTAAAAACAAATATGGAGTAATAAGCGGGCTTCCTGCCAAGTCTGTTTCAAGCCTGGATGTTAGCAGATGAGCCTACCTCAATGATGCTGTAAATTTTGTAACAGGTTGCTTGGCAAATTTTTGAAATATTTAGTATTTGGACAGTGTCATATAGTGAGACTTTGAAGTGCTTGACACAAGGTGGTTCGTATTTGACACAAGGTGGTTCATTTCTGAGATACGACATGTTGGTGGCATGACATCCATTGGCTCTCTTTGGGTGTTATATCCCAGTTATGGGTTTGCTAAATTATGAATGAAACTTAACAGAAGATATATTGAGGTCATGTCAAGAACCTTACTAGTATGACCTGGACCTAGCCCATGAGTGCTGGAAGCCAGGGCCTATAGCCCCATCAACAGCATTAGGGTCCTGTGTGTGCTGCTACCCTCTGGGACCTCAAAGAGCAAGTAGAAGGGCTTTGTCTCCTGTATTTGCAGACTAACAAGGTCTGACAAGACAGAAAAGGATCAAGATATTGAAGCAAGTTGCATCCGGAAGAAATTAAATATCCATCTGACATGGATGGCTCGGTCGAATTGACCCATCCATTTGGTTTAGGTTGTTATAACAAAACACACCATATGATTACAATACATATTATGGTGTGACTGTACGTAAATATTCTGAATTAATATCAAGATTCTTCAATATTAACACGTACAGAGAGCTGATGGATGTCATACCAACAACATGTCGGATCTCAGAATTGAACCGCCTTGACTCAAGCCCTTCCAAGTCTCACTTAGGTGACCGGCTGAATGCTAAACATTTCCACAATATCAAGAAGTGACATACCCGTTCCTGCATGGAGGTTCTGTCCAAAGAGGGTGTAGGGGATGAGGTTGCCAGGTGCTACGCCATATTCAAATCTGCAGAGGGAAACCCACCGTTGGGCGGAGGCCTCCAGGTTGTAGTCCCAAGTCTGAAAAATAGGCGTGTGATGGTTTTGTTACTTGAACAAAATGCAATGTAATTTACTTCAGTGGGGAAAACAAGTATTTGACCCCCAACCATATTTTCTGTTTTGAACACTTGTGCTTCCTCCAAAACTCTAAAATTTCTCAGGTAGATCTGGTCCAGACTTAGAATACAGGGTGTCTACAGAAAAAGAGGACAGTCACTTTTCTTCTTTTTCACACTCATATAAGTTCAGAATTTGGTGATTTATAAGTCTAACATAAGAATGGATTTGATAGTCAGTCATATTAGGTCTATTGCAAATATGTTTATTTGTGAATTAAATCACTACTAAAGGCAAAATGCAAGCATGATATGCAAAAGTACTTGCATTGCTCTAAGCTGAAAAAGGTCGCATTAAAGTTAAAGGCCTCCGCCATGTCTGCATGGGGCAAAATGTTCGTGGGGAGCATCAAACACGCTTTTGCATCATTTATGTCTCATCTGCAGAAAGTTACCACATCAAGGGGCGCGAATAATGGGTATTTTGACTGCTCTGAATATACTGTTCATATACAAATCATGTTTTGTTGAATAATGATGCTTGGCACAAAATAAAATGTTAACAAATCCAATTGTGTTTACTTTCCTCTTTTTCTGTAGACACCCTGTATAGAAGATACACAGAAATTAGGTGAAAGATGCATCATGTAATGTTTTTACATAATATTCCCAATAGTCTGAAATAATTATATGACCCCTTTGTTTGCAAAATAAACAGTTGGAAGACTTATCATAACTGAAATTTATTGCAAGTTAAACCTGTTTTAATTATTTTACCCAAATTCATATACTGTCTATAATGTCCTCAGTTACACCAATACACCTCTTAGAATTTTCTGGTCATTTCTTCATTTTGAAGGTGCAAACTTGAAAAAATATTTTTTCCACAGAAACGTGATATTTGACCACCCAAAGTGCTGAAGTTTATTTGACTGACACTAGGCCTGCCTTAGTCATCAGACCCCATTTATAACGACAAACTATTTTATCCTGTGCAAAGCGCTAAAAATCCTCACCTTTAAAGATAGACTAAAAACTTTTTATCTTCCTGTGTTGAAGAGACTGTTTTATAATGTTATGAGCCAAACATTCTTTTTTGTTTTACAAAAAAATACATAACCCCCCTCCAGGTATCATATGGTTGGCTTCAAATGAGGACAAACCCAGTGATCTTTGAATTGAAGCTCATGAAAGTTTCAATATTTCTGTGTCATCAGAACATCATCAGCATAATAATTATTATACTTGCAAGTAATCAAATCTTGTTCTTCGACTTAACTGACAAGACTTTTCGGTGCTATGGGCAAAACTATTCTTCGTTGCGCATGTCTGACAACTAGAAAAATTTGAACTGTATTGCATTGGGGAAAAAATTGATGTGATGGCTCCTAGATGCACATCTTTTGACAATTTGATGTCAAATCAGGTGGTAACACTGGTTAGATCATGTAAAAGTGTTCGCTGCGCCCAGCCAGTTGTCCGAAAACTAAATAATGTGCACGCGTTGGTATTAGAAGGGGAAAAAATTTGTCTGAAAATTTCAATTATTACCTATTTTAAACAAAGAATCAAAAGTTAGTAAGCACTTACCATCATCCTCATATTGGCAGCAGGAGGGTTCACTTGGGACCTGACACTGTTGTGCCTGTCCAAGATGGCTCTTCGGAGGGCTGCATTCAGGGATGATATGGTCGGATCCACAACCACCGCTCTCTTCTGGCGTCCTCCATTGATGTTGCCATGCAGAGGCACCGCTGCTGGCCCCTGAAGAAACAGTGCAATGACACTTATTATCACCAAAAACTTCATTCTCTCAGAAGTTTAAGTTGTGGAAATATCTGCTGAGAGATAATCTGAGGCAGAGGCTTGGATCAGTCTGACTTTATAGGCACTATTTCATGACGTTTTTTCTGAGGAGTGTCTCAAGATTTAAACCAACAAGGCAATAAAGCAATAAGGCAATAACGTGATGGCTATTTTTAAGTTGATCTGCCAAATTTCCATGATGGTGAATTAACCAATAGGAGTTGAGTGATTTTGTTTTATTTGATGTTTTGTTTGTCCACGCTTTTCTGAAACGAAGGAAATGCACAGAATGCAGAATTTGCTGAGCTGGGAGAATTTGAGGCAGTCAACCATGGCTTTATGGCATTTTATTCTTCATTTTGCTGACTCTGCCATTTATATCTCGGACAATTTTGAGTTATGGAATATGAAGACAAGATCATTTTTGTCTTATGGTTTATTTGATTGTGTGTGTATTTCTACATTTACAAATGAAATTGCCTTTATGCAAACTCTGCTGGAAAAGAAAAGTGAATAAAAAAAAAGCTATGGTGATTATTTATATTCGAGACGGATCTTCTTTTTTTTCCCTCTTATTCTTTGTTTGATTCATCTGGACGTCTCCAGTGAATGTAAATGAAAGCAACTTGACAAGGTTATACATGTATGTAATCCTAAAAAAGGTAAACATGGTGTCAGCAGTAGGCCTATATTATTTTTCCGTCATTTTGGTGCAGATTTAAAACACAAACAATTATTTGACCGGCCAATTTGGAAATTCCTAAAACAAGTATTTCAAAATCCTCTTTTTATTTCCTTGTGGATGTCATGCCTGGGGCTCGTGAAATTTTCCTTCAATATAATTATCTCTTCAGAAGTTGTGACATCGGTATGTGCCTCAATGTGAGGCCCCTTGCTGGATCTGACCTGAGACCGCCAATCACCGCAGAATTTTCACTGTGATTCTCTTTAAAAAATTTCATAAAAGCTACTGAATGGATAGCTTGATCGTAAAGTTTTCTGTACGAAATTACATGCTCTAGTAACGAACCTGAAAGAAGTAAGTTTTTGTCTCTACTTCATTTGATTTTATATATTTCCCTGGTCCAAAATTGCAGAAAAAATCGAAATTTTACATTTATTCCAAGATAATAGCACATTTTCATCCAATTTTTGCACCAATGTTTCTCAGACAATCGTAGAGATTTCAGCAATAGTCGTGGAAATGTTTACAGTAATTGAAGAATTTTTTACAATACTTTTTATTTCTCATTATGACATAAATTTCAGTAATAATTGTGCTAAGTTGCATATATGATAATTGCAGAAATATTTCTTAGGTTTTGCAAAAAATTTCTAAGACTATTGCATAAATATCAACGATTAATGCAGAAATTTCTTCTTTTATTTCCATATTTCTGTGAAAATGATAATAAAACTTGATTAGCCACAGAATTTTAATGATTTTTCTACTAAATTTCTGCAAGTGTAAGTGCGTGATTTAATCAAGAGGAGCTTTATATGAGATACTCTAGAAATAGGTATTTCTAGGCTACATGATCCGTGATTATAATTGGGGCCCCTTAAGGTGACTCAAGTGTGGTAGTTTGATCATACAGATTTTTCTAAAATTTTGCACAGGTAGTCTATGGGACCCATACATTCCAAAAATGAAAAAATAAAAAACTTTCACCCACTCGTTTGGTTGCCATGGTAACAGCATATTTGGCCTGATGACTGCTTAAAAGTTATAAATTGAGTTTTTGGTTATGTACCACAGAATAAAGCATTACATGCATTTGTCACACAAAAATGTCAGAAATGTCTTCCCATGGATGTAAACCAATACATTTGCCACAAATTTGAAGAAAAAGGTTAATATACTTTTTTCTGTAAGAGCTCAAAGGGCACAAACACACTAATTAATTGCAGATATTGCATGCATCAGTTTTGGCAGTAATCAAATTTTAGGAAAACGATCATACAGATTTTTTTTTAAATTTGCATATATCATAAACAGGTTATTGTCAAACAAATGTCCAAAAATTTTAAAAAATCACCGAGTCGTTTTTTAACTGCAGTACCATGACTATGCCAATGTCAATTTAAAAAAATAAAGACAATTTTAGACACAGTTGACTGAAATTAGTTGAGAAAATTCTTTTGATAAAGACGAGAAGCTGAAACTTTGAATTAGCATAGAATAGGTGTTACTGCATTCAATAAAAAAATATTTATGCTTCTAGCTGCATTAGATCTCATTTAAATTACTGGCTGCAATGCTGTTAAAAAAAAGAGAGCAGAAAATGGTAACGTCACAACTTTTTCAGGGCCTGCAGCAGTGGTGACGCTACGTTGCTAGGCAACCAGGCTGCTCAGAAATATGTGCAGTGTACCACGGTTGAGTCACCTTGCAGCAGTGGTGACGCTACGTTGCTAGGCAACCAGGCTGCTCAGAAATATGTGCAGTGTACCGTGGTTGAAAAAAAAAGTTGTGACGTTACCATTTGTCTAATGCAGATAGAAGCATAATTATTTTTTTATTGAATGCAGTAACACCTATTCTATGCTAATTCAAAGTTTCAGCTTCTCGTCTTTATCAAAAGAATTTTCTCAACTAATTTCAGTCAACTGTGTCTAAAGTTGTCTTTATTTCTTTAAATTGACATTGGCATAGTCATGGTACTGCGGTTAAAAAACGACTCGGTGAAATTTTTTAATTTTTGGACATTTGTTTGACAATAACCTGTTTATTAAAAAAAAAATCTGTATGATCGTTTTCCTAAAATTTGATTACTGCCAAAATTGATGCATGAAAAATCTGCAATTAATTAGTGTGTTTGTGCCCTTTGAGCTCTTACGGAAAAAAGTATTTTAACCTTTTTCTTCAAATTTGTGGCAAATGTATTGGTTTACATCCATGGGAAGACATTTCTGACATTTTTGTGTGACAAATGCATGTAATGCTTTATTCTGTGGTACATAACCAAAAACTCAATTTATAACTTTTAAGCAGTCATCAGGCCAAATATGCTGTTACCATGGCAACCAAACGAGTCGGTGAAATTTTTTTATTTTTCATTTTTGGAATGTATGGGTCCCATAGACTACCTGTGCAAAATTTTAGAGAAATCTGTATGATCAAACTACCACGCTTGAGTCACCTTAATATGCATTTGAGCACAACTTTTCATCTTGATTTTTCTCTTTTTGACTTAAAATTCTCAATTTTAGGCAAATTTTACTTAGTTTGTTTCACCAAATGTGAGCCCCCCCCCCCCCTGAGGTGTGAGGCCCTAGGCTATAGCCTACTCAGCCTAATGGATAATCCAGGCCAGCAAACCATCATAAGCCAGGTTGATTTTTAGTTTACATAACCATGTGATCTCATTTACTATATATGTCAAATGAGCTTTGAGCAGTCTGAAGGTTTGCAATATCACAATGGAGTCATTCCATGCCAGTTCACCCAAAATGCAGATATTTTCCAGTATGACCATCTCAGATTTTGTTTGAAAATGTCAGATGTGCTGACAGCTGTTCTTTGGAGGGTCACAACTCAAGATTGTGTAGGGATATCATGTTGACTTTTTTCTATGACATCTAATGGTATTTTCCAAAATTTGGAAGCTTTGTTTGAGCAGAAGAGGCTTAGAACTTGAAGAATAACAAAAAATAATTTTATTGTAGGCTCCAAAGTGCACATAAAAAAAGATTCATGGAAATGTCTCCATTATTAAAGGTGTAGCCGCAGTCCAAATGTGTGTCCAGAATAAAAAACATCAACAAGAACCCAGGGGTTCAAAATGGAGATGTTGTAGTGTCTTACTTCATATCCCCTGAAGAAGACTTTCCCTGAGTGGCCAGAACCAGGTGTTGTTTATATTGTGTGCTAAATTTCAGGATTTTAAAAATAATCCACTTCAAGCCGCAAAATGTGGCACAGGTGATATGGAAAAAAGAATACATTTTCATTAATGAACTTTGAAAAGAGCTTTAAAAGGATGCATGGAAATCGGTGTGACCTACCAGGTAGCTTAACATCCTTTTAGTGGAAGTAGCTACACAATCATTTTGGTGATTATCATATGAAAATTAGGTGAGAAGACTGAGAATCTTAGGCATAGTCTAATCCACTAATAGAATTAGTTGTCTCAGTATTAGCCAGAACTGACTGCTTTGGCCCAGGAGGCCTACGCAAGGCAGGCCAGTTTCTTGGAGTTATCTCAATATGAAACATTGGATACAACAGTTACTGACAACCATCAAAATCCAATGGGCTCTGACAAAACGGGAGTTCCAACACAAAATTTTACACTAAACTATATAGATATACGGCTACAAAAAAAGTCCTAATATGATTAAGTAAATATTTGTTGAATTTACCAATTTATTGTTTACCATTAATTTTTGAGAAACCAAAATTTGAGAAAATTATCAGAAATCCTCATTTTTCCCCAATTTTTTCCCCGTTTTTATGAAAATTTCACAAGATTGGCCCTCCAAATGAGTTAAGTCATTTAAAGAGGTATAATTTAGACATCTAAATGCATCATTTCCGCAGTGCAACTCTAAAATTCACGGAATCATGGAGCATTGAAAAAATAACATTTTTTCACAATTTCGCTGAATTTACTGTTATCAATTTTTGTGAGAGCATAAATTTAGACCCCCAAAAGGAACATTAAGGGTATTTAATGCATATGATGGTCGAATTTCATACCCATAGGTAAAACTGTTTCAGAGTTTTGCTTTAAAGGACACTTTTTTTTTTTCTTTTTTTTTTCAATATTTTATAAAAATAACGTGCAAGCACTTTAAGCAGTGTCAAAGGTTCCTCAAAAGTGTAGAATGATTTTTTTCGAAAGAAACCACTGAAATGTTTCTGTCAATCCTGTTAATTTATCTATCTATCTATCTATCTATCTATCTATCTATCTATCTATCTATCTATCTATCTATCTATCTATCTATCTATCTATCTATCTATATATATCTACATAGACAGAATATTGTAATGAAATTAATCCCAGAGTAGGAGTGGTGGAAGCATGAGTGATGATGTTTTGATAATGTTTTGATAATGCTGGTAAATAAATAAATAATTTTAGTTTGACCCTCAAGAATTTGATATGTATATTAAGGAAAATTTCATATCGATATGAAGACATAATTTATTTTTGAAGTGCAATGAATCTGAACCTTTTGTTTTAATTTAGGCATGTTTTCTATCTGAAGGTGATGACTTTGGCAAATTGAGTTGTGAAGTTTTGAATTGGCTATCTATAGGTGTGAATCTAAATTGCACTCTCAAGATTTGAAGAGCAATCGAGTGTTTTTTGCCAATTACCAGTTAAGTTGATTGGAATAGAGAAGATTTAGCAATGTTTGTGTGTCTTTCAACAATTGAATTACCCTACACTTTCTCAATCGTAATTTACCCCAACACCTCCGAATTATCACCTGTAAATCAATTGATATTTCCACAGATCAGGTGTATTAAATTGGTGGATATTTCTACATTGCTCACATGCCACGCCCCCTCACGGAAATGCACGAAGTGATTCGGCCTGACCCTTGACCCCTGAAAGGCAGTCCATTTAGTTTCTTTATTAATTTTGTTTGTGACAGTGGTATACCAGAATTGACTGGGCTCAAGAAAAAAATCCATTGAGACTGTATTTTAAGTTTGAATGAGATTGGTGAGAGAGGACGATCACCAGAGTGCTAACAAGAATGGCCAAAATGCCTGCTGTAAGAGCTCGCTGACGCCGCTAAAAACACTACCAATTGCTTTTAAAAATATGAACAACAAAAGGCACATATATGCTGTAAGACCCATTCATGTGCCAAATATCAACTATACAAGTGCAATGGTTTAGGCACAGTGGCCAAAACACAATGTGTGCAGCCGCCCCCAGTGGATCCAAGCAAGATATAAGGGTCAAAATTTGGTAAGTCTGAAATTCTTGTCTCCGGTGTTTAACAATAATTCATGATGACAGAAAGGCACATGCAGGACCTCTTGATGTCATTTGTCATAGACAAGGATATTAGCAAAACTTCTGACACAAAAAATATGAGGAAGGTTATTTTTATCCCATCCAAAAATAGCATTGAAGTGGCCAACCCCCTGAAAATGGCCTGTCTCCACCAACATTTTCTTTGAAAGATTGCATCACAAAAAAGTGTACAGGATCCTGATTCAATTAAACTCTTCCATATATGGAGACTTGACTATCACTCTTCTAAAATATAGTTTCAAATTTCTGAAATAATATCCTGTATAAGAGCAGGAGGTTGTTGTGTCCATGTCTCCAATATTGCGTCATTAGCATCACACCAGTTTGGTTTCTTAATAAAAATGAAAGGGACGCACATTTTGTGAGAAAACCTTGTGTCTAACGTTGTCTGAGAACCCAATAAAATAACTGCGCTATCTGTAGCTCTGTATCATTTATATAAACCAAAATATTTGAGTATTTCTGTTGGTATGTCGGTTGTCCTATCTTAATTTGTCATTAGCAAACGCCTTGCTGCTCTATTTTGACTGTATATTTCTGGACCAGAATCAATACGAACATGCTTCTGGTGTTCATAAGATCATTTCATGCACAAATTTCCAGATTGCCAGTTTTGCACTGGTCCCTACAAAGATTTTTATCTTAATTATCATTAGCATCACGCTGTCATTAGCATCACAACAAAAAATGGCTTCTTTCCTTTACCTCACTTAAATTCAGTTGCAGGTGACAGGAGTTGAAATTGTGTTCAATATATATTATCAATTAATGTTTTAACAAAATATTACACAGAATTTTTGCATTTTCGTTGCATCTGACATGCCTAGTATGAATTTGACTGTTCTCTGAGATTACTAATCAAATATGGGGTGTCAGTGAGATTTTACCATTGTCTAGCACCTGAAATATGGTTCAGCAAAGACATTGGGCACTGGAGGGGTAGTGGAGATCATCTTTGTTATTCATAATCCAAACTATTGGTGAAAAGAGTATTTTTGTTTCTGTTTGTAAATTTCTAGTTCAAGAAAATCTTCTATCTTAATAAGTATTGGTCATAGAGACCTGAAATATAGCTAAATGTTTGCAGAATAGCCACTTTCCCATACGTTGGTAATACATTCTTCAGCTCTAAGTGGTGCAGATTTCAAGTTATAGGCATGATGCTAATGACACATATATTCGAAATTTAATTGACCAAAATGCATTATCTCAAAAATAATTGGTGCTAGAGACCTGGAACTTGGCCTAAAATGTGCAAGCTACCTGCCTAATCATTGGTAATAGATTATTTAACCCTAAGTGGTCAGGATTTTTCAGTTATAAGTGTGATTTTAATGACAGTCAAAAAACATCACAGCTGTAAATATCACCTCATTACAGATCAGCAGAGCATTTGGGACCCTTGGACATGACAGTGCAGTGATAGCTGATTGTTTGACCTACCCAATGCCAACTTAAAACGGCATTTCTGGACTAAAAAAAATTTCAAAATTTTTTCAGCTGAAATTTCAAGGTTTTCAAATTTTGACCCATAAAAGGAAAACACGTCTTAATTACAACATGCCTGGTATTCGTTCCTACGCAAGATGCATGCTCTATAATCAAGTTATACATATCTCTTGACCCAAACATCTCCAAACAAAATAGCCAAGACAGGGCCCAAAAGACATTCTGAAAATGCTCAAATTTCAAATTTCCCGCCAAAATGGTCCATTTGTCACTGTGACTGCATAAATGGAGATGTGTACACATCTCCATTAAAAAATGGGAATTTTGTATGGACACAATGGCCATGTGGGCAAGTGTTCACACCCATACTTTTTTTGTGATTACATGTGGTAGAGATCTAGCTATAACCAAAAATTTATCAATGTGTCTCTATCTCTTCATAGGGAGAAAAAATAATAGAAAAAGGTCGTTTTTAGAAAAAATCATTTACTCTGTACGGTAAACCAACTTTGGATTCTTTTCCCTGAAGAATCAATAGAGGTTTTTATCTTTTTGGAGTAGAAATCAAATCCACTATGTCATGAGATGGCATAGAAAAAAAATCAACTTGATATCCCATAGCAATTTTGAGTGGTGACACTCCTCAGATTCAGAGCAGTACTCAGCACATCTGACAGAAGCATGGAAGCTGCACACCAAAAACTACCATTTTGATACATATCGAATATCGATAAGTTTCAAGTCGATAATCGTATCGACAAGAAATCATTATCGATCACGTTTCTACTTGATGGTATGGATCAAGGTCCGGGAACATGTGCAAAAACCCTAGTGTGGATTATGAACATTTCAACAAACTCAAGGTGGCTGCGCAAAATTAATTTCTGCTGCCTGCCAGTCACGGGTGGATTCGCCTGTAGGCCGGCTATATGTATGGGCTCTCAAACAGTGGGGTGCGAATTGCGAAAGTTTTGGCACTCTTTGAGTGGGGTCACATTTTTTCAAATTTCAGACAAGCCCTTTGCTGAATCTTTCCAATGTGAATTATGTGAGTGAAGGATACCCATGCACTCAATTTTATTCAGAAAGAAAAACGGAAATATAAAAATATAAAAAACTCGAGTCTTTTTGTCGTATTTTACATGTGCAGAAGTTTGGGCACCCCTAAAGATTCTGATCTTGAAGATTCTTGACTTTTCTATAACTCAACATTAAAGCAATATAAAAGCTCTAAAAGACATTGGATAATAAAGTAAGCATCCCAGGACTTCATTTCTTGTGCATTTTTTATTGACTCCAAACGTTGCATCTTTTTGGGGAAAGTAGGGTAATATGGGCAGTAGTTTAATATGAGCACCCTTTGCCATATGAAAACTATTGCTGGTAGGTGCTGACCTCTGTTGGAATTTGTAAGTGTTTTGAACCTGATTATCTTCTCAGCAGACAGTATCTTGATTGCTGCCATGATATTCAAGGTATTGTCACTGGAACATTTGGTTGTAATTTCTTTCGTCGTTTTTGCTTTGGGAAATTGCCTCTAGTATGTTGTTGACTGTAGAAGATGCCTCGAAGTGATGTAAATTTGGTTAGAGATACTCTTCCCTTGACTATGACGTGTGGAAAGTGGTTGCGCAATGCGCATAATATCAGATATTTGTGATGCACCAAAATACAGCATGATGTGTCGTAGGTTAATATGAGCACATTGTTTGTCTGATTTTATGGGCATATGGGTTCTCCTGTATTTATTGTGCAAAATGTTTGTCTGCTAATTCGGCCATGTCCAGCAGGGGTGCTCACTGCTCATATTATCCTACAGAATACTTAGTTTTCAACTTCTTGTACCGACCCTCTTGTTGAGCACGGCCTGCAGTGCCTAATATGTAGATAATGGTATCCCACAAAATTTGAAAAATTCTAAAGATGTTGTTATGGACTCCTTGTGTGCTATTGTCTATTACAATATAAGCTGTCATCTTCAAGAATAGCAGTTATCCGAGTGCTCATATTATACCACTTAGGTGCCCATAAAATGCCCCATCAGTTTAATACGGGCAATTTTTACATTTTTTTCATCGTGATATTACTCAAAAACAAATTGACCAAATGTCCTAAAATTACCTTCAAGTTTTAGCCATATTCCAACTCCGTCTCACAAAGCTGGAATACTGTACTTTTCACATTTATGCTGATGGCTAGAGTCACGAGACAAAAGTATGCTCATATTACCCAACTCTCCCTACCTATGGTATCAGTTGCACATGACCAGTTATACTGAGAAATTTCTGCCTCAAAACGTTTCAAATAGTTTTTGTATTGATATGTCTTAACCTGTAAAATTAATATGCATAGTTAGTTTTCTTACTAATAAAAATACTACAAGACTACCTTACATGACTGCCTGGTCATGTGAAACGACATCAAAAATAGTGCATCAGGGGGATCAGACACATGTAAACCTAAATTCATTATTGTTTGTCAATATACAAAATTAAATTAAATGTATTGTGTAGGCCTATATTATAGTTATTGTTAATTAATCATTTGCATTGTCAGGACAAATGACGCACTCAAAATCTTGTGTACCTTCCTTTCTATGTTATCCATATTGGGACGAAAATTTTGTGTTTCGTAAATTTTTACTGACACGCGAATGCATGTGTATTACTTTACTTAAAATATATTTATTTAGGGTATACATGTTCAATTAAGTATTTGTATCTTTATGTCTCTGACTATCTATCTGTCTGTCTGTCTGTCTATCTGTCTTTTCAGTCCTGTTCAATCTCACAGCAGATCAATAACTTCATTTTCTATCCTTTCCACTGAAGTCCTATGATCAAATCACTTTCCTCCCTTCTCTCCTAGCTGGCATATACACGTATGTATCTCCAATTGGTAATCATACATAAATGCTACTTCCGTGTTTATTGAGTTACTTCTTCTGGGAAGCAATTTTGTTATGCAACATATATCATAACAATTTTTTCAGCAGATTGTTTCCGCAATCCGCAAATACATGTACATGGTCTTTTACCAGTGACCTTTACGGAGAGTTAAATGCAACATTTAGGTGACTTCCTTTCTCTACCTTGTTAATCCTATTTTAGTGTCAAGATCTAGAAACAGCAGTTAAGATGTCACGATGAAGGCTGACATTCTACATTGTTCTATTAGCATACTCATGGTCCCACAACCATAGGTATGGGATTCACAATTATATTGGTGCACTCTAATGACCTGAGGTTCGAGGCAGGTGATTATAACAAACAGTCAATGCCAAACAATGCTAAACAAAATAATCCAGCTTGCTATTTTTTTACCGGCTCCTTAAAACCCTGCCAGAACAAATTCATGTTGCGACATCATGGCAGCACTGTATTCGGAGGACACTGATTACAAGACAAGGTAAGACAAATTCTCCAATGGCCATGTCAACACAGAATTGTTTGCCAACTCACGAGGAGTCACATAATCAAATTTCAAAGATGTTTCATGGTTAGGGGAGACCGGGGTAAGTTGTGCCATGTTTTGCGTCAGCTGATTTTCCGAAAAACTAAGCTTGATTTTGTAATCTTAAAATCAGACATCAAAATGTACATTGGCCAGAATCTACCAAAGTTTCAGGGCACTCCGACCATTGGGAAGATCATGGTAGGCATTTGAGAAAAGTAGGTCAAGCGGCACAACATGCCCCAGTGCCATGTTTTTAACATGAAACCAATCAAACAGTTATGAGACATTTTTTATTAATTAAAATGCTTCAAAAACTAGAAGTATTTATTGTTTAGAGTTGGTATATAACTTTTAACACATGTTCCTTTCAGTGTAAGTTATTTCACAACATGTTTAGACCCTGTGTAAAATGAAGACAGAAACAGATTCATACAATTGGCACTACTCTAACCCAATCCAAACGGCACAACTAACCCCAAATTGATTTTCTGGATAAAACTGGTTGGCAAAAATAAACAAACGATGCGAGATGAAATCTAACAACACAAACGTCAATATATACCTCCCAACTCCATCCTACCAGAGGGAAAACATCTTATTATTTGAGGGTCAGGCCAAGACCAGACTACAAGGGCATTGCAAAGGGCAAAAATACCCAAGCAACAATCCCCAGAAAACCGTCAACCAGCGGCGAGGGAAAAAACCCTACAGCAAACCAAGGCAAAGCAGAGGGCAAAACACCCGCACCAGCAGAGGGCAAAATACCCGCACCAGGCCAAGCCAAGGCAAGTAAACAAGCAAAGGGCAAAAACACCCAAACAACTGAAACAAAAACCCAAAAAGAAGGGAAGACAACAAAGAAAAAGAAAGAGACAGGTGAAACCACTGTAGAAGCCGAAGACGGACAAAGAATGCCAGAACAAAGGGAGGAAAACTCGGACAACCAGACCAAGCAAACTAACAATCTACTCACGATCATCAAACAACTCGAGAAAACAAGAGATGAGGTAACAAAAGAACTGACACACAGCCAAGCACAGAGAAGAGAAACGGAGATAAGAAGCAAGGCCCTGAAAGGTGCCCTGGAAAACAAGAACGAAATTATCGCAAAGTACGAGGAGGAAATCGAAAAGTTAAGAAGACTGCTAACAAACTACGAGGACGAAATTGACAACCTGAAAAGCCAGCTGAAGAAAGAAAAAGAGACCTCCCAAGCCCAAGAACAAACCCACAAGCAACAAATAGAAGAATTAAGAAAAGAAATCGACAGAAAGGACAGGATAATAGAAGATCGCGATGAAACCCGAAACTCCCTGGTAGATAAGCTACACTCCAGCAAGGAAGAGAAGGAAACACCAGAAAAAGAGAAACCGAAATCAATCCTTCCATTTGCGGATTCAAACCGCAGACACATCCTCCCGCAAATAGAAAAAACGGAAGGAACAGAATGGATATACGACCAGAACATGTACAAAATTGAAGATCTTCAGGAAACGGCGGACAACTTTGAAAGGTACGGATGGGAAGGTATAGCTACCATATTCATAATGCTTGGGACAAATAACCTAAAGCTAGAACAAGATGGAAAGGAAGAGGCCAAGAAATTGATCCGTGCCGTGAGAAGCCTAAGATCAAAGTACGAAGGGGATATCCACGTAGTCGAAATCCCCCCCATCAACCTCAAAAAGCCTAAAATTGAGCGCCTGATTTATAACAAATACCTGAGAGAGGAAGAAGAAAAGTGGGACGACAAAATGGTCCTTGTAGATGAAGAATTTAGAAAACACCCCAAGGAAGATGTGCTAGAAACGGACAACATCCACTTGAACAAAACAGGCGCAAAAATCATTGCCAATGCAATAAGCCAGACACTAGAACTTAACCCACAAATGTCTCCAAAAGGGCAAAATACCCAAACAACAAAAGAGACTGTACAGGTGGGAATCACCCAAATACCAAGCAAAATTGTTGGGGAATTCATCGGGGAAAAGGCTCCAACATAAAAGCAACGGAAAAACGACTTGGCGTAAGAATACACATCGAGCAAACAAGCAACGAAACCCACGCAAGGGTCAAAATCCAAGGGGAGAAAAAGGAAGTGGATGCAGCCATAAAAGAAATAGAAGAGTACGCCAGATCGAAAGCTGAAACCTGGAAAAGAAATGAGGAAAAAAGGGAAAACACCAAGGACACCAACTGTGTATTCTGTGAACAAGGTGCGTGCAACCGTGGAATAAGGTGTAGGTACAACCATGAGAGAGTAACGAGAAGACCATCCGGAAACGAAGGCGGTGCATGTAACGACCCAAGAAGTAGACAAAGATCTCCATCCCCAACACGAGCAAACAGATGGAGACCATGAACCCAAACCACAAGAAACAGAGAAGAAAATAGAAGACACCACGACGGAAGAGGGAGCCAGGAGGAGAGAAGAGAAATCCGCTTCAGGGAAAGAACACCATCCCGAGACAGGCATGATAGCTCCTACACGCCCAGAGAGGCAAAAAGAAGACGGGACACCAAAAAATAAGGAATTTGCGTCCAGTAGCCCGACCCAAAAGATGGCAACAGGAATCGCTAACATAAAAATATGGAAAAAATACAAGGAAAAAACAACAAAACCACCCCGGGGCAAAAATACCCTTGAAAACCTGTGGACGAAATTTGAACCACCTGAACCCAAAAGACTGAACAAGGGGAAAAGAACCAACAAGGGCAAAAATACCCACGAAAAAACATCAGAAACACGAAAACCCCCGCAGACAAATGAAGAAAGGGAGCTGAAGAAAGGAAGAAGAAAGAACAAACCAGGTAAAAGCAGCCTAAGATTGTTATACACTAACATTAATGGAATAAGATCAAAACTAACCAGCCTTACCAATGTAAGTGAAATGTACAATGCTGATATCATAATGTTAACAGAAACCAAAGGAAACCCCCCCCAGAATGGAAGCATACGAATGGTACGAAAAAACTAGACAAAGCAAAGGAGGGGGAGTAGCCATAGCTATAAAAAACCACTGGGCAAAATACGCGACCCTTGTAACAAACCTGGAAGACACTGACCAGGAAATAATATGGGTGGAACTAAAAACCCCCAAAAAGCGACCATATATACCTAGGCACTTTCTATGGACCACAAGAAAGCAACAACAGAGATGACACCTACAGACAGTACATGCAAATCAAATCACAAATTCTAAGCCTAAGAAAGAAAGGCAAAATAATATTAGCAGGAGACTTCAATGCAAAAATAGACATCCAAGACAGCAGAATAAAGCAAACCAGAAGCCCAAATGGAAAACATCTGGAGGAACTGATGGAAGAAACAAACACCCAGCCAATGAACCTAAAATCAACAACTGGAATATGGACAAGAGTAAACAGACACAACAACAACAAAAAAGCAGTCATAGACTACATACTTACAGACACAGCAACAGCGAATAGTAGAACCGACATACAAGTAGATGAAGCAGGAACCTACAGATTAAAGAGCGCCTCAACCGAATCGGACCACAACACAATCCTGATGACCACTGAAATCAGAGACAACCAGAATCAACCCAGGAAAATAACCAGATGGAAGACAGGAACAAAAGAGAATTGGAATAACTTCAACAAAGAAATCCAAGAATTGGAGAGACTAAAGAAGATAAACAACTACACACAACTAGAACAAGCCATCAACAGAAGCCTCAATAAACACATTGGAAAAATAACCATAACTGCAAAACCCAGAAAAAGAAAACAGACCGACAATGAGAAACAGGACCGGAAAAGAATGAAGGAGACCAAAAGAGAATTCCTTGAAGAAACAGACCCTGAGAAAAAGAGGGAAAACTAAACCAACTATACAAGAGACAACGAGACTTAAGGAAAACAATCGAAAAAGATGAACAGGAAAACACCAAAAGGAGATTAAATATACTTATAAAGGAAGGGGGAGTAAACTCCAACACCTTCTGGAAGATCAGGAAAAAACTCCTCCAACCACCCAAGAAAGAATACCCAACAATAACAGAGAACAACATCACCCTCCATAACCCTGAAGAGGCAAGAAACCACATAGCAAAATACTTCGAGGAACTGTACCAAGCAAGAGAAAGCAAAGAAGAACAAGAAAGCAACACAAAAATGATAAAAGAGGGAGTTGCTAAAAAGCGGGCTGGAAGAAAGCGGGTAGCGGGTAGCGGGTAGATTCTAATACAACACAGAAGCTACTTGATACTACTCCATCCGCTACCCCTCGGTCGTAGCTTCTTCCGCTACCTTTCTCCGCTCTCTCTGTTATTAATTGACAACCACTCCATGTACAGGAATGGCAGACCCCATTTTGGAAATCTCAGAAGATAATCTATCGATTTGGATGTTTAAAATTATATGAATTTATTCACTAAGTTACTTTAAATTATTTTTCAAAAGTGGAAAAAAATGACAACTTAGACATCAGATTTGACTAATTTCCTCTCAGTTGAGGAATCTGGATATATATATTTATACCATCTGGTGAATGTCATCATCAGCAACCTATAAATTTTATTTGTTCAAAAGTGTTCCAAAGGTATCTTAAATTAATGTTTTTATGAAACTCTCACCAATGCCATCATGAACAAACATAACTGCATTTCTTTCTTTTGATTAACAGCTTTTTTTTCTCTATTGACAGCAGTAGGTTGAAAGAGCTGAGAAAATGTGAAAGCCTCAAAGCCATGTTTTTTTTTTGTGTATGTTTAAAAAACGCTACATGATGCATTGGGGCCTACTAATTTGTACAAGGCCTTTTCTGCCCTAGATTGGTATTGAAGTTGATGGCATTGGCGATCGAAGTCAACCACAAAGAAGATAGACTCACATCAATTAGCAGTATAAGTGCAATCCGCTTGCGCAAGCCTGTCTTTTTTAAATTAGCAAAAGTCCTGAAGCAAATTGCTTGATTATCAGCTGATTGCAAGCAGCGGAGGTAGAGGGGTAAAATAGGAGCGGGCAGACAGGTATGTTGTACCACTGTCAATTGAATAGCCCTCCGTTTGCTCAGGTTGCTTCCTATTGTTCCCTGTGCTTATTATGTATACACCCGATACCCGCTACCCGCCTTTTTCAACCCGCTTTTTAGCAAGTCCCGATAAAAGACTTCATAAATGACACAGAACAACAACTGAAGAACACACCAACCAAAGAAATAACCAAAAATTAGATCCTCAACGCGAAGAAAAGCATAAAACGGAAAAAGGCGCCGGGACCAGACAATATCCCAAATGAGGCCATCACAGAAGCAACCACACAGACAATGGAGATATACAGGAAAATCTTCAATGATATAATCAGGGACAAATGCCACCGTCATGGATGAAATCAACAAAGAAATACAAAAGGAAGAGCTAGGCATACAGATAAACGAAGAAATGAAACTCGGATGCCTACTATGGATGGACGACGTGGCCCTGATCGCAGAAACAAAAGAAGATCTAAACAGACTACCAAAAATTACCCAGGAAACAGCGGACAAATACCATATAATATTTGGAAAGGAAAAGAGTAAAACCCTGAAATTCGGGAAAAAGCAGGAAACAGAAGGGACCTGCAAACTGGGAGAAATGGAACTCGACTGGGCCGATAGCTACAAATACCTCGGCTAACACATAAAGTGTGGATAGAAACCCTAGTACAAGAAGGACAGAAGAAGTCGAAGGTAAAATTCCTTATAGACAACAAAAACAACCAAGCCAAAAGAGAAACATATGTAAACCACCTCAACAGAATGCAAGTAAGTGCTATCTTCAAGGCAAGGACAAGAATGGTCCCTGTTAAAAATAACTACAAAAACAAGTACACCAACAACAACTGCCGCTTCTGCAAGAACAACACGGAAACACAGCAACACATACTTGAGGAATGCGCTGACATTGACAGATCAAAAGCTCCAATAACAACAATTGGTGAAATATTCTCCACAAACAAGGAAGTGCTCAAAGAAGCAAGCGAAAAACTAATCAAAACAATAAAATACCTCACTGAAAATAACCAATAAATGTACAACCATCTCTTATTTATAGGAGACGGTAACCCACCAGATGTGGACAAGTACACTAAAGAAGAAGAAGAAGATTATCAAATGACTGAGAAACAAGAATGTCAATCCTCAGCACTTCAAGTTCTCAGCAAAAAAATTGAATTCATGAGTGGAGCTTTTCACACCATTATATTTGATAGTTTTTTTCTTGTTTCCCGTATAATCCCTAATGATGTTGAACAAGTGGGTATATACACTGTATTATTGTAGTCCAACAGCAACCTTCAATTGCAACTTGGTGAAAATGAACTTCTTTAACAACAACTCCGTAGGAACAATGAAGAGTATTTTTAGTTTCAATATTTAGTGAATGAGCTTAGTTGATTTAATGAGAAGCCTGTGCCAAAAAGCCTCATTAAGTTAAACAGTGACCTGTGGAATAGCTTGACTGCACTTCAACAAATAATGAATTATTTATTCCAGAAAAAAATGGGGCACTCCATGGCAATTAAATTCTGGGATTATTTTAAGAAAATCCCAATTTCAAGGAATCTTACAGAAACTGACTCCGAGTATTTCCAAGGAAACAAAAAAAAACTTGCTGAAATTGAAAACTCGATATAATAAAGAAGTACGCCTTTTTCGTTTTTGTTTTTTGCTACCAAGAAAAATCAGGGAAACACTCGGCAAATGAAAGCCGGAGTCGAATCTGAGAATTCTTGATTCCAGTTTTGATTTGTCAACTGAATTATGATTTCTTGATATTTCTTGAGAAATGAAGATTTTCTTCGAAGCAAATTAATTTAATGATACTGTACCAATTTGATGGGGCAGCTGAGAGTGGGCCTAGGCTAATTGTGTTTTAACATTGATTATGCTAACAGTATCAGTTTATAATTCACTTCATGGCATAAAAAGGAAGCTGCAGCAATGCAGCGTTGAAGGCCTATACCTGGAAATTGTGGGCGGCCACAATGGACTTGGAGGGAGGCCATGGGCTGTGTTGCAATTTGAGTCTTGGAATGTCAGTGCTCATTTCTAAGAAAACACTATTTCTTCTTCGCTGAGATTAATTGATTTCCAAAAAACACATGCCCCCCAAGGAAAAGGGTCATCGTGTTTGTAAACAAATTGTTTGTCATTTGTTTTAATACGTAGCTGCCAGCTACTAGCTGTAGCTGGCAAATTTACCATTTCAAAATATTTTATTAGGCCTACAGTCTGTCTCTGTTCGGGACTGTCAAGTGGCAGCAGAATGCTGACAGTCCCTGGAAAATGGAATTGGGTCAACAATAATTTGATCTGTTTTGGACAGATCTCAAGATCAGATCATACGCCAAACTACTTTCACAAAGCATGATTGCTGGCAATATCCAGTCCACTGCTTTGAATGAAAATGTTTGGAAATCATGAGACAAAAAGAAAGTTTTGAAGCTTTAGCATAAAATTTGCCTGTGAAAGGGATGATTTTACTCATCAAAAGTTTGATGGTATCACAGGCAGTGTTCACATGCTTTGCCCTTATTCTGTTATATTATACCAAGGTGTATTGCTCAAGCTCCCCCTATGAGATGACAGTCGTCGTGTGCGGTCATATTTGCGGAAGTTGCCATAAATAGTATTCTTGGGATATCCCATGGCCACCAGGCCTGTTTTGTGGTGGCTGCGAAACAGGCTATAGTATGCTCACCAAAGGGCAGACTGAGGTTCCAATTTAATCAAGAGATGGCTCTGTGGTCTCCTAAATTCTGATTGGCTGTCAAAGGGAATTCCCTTGTGATGTATGCTGATATGGGTGCACACATAGGTAAGATTGGCCAAACAAGGTTTAATGCGAGTCTAAATGCAGTGTAGTGGGTGAAAATCATCTCTAAGTGTAGCTGAGAGACTATTATCTCACAGAACCAACAAGAATGTTGTGAAAGGCTGCTCCTTGAGCAATTTTAATCAATTTTCTATATTTGCACTCCACCAGGCGGCACTTTAGCCATACACCTTCCTCTCTATCTCTAGAACTGCTAAGCCATTGTGATCATTCCGCCTGTGATGGTATTCAATCTACTTATGCCATTTAGTGCATGTTAAATTGTGGTCAGAAAAAGTCCAAAAAGAATGCATTCTCACTTACTCACGTGTCCATACAAAGCCGATGTTTTTGCTTTGTTATATCAAGAATGCTCAATTGTATTTATTCTGTTACTTTGTGGAGATTTATTAACTAGGACAACAATATAATTCACAATTTCATAAAAGCTGTGTTACACTCAGCAAAATGTCTTGTCCATGCCACAAGTGGCCCCCTCTATACTGGCAATATATGTGAGCTACAATGTATACATCCTCCATGATAAAAAATAGTTCCAACTTATTTTGGTATTTACAAGCTGTCTACTAAAAATTGAAGCCAATCAAAGTCAGATTAGACACTTGCAGAGTTTTTGGAAATAAACTAGACCATCACTAAAAGATGTAACTGTCCTGGTTTCTTCCACACTGTCCTGGTTTCTTCCAGAGATCGAAATTCTGTTGACCGCTCACAGGAGCTCGCGAATTTTGCACCCTAGGCGGCAGCAAATAGCGGTCAACTTGTAGACAGGCCTACAGTGCAAATGGCTCTTGGAGTCTAGGTTGCAAATTACCAATTGGCTATCGCAATATTTCATTAAGTTTGTGTATTTGAGCTTCCTGTCGAGAGGTGAAGCGCTGATGAGCAGTTTACTGAAATTAGCGCTATATAAATCCATATTATATTATTATTATTATTAACTTTGTTGTATGACAACTCAAGGGGCATACAACGTAAACGCAACATTGCTGGTGGTCACGTATATATATATATAAGTGTATGACAAAAATTATGTTGCCACAACGTGAACACACCGTCAGAGGTTTTTTCACAACATTTTCTAACTGGATTGTTATCAAAATCGACAGTAATAAAAGTGAGTGATAATATGTGATTTAGAAATGTATCAAAAGGTTAGGATATTTGAAAAGGAAACAATCAAAACTTTGGGAAAAACCTTGCCCAAAGGAATAATACAATGTAATACACTGTACCAAATGGCTTACACTGTAATACTTGCTCAAAGGTCACGCCAGTTACCAGATGTAGAAATAATCATGCCTAATGGGGCCTATCAAGCAGACATTGCAATAAAAATTTAGTATATGCCTATATACTGATTTGTACAGCAAAATTCTGGACACAATATCAATTCAATGTGTTAATTACTTATGAAAGCCACGTGCATTTTATCTGGATTGTTAGGCATGCTATAATTCAAGATTGAGAAATGATGCTGAAACAAGTATGTTTTAGAATGTGACATGGCTAGTACATGTACAATGGCCCTGCGTTATAAGACCGCCCCTTCTGCGGTCATGGAGCGGTCTCTCGTGGGGGTGCGGTCTCTTGTTGGGGAGCAAAATGCACTAAAAATACTACTTAGTGCGGGAGGAAGGCGGTCACATAAGACAAGGCGTCTTACAACAGGGGTCTTATAACACAGAGACCACTGTACTAGTAATACAAAACGTGATTACATAAACTGTCAGGATGAATACAGCTGGCTGAATGTGGCTAAGACCCTAAAGCTTGAAAGATGTATCATTTTAGCACCAGGCTTGGAAGCAACTGGTGTCTTCTTGAGTTTGAAAAGCCTTGCCACAATTTACGACATTTATCAGACAAGACGGTTCCAGTACACTTAAATTTCTTCCTGCAGCTGCATATTCTGCAATAGAAACTGCAGAATTCTGCAGAAAACTGCAGAATTCTGCAGTTCTGCAAAAAAATTCTGCAGTTCTGTAGGAAACTGCAGAAAACTGCAGAATTCTGCAGTTCTGCAAAAAATTCAGCAGTTCTGAAGGAAACTGCAGAATTCTGCAGGAAGCTGCAGAATTCTGCAGTTCTGCAATAAATTCTGCAGTTCTGTAGGAAACTGCGGAATTCTGCAGTTCTGCAGCTCCATTAATACCTATACAAGAATGAGGACTGTGAGGAAACAAATGGGATCACAAAAATGTCATTTTACAAACTGCTCTATCAAAATAAACTTCAATGGACGCTTTGCCTCTCTGCTCGATCAATTCTCAACCAAATTTCATACAGAAAAATGTTTCAGGTACCCAACAACGTCTATTGACTACAATAGTCAGTCTTTGTCCGTCGTTGTTTTTTTTTTTGCCGTACGACCCGTTTTTCGGCGATCGGTCAGCTCGCAAAAATGTCATTTTATAAACTACTGACAGTGCTCTATCAAAATAAACTTCAATGGACGTTTTGCCTCTCTGCTCGGTTAATTCTCAACCAAATTTCATTCCGAAAAAAGTTTCAGATACTCTGCAACCAGGTCTATTTAATACAATAGTCAGTCTTTGTCCGTCGTTGTTTCTTTTTGCCGTACGACCCGTTTTTCGGCGATCGGTCAGCTCGCAAAAATGTCATTTCATAAACTGCTGACAGTGCTCTATCATAATGAACTTCCATGGAAATTTTTCCACTCTGCTCGGTCAATTCTCAACCAAATTTCATTCCGAAAAAAGTTTCAGGTACTCTGCAACCAGGTCTATTTAATACAACAGTCAGTCTTCGTCCGTCGTTGTTTCTTTTTTCCGTACGGCACTTTTTTCGGCGATCTGTGTGCTCGCAAAAATGTCATTCCACAAACTGCTACCTGGTAGAACTGTAGAATTTGCTACAGAACTGCAGAATTCTGCAGCTTCCTGCAGAGTTTTTTTTGGAACTGCAGAATTCTGCAGATTTTTTTGGAACTGCAGAATTCTGCAGCTTCCTGCAGAATTCTGCAGCTTCCTGCAGAATTCTGCAGTTTTCTGCAGAATTCTGCAGTTTTTTGCAGAACTGCATAAAACCTCCCAGGCTGCATATCTCCTACAGGATTACAGATTTTGCTGTAGAAACTTTTCGGGAACGCTGCAATGACAGAGGACTACCAAAACCCAGACCCCCCAAACCACAACCCCCCAAACCAACCCCCCGAAATAAATGTTTCCTTGGTAGCGGCAAGCCCAATGTCAAAGAGGTCTGAACTGTACAGATGCAATACACTGGAGGAAGTAACAGAGGTTCAGAAATCATGAAGTTAGCTGCAGAATTCTGCAGAGTTTTTTTTTGAAACTGCAGAATTCTGCAGATTTTTTTGGAGCTGCAGAATTCTGCAGCTTCCTGCATAATTCTGCAGCTTCCTGCAGAATTCTGCAGTTTCCAGCAGAATTCTGCAGTTTCCAGCAGAATTCTGCAGTTTTTTGTAGAACTGCAGAATTCTGCAGCTTCCTGCAGAATTCTGCAGTTTTTTGCAGAACTGCATAAAACCTCCCAGGCTGCATATCTCCTACAGGATTACAGATTTTGCTGCAGAAACTTTTCAGAAACGCTGAAATGACAGAGGACTACCAAAACCCCGCCCCCCCCCCCCCCCCCCCCGAACCACAACCCCCCAAACCAACCCCCCTAATCAATGTTTCCTTGGTAGCGGCAAGCCCAATGTCAAAGAGGTCTGAACTGTACAGATGCAATACACTGGAGGAAGTAACAGAGGTTCAGAAATCATGCAGTTAGCTGCAGAATTCTGCAGCTTCCTGCAGAGATTTTTTTTGAAACTGCAGAATTCTGCAGATTTTTTTGGAACTGCAGAATTCTGCAGCTTCCTGCAGAATTCTGCAGCTTCCTGCAGAATTCTGCAGCTTCCTGCAGAATTCTGCAGTTTCTTGCAGAATTCTGCAGTTTTTTGCAGAATTCTGCAGTTTTTTGTAGAACTGCAGAATTCTGCAGTTTCCTGCAGAATTCTGCAGTTTCCTACAGAATTCTGCAGTTTTTTGCAGAGTTCTGCAGCTTTTTGCAGAACTGCAGAATTCTGCAGTTTTTTGCAGAACTGCAGAATTTTGCAGTTTTTTGCAGAACTGCAGGAAGAAATTATATACTCCTCGACGGTTCTTTGCTAGTAAACAAAGAGGTTGCACTGTGTCACACCTTTGTGACTGCAATCTGCCCTTCTTGGTGTTTCCTTTCTCCATATGCTTTGTGGTTCAATCTCCAAGTTGATAAGGAAATCTATGCGAAGTAAAGGTTGCTGTTAATTTATTCAGACAGCCTGTTCCCCATGGAATGGAAGCATTTCCCAAAAGAATGGAACCTCCTATAAATTATGCAACTCCTGGAGGTGAGCCTGCATCTTGCTATCTCATTGATTGACCTTTCAGGGGATGCCAATCTTGGTTGCCAGGCCAAACTGGGGTCTTTGAACTTATGCTGGGGCAGGTAGCTGGCCCATGATTTCCTGGCATTTTCTAAACTCTATTAAAAGCTAATTGTGGAATGTTTTGTCACAGTTTATAGCTGTTACATTAAATTACATGTATACAATTTTGCATCCATAGAAAGATATCAATTTTACCCCCATGTAATACCAATAACAATAAAACTATAACAAGAAGAAACATGCATGTATTGGGTAATGTTATTCAAATTAAATATTATGCAAATAAAATTTGAATAGTTTTATTCCAAATTTTATGAAACCTATTTGGTCTGTGGTTGATCGTCATCATAAATTCATAATAGGGGACCTGTCTTTCAAATTGCAACTAAACTTCTTCCATTGCCCATGAATTGTTTCTCCAGCTACGACAAGGTATAACTAACTCCAGTTAATCATTGCATTATTTATATACCTCCCTGATTAAAGAATATGTAAACCTACTTATAGCATTACCGTAATTATGATGCCACTGAGAATTGAATAATGAATACATAATTATACATTAGACATACATGCACATGATTATTATTTTGACAGCATTAAATATACTGTCATTGGATATTATACATTGCACATGTGGGTGAATATCAGTCCTTGGGGAATAAGCTAAGCCATGCGGGAATTTTAAAAGCAGGGGATTTTGCTTGAGGAATTAAACGAAGGAGAATTAAGAAATGGGAATTAAGCAAAGGGGGATATCCCAGCCTCCAGATGAGTGATGGAGGAAGTAAGGGGTCATTAACCTTTGTAACATTTGACAAAGGTCACTCTGACTCTCAGTTTCACAAGACTGACCATTGCCAAAGCAGAAGCCAAGAGAGCCACTATTTACTGTATTGTGGCTGAAGACATAGAGCCACGTCCAACCCAACCTCCACCACACCTATACATAGGTCACTGACCACCACAGCAAATGCCATTGGAATACATTGGTTTATTTGGCTTCATCTGGTGTTCAAAGCTTCAAAGGAAGCTTCACCTATTTGGTGTTGTCTGCCACAGGTCAGCCAAATGAGCCAAGAGATTGTATATGTATCCAACACCTATGGTTATTTGTCTTGCATTGTGCATCTCAGAAGCCAAAAATATGAATGCATCCAAGCTATAGGTGGTTTCATCATTTAGTAATTCTGCTGATACTAGTAATAATACTAAGCTATAGGCCTATTACTACAGAGATTTTGGCAAAATGCACTTTTACAGCCATTTGCTGTTTTGGTACTTTTCAGGTTATGCCTGTTCAACTGCATGTATTGTTCTAGAAATTTATAATCAATAACATTGAAGTCTCTTGAAATTAAAGTTTGTTCTCCTTTCCTGATAGCCATGACTGTCATTTATTGATGCACCAGGTAGCATAATGTGCCAATATATTGCTGAAGCTTAAAAACAAATGGCACCATCCTTGTTGAGATGGCACTGATTTGGCAAGGGTGGCATCATTTGCCAGGTTAATTACTCTCATCTATATCCTATAATGGCATGCTCCCAGGATGATAATGGCCATTGCTGCCAATAATTTTAGCTATTAGACTTTCAAATTACTCCAGCATGGCAATGCAGTGACACTGTCTGGTTGTGTGTGTATGTGTACACTCCATGTGTTCACTTTCAAAATATGCATTGAAAATTTCATACCTCTTAAAATAGTCATTTACTCTATGCATGCTATCCTCATTAGCCATTTTAATCTTGGGTTGTATCAATGTATATTAGACCCAAAATCAACCTATGTGATATTTTCCATGACACATGCACTGTATCACCATTTCATTCCTGTTTCCATTTTGAGAGAAAACTCTGTGCCTGGATGTATTAGTGATAGCTGTGGTGTTTATGAAAGCTTTCATGGGTTTGTCAGTTTGTTCTGAGAACAATTTGCATTCACGTACTATGTTGCATTTGTGAGGTTCCACTTTAATACATGTATATCGAAGTTGATTCAACATAGGCCTTTATGCATACATGGTATACGATGGACTGCATCCCAAAGGCTCTAAGTTTGCCTTGTCGGAGTTGGGCATTGGCCTATTCTGGCCAAAATGAGGCCCATTTATTTCTCAATTTTCTTGAAGGTCAGACATGATGTGATGCCTTGGTCGACTGACACCAAGGGCCTACCTAGTTCAACTTCAAGGTTAGCATGTGATGCATACTATAGAAGGCTATATATATATCAGATGCATGCCGCACTCACATCTCTGCTCTTGTCTATTCGTGTTACATATGCGATTTACTCATCTTTTCTCTCTGACATGTCTCAGTCTCTTCGCAATGAGCTGTCATGCACCCACCAAGCCTTTGATGTGATTTCTTCCTATATAAACAATGCTGCCATGTCAGGCTTGGAAAAAGGTCTGGCTTTGTACACCATCTATCTTCCCACAATGTCTGTGCTACTGTGGTGATTGTCACTGATTGATGTATGTGGTATAGGCCTACAGGTAGGTCTGCAATCATATTTTTTGTGTGGAGCACAGGGGTTGCCAACTGACTACCCTGAGTTCAAACCCCAAACCACTGTCACCAGTGAACCTTGAAGAGCAATCCAACCATCCGTGACAGGTCATCAACTCACAGAGTGCCACATACAAACCAAGCTGAGGCTAGTCTTCTTTCAGGTTCACAAGTAATCCCCAGGGCCCTAATTTCTGTGCCTATGCTGGGTCAGTGCAAGCCCAGACTCTACGAGTCCTCTGAGTTGGGCGATGGCATGCAATGCCAGAGGGACTCTCGGATCTGGTGGGTAGGGGGGTGTGGCTTCAAAAAGGGGTATCTTTTAGCTGGTTGCAGTGTCGGCTGTAGCTGGTCACGTGACCTTTATGTCAGCTGTAGCTGGTCACCTGACCTGTGTCATCACTGAGAATCTAGAGACCCAGCAATGCTGCTCATTGCTGCCTGAATCTGGTCTTGTAGAGACTGGTGCAAGCCACCACTCCTTTCCTTGAGGCAGAATAGTCAAGTGGACACATGCTCCTATCTACATGCATGTATCATACTTATAGAAAGTCTGTTGTTACACAAGCCTGAGGGGATATTCTAGCCCTGCGTGATGCTAATGTAAATATACATTAATAAATAAACAAATGACTCCCAATTAAACATCAATAAAATTCTGCGGTGTTATTTCAAACACTGCAAATCTAAAATGCAATAGATGGCATTATCGGAATTTTTAAATGTGGGCCCCTCACCGTAGGCAAATATTCAGAAAGACAGCTGTGAACTTCATGTTCAATATTCAATAGAAATAAATCGTAGGCCTGTATCCCACAGGTGTTGGTTTCATATTTCTCGTTCATTGATGAATCCGGGAAGTGCTTGGCCATAGTTCTGGGTAAATGATCGGCATCTTTGTAAACATCAATTGCTTTGCTGGCAAATTGGTAATGGATACACCCAGATTGACAAAGAGCAAGATTTGTTGAATTAGAATTTTCCTTTTACCAGGAAACCGAGTTCGTCTGCAATTACAGGCAATTACGTTTTTCACAGAAACCTCCATGTTTTGCCGCACTCCACAAGAGGTCGCTTCGATCTCTGCAGTCCATTCATTGATGAAAAGTTTTTACCAGAGCATCATACATGTGCATAATAACAATAAACTGCAAGTCTGCAAGGTCTATAGAGTTATGAAGTAATTATGGCATATTTAGTGAACTTCCGCTTGGTCGGCATAAAAAGTACAGGAAACATTGATAGCTACAATAGATTGTGCCACGTGAAATTGATCCACTTGACTGATTAATCACTTACATTTATCTTATCAGAATAAGTACAGAATACAATCTGCGCAGTTTTGTTGATCCTCAGGTAGCTGTGTCAAAACCTAATCATTGTATGTTTGACAAGCTCTCAAGTTGAAGTACACAGTGGCTGGAAAGGGAGGGGGCAACGTACAGATACAGATCTATATTCGATATTTTGAATTTTAAGTATTGATGTATGGCATTGTGGAGGTCACTGTCCCGTGGTTATCTAACTTCTGAATTATCAACTTGAAGATATGATTTTCTTCAATTAATCTGTAGTTGACGAATAGAGTATAGTTTGTTAGCCTTGAAGTATAGCACTCTGCTAGTTACTTCAAGTGTTTGCAGAGTGTCAGTCAGTTTCCGTAAATTACGTGGGTTGTGGGTTCAGAGTTCATGGTCAGATTGAGAGAGAGAGGAGGCGGCTGAAGGCCAAGTGCAGTCGTGGGCTGATAGGATAACATTGGCAGTAATCAATCACAGTGGTTTTCCAGGGCTTGGTATATATCAATACTGAGATAAAAGTGTATGTTTGCTAATTGTTACGCATGTAGGAGCACATTTGCCTAACCAATTTACATCTAAAGCGAACCCACAGAAAGTGTTTTAGCTCATTTGAGTCATTTCATGAATATGGTAATAAGTAGAGTTAATAACTCCCACCATTTTTATGCATTGCAATGACCCGTCCGGCAGATTTATGCTATGCAGTATCTTCAGCTGTGCTGCTGTGGTGTATGTCGCCCTTGATAAAGAGAAGGGTTAAGGGCGATATGTGCTATGCCTAGTACTCAAGGGGAATTATTTCCAGGTGAAGCCTAGGCCTGTGTGTTTGGCAATGGGTGGTTGGCTGGCAGTCCACCTGAAGCCCGTCTTTCAAGGCTATTCTTCTTGTTATCGAGCAGCACCCCAGAGCACAGACAGCGAGCCAGGAGGGCCAGAGGGTAAAGGAAGAGGGCTGGAGATAAGAGGGTTTGGTGGGAGCCCTGTATCATCAAGAGGGCCGGGTGGGGTGGCGAGGGCAGGGGGTAGCCAGCCATGTCTGATGCGGGGTGCATAGGCGTCTGACTGCACCATGACCTGTGCTTGCCAATGCTTGCCTGTCTAAAAAGGGCATCTGTGTGAGGGCAAAAAAAAAGCCTCAGCAGAAAATTGGGATTTTTATCAAAGGCATGGGTAGAAGGCTCTTTGTGCTTCTGCAGATCTCAGGGCTGCTCGGTCTTGCTCAGGGCTGCCCAGACGTTCAATGATATCAGGTCTCTGAAAAGAAGCTTCAATGGAGACAGAGACAAGTGATGACCAAGCAGAGCTTTGCATGGGGTGCATTGGAGGGGGGGGGGCAGGTGCAGAATTGAATCAGGGCAGGTCACCCCCTGCAGCCCCAGGAGGCAAGCCTTTGCAGTTCCATCCCTCGGCATCATCTATGCAGGCTGAGGCAGCATCTAGTCTATTCAGCATCACGCACTGCAGCCCTTGCATCCCATGCAGTCCTTCCTCCTTCCTCCTTGCTTCCCTGCAGGTCTGCCTCCCTGCTTGCCTCTCCACAGCCTCCCTGCTTCTGCCTGATCAATGGTCGCTGCCTCAGCCTGCCTGGGATCGAAACCTGCGCAGCTTCCATTCATCTAGCTTCATCTGTGCGTCGCCTGGCAACCAAGATTACGCAAGCACCGTTGCCTAGGCGACCTGCATTAAATTTCCAGTTGCTTGGAAGCTCTTTCATTCAGTTTTATGTCAACATCAGTTTGGGATGCCACAGCTGAGCAGTGCCAGTGGGCTGCACGGAGGAGGGAGGAGGCAACGCAGGCAACCCTGGTATTCGGGGAACACGGGACCAAGGTTGAACTGTGCTTGTTCTAGGGAACTGCAAGCAGCTTTTCTGGCTATCCATAATGCCTCCATGTCTCTGCACTGCCACAGTACACTGGGTATAGGACTACAGGGCTGCCAGCAGGCATTAGTAGGCAAGAGTTGTTTGGGGAACACCCTTGGCCAATGAGGGCCCTCCCCCCACTAAGCCCTAGAGCTGCATGACATGCTGGTTGTGAGAATATTCGCCTAGCAACCCATCTCATCTATTCACGGCCAGCAGAGTCAGCACAAGTTCCTAATTCTTCTTTCTCTGCCCATACGACCCAGTGCACGTTGCCAGCTGCAGGACCCGCATCCATCCATCCCATGCACTCCATCATCATCATCATGTGTGCACAGCCTGCAGCAGCAGCAGGACGCTTTTCATCACAATCCCCCTGCATCCCAGCTGCTATCCGTGGCAAACTTTATGCTCAGCTTTGCTCTGCTACAAACCATGGAACTTAAGAATATTCTTAGATGGAACTATACCAGGCTTTAATGCATTCCATATACACAAAGTGACAAACGCACCAACAACCATTACTTCAAACCATAGAGCTCTGAATAATATTTCTATGTTCAAACAAACTTCACAACTCTTTCAGATACACAATTGAAGCTGTTAGGCCCCAGGTTCTCCCACAATTGGCATTGAACACTGTCAAGGCAATGCCAGAAGCTATAGGCTACTATATGACAAGCATTTTCGTGGACAGCATAAAGTAGATTTTTATGGATAGCACTAAATGATGTCTGTTTGAACCTGTATGGCCAGTATACTGAGTATAGTGTGCATAGGGGCTATGGGAGCAGCTTGGCGGCTTGAACTCGCACCCTCATTGTTCTGTGTTCACTGGGCCTGCATTAGACGCGGCTGATGGGCCCTAAATTACTTTGGTGCAGAGCCAGAATGTAATCTTGGGGAGCAATGAGGTTTCCAGTGCACCCTGCTGGCCAGGACCTACAGACAGGTCCCACAGACAGGTCCTTTGTGCTTGAAGTCTGAACCGTGGAGAAATGCTCCCAGCCCTTACACATACCAAGCCCACGATAAGCTGGCAACTGAAGTATGAGCATAAACCATTCCCTATTGCTATGAGCTATACATGTATCCATGTACCAAGTGCATTACATGTATGTCACCTTTCCTGCTTTTTCCTATCTCCTAGACACAGGCCATAGGCGTACGGCGCGCGCGATTTTTAGGGGGGCGAGCAACATTTGCCCGAATTTCAAGATCTAAATTAAATACCATTTCGAAATTAATTGCCTGTAACTCATAAATTTTCAATAGTTTTTATGTAATTATATGTAATCATCTGCCCGAATTTTTTAGCCTTTTTGCCCGAATCTTACTGTTTCCCAAACTTTTGGGGGGGCGATCGCCCCCCCTGCCCCCCTCCGATACGCCTATGACACAGGCTGTTGTCATGTATGCATATTCCTGTTTCTTAATGAGCACAGGTAATGAGCTCAGCCTGGCTGACCAGTCCTATTCACCTCTGGCTGACCTCCCCGGGATAGCTGGCTGCCTGGCCCTCCCATGCTAATTCACACAAGCCTAGTCTATTGAGTCTAGTCTGCACATGTCCTGTGCTACACTGCCAGGCAGCCACCTCGGTCCTCAATGAATCCACTCCAATTAAATAAACTGTTTTTCATTTCTAATCAAAATATTGCATTAGCAAGAAGTATGTCATGGGAGGCTTTTAAGAAAGACACGCTGTGTTTTCAGCTGAGCGAGGGACGTCTACTCAACTTTTCTGCTTAAGCCAGTGACGTCAATACGGTGGTTGGCGAGCTGGCCCAATATTTAGTCCGATTTCTCCCAGTACATTCAGTTCTGCATAGTCACTGCAACAACATGATTGGAACTATCGACGTAGCTATGCAATAATCTTTTGTTGTTGTAAATTATTGAACACTGTATAGGATTTGGGATACGCTTGAACGTCAGTGCGTATGTGGATGACAAGGCAACCTGGCGCCCCTGCGCTCTAATGGTACGGTCCAGGGGACTGAGGCAGCTGATTGGCAGAGGCCCAGAACTGGAGTAACATTGAGCAGATAGGCAAAAGGAGCTCAGTCAAGTCTGGTCGGTTGGGCGGTGAGGAGAGTGCTGTATTTGTCCACATTTTACACTAAGGATAATTAAGGATACGCAGGAGGCCCAGTGCCTAGTACATCATACACTTTGGACGTACTTGCAACTGAGAAGGATCACTGAATGACATGGAGCCTGCCAGAGTACCCAGCAGTGGAGGGGCCAACCCTAATTCTGGAGTGCCCATACCTTCACACCCCAACAGCTCAGACTTATGTACAATTCACATTCGCCCCACGACCGGTGGAGGCTTTGACATCAGTGTCCTTTACCAAGACACTATTGACTCTATCAAAAAGACAATTGCAAAAAAACTCAAACTTTCCAAAGAGAGAATCAGCCTGCTATTCAAAGATAGGTATGTGTGCAGGCCTTACTCTTTACTTGGTTACCCATTATCTGATTATGGTCAAGCTGTGGATACTGTGGACTCATTTCAGTTGTAGGGTAATGAATGTGTTTCTTTTCTTGTAGGATACTCAAGGAAGGGTCAGTGCTAAGTAACGGTCTGTATGAGGGCTGTGGTCTGACCTTGTTGCCACATGTGGAGAGTGGCTTAATAGTAAGTGCAGATTTATATTCCAATCTTTTTCACTTCTTCAATGCTAGTATACTTCATTTCCTCTAGCTGATTTAACCCCAGTGCATTAAATTACACATTTCCTGCTGGCCCTTTAAACTGTCACCTGACAGCACCCTGGGCCTAGCTGGGCTGAACTTGGGCCATAGCACTGCCTTGCCAAAAACCTAGGTTAGTCCATTCATGTCTGTGATAAGCCTCAGAATTATACATTCCTAACTCGGCCTACATTATCCTGAAACTATTCACTCATTGAACAACTAATTCTACAACATCCTGCAAGTTATGTTCGACATATCTGGAAATGTGTCACGTGCGTATGTGTACAGCATGAATGAATGGCAATGCAGGGCTCGCCCACTGAACGCTTAGTGTCAAATCAAAACATTAGACTCAAGAACAACCTGTAGCCCTGCGCTCTGGCATTTTTGCACAGTATAAACTAATTTTACGATATTTATTGAAATACCGCGAACTTTATTGATTTATTGATGCCTTGACAACACTTGCATGAAATTAAAAATAATGTTGTATTAATTGCAGTCCCAAAGAAATGAAAGTAACGTTATGCAGGCACTAGAAAACCTCACAGAATCCCAAGTAAGTTACAAACTTTTTTCCCTCACTGTTACTGACTATTGGCTTTATTTCGCGGGCCTGGGAGTTGAGGGCATTTTGGAGGGTTTCAGTGGCGTGGGTACGCCGTGGTGACGGTTGCCTTCAAATTGGAAGCACGGGCGACGTGTACTTTTCAGGGGGCAAACCGTAGGACCTGGGAATATTCTTACATTTGATAACATAGACCTATGCAGGAAAATATATTTCGCCTTGATTGTTGATTGGGAATTGAAGGAAACCTTTAGATTTATTGTTTCATATTGTTGCTGTGGAGTTACAAGTGTTTTGTAAACACTAACGATTTAATTCATGAATGTGAGATAGCAACCTTGAGCATGTAGCTGCTCCCCCTCCGACAGAATAGTCACGGCCCAAGCAGCTTCAAAGGAGGCCGCCACCGCTGCCTACGTCCGCCCACCAACCTCTCAGCTGATTCAAACATAGCGTCATCTGGCCGGCTTGCTGTCAGCACAAAAACTGCCAGCTATTACTAATAAAGTATTGTGTAAGGATTGGATATTGACTAATCGAGTATTTCCTTGCATGGGTAATATCTATGACAGGTGTTGTGCAGGACGATCAGTTGATTTCCACAGTTGGTTTATCCCACCCCACTGGCTGACATGGCGAATTTGCCTTGAGAATGCCTAGTAAACAAACCGTTGTCATTCTCAGTGTAATGTCAAGCGTAGGTGTACGAGCTAGGGTTTGCTTTATCTAATGAATGTGATGATATTGCCATTCTGAAATATATATGCTGAATAATATATATATGCTGAATGAGTAATAGCTTGCCTGGACTTACTTTTTGCTGTGGGCCTTTGGGATAAAGTGACAGGTTGAGTTTGGTTATATTTTGAAAAGCTAGAATGAACTGAGCTTGTTGGCATCAGTTTGTTTGAAGTTTCGGAGGAGTCCCTGGGAATTAGCATCATGAGTCTTATCTTTGTCTGGGCTTAATGTCCCCCAACTAAAGGGTAGTAGCTTCTTGGGGGGAGGCAACTGTTAGGGCTTGTTACGTAAGGGCCTCGATGGTCCCACAGGACAGGACGCCGAGCAGCGCGGGAAGCAGGTGCCGGGGGAGGGAACTGGGAAGGGAAGCTGGCAGGTTGGCCCAATGGATGGAAAGGAAGCCAGGGCAGCTCTATTGGAATGGAACGTCACCCACCACTGACCCCGTTCCAATCTGGCGAGCCAGTAGCCTCATCAAGTAGCAAGTGCGTCTCACAGTTTCAAATCCCTTTCCTTTCATAGTTGGCAGTAAGTCTAATCCCAGAGTAGAAGGAATTCTTCACTGGAGGTATTAGCAGGGAATTTGTAGCAGGGAATTTAAGCCACAGGTGCAATCGCCACTTTGGGTCCTAGCTTAGCTCCTTGTCGCTGTGGCCAAGTGCGACTGGCTATTGAGCTTAGGCGCGAGCCCTGCATTCTCTGTGGTTTTGTGACCTCGCAGCACAATCGAATGCAGTGACGCACATTCAGTGTATAGGGGTGTGTCATGTGTTACAAACTCCAAACTGGCATTTTCCTGCTGGTCATTTTCTGTAGCATTCACTTGTAATTACCAATTTTAACAATGTATCTAAATTACAAGTTGATGGTGGTGTCATGCTGAAGATAGCCCCTTCACAGCATACTGGATTGGACTAGTTAATTGCAATTGTTGAGTATATACTTCTTGTGCTTTGTGTACTCAGTTAATTACTCTGCAAATATTTCCATGATAATCTGGTTAATTGCCCAGTAGTCCAGCCAGGACAGGAAGCACCCATCAGACATGGTACAGTAATGCTTCTAAAAATGCTAATCAAGTCCATAAAACCGATTGCATTATTTTATGACTTCTCCACAACGACCGCTTTGGTCTTTTTTGCAAGCCCATTTTATGACTTGGCTATCTGAGGTACAATCTGCTGTGTGTCAAGTGTCAAAGGGGCTACTGACCACACTGGTCCTTGCAGACACTGGTCCCTAATGTGTCTAGGCACCAGGGTCGTTTGATAGACAACCACCTTCACATGCAGAAGATGAATGGTCTGCATGAATGGCTTGTATATGAATGGCGAAGCATTGCTATCTTTAATCAGTGTCTGCTCTTGTTACACCGACCATTACGTCAGTGCTTCACTTTGAGTTTTTAGGTGGTTCTCTTTTCATGGAGCTTGCATACATGATGAGCTGGGAGGTTTTTTAATGGGCATGCTTTGCGTTAATGCCTTCCCTTGGCCGCCTTCCTTTGGCCGCCTTCTCTGGAGGCCTTGGAGGCCTTGGGAGGCTGGCTTGCTTTGGCGGTCTAAATGAACCAATAAAGAAAGCCTTAGTAATGAGGTGGTCCAGGTTTTCTCAGTGTGGGCCACTAGGGCACCCCATAGGCCACCACTGGCAGTGAGTCGTGCAAGTCTTTGTGAGCAGGCTAGGCCAGGTTGGGCCAGGGTTGGCAGCCTGAGATTTGCAAGACTCGGCCAGGAGTAAAGGGGCTTTCCAACGGCCCTTGTCCCGACTGCTCTCTAATGATTGGGTGGCCTGCTTGCCTGGAGCTTAGGGCAGGGTGCTGACCTTGACTGTGAACTACCGCGGCCCTCCGAAGAGCTGTCTCCAAATTGACCTGCCCCCGAGCCCCTGTCCCCCCTTTCCCCCAGGACCTGTCTCTGGTTGGGAATTAAGGGGCTTCTCAGCTGCCACGCTCCATTACTGAAGGCATCCTGTCTTGGGAGGATGCTACACAATGATGCTATAGGATGCTTGCAGGGTGTGGAGTGTGGAGTATGAGCTGGGTTGTGCTACAGTACAAGTGGCCTGCACTGGAATGCCAGAACCACCATGCAGTCCACGGTGCATCCAGGGACAATGGTCTGCCATTTCCGCTGGCCTAGAATGTGAACCAAGTCTAGCTAGATGCACTGTGCTATGTTTAGAGGCACCTTATCCTTTGCAATGGGCCAGGATACTCGAGACCCTCTTCCTCTGCTTGAGATTCCTGTTGCATGGAAGCACCACTAACCAAATGGAAACACAGAAGGGTTTTTTGCACGAGGGTAGCATTTCTAAGGCTGCTACTTGGAAATTACCAACTAGATGGTGCCATGTGACAGCTGAGTGGCAGACAGCACCCTATCCTTAGCGTAGCATTTTCTACCCTTGGCTTCTAGCATAGCAGGGCACTCTAGCACCCTGTCAAGTTGCTGCATGCCTGGTGCACATCAAGCAGGGTACGCTGCCCTCCAAGCCCTGCTCAAGCCCCACAGCGTCAGACACAGTTCCTTCCAGCCAACCAGAGCCAACCAAACAGGTAGCAGGTGCAGCCCTCCGTCTTGTTCCCAGCCTATCAGTCTCTCCCCAATGAGGGCAAGTTGCCAAGGTCACCCCCAAGGTCACTGCTTGAGGGGTGGCACTCGGATGTGGCAAACCACTTTTCATGCCAACTTCCTCTTTCCCTGTAAAAGGACTCGTAAAATCATCATCAAAGGTTCGGGAAACAATGCAGTGGTATTGAGGGCATTCATTAAATCATTATAGGGACAGAGTACTAAACAAACTTTGAAAACTAATCAAAGGTACACTGTACCTTGCACTGAGTTGTCATAAAAAGTCATCAATGCTGTGTAGATGTATAGGCTTGGAAGTACCAAGTATGGCTCCAGTTGGCAGACTCATTAGCCTTGTATAAAGCCACAGAATACATTTACATAGTGGTAAAAGTAAAAGTCAATGGAAGCAGTGGGTGGACATTTACTACATGATCACAGTGCATAGGCGTTTGGTATCATGATATGGCCACAAGCATGAGCTCATAAAAGTCATAGACTCAGTAAATGTCAAGGCAGGCAAAATGCAGGCAGGATTCCTCAGCAGCAAATACGAAGCAGAATGAATTGTATTTTTACAATGACCTTATATGGCACTTCCGGATTCGCTTCTTTTTGTTCTGCAGAATCAAATAACAAGAAATTCCTGGAATCGAACCACATAACATATTCGTTTGAATGATTCCATTGTATGATTTGTATCGATGTCTTGGCATATTCTGTGCAGTCTCGGGCATCGCAATCACGAGCTACTGGGACTGACAATCCGTGGCCGACTGTTTACTGGTTATCTAACTTTGATTGGGAATTCAATTTTGTCGTGACGATAAGATTCCATTTTAATCTGCTGTGGAACGCGGCCTCTTTCTGATGGCTAATTCAATAGTGTCAATCCGTTCCGATTTGGCTTCCAGCATTAAAATAGAATTGCCTCGAAGCATTGAAATAGAAGCATTGAAATAGAAGCACGAAAATGGCAGTGGAGAATGGCAGAGCATTAGCAACACTTTTGGCATGTTGGTATTCTTGTCAAATGTGAATGATTTGCATGTAATGATGTGTAGCCATATAAGGCAACATCCATTACTACATGCGACATTAGGAATTCAAGATAGGGAAAGAGTGGGCCAAGGAGCCTTACCCCGTATATATAGACCATTTACTCTTTGTCTTATAAAGAGGTTTTTTTGCCCCTGGCAGTTCTCTGCTGTGCTTGGCTGTGTTATTGTAGTCTCAATTGCGTCACATGAGCTGGCTCTGCCTTGGAAGTGGGTCAGTGAAATGTGAAAAGCAGTTTTTGTTGCTTTGTTGTTGCTTGGTTGGGGACACCGCTTGGGCAAGGCGAATAAAGGACTTCATGGGGAGGGAGGGAGTGAAGCGAAACACCCAGGGGTGAAGAAGTTGAGTAGCACCTTAGAAGGCAGGACTGGGTGTGAGAACTGCAGAGCACAGAAAGAAGAGTGTAAACTGTGCTGCTATAGAACCAGGGAAGCATAGAAGCATGGCAAAAAGAAGACCAGTGGAGCTGTAGCTTTGTGTCCATGCAGCCTGCCTTCGAAGTTTGAGACAGGCAGCCAGCGTCGTGATTGTCCCAGATAACGACTTGCACGACGCTCTTCGGGACGTCATGACGGCCCTGCCAAGCGTGTCTATGGCGCAGCAGCTCGGCTCCATGATAAAGGTCTATCTTTGGCTCCTCTTGCTCCAGGGAGGGCTGCCAACCCATGTCAAGGTCCCCGGTCCCTATTCATAGACATATCTTCAGTTTTCTTCCGAGCTGTGCATGACCTGCCAAAAACTGCCCCAATAAATCCCCAACTCTCGTCTCTGGCCCTTTTTCAATCCTCTGCAGTCTGGGCCTTTGTTTGGTGGAGTGCACATTCTCGGTGCCATGGAACTGGCTGCATGGGTCTGTCTAATATTAGCCACATGTTTGCAATATAAATCAAGTTTCAGCACACAGTGGTGGAACGGTTTATCAATCTAATTCTTACATGTATTCTTGGCAAAGCACAATCTAGCCCAGTGGTGTATTTTGTAGAGACAGCCCCCATGCTATATAAGCCTCACAAGAGGATTACAGCTCAGGGCCCACAGTCCTGCTTGCCTATACCAAGCCCATACTATGCCAGGCTGAGCTTCCTCTGACCTTTCTATCGACCTTGGCTAGGCTGAGCTCTGCCTGTAACCATGTGGCATACATAAAACATGCGCTGTGGCCAGTGCACGACTACCCATGCCAGCTCCAGCTTTATGGGTTTTTGTGACGTGGCCGAGTCGAGCAGCATTCCTGTGGAACTTCAGCAAACAGTGAGCAGCAGACTCGTATCTGAGGGACAATGTTATATCCACCCATATACAAGCTAGGGAATGACAAGCATGCCAAGCAGCCCAACCATTTACCAGGCAGCCACATGACACTTGGGGGGAAATCTTGCAGTAATGGATGAGTGCTTCCCCCTTGATTAATGTTTCTCGGCCGCAGGTGTATATTATCATTATGGGTAGGGCTCATGCTAGCCTGACTCACTTGAGCCTGCTATGAACGAGCTGCCAAGCTGTGAGCTTCGTGGAGCCGAGTCCTGGGCCCGGGGATTGCCCCGTTCAATAATGCAGGATTTGCAGGTTGGCTGCTTGTCCTTCTCTGGTGCTTGTGGCATGTATGCTCTCGTTCGTTCTACTCCCCCCCCCTTCCCTCCCTCCCTCCCTCTCTAGAGAGTGTCGTAATCTCACAGTCGACTGCCATCAATCGGTCGTGCGATTCATAGCAGCTCGTCAAGCGCCATTCATGCCGACGTGGCCTCGCTTGATAGCTTGATGGCTTGCTTTAGTGGGCACTGTTGCTAAGGGCCTGCTGCTCGGAGACAAAGACAGGAGAGCTGGACAGAGCCGAAGCTGAGATTAGGACTAGCAGCTGATCAATGGCTTGGGCAGTCCTGAGCAGCTCTGAGCAGCCCTGAGCCCTGCAGCGAAGCTGAGCCGGCAAAGCCAAGCTATCGATGCGGGCAACCAAGCCTCACCAAGGGCACTGGACAAGGTCAGGGCCTGGACAGACTGGGCTGCAACTCATTTGGTTCTCTGAGTATAATAGCAGACACAAACAAGCAAGCTATAGCCAGAGACGTGCTTGGCTCCGAGGGAGACCGAGCGGCAAGGGCAGAGGCCCTCGGATGGCAGGCAGGCAGGCAACGTGTTTGCCACCGGAGGAGAGGGCTAGGCAGGCTGGCAGCGCTTGATTGAACGCTCGATCGATATGTTTGCCATATAGGTGCGTAGGCTGACTGGGTAGCTGCTTGGCACTGCTTGCACGGGAGGCTGGCTCATTCAGTTTGCAAGCCATATCGACCAGCAACCCTGCACAATCCGGTCGCCGACTGTTTCCATCAGATCTGCATACATGTGTCGGGGATATTTTAAAGGCATCTGCCATGCAAGCATTACACCATAGGCCCTGCAGGCACTGTCATGCGGCTACATCAGACTCGGCAGTGATTTGCTACATCGCTGTTTGGGTTGAGTTGTTCAGCAGCGACGGGCTCCGACAGCAATGCTCATTCATTGCTTCCAGCAAAGCTTGTTGGTTGGCCCTGGTGCACTGCCTCGCCCACGTTGATGCACGCTCCTCCAGCTGCTCGCTACTACGACGTCATAGTGTGATGATAATGACGTCATCTCCCAGGTCACCGCGACCCTCAAGGTCTTGGCAAACAAGTGCGGTCAGCAAAGCCAGCTCCGTTCGCTCTGCTTTGGCTAAGAAAATATAGTTGGCAGTGGTGGCTTATGCAAACCAGGCATTGCACTGCTGATATATTCTTGCTAAGTACTCGGTAATGCTAAAGGGCTTCAGGTTGTCCCCAAAAAGCCTGCCAGTCTAGCCCAAGGATTAGCCACTTCAATCCCTATTCGGTCTGATATAAGTTGTAATCCTGTGGTATTTTTAGCCTCGGTATGATTGATTTACACTTTAATGTCCCTGGTGTTTGCATTTGGTGAAACTAGAGCAGTCGAGATAAAGTTAAACAAGAGTTTTAGAAGGAGCCTTTGTTTATCAGCTCATGCAGTTGAGGAGACGTGTTTCGTAGAGGCAGCGGAGTGCAGTAATGCTAACCTTGTGTGCTCTTCCAAAGGTCGTGCAGGATCCGAGTGGCATTCTAGATGCAGGGTATCCTGCTGGGCTTCCTTTGTTTGGGTTGTTGGAAAAGGGGCATATAGCGTGCATTAGGGTGGCCCTTAAAAGCATAGTAAAAAATTAAAGTTTGAAATATTGATGGGCCACCCTCTAAAATGATGCCTATTAAGGAAAAAATGATGCATGCAAATTTTAAGGCAAATCGGTTAATATTTAGAGGTGGCCCATCGGCCCTGAAGTTTTTATGTTTCTAGCGTAATTCCCAACATTTGTCAACTCGCGGTTCTTTATTTTTTTTAGCCAATTCAAATGATACAACAATATAAATGGCATGGTTGAACTGGTCTTGATTAGAGCTTCATTTTGAGTACCAACTTGGATGGTCTGTGATGCTTTTATATTCGGAATGTTCAACTGAAAATTTGCTGTCAACCTCACATTCGCTTGATTTTTCTTTAACATCAGATGATATGTTCTTTGGGCAGATGATAATTAATGGAGTGTTATTGGGTGCAAGAGAGCAAATGCAGTGATTTTTAGCCTTCGATTAAAATACTTTAATAATATAATGACTAGGTATTTACACCCGACATTTATGCAGCTGGTTGGCTAATTATTAGGACAGGATAAGTATGAAGAGCATGACTGAAAAGGCGGTAAAAATTGAATATGGGTTCAATTGACTGCCAATTTTAGATTAAACCCAGTGTTTGGAAGCCCAGAGCACCCCTAACTGAGCTAACAACACTCCCCCAATGCATTCTTAGGGATTTATATCAAAGTTACTCTTTGAAATTTTTCCTGCAACGACGTCGTTGTTAATTAATTTACCTTTTTGTATAATATGAGAATAATTCCATGTCAGAATATCTTGCAAATATTTGGCAGACCTGAACAAAACCTGCATGCCACTCACTGGTCTAGCAGTTTTTATGGTACAACTTGACAAGTGACTGTCCAGTCAGGCGTAATGAACAACCACATTCAAATCAGTACCAAATCTGTGAAAAAAAATTTAACAAGATATGCCGTAAATCTTACACAGAGTTAACCCTCCTGGCCCAATGGGACAAGAATCACCAACTGTCCTGTTGGAAAATCATAAAATTTTGATAAAAGAATATGGGAAAATTAGATCTTGCTGTGATTTCTTTGTTAAAAACCAACATATTGACAATTTACACATTGACTCCTTACATACATTTTTCAAAATCATCACGGCCTTCGTGAGGTTATTCCTACCCCCGACCACACGGGGTTTTTTTCATTAATTTCCTTAAACATCGATCAGAACAACAGCTGCCCTCATAGATAATCCATTTTACAAGGTCTGGTTAAGAGTTATTGCCTCCAGATTGAATTCGGAGACATCATATATCAAAATAGACAATTTTGAAAAAAACTCCGGAGGTATGTCTTTCGGGGCTCACAAAGAATTGTCATAGACCATCCAAGTTGGTATTCAAAATGAAGCTCTCATTCAGCCCTGTTCAAAAAATCTCATTATATTGTTGTATGATTTAAAATGGCTTAGTTATAGAATACCGCGGATCGGCGAACATACGAAATCATGACTGAAATGCAAGAATTACAAGGCTCGTGGGCCACCTCTAAATGTTAACCGATTTGAATGAAATTTTGCACAAGCTGTTTTTACCATAAAAGGCATCATTTCAGGGGGTGGCCCGTAATAATTTCAAACTTTTTTTTTTAAGGGCCACCCTAGCGTGCATGTTGGCATTGCTTGGGGACAGACAGACAGACAGACAGTGGGAGACACCCTGAGCAGAGCATGAGTCAGGTGCTTCGTCTCCAGGGATCCTGGCAGGAATCCTGCATCCGAAGCATCACCCTACAAAGGCCTACATGGCCAAACTGCCTCATCCTGCGGTGGCGTTTACTGCAGTACTTTACCACCACCACCCCCCCCCCCATCTCAGCCCCTGGCTGCCCACCTTGCTCGGTTCTAATGCATGAGACACGCAGCAATGGCAAATGGCAGGGAGACAGCCCCACAGCCCTCCGCTCCATGTTGCTGGGCAGGGCTGAGCATGAGCTGGGGAGGCATCGTCGTCTCATATTGACGCCATATTGATCACCTTACAAGTCCCTCCTGAGTCTTTGCATAGCATAGATGCCTCCCTGAAACCCTCTAAATGCTCTTTGGGCCCCCAGATTGATATTCTATCCGCATATATTCGTTGTATGCATATGTCTATAAAACCTTGTTCGCCAGAAAAGCCGAATATTCATTGCCCTGTATTGCTTTTGTGTTAATGAATGCCTCTGTGAACTGCCCATCTAGAACTTGTTATTTATGTTTGTTGCAGGTGAACGACTTTTTGTCGGGCAAGAGTCCCCTGACGCTAGCCATGCGCCTGGGTGACCACATGATGTTCGTACAATTACAGCTCTCAACCTCCCCTCCCGGCTCCAAGCACCGCACAACGACCTCATCATCATCATCATCCTCATCTTCCAGGGCATCATCGTCATCATCATCAACAGCGTCATCATCGTCAACGTCACAAATGCCATCAAGCTCATCAAGCTCATCAGCCAGCTTCTCGTCATCATCAGTGAGCTCTTCATTGGCAAGCTCCTCACTCGCGAGCTCACTGGCAAGCTCCTCATCATCAGCAAGGACGCGGTCGCCCTCATCCTCCATCCCCAGCAGCAGCAGCAGCAGTTTCAGCAGCAGCCATAACAACCGCCACCGCCATCAACCAGCAGCATCAGCAATGCCATCTACTTCCGCTTGTTCCCCAGCTTCATTAATGTCGTCGCTACCCAGTCTGTTGTCCTCGCGACCCCCCAAGGTGCTCCCTTCCCCCATTCCCATCAAACCAACCCCCCTCTTCCCCCCTGGCTCCCCCTCTTCCACCTGCTCCTCACCCGCTGCCTCCTCGGCACCCTCATCTCCCGCCACCTCCGGCTTCTCCTCAGGGCCTCCTTCTCCCGCTTCCTCCACCTCATCCTTCGGTTCTCCCCTTCCCTCCCCCATGGCCCACTCCCCGTCCTCCCCTTCCTCCTCCGAATCAGACTCCTCCCAACCCCCTTCACCCACCAGCCCCACAAGTCCCATCAGCATGCCTGTCCTCGACAGCAGTGCCCTCGCTCAGGCAAGTCGAAACCTCTCCCAGAAGTTGAGGGAGCTCTCCCAGGCCTCATCTCACACCAAAGACTCCGTACGTATACCTTCTAACATTTCCATAGACAATGTTGTCACTTATTCTTTAAATATTCATCAACATATCTTTGAGAATTGCTAAAGCGTACACAAATAAGATAACAAATAAAGCGAAAGCAGAAGAATGAAGCTGACAATGGCGCTTTGTTGTAGTGATACGCTAAACATATTTCGTGTGTTGCGCCATGTCGGCGTTTATTGTGTATCGTTTTTTAGCGCTCTGTTCATCATACGAGACTTGAAACTCATGATTGTTGTTGTTTTGCAGACTGAAGACAAGTCAAGTCTGCGTTCGTCCGGAGCCATCATCGAGAGCATGTACCACCATGGCCAGGGAGTCTTCTCAGGAACATTCTCAGGTGAGCTGTGTTCTAATTGCTTCCAAGCACTCTTGCAGTATGAGGGGTTTAACTTGTCTTAATGGAGTTGCCATGTCCCTGCCAGCCCTGCCCTGCGCTGCCAATGAATGGGCAAGCCCACAGTTAATGAAGGGGTGGCAAGGCAGGCCGGGCAATGGCAGGCATACTCAGTGTTAGCTTAGCAAACTGGTTGAGTCGTTCAACTCCTGACAAAAAGCTTCTGGGAAGTCCATGGCTGATATTGCGTGCCACACAAATGCTTGGTTATAACTTGGTTCCTGTACGGTTCCTGGTACACTAGGAAAACCCAGGTGCAGCAATCAATGCACATGAAGCATCGCACTTCAAACAAACTTGGCAACCCTATGGCCCTGCTTGCCTCTCCTTGCCTTTGCTTCTTTGCTTGCCTTTGCTGGCTGGTGTTCGCCATCAAGGTTGCCTCATACCTTTTGCATTGGCAAGCATGCTCAGGGTTGTTTACCCAGCCCATGCAGGTAATGCGCCTCATAGAACAGAAAGACCAAGAGAAAGTCGAGGGCAAACCCAGAGAAAGTATGATAAAATGGAGGGTGAACCAAGAGAAGGGCAACAGCAACTGGATGGAAGGCTGTGCACTCCCATGGGGATCAGGTGATGTTTGTGAGGCTGCAAAAAACTCCAGTTGTTCACCTGCAGGCAAGGTCATGAGTGGGAAGCAGCTTTATGGACGCAGCTTCATCGTGCCCTCATGGTCTGGACTGAACTTTAGGCTGAACTTCATGGCTGGCCTTTACTTATAACCCACCCTGGGAAAGAATTCAAAGATGCAGTGGATGCACCAAAGGACCTTTTAGCTTCTAGCTTCGTGGACTCCTGACTGATGTATGGCCTCAGTGCTGGTGGTGCTGTATCTGCTGTGTCGGTGTCTATTTCTTATTGATAGGGAACGAGCAGCCTCCAATGGCTGCAAAGGTCGCATAGCGAAGATGTTGTTGCAGTCAGCTGGACTGGGTGCTGAGCAATCGCTTGGCAAATACCCGCTGCATCAATGCAAATATGGGCGGATCAGAATGCCAGACTGGAAGCTGCAGGACAGACTGAGGGGCTATTATGGGAATGACAGAATATCCGAGAAACCTGGGAAGCAAGAGATACAGACACAGTCTACTCAGTCAGAGAATTGGGAGCCCAAGAGGCAGCAAGCAATATTGAGGGACACATAGGAAGGGAGATGCCTGCTGACAAGGGGTGGACAGCATCAGTTAACATCCCCAATCAGAAAATCTTACTCCGAAGTCTATCCCTGACATTCTACTCTGCCTGCCCTCCCTCCTCCTATCCTCTATCCATCCTCATCCCCTCGTCATCGCTGCATAGATCTCCTGCTTCAGCAGACAGCGGCCCACGCCATGACGTCAGCAACACCCATAGCTCGTTCCATGCAACTCGGGTGGATAACGTCTCTGCTCCCAGCTGATTCTGCTCCCCATCTCAAGAATATTGGAATTCAGAATTTAGTGCAGCAATTTTATTAAGTTTGGTCTTGCACAACAGCCATCATGGTCCTGTAGATAACATGGTAATCTGCGAATAACAATGTAGTGAATGGGTTTCTTTCTGTTCTACATCATTCCTTTGGTTTGTATGGGTTAAATGTCCTAATTCTGTTATGTGAACGTGTTGTTTCGTGATACATACATTTCGCAGGGGAACATGTATGCTCAGGAACATCCTATCAAACTAGGACAACTCATCAGTTAATTTACATCTGCTGTATAATGTGATCATTGGCAGGATGTGGATGGCCAACTGCATGCATAGATATGCAAGAACTTAGCCCAGAATTGTGCAGTGGGTAGACAGGAGGTGATTAGGGATAGTTTATAGTCCATGTGAGTGGTCAATTGGCAGGCTGCAGTACAGGCCAGGTGTGGGCCAGTGTGGACAGTGCCCTCAGCTAGGGCTGGACTGTGACTAGTCATCATGGGTTGCAGCTGACATTGTGTGGACTATTGGACAATGATCAATGGATCCACTCTTGTAATTATCTGGTGTCCTGCAGTCCAGAGTCACTGGAATATTCACTGAATCGTCATACAGTGTAGTATGTGGTTGTAAGTAGTTTCAGGCACACTCCTTAGCACAGGTATACAGTAGAACATGAGTGGCCCATTTACTGGTAGATAGCAAACAATCCTTGGACCAAGGCCGTCAAGTATTCTGGGATAAAAGCTGTGGGTGTCAAGGCTGGCTGAGCATACAGAGCTGGAGAGCTCTGGAGTTGTGAGGGGGAGTGGGCAGCTCAGACTGCATGGGTGACACCCACGGATTGTATTGAACTGTAGCACCAATGCATTGCAATGCCTGGGGCTCCCCGAAATATATACAGCCCACACAATGAGATAGGTGAGCTAACCTGGGGGATGCAGGTTGATATCTCTGCTGATATCCTCCTCCGCGGGCTCTGCTAATTTGGACTGGTGCCATGGTCATGGCTGGCTCGTTCAGATTGTTGTGATGATGTGCTGATGTATGTTATGCAAGGATCGATCGTCGTCATTGACACTGACACCCACTGGCACGGTCCCAACACAGCTCATAACACAGCTCCCAACACAGCTCCTAACATGGGCGTTCTCCTACAGATCAATAAACTCGTCAATGACCCAACTCATCAATGAACAACTGAGCTCATCAATGCTTTGTGCTGTGGAACACCCTTCGATCCTGCACTGGCGCAGTGACATTAACGAGGGTCACAGCTTTACTATTTCTGTGTAGTCACTACGTAGTCAACTATGTAGTCACTGTGGAGAGGATCATTCACTCTCTTTTGCAAGGGCATTATTCCTTTGTGTGGCCCAGGAATGCGTAGATGGCTGCAGTGATCAGGAGGTGGGTGGATGGAGGCTTGCTCGGCAATGCTCGCCCTGCACTCGGCAGTTTGTCAGGTCATGCAGGAGAGCTATGCCCAGCTACAATGTATGCCAAGCTATGCAGGGGAGCTTCGTGGGGTGCAGCAGAGTGAAGCAGGCCAACTAAACCTGTTGGATCCCAGGCAGTCGAGGCAGGGCATGTGCAGCAAAACTACTTCTTTTAAGTTCTTTATTTGATCTATGCTTTCTCTCCTATTGCTCAGCTCCTTGCTTGCCAAAGAACTCTTTTGAGGAACGAGTTGAGCTACCCCAGTGCACCAAGCCCCAGCACCTCCTCTTTGTATTGGTGATCAGCAGGGACTGGGCTTGGCTGCCTCTGCCTTTCTCTGCCCAGTTTTCTTCGGTTGTTTCTGAGAGCAATTCAAAGCACAGGTGCAAGGGATTCTGGAAAAAGCAAATGATCGCAGTCCTGGGATAACCTTTGGCTGCAGTTTGGCTGACGCTGGGAGGAGAAACAAACGCAGAGGGCTAGCCAAGCCAGGCCACATAAACACGAGTTCTTTTTACTGGGTGTGTTGTGAGGAGTACAGACTTGCCACAAACACAAGAGAAAGGCAGCCAGGCTGAGCCAGCTCAGAAAACATGGTCCCCAGCAAGTGGCCGGCTGAATGTCAGCAAAATGTCAGGGCCTGACATGCTCAGCACACACAAAGGTCGTTTTCACCTGGGTGAGGAGGTGTCGGTCTGCACTGAGCATGGCTGGCCGCAGCGGATGCCCTCGGGATGCCCTTGGAAGATGCCCTCGGTCACTGTCAGGGATCGGATGCCCTCGGTGGCCACTTATGGTCAATCACTGACCCCACTCCCTCTGCCCACAACTCTGCACTGTGTAATGGCTGTAATGTTCCATGCTGTGTGCCATGATCGAAGTGTCATGCTCGCCTACATGCTGCTTGTGGCCTTCAAGGGCCTTCGATAATTGTTTCATTCAAATGCCCTTGCCAAGGTCGATCTGATCCACTTGCATGTTTTGGGGAATCTCAGAATTTGAGTCCTCGCTGAGCCCAGATACACTGTACAGTTTAGTGTTTACGCAGTTCAAGAGAAGTTTGAGAGTTAGGACAACATTCCAGACAGTCATGCCATGCCAATGATGCCATGCACTCTTCAATTGGCTGTGCATGTGGATTGCTTGTGGACTGCAAGGAAGAGGAGGCATAAGAGGAGGCAAGGCCGAGGCAAGGGGAAGGGAGGTGGGAGGGCAGCAGACTGCTTGCTCTACATGCTCCACCCTCCCACGTCCTGTGCAGTCTGTTACACAAGCCTATACACACACTGTATATCCAAGCCATCCAGAGGTGTATGAGAGGATAGCATGGGGAAACACTTGCAGGATAAGAGGCTGTTTCAACTTTCAAGTCTTGTTTTGAACAGTTTCCCAACATTTCGCAAGTGATATCCCACCACTGCCCTAGAGTTTTTGCAATGATCTACGTCTCGGTTAAGGTGTTAGAAGTGACTGTGAATTCATCAGAGTGAAAATAACTCTTGTCAACATTGGTGCGTGGCCCATTGACGTCAGAGAGTTGATAACATGCACTGGAGCCACGAAATGGGACAGAAAGAGAGGACAGGATCAACCAGAGTCCCTCTTTCTCTTTTTCACTTGTTGCAACTTGTTTGTGACCGGCAATCCTCTGTTTGTGTACAGGAGGCCTCCAATCTATTTCAGTTCCATGTTTTCAAGTGTGTTTTGATCTGGCCCATGTTTTTCATGCGTGGCGTGTTGTTCCTGATCAGTTGGTTGTTTGGAGAGTGGAGTGGCGTAGAGGCATTCCCGAACCCAATCCCCAATTCTCTGTAAACGGGATGTTGTTGTGTAACTTGCGCAACTATGCCGGACAGGTTAGACATGGAGTAACCATGACAACAATGAAGGAGTGGGTGGGATAAACACATGACCCCAGGCCCTGTGCTGGCTGTTCGAGGTTGTGCTCATTGGCCTTATTTGGAAATGCACCCCATTGTGTAACATATGACCACAATGAACGGCCACAAAGGCCACACGCATTGGGTCAACGTCCATCCCTGCTGTCATTTGCATTGTACAAAGTACATTTATGTCTCTGGTTGAGACTGGCTCTGACAGCCCTGTCTCTTGGTGATGTTGCTGTGCCTGGCTGTATGACAATAATTATGTATAGTGGATTGGCCTGGATCCTACAGATGCTAGACAGGTCGTCCATTGACATCTAGAGTGAGAATAGACCCGCGGTGGCCTGGCTGGGGGCCAGCACTTGCCAGGCAGACAATGGGAGTGTGACGAAGACAGGCTTGGCAGGAATGCATGAGAAAGAGCAGCCCTACCCCCCCCCCCCAATTGGCCCTTGGCTGACATTATCTTGGCTTCAGTCCTGCTCCCCTCTCCTCACCAGGCTCGCCTATCAACATGCCCTTTGCTTTGCTACACTAGAAAGGCTCACATAAGCAGGTTGATGGCATTTCCCTGAAAAGCTGCATTCCTCGTGCAGGGTGTTTCTTGAGCTGCACCTTAATTCAGCCAACTGAACCCACTATCCTGTTAGACTTGTGCTTTTATTTCTGGGAGAATTTGCTTGTGCAAGTTCTCATGAATACTTCAAACATTCGGATGAGTGCAAGGTCGTCCATATCCAGGTGTGATCATAAAGCACTTCATATTTGCTGGCCAAACCAAGTCAGTTGCTCATTACTCAGTCAACACTGGGGGCGCCACATGTGCAGTTCCGCTTCTTTGTCTCCTCCTGCCACGTGCAATCAACCTGTGCAGTATGCAAATGCCAACCAGTATGTATGGACAGTGTGGTTCCTGTACATTATGTCTCCGGTGCATCATATGCCAATAATAAATGCCAAAATGCCAAAACATGACACTGGCAAACAAAGGTGTAACCTTCAATCCCCAGAAACTTCACAGAAGTTCACCCCCCCCCTCTTTGCTGGCTTCGAGGTTTGCATTGGTTTACCATTTCTTGGTTAATGCTGTGCAAAGCTTCCCATTGAATAGAAGGCAGGTGCTCGGCAACTGCTGGACAGCAGAATGGCATTTGGATGACCTCCCCACGGTCTGTCCTTCCATAGAGCTATAAGGTTAAGTTATAGATCCATGGTCCTTCCTAGTTGGCCATAATGACCTGCTGCCAACCTTTCCAGTTCATGTGGCAACCATGTAGCAGCCTGAGCAAGGAGGCACCCACAAGCAGGCAACAGGGGAGGCAACAAGGAAGGCATCAAGCCAGCAACTAGGCAGGCAACTAGGCACCCTGACATTTCCTTGTTATTTAAGCAGACACATGACATGGCTGGAACGTGCACGTCTGCCTCAGGAAACCCATGCACTCCCCTGAGCCTCGAATTGGTCTGCCAATCAGATCAGTCTGACAGTCTCCCAGAAAGGGAAGTTGTGTTTAGGAGAATCTAAAGTGTTGACAGACTGCTGTGTGCTTGTATAACCATCAATCTTTGTATAGACTCTAAGAGTGTAGAATCATGTGATTTAAATATTTTAGCTCTCTCTGCTTTCCTCAGTTATATGTCTCGGTTTTTCGACCAGGAAAAGAGAATAATTCATGTAGCAGTTGCAAAAAACTGTTATTGGTATGCTGTGTTGAAGTAAGTCATGATATGATCACGGTGGTATTTGGCCGAGCACTCTCCATGTCTATTTATTATTTACAAACCATGGCTGTTTACTGAGCGTCTTGGAGTGGTTGGATTTCCTTGTACGTCATCAGCCCCCCCCCCTTCAATCCGTCTGCAGTGAAAGATGATCAAAACACAAAACAAGACTCAAAAGACAGCACACAGCTGGCTGGGCCATTTCCTCACACATTTCTATTCTCACGTCAACAAGACGCAATTCGGTTTTTTGGGTCGATTACTGGGCCTTAGTGTCATGCTTTAAAACAATGGCTCACACGTGAAATTAATTGCGTTTGAATCTCAAATGGTTGAAATAGTTCTTCCTGGTCACAAGTTTCCTAATTAATTGATACATGTATGATTATACATGCTCAATAAGGATCTCCATTCCTCCATATTTATAAGACCATGACAATCCGGCTCGAGGCCTGAACTATCATGTGCTGTATACATACCATGTGCTATGGTACAGACCAACTTTTGACATTTCTTTCTTCGCTTGTGAACTCTCAGGAAACCTATGGCCCAGTTACAAGTGGCCCAGTTGTCAGTCTGTGACTTCTTTTTGCATTTTTCACCAAGGAATGCGGCCATAGACCTTCACACTGCATTTCAGTGGTTACTTTGAACTGAGACAAGGATCCAGGAGGTGACCCTGACTTGACCCGGCTCCCAGTGGGTTTGTCATCCCAGGATTCTTAGTTCCAACAACAAAAATGCTGACGGGCTTGGTGCAAGTGGTTGATTGACAGGCCCAGTTGTCAGGGGGCTTCAGGGCAGCCGAAGGTTGGCTGACAATTGGTTGTCTAGTTGTCACCACATTGGTGGCTTGACAATGGTTGACAATCCAGATTGGTTGACTTTACAAGCACAGTTAAGACAAACCTGTATACTCATTTGAGACGAAGCTTGTGACAAGGCACACCTAGTTAGCCTGATCATGGATCTATGGCCTGATCCAACTGACAACAGTGGTTGGCAACATGGTTGGCAAGGCTGTCACAGTGCACCGAGTTGATGTCACCTTGATGACGCAGCAGTGCACTGGAGATCGATCTTGTTTCTTTGTGCAAATCTTGCCCAATGTTGCTTACTCATTGATCTTCTACTGCATGTATGACAGTATGAGGCCTCTGATATTAGGTGTATCCTGCTTGTATCCTTTTGGATTTGCTGTACATGCAGATGATCTGCTTTCATAACTCAATAGTATTTACCTATCTAAAACATGTTTCTACGACTGTGACCACCCCTCAAGAGACCCAGACTGAGAGACACAAATTATGATTACTTTACATTTTGTGCAACGCTGACCTTTAAGAGCTGGTTGTAATCGATGTTTTTTAGCTGAAAATGCTTATGTCTGTACTGGTGATTATATTTAGGCGCATTTTGCAAGTTGTAAGCAGAATTGGCTCTTGTGCAACACTGAGGTTGCTTACTTGCCAAACCTGCTCCCCTCCTTATCCACTTGCTCCAACTCAACTGGGGTTTTTTATGGGGGTAGAAATCAGTTAAAGTATGTTAAAGAACGTTAAATAGTACAGAAACTCCTCTGGAATTACCCAGTGGCATGTTGTATTTATTCAGCTATGTTCTAAATATTTTCCATTGTGTGTATCTAAGTAGGGCTGGTGCGCAACTGTACAGGGAGAGGGGTGCAGGGATAGACAGTTTTCTGCTGCAGGGTGTTGTTTTGCGCAGAATAGCTGACTCTTTGTTGTTCAGCATTTGTTGTGGAGTAATTATACAATGTTTAATTGGTTTTAGCATTTTCCCATCAAGCAATCAACTACACCTTAAAGTCGTAATTATGATAGCTCTACGTGTGCAACTGCATATAATGTTTGGAAACTAGAAAGAAAGTGCTCAGTAAAAAAAATATGCTGTCATCATGATCATGGCATGTTTGGTTTATGTAAAACAAAGAAACCTTCACCCAAAGCTTGGCATTGGCCTATTTTGCTTATTGTTTCTGAGTTTCTCTGTTATAACACATTTTTTCATCTTGCATCTTTTTTTTCCAGGCACCCTGAACCCTGCCCTGCAAGACACGGACGGCAAGCCCCGGCGGAGCGTGAGCACCATCGTGCACATCCTGAACGACCTCCTCGGAGCCACCCCCCAGTACAGGGCTAGGATGACCCCACGCAGCAGCAGGGCCAGCAGCAGCCACAGCCACAGAATGCACGCAAGGAGCAGCAGGCACCACCACCACCATGCCACGCCCTCCTCCAGAAGGTCATACAGGCCCTCCTCTTCAGGTGAGAAGAAATACATGCCCTTTCCATTCTAGAGATAAACTTAGTAGAAAATGCTAGGAATAAATGCCCTTTCCCATGCATGAACTATCTGGTAATGCCCTTTCCTCAAGCTGGACTGACTGGCAATGCTCCATCAGTTCTGGTAATGCCCTTTCTCTGCAGTTTACTTGCAAGAAATGTCATTTTCTATCTTCGGAACTGGCAAAATGACCTTCTTTAGCTACTTAACATTGTTCCATGGACCTGATTATGCCCTCCTAATACAGGCTGCTATATTAATTGTGTGAGGTTTCACTCGCCAACAAACTCATGAGATAGCCAAATCGAAAGCTCTAAGGACCACATGCTCTGAAAATACTTTCCAACCCCCAAAGACATCCAGCCACCTCAACATTGCTCAAGGGCAGTCAAGGCTACATGTACAATAGACATGACTACATGTCTATCTTTAGACACAATACCTCAAACCTCATATTACAGGGTTTCTTTGTTCGGTTGCTACCTATCCCTCCATTGAACCACCACTTATTTCTAGACATGCACTGTGTACTCAGGATTAGCCCCAGGCCACATAGTGCAGAGTGAACGCAATGCACTGCTATTACTTGTTTGCTATTACATGTTCGCTATTACATGTTCTGCTTGTCAGTTCTTACATGTTCCTATCTTTACCAGGAAGCGACTTCTTGCCATTAAGGATCATGAGCAGCTTTAATTGGCTGCGTCATGCAACTGCGCCCCCCTCAGCCCCCTCCCTTCATAATTGCCTGTTCATAAGTTCCATCAACATCAACCAGAGGCTTATGACTTCTACCTGTCACAAGCATAGGCGTATGCGAGTTTGGGAAACTGTAAGATTCGGGCAAAAAGGCTAAAAAATTTGGGCAAATGATTCAATAAAAACTATTAAAAATTAATGATTTCCAGGCGATTTCATTTGAAATGGTATTAAATTTAGATCTTGAAATTCGGGCAAATGTCGCTCGCCCCCCGAAAAATTGTGCGTCCCGTACGCCTATGGTCACAAGACTAGTCTGTTTCATCCTGGCAAGTGCAGCAAGTCTTGTGATGTGAAGTTGTGAACACCTGACCTTGATCGAAACACTAGAAATGACATTCTTGAGGAAGCATATTGCTCTAATGTCAACATGCAGTCTTGGTGGCCTATACTGGGTGGGGTTGGTGGTGTGACACTGCTGTCCATATTAAGTGCACCGATGCACGGTATCAAGTGTTAGAGTGAGGCACTGTGATTCAGTGAAGGGGAGGGTACTGGCTCTGGCAGATAGATGAGGCCAGAGTGTTAGCTTGGATCTCGAGTCTCAGTGGCCAATAAAGAGCATCCTTTCAGCAGTATCAGGCTTTCAGCAGCGGCAGATAATGGGCTTGCTGGCTCAGCAGCATCTGCACACCCCCCTTGCCCTCCCTCCCCCATGATCAAGCACACACAGCAAGCAGACAGCTGTGACGTCACACCCACGACATTCACCTTGATCCAGTCGAATCCCTCTGACCCGACTGTCACTCTGTTTTCCCCAGTCGGTCTGCATTCTGTTATTCTCATGCCTTGAGCACCAACTGTCATTGTGTCATTCGCAAAAGAAGAAAATTAATATCAAGGGATGCCATAAAGTCTGTAGATGGTTTAATCTAATGGCAAATTCTGCAGTCCATTCCCTTGTGTTATGCGTCTGTTATTTGTTGCAAATTATTAAACTGGGCTGTTTTTGCTTGCAGGTGATCACGTCCAGATGAATTCTGAGAACCGAGCGCTGAAGGGCAAAGTGCAACACATTCAGCAGATGCTGGAAGAGAGACGCAGACGTCTGAGGGCCCGCAGACAAGCCAGGTCATCGCCCTACCCCTCATGCTGGAGTGGAGTTAACAGGAGCGAACAACCCGTCTCCAGTATGACACATCAACCCATGGATGTGGACACGACCTCCGCCTCAGCCAATGGACACTCGGACTCTCACGCGGATAGCGCATCCTACACGCAGATCAAGCAAGAGCCCGTCATGGCCTGAACTCCCTGTTCATAGCCGCCATCTTGTCCTGTGGCAGCCGCCATTTTGGTCTCGCCGCAGGAGATGGTGCTTCCGGTTTAGTTTTGTTGCTCAGCGTCGTGTTAGCTCGTCGTTGGAGTTTTTGGTTTGACCTAGCTCACCGCGCCAGGGTGTCCAGCCCCATCCCCACCTGTTTAGTCAGCTGAGTAGTTTCTTACCGCATCATTTGAAGGATGGCAGCCTTAGCAGCAGCAGTTAGTTATGATGCGGAAGACAAGTCGTTGTGGCCTGAGCGAGGGGATGGGTCCTGGGCGCCCTGATCCGTCTTCATAATCCCGGGGTAGTTAGCAACTTGGATCATCGTCATTAACGTCGTAGAATGTGACCTTCCACCAAGGACCCACGACCCTTTTGGGAGTCGCCAGGGTCCCCACATTGTCATCAGTGGCATCATCAGTGGCGTCGTCTGTCACACCGTGATGAGACCTCACTAATGCGTGGGGTACCCTGTGCAGTCGAAATGGTTGGGATTATTTTTTGTTAACATAATGTGATAGAAGCGTCTTCTGGTGTTGACCAGTGTTCTTGCACGTTCTCACACGGGGCGCTGCTCTGACTTATTTATCTTCCCGCCAAATTTAGGCGATTCAAACAAGCGCAGTGACTTTGCTGATGCTGCAAACATCAGTCCTTTGAATATTCTGATTACTTGCACACAATGAATGCACACACCAGAACAATGCACGCTGACAATTATTCGAGAATGGCTTTGTGCCCACTGTTTTAATTTGGCACAAGCCAAGAGTTGACAATTCATGTAATTACAAACTGAAAGTATTCTGTTCAATGCACACCAATGAACAATGGCAAGAGCGATGATTTTGTATTTTTATTATAACGCCAGTGCTATGAATTTTTGATTACTCTAGGATTTTTTATTTCAAGTAATGAATGGGTAAATGTGAATGGGGCATGTGTCTGTGGGTAGAGTGGAATGTGTGACTGGAATTTGTATATCTTCGTGTGAGTGAGTAGCCCTACTGTGTATTCTATAGCATAATGTTTGTAATATAGCCCTACAGATATTTTACTCTCCACAATCAATGGGATGATAGGACGTGAATGACGTCATTGCCGCGGCTTGTCTCTGTAGGTAGATGGATGGAGCGAAAGACGCCAGTGCCAAGTCCAACCGTGATTGATTCTATCGTTTGATTCGATGTATTTCATTCAATTGTAAAGTTCAGTTTCGTTTTTCTTGCCACTCATTTTGTGTTAATTGTGGCCACCAATTTGTTGATGGGTAAACGAAGCAGTTGAGTTTGTTCGTTCAGTTATCGCAATGCATTCACATGTTACGAGTGCTTCTCTTTTCAATCTGTCACATCGCACAGTGGTACACGGATCTTTTATGTTAAAGAGACTGTTACGGGACATTTATATCATAATGTTTTTGTATTTGGCAACTCGATTTTTGCTTCTTTTATGATTACACTTGTGCTTTTTGTTACATTATTCAGGAATTATACTTACTGTCCTGGTGTTGTGGAATGGTCACCATTCCCACGCCATGTCATTCATTTAAGTTGATGAGTTACTGAACCGTTTGACAATGTATGTATATGATTATTTTGTCTAATGTTTTCTACATTAAAGCTATATGACAATAAATCACATAGTTGTGCATCATGACATATTTCCATAAAAGTGAGGCAGGCAGCAGGCATGGAGGGAGACGTGGACATCACTTTGTAAGAGGCATTTCAAAGGCCATCACCATCATGTTAGCCACTTCATGTTCAGTTTGTGCTATAATTAACCCATATACATGTTTATGTAATGCCCTGAAAAGAGCTGGATGTCGGTCTGAACTGGCTCTGAACTAGGTCTGAACCAGGTCTGAACCAGGTCATCAAGTGATACACCAGTATTGGCCGACATTCCCACATCATGGATGACGTTTATGCATATCAAGGTTTGTCATGGCGTCACATGTTATTAAGGTGTTCTACCATCTGTTGGCTCTCATGGAAACCATCAATGTGCAGCACAGATCTACCATTATGTACTTGTAGTACTTTTACTGCTTACAAAATGATACACGACCCAACTAGTACAATGATATCTGAAGCATGACCTTCATATCCACATCAATTGGTCAGGTGACAAGTACTGAAATATGAAAAGTTGAATCAACTCCTTGTCCTGCCTCATCTCCACCCGGCTGTCTGCCTCACTTTCTGTAAAGAGAATTCACTTCATTTTGGCAAATGTATATCTTGATCCGAAGGGTTAATTTGTATTCACACACAACTGAATTGTTCAGGATGCAATATCAGATCCGAGCAGCTTCAGTCTACCTCAATGTCAAATGGTGTCCTTGATCTTGTACTCCTTAGCACAATTTCGCAAAATTATGTGGACCCCTGTATCTGGTCTGCAAAAAATGTAGCACAAATAGTCAATTGTAACTAATATGCAAAGTTATTTAATTAATAAAACATACGCAGTTAAACTTCTCTCTTATGTTGTTATTCTAGACATCGTGCAGCGATCACTGGGATCACTGATATGCAATCAGCAAGGGAAGGAGATTAGCATTGTCACAGAGATTATAAAACATGTCACCAGGATCATATTTTGACATGAACTGAATTGTTTTATAGGAAGAGTTCTGAAACATTTCAGGGTGGACCTTGTCCATCCAACGTTGAACGTTCAATGAGGATATGACCGGTATCAGATATGGGACAGTTCAAATTTCAGTTCAGAATTGCACTGGTTTTGTAACTGTGTTGTTGTTAACATGGTAAAATTTTTGATAATGGCTGTTCTTGCTTTGTAAGCACACAGCTATCTATAATTATTATGATGTGTCCTTATTTAAGTCACATGATGAGGTCCTCAAATGATGACAGGGACAAAGTAGCTCAAGTGGGCTGACCTTATTCATTCACAGGCACGAGGCAAGACTCCTTTCAGTCTTTGTCAGTTTGCTGAACTGCTTGGTCATGAACTGAGAGGAGAGACTGTTCTCGATGTGGTAATTAGCCAGGTCGATGTCCTCCTGCAGTCAGGTTAATTTCATCTCAGGACAACATGAAAACATGTTCGCTCACCAACTCATTGGCGTTATTCGCCATGACAGCCAAATCACTTGGTGATAATTTGTGATAATTCAGTCACTTCGGTGATAATTAATACAGATTTATACAATGCACTGAATGATATGAAATCTAAAACAGGACAATGATAATGAAATATGTCAAAGGATGTGACTTCATTGTACCTATATCTGGCAGTGTATCTATAGCTGATACAATGCTAATCGACCCAACAGGTTTATATGTGACATACACACATCTGCCTACCAGCAGTTTCAGAGTATCTGGGACACTTTCATTGTCTGAAATGTTCTATATCAAAGAGTTCTGAAGAGCCACCAATGGCCACCACAAGCCCTTCCCCAGAGAGCACGACTGAAGCCGAGGGCCAAAGAGGCTTATAGTTCTGGCGACTGTGAGAGGCTCAGAGGAGAAGGTCACTTAGGTAAAAGTGACCTTTACTAGTCCAGTCTGACCTGGCCAAATGGCAAGCTCATGCATACCCAATCCCTTCTCTTACATACACTGGAGTTAAGTATAGTTCCTCTGTAATTAGACCTTATTAGGCCAGTTCCAGGCCAGCATACTTAAAATATTAAAGTGGCAGCGACATGAATAATTCAGGTACCATGCACAAAGCTCTCATAGTATATGCAATTTGGATTAACTTTTGTCTTAGACGATATTTCATGGCTCAAAAGTCAAAACTTCCGAAGTATGATGTTCATTATCTGATTATGATCAACTGCATGGGTTCGTTAGATGTGTGTTGAGGCTGCACCTGGATTCCTATGCATGTGTAAAGTACCTTGTATCAGGAGCTGTATGACTAACCCATAAGGAGAATGAATGACTAGGCCATATGGAGATCCTTCACAAAATCTAAGTGCTTTGCCTCACTGTCAAGCATGGCCTCCAGTAATTAGTAAAGGGTTGGACACAGCTGCCAGTGATTAAATATAGGTAGGTAACCGGGAGGTAAACTACATGAGAAAAGGATACGGCACAGCGTGATCTGTCAGCTGTAACAACTTGTAATTATGATCAAATAGTTCTAATATGCCAATTGGGACATATGGACAGCTCCAATGAGAGAGAGAAAGTGTGACAAATGGCTGGCCTGTGTCTGTGCATAACCATGATCTACGGTCAAAAATGATCACCAAGGACCTCCATGAACCTGGGTTGTGGAATCCATGACATGCATAAATTATGTAGCTCCAGAGAGAAATGGTTGCTACTGTCACATCTAACTGAATTTTTTGTCTACCAGTGTCTAGCAAATTATTGACTACATCATCCAGTTCTCCATTCACAGTTCCCAATATATACAATGAAACAATATGGGGCAATACATGTCTTCTCAGTTTTTATCAATTAACCCTTGTTCACTAAGATAAAATTTCATATGGAGAACATCCACAATGTTTGATTCATACCACAGGAAGTTTTTTCAGGAACGTTTTTTGTTAGAAACTGGGTTTTGCTGGCTCTGCTATAATCAAAGGTTGAGTCTAGGTTTTGTCAAATATAGAACCATACCATGTTAAACAACTTTTATTTGTAGTTTTTAAACCTCAATGGAAGTGGGTGTCTTCTGGCTTGTGGTGTCATCCCATCATGGCATTTGACATTGACATTGGCAGTGAGACACCACAGCATCTAGCTACATTACACCATAGAAGTTCAGACATCCAGACCATATTATTTTGTCTTTTCCCAGGATAAAATGCAGGATCTTCCAACTTACAATTCCAAATATCTCATCCCTCCTTTGACATCGCACTCTCAGACCACATATAACAATGTAAATGGAATTGAGTCCTGGTCATTGATGTTGCAAAATGCAAGTATAAATTGTGGTTTCGACAATAAACTGTTTATCTCCATATAATCTCCATAATAATCCTTAGTACTACATACTGTATATACACTGGAACTATGAGTGGTTCTTGCTATGGACCAGATCAGATGACTAGACTACTGAATTGTACTGATATGATTCTATCAATATAAAATGTTGCATAGAGGCAGAGATGGCATTCAGCTGCAACAGGAGGACAGGATGCTACAGGAAATTGCAGGATGTTGCAGGATTCTGGGATGGATGCTTTCTGCATCTGTTACATAATAGGAGCACGACCAGCAACTTGCGGCAACTTGCAGCAACTTGCCAATAAGTGGGTGGTGGCAAAGGTTCATGACTAAAGGTGTCCAACTTCCAATGGTTTGGAACCACACAGATTCCAGTAGAATCTATTTTTGGACAGGTAATTAAAGGTCGTTTGTGTTTATATTCGGCCAACCCAAGTCTCCCATTAATGAACCTTCTCCAAATCTGGCAGGTAGAAGCCCCATTTAATACTTGGCACCCCTCTTTGGAATGTGCAGTTATAGGTGATCTATAATCTTTGTCAGAAAGTCTTCACCTCTAAGCTACCTAAACAGTTTGGTTGACAGTGTTCTACCAATAAAATAAACTTAAAAAGTATGTAATTTTTAAAATTCTTGTACATGTGAATCTGAGCTTTTTAAGTCTATCTTCATCTGATATTTGAAATTTTTTATTCAACTTTTGATATCCAAAATTTATAAATATATTGAAAATTTCATTTATGACAAGTTAAAATGAAAAATCACATCATATCCCTTAGCTGTTACATGCATTTGGTATTATCCTGTGCAAAATGTAGGAAGTGCTGCTATCAACATCTTGATAAGGATGTGACAAGCAGCAGTAAACATGTCATTTAATTGCCCCTCTGTGGTTGGGCCAACTGTCCCTGAGGTGGCCAGTGGGGTAAAATTTGAGGCTAAATATAGATTCTACAGGAATCTGTGTGTTCCATGGGGTATTGCTGGAGTTGGATACCTTTAGTCATGAACCTTTGGTGGTGGGTGTTTGGCTGTCTGCCTCAGCAGTTGTAGACAGCCACCAACCTGCATGTCCTGCAGGCCTCAGGCTCCAGCAGGCTGCAGACGACACAAATTGTCACAAAGCAATAATATATTTGTGAATTGCTCATCAGACTCCGAAACAGCGGATATTGCCTGGTGCTGGTGGTGGCCCACGTGGTCATAAATAATCGCACGAATTAATTTTGCCATGTTGAGTGGAAAAGAAAGTAGACAATAAAAAAGAGCAATGAAAAGAGCTGTCTACACATTGTGACATTGCTACTTCAATGCGGTTTTCTGAAAAGTGTCAATTTGCTCTCCGCTGTGGGTGTTATCATGCGAATAATATACATACATGCTCAAGCACTTTTCCTGTTTGTTAGTACATCTGATAATCAATGCTCACTCATAGCCTGTCCAGCAAATTAGTTATGAAGAACAACAGTACGTTAACCAGTATTTGTCAATTAGTCAATAAGTAAACGCCCACACCGAAAAAGACACAGACCGGTCTGCTGTTTTATTAACTTTTTATTAGTCAAGCATTCCAACAGCAGTCAATGTAAACAAATGTCCAATGACTATTGTCGATTATACATGTATATAATGGAACTAAGTTCACTTCGGCCAATTCTTTTGTAACAACTGACAATTTTTTTATGTTCACCATTAGGAATATGAAGATTGCAGTACTTTCTGTCTTTTGTAAATACATCTGTAAATATATATATATATATATATATATATATATATATAGATATATATAGATATATGGATATAGATACTATGGGAACCCATGTAGACTTCGCAAAGTAACAAAAATGGAGGAGGGAAAAAGTTATTACAACAATATCTTTCTTTCACATCAGCAAAGAATACAACTCTCAGCAAGTGTCCTGTTGCGTCTATATTTACACTGAAAACTACTCAACCGGTGTGTGTAGTACTGTGTACCTGAATTAATCATCCCCAAAGATGTAATGTAGCATCACCAACCACACTCAGCATTATCTGCTACAACCTTGGAACATCTAGAGAAGACTGCTTTTTGCTGATTCAGCCGTTTCGCCCATCTCAAGCAAACACAGCATTGGTGTCATAGTTGGCAGCAATTTCGCTGAGTAGCAGATCAACTGCCATCTTGCCAATCAAATGCAGCCAAGAACAAAGAACAAAGTACAAAGACACCAAAGGCCCTGAAAATCACCAAAGGCCCTGAAAATCACCAAAGGCCCTGAAAATCACCAAATGCCCTGAAAATCACCAAAGGCCCTGAAAATCACCAAAGGCCCTGAAAATCACCAAAATGCCCTGAAAATCACCAAAGGCCCAGAAGTCACACTTATCCAGTAAAACTTGCCTCGAAAGGAAGTGGTGTCAGGTGGGCAGGAGTCTTGGAGGACGTCCCGGAATAATTGCAAGGCAAGCACAGAGTGTTGTGCTAAGAGTGTTGTGATCCTGGAGGATGCATTTCATTGCATTTTAAAATCACCACAGCAGCAATTCTCCAGCAAACAAAGATCATAAGAGATGTTCCGGAAAATAAAACAATACTGCGGTATCATCCAGATTCCAGAACATCAGACCAGTTTAAATTGGAGCCATTAATTGATCAACAAACTGAGTGTATTTGGCGCTCCAAAAAATTACAAGGAGAAAAGTAATATTTATTTTAAAAATGGATGAAATGTTTCTTCTTCTTCTTCTTCTTTTAGGTACGTCCGTCCCTTTTTGGAATCACCCTCTAATGAGGTAAAATCTTTGAAGTTAATAAAATGTCTCTATGCTTGTGCAAGTTAAAAACGAGTTTGTTACAGAGTCTGTTAAAATCCATAGTGCATTCGTCCGTTGTGAGCACCCCCCCTATTCCCCCATTCAGAACAGCTTTCACCCACTCCTGTGGGCTGTGTTTGTGTGCATCGCCCTTGTTCAGTAGCTTGTTGATTTCTGGGATGGTTTCTTGTCTATGCGCTTCTAGTGCCGGACATCTGATCAGGAAATGGGTCGCATCCTCATCTTCTTCCTCGCAAATTTTGCATAGGCAGTCCTTGCTCTTCCCATATCTGTAGAGCGTCTTTTGAAATGTGTAGGTGCCCGTGAGAATTGTTGCTCTGATAGCCGCTTTCCTCGATTCAGGGAGGCTGTATGTACTCGACTTCCAGATCGGGTGAGGGACACCCTGTTTGCACAGTCCCAGGTCCAACCATTGAAGAGTCGATCTTTTTGCTGCATTTGCGAGAAGTGTGACGTGTGCTCTTCCGAAGACAGATTCCTTCACTTGGCGCTTCCAGGCTTGCTTGGTCCAATGGTGATGAAGCGGGCTGAATATGTCAATATCGTAAGCGATCGCTAGATGTCTCACGTGGACAAACCAACTGTTAGAGGTGTCCGGTTGGGATAGTTGTCTTCTACAAATGTCATATAGTGGATCGTTCGGACCGTTTCTGCAGATCGCACCATACAGCAGCAGCGCCTTGTAGTTGACGTATGTTTCTGCGGTGAATTTTCCTACTAGCAGGTAGATTGCTTCCGTGGCTGTTCTTTCTGGAAGACCTTGGTGCTGTCGGAGGAGAGCTTTATAAGACTTGTTAAGAAGGTCTAGGTCTCTTGCCCTGGTAGTGGTCGCTTCGAGGCCATAGGTCATGCGTGGGAGTACCTGCGTAGTCATGACGTGTGACGAGATGACAGGGTTGACGCCGTTTGTGCCATGCATGCCTGAGTTGATGAGTTTCTGAATTACATTGTTCACAGCTGTTGAGAGAGTAAATAGGCTACTGGCGAAGGTTGATGTGTGGGCCGAAATTGTAATCCATTCATAATCATGTCAGTTTCAGATAAAGGTGATTTTATTCCTGGACACACAAAGAAGAGTTACATCAGAAATATTTCTCACCAACAGTTTTTTAATTTGAGATATTCTGGAAAATAGAACAACACTATTATTTCATGGGATAAATACTGGACAAGGCAACAGCGTGGGCTGAAATTGTGGGTTAGGCCTACATTTTTATTGGACTTGACCGGACATCAAATTATCCAGCAGCGTCTTTCTTGAAAACTATCTGCAGATTTCTTAGACCGACTTTGATACCACACTTAACCACAAAATGAGTGTATGTCATCTATAAAATAAATCTCAAAGAGTTGACAGGAGATTTTTGACTTTTGCACCAATATGAATGAAGTTCAACCATGTCAAGTTTTCTTGCAACAGTCACAGTAGGGGGAACTGGGCACACTGGGACGCTTTGCGCGTCTGCTAATTTTACTCAATTCTGAAAATACTGAGCAACTCAGAAGTTTGCATGAATATCACCAATGTTACGGTGCTTAGATCCAAGGCAGAAGAGGTTGGACTGCAACTATTCTTTTGCAGCCATACAACAAAATGTGGAGACATCATAACTGTCCCAATGTGCCCTGACCCCGGGCACATTGGGACTGCAGCAAGAAAAAACAATTTCAACACTCTATGTGCACTTGATATTAAATTTAAGAAGTATATAAGAGTACAGTAAAAACACCTTGTTGTGCCTACAGTTAATAACTTTAAACAGTTCAAAACATTAAAAAATTAACTGTCCTGGGTGTGTTCATTAACGCAAGTAACACATGTTGCTTTGCTATAAATTTGTTTACAAAACAAGACAATTCACTATGCCTCAATTCACTGTAGCCTGTATACCTATTGTGTGCAGTCCCAGGTCATTCACTAAACTTGGACACTTACATTCTGCCATATAAAGTGCGTCCCAATGTACAGAATTTTCAGTGTGCCCCAATGACCCCGACAGGTAAGTTTCACCAAAATGCTATTTTCGCAGACACCATTAGGCCTAAGTGTGTTTTTAAATATCCTAGCAATTCATAACTGTTAGATACGATGTATCAAACTCATAAGAGCATTGAGAAAGCCTAATTGTTCATGGTTTGTCCGGGAAAATGGTTCTAACTGAACCCCTTTGAATTAAGTTTAGTAGTAGGAAAACTAACTTTCTCTCACCAAACATCTGTAAGTGGCTGTAATTTGCCGATAAAAGGATAGGATCATCAGGATGGGAATTTACAAGATTTGATGGCATCACCATATCATACATACCCTGTCAGGGACCAAGAAAACCCCAATGTCCCATTGTGCCCCATGTCCCAATGTGCCCCGGTTCCCCCTACATTTACTATATGATACCTTAAAAAATTAAGTTCTAAAATTTAAGCTTACCTTTAGAAGGTTCATTAAGGCTGATTCTGACTGTCTGCTCTAAACGGGTAACAGCAGATTCACATTTGGAAAATGGAACTATAGTCATTGGTGGGTGTTTGTGATTTTTAAGTTCTCATAATTATTTCTGCATCAGGGATAAATCAGCACTGGTTTAGGCAGACACCAATAGACTTTGATACAATATCAATCAAAAAGCACTGACGGTAATTACACACCACATATATATATATTTAACATCAGAAAATAAAACAACTCAAAGCAAGTGTCCTGTTGCATCTATATTTACACCGAAAGATATTCAAGTTATGCGTCTACCTGAATTAACCATCCCCAAAGATGTAATGTAGTATCATCAACCACATCCAGCATCAGAAGCTACAGCCTTGGAACATCTAGAGATGACTGCTTTTTGCTGATTCAGCTGTTTCGCCCATCTCCAGCAAATAACAGAACACAGCATTGGTATCATAGTTGGCAGCAATTTGCTGAGTTGCAGCTAAAATGTCATCTTGCCAATCAAATGCAGCCATGCAACAAAGAACAAAGAACAAAGAACGAAGTGCAAGGACACCAAAGGCCCTGCAGGCTGGCCCTGGAAGACTCCAAAAGCCCCAGAAAACACTAAAGGGCCAAAATTCACCAAAGGCCCAGAAGTCACACTTATCCAGTAAAACTTGTCTAGGATGGGAATGGTGTCAGGTGGGCAGGAGTCTTGGAGGAGGTCCCGGAATAATTGCAAGGCAAGCACCAAGTGCTGTGCAAAGAATGTTGTGATCCTGGAGGATGCATTTCATTGCATTAATCACCACAGCAGCAATTCCCCAGTAACGAAAAAGCACAAGAGATGCATTTGTGTGCAATGTTTGGCAACCTGCCGAGAACTACGCTTTATTGCAAATGGACAAGACTGACAAGGGAACCTTGAAAGATGTCAAGAATTGCTGTGACTGCAATGTCAAGGCAGATGTCTAATAACGGCGACAATTTAATAGGCCAGCTAATGTTTTATACCCTATATTTTACACCAAACAGGCTTTTGAATAGAACAGGTGGAGGTTACGGTAAAAAGACAAGTTGTGGTCTTGCAAGACTTGGGACAAACCAATATTTGACATGAATATTTTTTAAGTCTCCCGGGAAAGAAGATAGTTTTAGCAAATCAGCAATGACACAACAGATTCACAGAGCCATCGGCAAGGAGACATACATGATTGCCACATCCAACTGGTGAAGCATTTTGTCATTTTGATTGATTGGGATACCTCCACATTGTTATGACATTGCACTGCCCACATATTTTGTCTCTTTATGGGCCTTGCAATGATGACAACAAGTTGTTGGCTCCCCTTGGCCTAGATCATCCACAGTCGCAGTTCTCTTCTCTTTCTGAAATTATCTGTGTCTGGAAAAGGCACACATTTATGTTGCTAAAACAAGCAAGCATCTAGCAAGACTCCATAATAAGTCCATCATTCAATGCACTTGACGTAGCACCACTTATATTCTTTGCATGTGTATAACTAAGATGCTAACAAAAGATACCTCCATTGAAAACAATGCCATATATATATATTTAAAGGCAGGAAGTGACAGGTCTACCAAAGCGATGGGTATTACACAGAGTAATAAATGCCAGAGCTACCACTTCATGACAGATTGATGAAAGGTTAAATAATAATGCTCTCAAAATTGGCAGAAACGGTTGCTTATCAAACTTTAACTAACTAGGTTAGATCTCTACAATAACATTCCCTGGTGCAAGCTGGCTTTCCAGAAATAGAAACTTGTGAACATGATAACAAGATAAATTTTCATACAATTCAAGTTTCTTCCGCCAAATGTATTATGTTCATCATGGAACTAAGGAAAGCTTAATGGACTGTAATTACGCATGCATAAAAAGGAAGGAATAATAAGTCATGTTCTCGATGCCCTTATAAAATTTTGTTAACAAATAAAAAAATTTGCCCAAATTTAAGATTCCTCCGATATTCCAGCTTCTCTGATCATCTTAGTTGTCACTGATCTCAATTTTATGTTATTGCGTCATATGAAAAAGAGTTATTTCAAACAAATGTCTGACCAACAGTTTTCTTACTTGGTAAGTTCTGGGAAGAAAAACAACACTTTAATATTGTAGGATAAGTACGGGCCAAGTTGATAGTGTGTGCTGAAATTGTATTTGGTGGCAAAGCACTGGTCATTTCTGAGGTTCCATTTATTTGACTTAAATGCTATCAAATTTTCCAGTAGGCCTAACATGTTTGTTGATAACTAGATTTTTAGACAAATTTGATGCCAAAGCATAAGTGTATGTTATTAACTTAATTGGCAGATCTTCCTGGAAATACTACATGTGGAAGTTTTCAAAAATTGAAAAGTATCACAAGGTTTGATTCTACTAAACTGAACTTTTCCACCTAAATGGACAAGATCACTTTGATGATTCTCTTACAACAGTAGATTCACAGTAGAACATTCAGTTCCTATATTTGAGCTCAACTAAGGATCATTTCGGCATATTCTGACAATCTGCTCGAAACTGGTAATAGTATATTCACATTTGGAAAATGAAACTATAGTCAGTAGTGGGTGTTCATCATCATTCCAAGTTCTCATATTTCTGCATTAGAAATAAATTAGCACCGGTGTAGGCAGACATCCACAGGCTTCAATGTAATATCATTCACAAAGCACTGATGGTAATTATACACCACATATTTAAAATCAGCAAAATAAAACAGCTCTCGCCAAGTGTCCTGTTGCATCTATTTTAACAATGAACGCTACTCAACCTGTGTGTACCTGAATAAACCATCCCAAAAGATGTAATTTAGAATCACCAACCACACTCAGCATCAGCAGCTATAGCCTTGGAACATCTAGAGATGACTGCTTTCTGCTGACTCAGCTGTTTCGCCCATCTCCAGCAAAGAACAGAATGCAGCATTAGTATCATAGTTGGAAGCGATTTCGCTGAGTTGCAGGCTAAACAGCCTCCTTGCCAATCAAATGCAGCCAAGCAACAAAGAACATAGAACAAAGTGCAAAGACACCAAAGGCCCTGAAAATCACCAAAGGCCGTGAAGTCACACTTATCCAGTAACACTTGCCTCGAAAGGGAGTGGTGTCAGGTGGGCGGGATTCTTTGAGGAGGTCCCAGAATAATTGCAAGCCAAGCACAGAGTGTTGTGCAAAGAGTGTTGTGATCCTGCAGGATGAATTTCATTGCATTAATCACCACAGCAGCAATTCTCCTGCAAACAAAGAGCACACGAGATGCATTTGTGTGCAATGTGTGGCAACCCAGCGATTGTTACGCTTTCTTGCTATGAAAGAGAAATTTAACTAGGGCACCTTGAAAGATGGCAAGAATTGATGGGGTTGCAATGTCAAAAGCAGCTGACTTTTTCAAAGTTTGCAATGAAAGAATATAGTTTTATCAAATTGGCAATGACACATAATCCACAGAGGAATCGGCAAGGAAACATACATAATTGCCACAGCCAATTGGTGGATCATTGTGTCATCCTGATCGGGATATGTCTACATTGTCATGGCGTTGCACTGCCCATGCATTTTGTCTCCTTATGAGCCTTGCTATGATGATGACAAATTGTCTGCTCCATGGCCTATTGTATCCATAGAACTTTACAGTTCTCCTCCTCTGAAAATATCTGGTCTCTGGAGAAGGCAAAATATTATCATTGTAAAACAAGCAAGACTTTAGCCAGATTCAAGTCCATAATTCAATGCACTTCATGTAGCACCACTTATATTCTCTGGGTGTGCAGTATTTGTAGGCTATCAAAAAATTTCCCCCATTGAAGACACTATTTTAAATTAAATTTTGAAGGCAGGAAGTGACAGGTCTACCAAAGCAATGGTTGTTACACAGAGTTATAAATGCTGAGCTAACACTTCATGACAAATCGATGAAAAGGTTAAGTAATAATGCTTTCAAATTGGCAGAAAAGGTTGCTTATCAAACTTTAACTAACTAGGTTAGGTATCTAAAATAACATTCTCTGGTGCGACTTGATTTTCCAGAAATAAAGACCTGTAAAAATGATAACAACATAAATTGTCACACACTTGAAATATTTCCACAAAATGGTCAACGTTCATCATGGAACTCAGCAAAGTTAAATGGACTATGATTACGCGTGCATACGAGGAAGGAATGAGTCATGTTCTTGGCGTCATTATTCAATTTTGTTGACAAAACAATACAAGGACCCAAATTTAAGAACCCTCCAATATCCTGGCTTCTCTATTCCTTTCAGTTGTCATTGATCTCAATGTTTCTTTAAAAAATAACAGGGAGTCATGTGAAAAAGTGTTATTTCAGACAATTTTCTGACCATTACTTCTCTAATTTGATGAGTTCTTGAAAATAAAACAACACTATTATTATAGTAGGACAAAAACTGGCTAAGGTCACTTTGTGCGTGAAATTGTGGATTTGGTGGCAAAGCATTACATTATTATGTCAGTTCTAAGGGACAATTTATTTGACTTGACTGGATATCAAATTTTTCAGCAACATCTTAGATATTACAGATTTTTATTTCACTGAATTTAAGTTATCTACCTATAATCCTATATGAACAAAGTTCACTTACTAAATTTCTTGCAACAATGTTATCACTATGTAATAATTTAGTTCTAATATTCTAGCTCACATAAGGTTCACTATACTTAATGCCAAATCTGCGAATATCCTTGACACTGGTAACAGTAAATTGTTGTTTAAGTGGCAAAACATTGGGTCAGTTCCAATGTAGTAGGCCTACCTTTTTATATGACTTAACTTGATATCACTTAACTGATATCAAAAGATCCAGCAACATATTTCTTGAAAACTATCTGAAGATCGGTTAGACCCATTTTGATGGCGCAGCAAAAGAGTATTTATCTATTGCAGAACTTTTCAAAGACTTTGCGTCTCTTCCAGGAAATACTACATGTGGAGTTTTTTAAAAATTGAAAGATATCACAAGGTTTGATACTATGGAACTTTACTTTTCCACCTATATGAACAAATCAGCCAAGGCAAATTTCCATACAACAGTACATTTACTGTATAAGACTTAATTCAGTTCTTATATTTTAGCTCACCTAAAGTTCACTTAGGCCGACTCTGAGAGTCTACTCGAGATAATAACAGTAGATTCACATTTGGAAAATGAAACTATTGTCAATGGTGGGTGTTCATCATCATTCCAAGTTCTGATATTTCTGTCTTAATATAAATTAGCACTGGTGTAGGAAGACTCCTATAGGCTTGGATATAATATCATTAACAAAGAACTGGTAGTAATTATACACCACATATTTAAAATCAGCAAAATAAAACAAATCCCAGCAAGGTCCTGTTATGTCTATATTTACACTCAAAGATATTCAAGTTGTGTGTGTCCCTGAATTAACCATCCTCAGAGATGTAATGTAGCATCACCAACCACATCCAGCATCATCTGCTACAACCTTGGAACATCTAGAGATGACTGCTTTCTGCAGACTCAGTCGTTTCGCCCATCTCAAGCAAACACAGCATTGGTGTCACAGTTGGCAGCAATTTCGCTGAGCAGCAGGTTAAACCACCATCTTGCCAATCAAATTCAGCCAAGAACAAAGAACAAAGTACAAAGACACCAAAGGCCCTGAAAATAACCAAAGGCCCTGAAAATAACCAAAGGCCCTGAAGTCACACTTATCCAGTAAAACTTGTCTGGGAAGGGAATGGTGTCAGGTGGGCAGGATTCTTGGAGGAGGTCCCGGAATAATTGCAAGCAAGCACCGAGTGCTGTGCAAAGTATGTTGTGATCCTGGAGGATGCATTTCATTGCATTAATCACCACAGCAACTATTCTCCAGCAAACAAAGAGCACACGAGATGTATCTGTGTGCAATGTTTGGCAACCCACCGAGAGCTACGCTTTCTTGCTGTGTAAGAGCAATCGACAAGTACTAGTGGGATGCAAGGCAACTGTCCCGAATGGCACAGGTAGAGAACAATACGCGCTCTTTCCAGATATGTATCTCGCAAAAATAGAGTACATGTATGCATTAGAGTCTCCGCAAGTAATATCCATATACAATGAACGAGGAACACTATACTAAGCCTTGTAGTATCGTACACACATTCAGCTTTGCAACTAGCGCTGTGCAGGCAATCTTATTGAAGTACTGGGACTTCCTCCTGTCCTTGGCTGAAAATGAAATCATGGCCCTTATGTTTGTCATGGTACCTTAGTTTACTTTCACAAAAGTTTTAATATCACAAAAGCCTTCCAAAAGCAAGTACTAAGTTGATTTAACATCTAGATGCACTTGGAAACTTATCATAATAGCATTGCACTACAACCATCAAACTAAACCAAGTGTAATTTTGTAGAAAAGGTCACCAATTGAACTTTAACTTTACAGATTCTGTTTAAAAGTGACATTCCCAGTCGAAGCTGAGAGAAGAACTCTACTAGATTTGCCCAGAAATTGTCAGACTTTCGGAAAAGTCACATATTGCCTCCCTCGAAGCGAATAACGTAACATGACAGAAAAACAACGCCAAGAAATGTATCAAGCAAAACAAATGTTTTTCTTTCACTGAAACAATGGATGCACTTGCTTGCACTGATCAATGCAAACTTGGTTGTTCACAGCTGTTGGGAGAGTGAATACTCGCCAAGGCCACTGTGTGGGTTGAAATTGTGTTTGATGGAAGGAAATAAAAATGCGAAAAAAAAAGACACAGAGTTGGCTGTTCTGGGCCAGGAGGTCTAAAATTAGGACAAGTCCATCCTTTTATGCACATTTTCTTCATGGTATTCATTCAGGACTGGTTTAACAAAAAAATATAATTCTGGCATGGGCTGATAGCTTGATTTCCTCATACTTTAAATCTGGTTAGCACAAAAAAAAATTACTCTATAAAGTCCTAAAGTCGAAATGCAGTAAAGCTTATATTTGTAACAAAAAAAGGCACTAGGCCTATATAAATTACTATTATTATAATATTATTGAAAAAGAGACTACACACCAATGAGAGACCCGTTCATGGCCAGCTGCATTATTGTAACACAGGGACCACTGCAGCTTTGTATGTATCTTTTATTTCCATAGGCGGATCCAGGGGGGGGCACAAGGGGCGCGCGCCCCCCCTTTTGTCAGATAAATCCTTCATATTGCTATTTGGAAAAAAAAAAATTTTAGAGACTCCAATGTTATAAGTATTGCGGTGCCCCCCCCTTTCAAAAAATCCTGGATCCGCCCCTGATTTCAGCTATATTTTTTGAGCAATCACACATATAGCCCATTCTTGGATGTGTTATTACACATACACTAGTACCTGTGCTAGTCTTTTCATGTTCACGAACTCGCACATGCTCGTTTTTACACCTCTACAAATTTGTGTTTTAATGAAAATCATATACATGGAATATGTCACAATCGGTGGTGTACATGGTAATATCACTAATATGACACATACAAAAGTCGTAGTGCACATGCCACATATGACACATACACAACTGACTAGTGTACATGACATACCACACAAACAAGACTAATAGTATACATTTGTAACAGAAAATATACATGTATAGGTTATGCACCAAGGGAGGGGGAATATTATGTGATTATCCAGCGAGGATTGTACGCCCAGCAACTTGCTCTTGTATCCTCATCTGGCATCGCATTCAACAATGTGGTTGCAGCAATCGGGGAGGGGGAGGGGAGGTCTGCTTTTTGGTACCGTGCTGCGCTACCAATCTTTTGGTCCCGGGTTTGAAACAAGCTCTTGCAGGGTCTTCTGAGCCTGTGTTGGAAGGCAGTTTCAGTCGTCCTTCACCTCATTGCGTACAAAGTCAAAGGTACTTTTATTTTGGCAGGGTAACATGTTCAGCTTTTCCGATCGCATAAACACATATTATATTCCTGATCCCATGGTGAATAAATACCATGAGACAAACACTCAAACATAAACAAAGAATATGGAATTTATTGCAGTCAAATACTGGCTTCTGATTGTCTGACAGAAGTGTCGAATGGTATCTGCTTGGTCAACAGTTGCTTGTGACAATGTCTCTACTGCCATTGTGTCTAATATCAAAAAGTGTTTTTAAAAAGACTTTGGATATTCCAAATAGCACTATGAGGATATTTGAAAAGGTCAAATATCCCCCAAGATGCTATTTGGATATTTCATCAGGCCCTATTTCATCAGATGATATTCCATCTTAAGCTTTGGCTGACCATATGGACTTTTGGCAGCTGCCAATTATTCTACGGGTCCTATTTTTGTGACGTTACCATGCTTTGCAGTAGAGTTGCTTGTCTTTTCAGGAAAAACATGCAATGTTTGCAGCCCTGAAACTTGCTTACTACTGTCCGGAAAATTATGAAGGGTTGGGAATATGTCAGTCAACACCTGAATTTTATCACCTGCTTTTCATAATTCATCTAAAATTTGTTTTAGCAGTCAATAAGACCATTTCTTTAAACACAAAAGATCACGATTTTCTTGTGCGTCATGCTGCTAACTTTTTTGCAAAACATACAATGTTCAGAGACCTGAAAATCAAAAACTATGCATAGGAAAATTATGAAAGTTGGGAAATATTTTAGTCAACACCTGAATTTTATCACCTGGTTTTCAGAATTCATCTACAATTTTTTTAACAATCACTAAGGTCATTTTTATAAACACAAAATACCGCGATTTTCATGTGCGTCATGCTGCTAACTTTTTTGCAAAACATACAATATTCAGAGACCTGAAAATCAAAAACTATGCATAGGAAAATTATGAAATTTGGGAAATATTTCAGTCAACACCTGAATTTTATCACTTGGTTTTCAGAATTCATCTACAATTTTTTTAACAATCACTAAGGTCATTTTTATAAACACAAAATACCGCGATTTTCATGTGCGTCATGCTGCTAACTTTTTTGCGAAACATACAATGTTCAGAGACCCGAAACTCGAATACTATGAATAGGAAAATTATGAAAGTTGGTTCCTATTTCAGTCAATACCTGAATTTTATCACTTGGTTTTCAGAATTCATCTACAATTTTTTTTACAGTCAATAAGGCTATTTTTTTTAACATAAAAGATCGCGATTTTCATGTGCGTCATGCTGCTGACTTTTTTGCGAAACATACAATGTTCAGAGACCTGAAACTCGAATACTATGAATAGGAAAATTATGGAAGTTGGGAAATATTTCAGTCAATATCTGAAATTTATCACCTGGTTTTCAGAAATTTTTTACAATTTATTTTGTGGCCAAAAACGTCTAATGTCGTTTGTATAAATTCAAAAGATTGCAAATTTCAGATCCGAAACAGCTTATTTCTCGGTTGCAAAACGTGCCATGTTTAGAGCCATGGAACTCACAGACTATCAATAGGAAAGTCATGGAAGCAAGGAAATACTTGAGTCAATATTTGAATTATGTCACCTGGCTTTCAGAATTTGTTAAAAATTTTATAGCAGCCGAAAACTTCATTTGTTTAAACACAAAACATCGCGAATTTCAGATCCGAAAAAGCTTATTTCTCTTTTGCAAAATATAGGTCTACCATGTTCAGAGCCATGGAACTCACAAACTATCAATAGAAAAATCATGAAAGCCAGGGAATACTTGAGAAATAATTTTTTGATGAATCTGGACATAAACTATCAATATAGATCTACTCCAGGGAGAGGGGCCTGTGACTTCTGTACTAGGTTGTGTCTACGAGTGGGTTAACTAACTTAACTCTAGCCTGTGTTAGTGAATTTCTGTGTTAGTTAACGGGATTTACAAAATTTGCTTGTGTTGTATCAACAAATAACTGGTTAAGGTCTTTTTATTGTTGCGAGGGACAATTATCCCAATTTTTACGGGGATTCCCGGGGGTATCCCAAAACTATAAGCATCATTTGACATGGGAAAAAAAGACAGAAAAAAACAATTTCCATGACAGTAAAAATGACCTCGCTCCATCAATTTTCCAGTTAAAGCCTTGAAATTGATAGAGCACCTTCCTGGGTACTTCTCGCGTCTTCGCTGAACACGGCATTAATTTCGGGTAAACCGTTTTTATTATACGGCACTCTGACCGCGGAAAAACACATTTTTCACACGTCTAAATTAAGAGGGCTAGCGAATAAAATTTGTTCAATGTATCTTCACGCCCTTTGCAGCGTGGATGCAGACATCACTCGGCTACATTGTGTAGCAGTTTCATGACAATTGCATTAAAATGCGATTTTTAGGAAATAATTTCTGCACCAAGAATATTTCGGTTTTGCGACTATTTAGCATACATGAACTTGCCAGCCTGTGACGTCATCAAATGACGTCATAAAGTGACGTCATGGCCTGATGTCACTTTGTTTGCAATGACTGTTAAGTGTAGCAGTTTCATGACGATTGCATTAAAATGCGATTTTTAAGAAATAATTTCTGCACCAAGAATATTTCGGTTTTGCGACTTTTTAGCATACATGAACTGGCCAGCCTGTGACGTCATAAAGTGACGTCATAAAGTGACGTCATGGCCTGATGTCACTTTGTTTGCAATGACTGTTATGTTTGCAAGCGTTTTCAGTGCCTTTTGTTTGCTTGCTGGTCAATGCTATTGGATGGGACCCCTTCAAAAAAATATTTTCACATCATTTGGGAAATAATTTATTGAATCTGGACAGAAATTATCAATATTGGCTTCAGGGAACTAGAACTCAACCCATGCCTGGCAGTTCAGATTGACAATGACTTGACTTCCTTTGAGAAAAGATCAGGAATTTCATGGCAGGCTACTTTAAGTAAATATTGCATATAATTAATATTGCATATAATTAATATTGTTTGATTGTATATATTTTATATTTCCATTACAAATGACATATGTATCAACTGTGATATTTGTAGATGTCAATAAAAGAATATATATAGTAAATTTGGCTAAATAGATGTCATTTCACCGCCTGTCACCAGGTGTCTCTCCTGTGCCTGCGCACTTCAGGAGTGCTGCCCCCTTGTGTAGTAGGAGATTTGGCAGTGTTTGACAGCCATCTCTTCTACAAATAGTGTCAAAATAGTTTCTAACCATGAGGCACTATTTGGTCACTATTTGATGTAGAAGAGATGGCTGTCAAATATATTATGACAAAGTTTCTAACATAGCACATTAGAACTTATGGAAAAGTTCAGTAGAAAATGTGGCTTGGTTGCACTTTTTGGATATTTTGTAGGGATATTGGCAAAGCATGGTTAGGGGAGTAGATATTATGACAAAGACCTATTTTAGTGTCTGGCATGCAAAAGGCAGCCCGATTAGCAGATCGGGCATGTAGACCTATCGGCTGTAACAACAGTTGTCATAAGGATATCCAATGATTTAATTTTCTTTCACGCCTTCCCTTTCTGTAAACAGAGAGCTTTGTGAAGAAAACCACAAAAACGTTTTTGAGAAAGTTATTCACACATCACGATTCAATTATGAGTGACATTGCGGGACAACACCAAAAGCTACAAAGGCGTTGTAATTTTAATAATATCATATAGGTACCTACCAATGTAGGCCTATGTGCACAAATGAAATACAAGAATCATTTAAATCACAAGTTCAGAAGTCAGCACGACTATCCTCATGTACCTTAAATCATGAATTCTATTAATCAAAATGATAATTTGTCAAGCTACGCATGTTCTCAAAATATCCTGAAAAACATCTCGAGACAGATTCACAAGAAAGACGTCGGTGGGAGGAGAAGAAGAATCTGAGAATCCGGGCCAAGAAATTGTGAGAATGCTTAACAGGAATTCCTTAGAATGTCACCAGTGCCATGCTGTATGAATTGAGCAAAATGTCATCAGCTGGAGGCTCAGATTGTACGCCCAGCAACTTGCAATTGTATCCTCATCTGGCATCCCATTCAACAATGCGGTTACAGCACTCGGGGGGGGAGGGAGGGCTGCTTTGTGGTACCGTGCTGGTCTACCAAGCGTGAGGTCCCGGGTTCGAAACCAGCTTTTGCAGGGTCATCTGAGCCTGTTTGCGAAGGCAGTTTCAGTCGTCCTTCACTTCATTGTGTCCTTTTCCTGCAAATTAGCTTTCCAAGCACATAAACACAGGACATAAAGCTCCAATCATCCATCAATGTCGCATCACTGTAAAACATTCAGTGATGAAAAGAAGTTATTTAGTGATTTAAATCTCACAGAAATGCCATATATACCTATGCATACCATGCAGGTAAGATACATCTAATAATTCTAGAGCAAGCAACCAATGGGTGCATTGCTTTATTGTTTATTGAAAGGATGGCACGGAATATTCTACGGAAATTGTCTTGGTATGTTTGAATTTAGAAGCCAGATGAAATCTTAATACATTTACATAGGCCTGCAAATGAATAACCTATACATTAGATACTGTACAGTCAATGCATATAAAGACTACTTGGTAGAATTTTTACAGGTTTAACTAAAATATCATTAAATCATGACAATATAGGGGAAGAGGGGGTGAAAAGTCACAGGGGTAAAAAGTCACAGGCCTTTTTGACCAACTTGCAGTGACCTAATTCTTAAGCTTAAATCATAATTTGGGACACTTTTATGAAAAGAAGGTCTGCAGGGAATATGAAAATTATACTCATTGTGCAAAGTGGGTTTTTACCCACCTCATGCATTTTTGGTGTCCCAAACAGGTTTTATTGATTCTGAACTTTCTCTATTAATGTCTGGTCACTGTGACATAGGACGGTGTGCTAGTGTTTCAAGGTCTTTTGGATAATTGTCTTTCATGCTGTGAACCCATTTTTGGCCATTTGGTCACCAAGTTGCCATGATCATGTGTTGAATTTAAAAAAACAGCTGAGGGGTGAAATGTCACACTGTGACATTTCACCCAAGCACTGTGATATTTTACCATAGGGTACCGTGAAGTCAGTATTCTGTGCTAAGGAAAGTAAAATATTCCACACTAGAAGCTTTTAGCTTACAATCCTATCATCATCCATCATCAATAATACTGATGAGAGGGCATTGCAGCAAAATTTAATTTCGCAAACTTTGGACAATTTCTGATGCCGGCTTTGCTGTTGGTGCATTGTCATTGCATGCCGATAGCTTTGGAAGGCTCACCATAAATTTCATGCACAAAGATGACTATCAAGTCTAGGTCTGCATATTACCTCATATAGTGTTGTATGTTCACAACAATTGCATGTGACATTTTACCCCATGGTTGTGACTTCTTGACCCTGACATGGGGTAAAAAGTCACATCGGACTTTGCCTTAAATAATTGTGAACTGACTAAAGCCTATTTACAGCACAGCTGCTATCATGTGATACAAACATAGTCAACTAAATACTGCATAATTGTGCCTAAGGTCATTAAGATCTAACAAACACCTGCTCTGTTCTGGGGCTTTTTCTGAATTTTGTGACTTCTGACCCCCGCCTCCCCTACAATACCATACAATCAGTTTCAATGTTTGAATGATGTCTTACGAACATCTGAAACTGCATCAAGACACAGTGCATGGCATTGGCATCTCAATGCATAGAGAAACTGTATGTGGGGTGAGGGGGCGGGATCGATAGGACAACCTTTTAAGTATCACAAGCAAGAATAGGAGGATTAGGTAATCGCCCACATTTCATATTTCAGTGGCGAAAATGAACACAAGCTCACACTATCAGTTGTGGTGAACCAGGGGCCTGTGGTTGCTATACTTAGTTGCACAAAAATGTGTCATCCGACACAATTGCGGTCTTTTGTATCTTTATATATTGGTTTGTAACACTTCGGTTAGCTTTTCACTATTGACAATACATATACAAATAAGTTCTTTGTGGTCATTGTTGTTTCTCTGAGATAATCTACTCGCAGGTCGATGACTCAGATGTTCCAGCGATGCACTGATTTTCAGACTTGTGAGGTTCAAGACTCGCAACGCATTTGTTTTCTTTAAGCATCAGAGCTGTTTGCAGATTAAAGCCCCAAACAGTTTGAAAATTAACTTTCAACTTGGTCATGTGTTGTCACTGGCTTAAAAATGTTTTGTTTGTTTCAGTTATGATTAATAAGTTGATTCAGTGCTCATCATTATCTAGCAGCATAGGTGACAATAAACAAACTAATTAAATGACTTGAGGTACTTGATCAAATGAGAAGACCAGGAGACCAACAGAAAAATGTCGATGATGGGGCAAAGCCAGTTTGCAAATTGAAAGTATGAAAATTGATATTTCCAGTGGACTGCCAATCCGCGAAGATCTATAATTTGAATTCTTTAGTTTTGTTGGTTTGTTTGATTATTATGATGTACCGGAAAAAGTAAAATCCTTATTGGGCTAGCGCCACAAAGTCGTTTCTAAAGAAGCTTAAAGAGATGTAACCAATTGGAGACAGGAGGGCAGCTGAAGTTAAAATCTGGCAGCAACGTAAATTGACATAAAAATTTGGGCAAAGATATAAAATAAAAGCCCCAAAGACCCAGTGATACATCACCCCCTCCAAAAAGATCATCTCTCCCCTTGCGTATGGGTGTACATAAAGGACTTCAGAAACAGTCCATACCTACAGGAATGGGGGTTGGCTCAGTGATAAGTCTTTGCACCCTGTATTTATGCACTGACTTAATAGGCAGAGACCATGCACGTAATGGTAATGAGGTGAGGAGCATTCTTGACACAGGATGAAACATCCATCTGACCAGGGCCGTATTTCCCATATAGGCATTCTAGGCTAGAGCCTAGGGGCGGCAGCCTCACAGGGGCGGCAGCTAAGGACAAGAAAAAAAAAAAAAATGAAAAAAAAAACCCCCAAAAACTCACTAAAAGAAGTGAAGAAATGCTAAATGTGTGAACTCACCAGAAATGTGACAAATCTCTGACCTCTGCACTCTGCAACTTTTTCCCCTAACTTTTCTGGTGTTTTGTAGCCTATATTATTGTGAAGACATGGCAAACCCTTAACCACAAAGTTTTAGTATGTCATGGATTAAGAAGGGCCAAGAGGTCCTGTTGCGGGATATTCAGAAACAGTTGCACTTGCCATTCACTTGACCAGCAGCACATGTTAAACTCCTTAGTAAATGGTATGTATTTAACTATTTATCTACAGCATGTGCAGGTGAATGCTTGACTAATATCTTTCAAAATTAATATCAGCATTGCCTTGGAAATTTTTCTCTGCACCCTTGAGGTTTTGTTATTGAGTTGCCAGCAATCATACTTCTTCTGAAAGACCCAGAATAAGATTGCACTTGTCTTCATTGTATTAATCACTGCTTGATTTAGACAGAAAGAAAGGTCTGAAAACAATCAGGAAGAATAAAAAATGTCATTCACTTCGACACCAAATCTGATAGATTTTATCGAAATTTGGCCTAATTATGGAGTCTTTCAAAAGTTTTCACTCAAGGGTTTCATTGAACCTCAAAAAAACTAAAGAAATCCCATTCAGAAACAAAAAGTTGCTGAAAAAAAAGATCTTTGTTTGGTGACCAGGACACAAGATTTGGGAAAAAATCAAATAAAACAAAATTCTACAAAAAGAGGACCCCCTCTTTGGAGATCCTGAGCATGCTTAGAGAGGATATACAATACATATATATATTTATGAAAATCTGTATTTTTTATGAGAAAAATATTCATGGGCCGCCTATTTTATAGAGCGGGGGGGGGGGGGAGCACAATAAATTTTAGCCTAGGGGCGGCAGGGAGTGGAAATACGGCCCTGCATCTGACATGGGTTGCCCAGTGTCAATGCCCACACCAGGTATCGAACCCGGGCCCCAGAGGATAGCAGCCCAGTGCCCTATACCACTGGCATGTTGGCCTATACCAGGACCCAGGAGCTCCATGCAAGAATGGGAGCAATGGGGTTGACCTATGGTCCATGCATCAGTGGTATGCAACATTGCTACCAATCAGGGTTGGATGGAGAGCGAAGACCACGGAGTCGCCCACGTCCACATTTGGGCTCTTCCTGCGACCGCTTTGGTATTTTCTTTATGGCCCCAGGTCCTATATCACCCTAAGCACTCCACTGCCAGCAGATAGCTCTGGCTGCACAAGTGCTCCCTGTCTGCCTCCACACACCAGCAAGAGAAAATTAATTGCACCATGGTACAGCCATTGGCCGCAGAAAGTAGCCAAGCCCAGCCACATTCATGTGATAAAAGAGGCAAACAGCCTGTGCTTTTGGACCGTGGGTGGAGACGGCCATCTAACTCGGGCCTATGATCTCATTCTAATCAGCGAGTTAAAATGAGTTCTCCGTGGCCTAATGGTTACAGCAGTTGATTTTGAATCCAATGGCCTGAGAGGACGTGGGTTCGAATCCCACTCCTGGAACTCAACTTTACAGAATAACTAGACAGTTGTACAGAGTAGCAGAATTGCCAAATTGAATAGTTAATTCAATCAACAAAGTAACCAAAGTGAATATAGAATAATGGGGTCGGTCTGTAGTATACCAAATAAAAATAAAATAAAAACAACAACAACAAAAGAAACAGAATAGATATATATATAGAGTCAAACAGCATTTCATAGGAAAACACAACATTGAAAAAACACAAAAAAAAAAAAAACAGGAACAGATGGTCCGAGCCCATGGGACCTAAAATGGAGGTGGGTTGTATCCAACGTTCTATGTTGGGGCAACTGAAAGACCCTGAACATCTCTGAATGAATAGAGTATGTGCCAGACTCCCAGCCTTATCATCTCATGCATCATACAGTGTACGGCGATCACCAACACAGAAGATTGAACCTAGTATAAGTGCAGCCCCCTCAAAAAAGAGGTTGAGCTACCCGGCGATCCGGGGTATACCAGCACAACGAGAGAAGAAGAAGAAGAAGGGGCCACCGTCACACGGCCTATTTTAAGCTCGGCATCGATCCCAGAGACGTAAATGTGTGTAAAAGAGTGCTCAAGCACCGAACTGCAGTTGCCTTTCATGGACCACCTGCTCTTGGTAGCTCTTGGTGATGCAAAAGTGGCAACCGCACAGTTTAGTGCACCTCTACCTTTGCTATTTCAGTTGCCTTCCCAGCCACCGGCTGCCAGCGCATGGCATCAGATGCAAAAACTTCATCCCATGAGATAGTTCTCACGCGAATCACTCAATTCTATTTGCAGCCGACGATGACACGCAAGTCCTTGTTGTGCCGGGCAAGAAGACGTCATCACGGTCAAGACCCCGCGACGTCATTTGCGTTAGTGCGTTCTGCCAGTACGCGCAACGCACAATGGCGTCATGCTCATTTGCACTTGGTTGCTTTCAAGATGGGCCCAGAATCTGCATGGTGAGAATGACAACCTCTATATACTCAGGCTACACAAAACACCACCTTATGTATATTTATACATTTAACGCCTCTGTCAGCTAATCACACGTCAGTATTTCATTGCCATGATTCTTATGTTCTTTGTTGTCAACTTATCTTCTCATGTTTGACTGTTTGACAGTTTGTCTCATGATATAAGCGGGTTATTCACCATGGGATCGCGAATATGTGTTTATCACACCTCGGACTCAATTTCTTGGTTGATAATCACATATTCCCACTCCTGTGGTGAATAACATAAACGTATCACCAAAAGATTTTTTTCAAGTATATGAGGCTTTAGGCTTAGGTACCAAGTTTGCTCAAGCAGCTTATTTGAACTGTCAGAATTAGCCAACTTCAATCTCTTGTTGGGCAGTTTTACAGTATTTGCACTCAAAGTGTCTCATGGGGGGTCAAAATAAAGTTTGGAATTTGAGAATTTCCATCATCCTATCATAAAATTAACATATTACTGTTTCTATAATCAAAGAGGACTGAAGTGATTTGGTGGTTTACTACCAAAATACCGCTACTTAAAGTAGGCAAGGGTTGATTCTTGAAAAAACTGTTTATCAGGAAAAATATCCGTCCAGAAACAATTTTCACCCATTCTTATTCTTGGAAATCAAGCCACATTGTTGCATAGGAACATCAAAACCTATACAAAACTTAAATTTTGATTAAACATGCCACAATTTTTTTTTAACCATTTTTATTACGAAATTACAGCAATCTGGCTTGCCATTACCCTGCAAGTTTCTGTTGAGTAGGGTACTAGTCTCAAAAGACACATGATTTTCATCGTTAATAATACCTAGGTATCCTATTAACCCCATGACAAGTTTTGTAACTGTACGATTGAAACTCATGGTGTTCGGCTGTGTCAAACATAGTGTTTTGGAGCAAAAAACCGCCGAAAATGACCGAAAATCAGGCGCCTTTTGAAAAATCATGTTTGATGGCTCCATTAGCAAGATATTTGGTTGTTATCCTTAAAAGTCAGTTATTAGTGAAAAATTACAATTATATCGATATATGACACAAATAAATCAACTTTTTTCTCAATTTTGATTTTCTCAAAATAGTGTAATAGATAACGAAAGATAATATATTTGACATTTTCAATACTTATCAAAACCCTTTTTAGGCATCCAGGTTTACTTAGTTTGTATAACCATGGCCGTTTCTTCAATGAATCCAGTGTTAAAACGCATGAATCAGAGCAAAATTTCTGATGGGTTGGAGAGGACATTTTTTTGACATCATGAATTTTATTTTCTAAGAAAATGTATGAACATGGCCTGGATATCTTTTTAACTTGTATTTGTCACATACTTGTAAAGGCACATGATTGAGCAAAAGATACACAAATAGCTTGTTTCTCCTACAAAATACTTAGTGTTTTTTCTATGGGTTGGAGAGGACATGCTTTTTTTGACATCACATTCGAGCCTCACATTCTGAAAACCAATTATGGTTAGTGAAACAAATGTTTCTGTTTTACCTTGAGATATGTCTCAAGCTTCAAAATTAACACAAACAGTATACACATTCTTTGATACCTACTCATACCAGCATTTTAAGCAACTGATGGTCCATCGAAAACAAAATTTTTGACATCTGCCATTTTTTACATTTTAGGACCCAAGTCATGTTGTATATAAGTTATTCAGATGAAACCTGTTGTATTTTATGCCCAAGACATGGGTCTAGACAGGCATCATTAACATGAATCACAAGTGCCTGCCTTTGCTTTTCTGTGTTGCCATAAAAATATGTGAAACTCTCCGTGAGACACAAAAAAGTGCAAGAATTGGTCATAAATCGCCTACTGTTTCAAAAGTAAGCATCGTAGCAAGGTAAAATTTGGTACACATACACTTCAATATAGTGCAAGACTGCCACCAAGACAAATTTCTGCATACCTGTCATACTTTTCTCAGAGTAATTGCTTAAAGACGAAAAATCGGCCGAGTGCAAATACCGTAAAACTGCCCTGACATTAGAGCTCTTTGCAGATTGGTGATCCACCGGAAAAATTAATTTTCTTATTCTCAATTTCCAATAATAAACTATCTTTGCCACGTCTTTGCCACGTCATTGACAGTTTTCTGCTGGTCTCCAAATCTTCTCATGTGATAAAGTACCTCAAGTCATTTAATCAGTTTATTTATTGTCACCTGTGTTATTAGATATGATAAGCACTGAATCAACTCATTAACCGTAACCGACACAAACAAAACACTTTTAAGCCACTGACATCACATGACCAAGTTGAAAGTTAATTTTGAAACTGTTTGGACTGCTAATCTGCAAACAGCTATAATATAAGGCTGACCACCAGTAGCAATTGAAATATACCGCATTGTATTGAGGGCAGATAACAGAGGTCAAGAATAAAACTGCTCATCCTCACAAGGCGCCAGGCTTAATGGCAAGATGAGCAGAAGTTGGCGTCATCCGCAGTGTAATGCTGGGATGTTTCGTTGTATGTTTCACAGTACACATTTTCTGTATCTTGCAAATGCAACTTGTCATGACTTAAGTTTGTTGGATGTGCACAAATTACAGCAATATATCTACATGTAGTAAGTCCTATGGTTAGATAAACAATGCGTATTCATCATGGCATAGACTAAATATTTTTACACATGATATATTATGCAGGTTCATGTGATCAAGTGTGTCAGTTGTCATAAGCGATTCAACAACTAGGGGATGATAGATGAAGGAATGCACATATTTTCGCATAAGCGAAGACTTTCATCTTTCTTAAGGTAATAAATAAAATATTCACAAGGGAACAAATTGTGTCAAAAGTGATCTACCTTAAACTTGTGACAGATTTAAAGCATTTCGGTCTAAATTTAGCAATGGTCGTCTGATTTGTTGGCAAAATGAAGGCTGTTGCAAGATCCACCTGCCTGTGCAAGATCTGCCCACACTGCCTATCCAAGGGTTAATCTGAATAATGCCACATATATGTATTTCCATTAGCAGGTTTAATTGGCAGGTTTCTCTTCAGGGAACTCTGCACAGAGCAATAATTCTGCAGCAAATTGGGAATTGGGGATTCTTGCATTTGCAGCATTCATTGCATGATATAGGCCTAGGTGGAGCAAAATATAGCAAAGAAGAGGGGCGTGTTCCGACTTGGAGATTTATGCTGGAGTATAGCTTCGCCTACAAAGGTGCATCTTGCTGTTATAATGTCATTGAGCTGAGAAGGCATGTAGACAATCAACTTTAATGCAAGCCTATATATTATATATCAAATATAATTTTATGAACTTTTCTGTGCATCACTCCCACCACATCTCAGTTTACAAAGTTTCATGCTCAGGTTAAAAGAAGTCAGGCCTTATAATTATATAAACCACAATTTCTTCTTGCAGAAACATAGGCCTATTTAGCCCAACAATCACCGATGAACACGAAAGGTAGAATATGAGAAGAGGGGAAAAATAGAGAAACAAAAAGACGAAAGGGAGAAAGGACTCAAGAAAAAGAGCGGGAAGAGGATGCAATGTGAGTGGACAAAAGGCACTGGTCAAGGATGCAGCGAGCGTGCGTCACCCTGAGTGATGGTGCAGGAAGTGGGGGACATTTTCATCCAGGGTCCAAGGAGAAGACGAGACAGGGAATTTGGAAGGTGGAACTGCAGCCAAGCAGGAAACTGGGAGGTTGTGATGGAGTAAGGTGGGAGGCTCGGCTGGGTTGATGAAGCCATTGATATCCATTGATAAAAAAAAGCAGCAAAGATAATGGCTAAGTGCCATGGAGGGACACCGCAAGATGCCCGCAATATTCTAACAATGTATGAACTGAGTTGTTTGAATTAGACTGGTGCCTCAATTGGGCAAGCCCGCCACTTCAACTTTAACAAAGTGACAAACCCAATGACTATGCAAGCTCACTTTATGCTCTGATGGCACAAGTATATAATGTATAACACAAAGTAATTATTGACAGCTCCAAAAGAGTAGCTTTTTGGGTGCCTGCAAGTTGCGCTTTCAGATCGGTCCTGACCACTTCATATTGACTGTACACTACAGTGTGAAATCTGAATTTCTAACCACAAGATATTTATATATCGTATACCTGTACACCATAAATACACAAAACATCCTTCTCTAGGGCCATCCTTTCCTTTAGAGTCTGAAATTTCTTTTGTTATATTTATCTCACCATTGTAACATGAACAATGCATATTCAGCACTGGCAGACTATAGACTATATTTCACACATGGTGCATCCAGGTAATGAAGTGTGTCAGTTGTCAAAGCTGACTCAGCAGACTGTCATAAAATTATTAAGAAACACAAAAACTCTTCAGAGTGGTACGGTACCGGCACCCGAAAGGGAAAAATAATTTGAAAAACATATGTCAAAAAGTGGGCCATGTTTGACATGCATGCTAAAACTTTTTATATTACAATCATTGCCTTCTCACATTATACAACATATATCTAGGCCGTCTAATAGAGAGAGAGAGAGAGAGAGAGAGAGAAATTCTTTATTTATGTGAAATGGGCTCACATTCTAGCCCCCAGCCCTCTTGGGCTTACAATTCACTTCAAAAACAATAATACATCAAAAAAACAGAATTTTCGTTGAATAATAAAAATTGGAATTAAATTTGAAATGATTTGTTGATATACATATATACATTAGTCCAATATGTAATAGCAATCCCAAAAAAAAAAAATATATATATATAATCTTTGTTCGAGTTATACTATTAGATATATAATTCAAACTCTTGAAATGTTAATTTTCATTAGGCCTATTTACATATTTACAAATATCATATTGCTAATTTGAGGTCGACATATATAATTACAAGTATCGTATTGTTATTGGCTAGTATCGACAATTACGTAAATTAGGGCCTACCAAAGGCTTATAAATCACAATGTATTTCCATTTGCGAGGATATATTATATAGGCATGCCACCATCCAAAGCTTTCTGAGGAGTATACTGCAGATGGGCAATAATTCTGCCTCAAATTGGGAATTAGGGATATTCACATTTGCGGCATTCATTGCATGGTATAGGTGGAGTAGAATATAGCAAAGAAGATAGAGGGGCGTGTTCTGACTGGGAGATTTATGCTGGGGTAGCACATCTTACATTCACCTGCAAAGAAGTGTTTTGAAATTGTAATCCCACTGAGCTACATGTTTGTTTGTTTGTTTGTGATTTACGCCTCTGCAGCACTTTAGTGGGCTATATCGAGGCAGGCGATCTCCGTATGATGATGAGATGAGAAGACTGTGAGTCTGGCACCTACCCTATTAATTCAGGGATGCCCAGGGTCTTTAAGTTGCCCAAGCATAGAACACTGGATACAACCCACCTCCATTTAATGGCCCATGGGCTTGGACTAAATTGAGTTCCGGGGTGGGATTCGAACCCACGCCCTCAGAGCCAGTGGTTGTGCAAACAAGCACTCTTAACCATTAGGCCACGGAGGAACTCCCTACTGAGCTACATAAAAGCTACTTTGATAATATATTTAGAGCAGTGTTTTACAGTATTAAGCAAATGGATAAAATAGATTAGCTCTAAAGTTTAGAGACTGGCAACTAGTGAGAGATTGAGCAGAACAAGACTATGTCATTGAAGAGGAGCAAAAGGAAGGGGAGATACAAGAAGAGCAAAATGAGCAAGACCAACAGAGGAAGAGGAGCGTGGGGAGAAAGAAGAGCAAGCAGGAGCAAAACTTGGCAGGATGAGGAAGCAAATTGAAGAAGGAAGGTGAACAAGAAAGATGAACAAGCAACATGTGCAAAAATCAGCAACAATATCAGTGCTATAAGAAGAGCACAGAGACTGGGAAAGAAAAAAAAACGTGCAAGGAGTGCAAAAAGAGCAGGATGAGCAGATCAGAACAAGAGGAACTCGGTCCAACAAGAAAAGGATGTGCAAAATAGAGAGGAGCAAGAAGGGCAATAGCAAAAGTGAGACAAGAGAGAAGCTCAAAACAAGAAGATGTGCAGGAAGGGTCCATGCACAATTTGAGTGGTTAACAGTACTGGCCAAGGATGCAGAAAGCGTGCGTCACCCTGAGAGATGGAGCAGGAAGTGGGGGACATTTTCATCCAGGGTCCAAGCAGAAGACGAGACAGGGAATTCGGAAGGTGGAACTGCAGCCAAGCAGGAAACTGGGAGGTTGTGACGGAGTAAGGTGGGAGGTTGCGACGGAACAGGCTTGGCTGGGTTGATGAAGCCATTGATATCCATTGATAAAAGCAGCAAAGAGAATCTCTGAGGGCCATCTAAGGACATTGTAAAATCCTGCTGTTGTCAGAGCTTAAATTCCTGAAGTAACTTTGCAGGAACTTCATAATGTAAATGGTGCCTTGCATAAAGAGTTTATGGCAGTTGTTTTTACGATGCACATGTAGGAAAGCGGAGAAGGGTTTAGAGGGACAGAAAGAGAGAGGTAAGGACTCGGGAGAGAGAGTGTGGGTGGTTAGCTATGGTTGGCTGAGGGAAGAGGAGGACTGACTCGCAGTCATGGGCAGGCGATCGATGGGGTCTGATTAAAGCAGAGATGGAGAGAGAGGGAGGGAGCACCTTGCCATGCACGACTCGAGTAAAAAGCCAAGGAGGGAAGCTGATGAAGTAGCCAGGCACTGAGGCAGCTGGATTGGGGGGGGGGGGGTTGCAGCATAATTAGCCGCCGTAATCAGAGTGATGAGATGGCAGGGTGACGAGTCTTCTCGACAATCAGGCAGTATGCAAGGCACAGCCACAGAAGGTCACAGCAGTCACAGGCTCACCACTAAAGGAGGTCACCATGCAGGCATTGGAGGTCCTTAGGAGCCTCGCAGGCCAAGTGCTGGTTTTGATTGCCAGCCAGTGACTGCAATGAAAGCCCAGCAGATGCAGAACCATTACCAGGTCGACTGCAGTGCAGAGCAAAGAAGCAGCCGTGACCTGACTGGGTTTCCTGTCAACTGCTGCTTCACAACCCCCCCCCCCTCCACCATCCACCCTTAAGAGCTGGGACCGAAGGCTCCTCTTTTCTTTCTCCCATTCTGTCCTTTCCCTGAGAGCACGACCAGCCATTCGTCATCCTGTCTCGCTCCACACACCATGTTGCCTTGGCCATGCTGCCCTGAATATGGATGAGGAAAGAGAGGCCAAGGAAGGCCAAGGGAGGGTGGATGCATGCACTTTCTGCAAGGCTAATGTCTCTACGCATGCGCAGAGGACCTGATAACGCAGTTCCGCATTAAGTCCATTCCGTGCCCTTCATCGTCCTGTGCAAGGCGTGCCCCAAGGTCCTTTCTGTTGCATTATGCTACCTAACAGGGACAGGCATCATAGCAGGCATGCACCTCAAGCACTTTCCCAGCTTCCCTGTTTGACAGAGTTATACATGTCTTGTACCATTTGACATCTCTGTCAGCCAATCAAATACCAGTATTTCAGGGCGATAATGCCTATTCTTTGTTGTCCATTTATCATATCATGGTATAAGCTGGTTATTCACCATGGGATCAGGAATATGTGTTTATCACACCTTGGGCTAAAGCCCAGAGTTGATAAATCACATTTTCCCTCTCCCATGGTGAATAACCTATTCTCATGGCATAAGCAGGTTATTCGCCAAGTGATTGGCAATATTTTATGTGTTTATCACAACTTGGGCTAAACCGCTAAAGGCTTAGTAAAGCCCTCAAGATCACCAGCTAAATCACATGTCATCTCTCCCAAGGTGAAGGAACTCCATACCAACTGTAAATTAACATGTCTCTGGCATTGATGGTCATCACTACACTTACAATACATTGCAATACCGACTCAATCTGCAAATTCTATAATGAAAATAAATGACGATAATTACACAGGCCAAAATTAGCTGTAGTTATCATTCACCATTACCTTATATTGTGATTTTTAGTCTGCTCTAAAAGTTACCCAGCAACAGCCTATTCAGTCTGATGAGTGTGCCTGCAGGGTCACATTCGGCCATTAACCTCCCGAAGGAACCATACACACCAGAGACAGGCAAGGGCACGAGTAATCTGGGCCAACCAAGAACAGTTGCAGTCACGCACAAGGCCTATACTATGCTATTGGCATAGTGAATGAGAGCTTAAAAGACTACAGTACGTGCACAACCCGAGTACAACACTGTGTACCATTTGCTCTAGGCGAAGCGACCTAGTTAATCACAAAATCTTAAATTTTAGACAAGAAACCTATTCAACATTGCCAGTATGCTATATTTATGTTTTAGACATGCCGATGTGAAATTACAGGCATTCGATGTTTAGCAATCAAAAGATTTGGCGATTCTAGTAAAAAATGCACTAAAATTTACTAAAACTGTCCAATCGCCCAGGAAACTTAACTGTTTGTTCCCAAATTTTGTGTGTGTATTACTTGTATCATAAGACAGCATACTGGCTATATGGCCAAGTTTGTTGTTTGCTCTATATATGAGAACTAGCAAAATGTAAACAAAAAAATCCTTAATTAGGTCACTTGGTTAGCACACAGTGACAATGGAAACACTCATAAACTCGAATATATGCTTCAGAAGTTTAGATTCATAATTTAGCAAAACTTTAAAAAACAAAACACAGTATAGGCCTATTAAGTTCTGAAAAATGGTAATTTGTGATAATTTGATAATAAAATCTGCTGGACCTAAATTAACCAAATAGTCTAGCTATAGTCTAGATTTATACCCCAAATACATACTGGACCTGCTCCATTACATCTTCCTTCTGTCTGTAATATTGGAAAGTGTGATAGCAATTGAAAAGGGAAGGCAGAATTTAAGCAAGAAGTGCCAAGTCGAGCCAAGGGAGTAATTTCAATGAGCCAATGGCAGTTCAGCATGGCTGGCTTGTTACCAAGGATGAACAATGCCTCGCTGAATATGCAGCCAACTGATTAAGCCCATTGATTGCCAGCCATTCATTAAAGTCCCCGATTTTATTCAATGCTAATTCTGTCATATATCATTCCAACAGCCTCTGGCGGTTTTCATGCATGTAGCACAGGCAGTGTTCACATGCTTTGCCCTTATTCTGTTATATTATACCAAGGTTTATTGCTCAAGGTCCCCCTATGGGAAAATGACAGTCGTCGTGTGCGGTCATATTTGCGGAAGTTGCCATAAATAGTATTCTTGGGATATCCCATGGCCACAGGCCTGTTTTGTGGTGGCTGGGAAACAGGCTATAGTATGCTCACCAAAGGACAGACTGAGGTTCCAATTTAATCAAGAGATGGCTCTGTGGTCTCCTAAATTCTGATTGGCTGTCAAAGGGAATTCCCTTGTGATGTATGCTGATATGGGTGCACACATAGGTAAGATTGGCCAAACAAGGTTTAATGCGAGTCTAAATGCAGTGTAGTGGGTGAAAATCATCTCTAAGTGTAGCTGAGAGACTATTATCTCACAGAACCAACAAGAATGTTGTGAAAGGCTGCTCCTTGAGAAATTTTAATCAATTTTCTATATTTGCACTCCACCAGGCGGCACTTGAGCCATACACCTTCCTCTCTATCTCAAGAACTGCTAAGCCATTGTGATCATTCCGCCTTTGCATGTAGTGAGGAGACAAAACCAGAAGTGTTGCAAAGCAATAACAAACTGCATGGCAAGATGGTCTGCCCTCAGGAGCCTCAAGCTGTCAGACTATCAGTTTTAGAATGCGATTCCAAGGATAATCATATACAATGTATAATGTAAATTTAAGACATGGGACCCTCAAGTATATGGCATGCTTCAACACAAATCACATGACCAATGGACCACCCCTGAGTTCAAAAACTTCCAATATGACTGTCTGGCATGCACTATGCGCAAGAAGTTTGGTAAACTTCTCTACAGTGACAGAAGTAGCCTCAACTCTGATGCAGACAGATCATCCCGAGGACAGGTTCACAGAATGAGGTGTGGGACCCAGGGATTGGTTTCATCAGTTCCATTATAGCTCTTTGGCACTTTCTGCACCAGGAGATTATTGCCTCCTGACTGGCAAGTCCTGGTGAGTTAGTAGCTATCATAGACTACGTGCTTCTGAGCTTCCTTTTAACAGCTAAATTAACAACTAACAGCTATCCAGCGTATAGTTTTATTTTACTAAAGATTAAGGAATTACCATTGACCATACATACTGCTGAAGGTGAATAGATTCCAGACGAACTGATCAGAAATGCTTTATTTTGCTGACCGCAACACACTTTCGCGGAGCTTAAAATACAAAATGAACACATTATAATATGTTCCCTATCTCTGTGCTGAGATTGACTTGAATAGTAAGTACAGTGCAAAGAGAAGCAAATTGGCGGCCCATATACCCACACATTCACATTGATCATTCATAAATTGTTTATCTTTCCAGTTCAAGACACGAATAGTAAAGACGTAAAAGACTTATCTCATTGGAAAAGTTCATCAAATTTTTAAAAAAATTCTTTGTTCCTTGATGGGTGATAAGAAATGCATTTTACACGAGTGTGCAGCCTTATCAGCTCTCAAGAGGATCCCCAATGTCATTAACAACCTTTCTTTCACTCATTTCTCTCTTTATCGCCGCCTCCGAGTTCTAAATAGCTTGTAAAACGGGTCAAAACGGTACAAGGGTTTTTTTGCACCTGGCCGAAAACTTGGAAAATGATATATGGAGGTCATATCTCAAGTGGACTTCTCAATCAAAACACATCTTGAGGACTTCATGTTCACCAGCTCATAATCACTTGAAATCTAAAAAGAAAGCACTTTAGAGATAATCAGTGATAGGCCTACTCATTTGACTAATACTTTAAATCATCATACAAAGAAAGTATACACAATATAATATATAGGCCTATGGTCAAATATGATAACAGGCGAGGAGCGTGGGCATGCAGTGTACTACGCATTTGATTTCATAAATGAAGTTATCCTTTATATATATGTCAAGACAAATATTTATGTGTGAAGGCCTACATATAATTTTTATTAACAGAACGGTGCTAGTGATTCTTATAGGAAAGTTTACTGGTCATTCTGAGAAATGTTATAATCAACAATGATGCCTGAAAGAAAAACTAATTCCAGGGTAGGCAGTAATTCCTGGTAGAGACCAACTTATTAAGTGCTGAAAATTGATCTCATTTCCTGGTAAAGCTGTGTTTTGGTGTAGATGCTTCAAACAAAAGAAGCTTCTCAAACAAGAAAATGTCATTACCAGCTTTACAGCCATCAAAACAGGTTGCTTTTCTAAGTGAAGTAGGCTACATGTATTTATCATGGCTGTTTTCTAGCACAGAGAAAGGTTAGCGATAGATGAAGCTGGTGTTTGCTGCAACCGAAATCTATGGGACAGACATGATGAGCAGGGAGAGATATCGAATGTCACGGCTCTGACGTCATGGACACCCACGTGGTAGCAGTTATGTCACGGCGTCTCAGCTTTCCTACTTTGGCTGTGGGATGTGCAACACCCATTGCCATATGTGCAGGGCCGTTCTGTGGCATGGCTGTGGCTTCCTCTGCAAACCATTGATGCAATTCTACCGTGTTTACATTGCAGCTTGGTGGGAAGCCACACACCTAGCAAAAACAAATTGCAGGCCTCTACATATAGCAATGTATCTCGAGTGTTGTATCATGCCTGTGGCAGCGTGGCTTCATGTGCTTAAGAAATTTATGTCCCTGGAATTATATTTCGAAACCGACCTTCAGCGCTAATAAACTGGATGGAATACAACAATACACCATCTTAATCGTCAGACATTTGATTTCGCTATTTATAACTGAATAATCGTATTTATGACAATTAACTCTAATTACAATATCACAATACAACTCCAAGCTTTGCTATAGGAAATCCTCACAGGCCTAAATTTTTAAACCTAGGTACTCCGTTAACAAGAAGCTATCTTTATAAAACCTTCAAAGGTTTAGAGTATAGATCTGGAGTTAAAGAAAAATACTTTCAGAGTTCATCTCTACATGACTCCCCTGCTACAGAATGTGACATTAGTAAATACAGAAGACTTGTCGGTTTTGACTCTATTCCATAGGTTTCGACTGTTTGATTGCTGCATGCATCTAAAAGGCTCATCTCTAAAAGTGAGGGCATAATTGGTAGACCCCTCTTGATAAACGGCAATAACAGTCTGGTGAAAATGAGAACTGCACGCCGTTGCCACCTGGCACAAAAGTTGATTTTGTATGCTACATCATTGCTGCCCAAGAAATAGTTCCAATTTCATTGCACATTCACAAAATTTCTATTCAACATTGATGTACACCGGAGTCAGACACGGCAATCACATTCTCTAAAGAAGTAGACAAGGCCATCAGCACGTTCAGAAACAGCCCCGGTGTCTTCCAGACAAAATCGTGTGTGTTCCTCTGATTGAAATGATGTGGACACTCACAGGAGCTCGCAGAATAGCACACTAATCACTAGGTGGCAACACAAGACAGCATATGTTCTTATCAGTGGCAATGCAAGAGCAGTCCACTTGTAGACAGGGCAAAAAAAATTGTTGTTCGACGCGCTGCAAATGAAAAAAAAAGTTCGTCCCGGGGGTAAAGTCCATAGCCCCCCCCAACAATCGCCTGATCGGCCCTTATATTAAGTCGACTTCATTAAGATTCAGTGAGCTTACTCCATTCTTCAGTGTCTGCCAGACATAGGAAACAATGTACCATATCTAAGCACACTGTGGAGTACAGTATAACAACCTAATTGCCGGTAATCGTTTTTCATAAACAATGAAAAGAGGCCTGGGAGACATATCTAAACAGCTCAAGTTTTCACCTGGTTTTTACCGATAACAGGAAATATCTGGTTACTGAGGAAACTGAATAAAGTTCTGTATAGTATGTGACACCTGCACCTTTTGGATGATGTTTGCCACATCACATGAAATAAGAACAAGGAAAACTTCACTTAGAAGTAACTGAACAGTTTTTTTGTTTCCATAAAAAAAACCAAAGTGGCTAACTGAAAATGACTCAAGGTGTCCTCAAAATATTCAATTCCGCCAACTCCACCTCCGAATCTGATCTTAACAGAGTAAAGTCAAACATTTGCTTATTGCATCTATGTCAATCCAAAGGTTGTGCCATTAAAAAAAGGCCTAATCCCCAGGCCTGCAGGTTAAACATATTGCTAAATTATCCAAAGAACTGAATATGAGCAATAAGCCTGAAAGTTCAAGATCAATATGAGACACAGACCAAATGGCTAAACTGCTAGTTGTCCTCAAGGACAGTCACCCTGAAATTCATCATATGACACCAATTGGGAAAATGCAGCCGTCCTAGAAATTAAAATAGCCAGCTGATAACCCAACTGATAAAAAGGATTGTTTGTAACAACGAGCAACAAAGTTGGTAAATACAAAAGCAGTTTCAGCACTCTTATATGTCATAGCGACTGCAGAAAGTATATTTTATTGTACCACGTCAACCACAAGCTGTTTAGAATACAATGTTAAAAGGTTGCAAAATTATATCTACAGCTTATATGAAATACTATAATACATGATACGCTCTGCATATCACCAACAAACAAGAGGTTATCCTTGTTAGGATAAATACTTAACATCTGAGGGTTTATTAAGTTCTACAACCATGAAACATAACATTCTCATATTTTGCAATTTCACAATTATCATCATATTGATTTGTTTTTTGTCTTTTTTTTGTGAATTTAGAATCAGTAATTATTATTGTTCAGGCCTACAAAATGATTCTCAGGAAAGTATACTGTCTATTCTCAGAAATGTCATCATGATTGAAAGAAAAGATAATCCCAGGGTAGGCACTAATTCCTGGTAGAGACCAACTTATTAAGTGCTGCAAATTGATCTCATTTCCTGGTACAGCTGTGTTTTGTGTAGATGCTTCAAACAAAAGAAGCTTCTCAAACAAGAAAATGTCATTACCAGCTTTACAGCCATCAAAACATGTTGCTTTTCTAAGTGAAGTAGGCTACATATTTTTATCATGGCTGTTTTCTAGCACAGAGAAAGGTTAGCGATAGATGAAGCTGGTGTTTGCTGCAACCGAAATCTATGGGACAGACATGATGAGCAGGGAGAGATATCGAATGTCACGGCTCTGACGTCATGGACACCCACGTGGTAGCAGTTATGTCACGGCGTCTCAGCTGTCCTACTTTGGCTGTGGGATGTGCAGGGCCGTTCTGTGGCACGGCTGTGGCTTCGTCTGCAAACCATTGATGCAATTCTACCATGTTTACATTGCAGCCTGGTTGGAAACCACATACCAAGCAACATTATATTGCAGGCCTGTACATTTACGTTGCATTGTATGTGGTTTAACAGACTCAAGAAATGTAGGCCTACGTATTTCCCTGGAATTACATTGCATTTAAAAAATTATAATGAATAACAATACACCAAGATGTCCATCTTAGTTCAGACACGTATCAGTTAATTTAATTTCTATTTAATAATCATAATTATAGCAATTAATATTGCTAACACCTCACAATATAACTTCAACTTACACAGTTCTATATTTAGGAATTTCACATAGGCTTATACTTTACTGAAAAAAAAAACATTGCTTGGTTTAGTTTAGTTCAGTGAATTACTGATAGTGTGCAGCATAATAACAAGTAAGCTTACTCCAACTTCAGAGCTTGTCAGACTTGGGAAACAACATGCCAAATCCAAGCACATCATGAAGTCCAATATATATAATGATCTAATTGGGGCTAATTGTTTTTGATCAATTAATTGCTGCACCAAACAATGCCTGGGAGACATATCCAAAGTTCCAAACATCCCAAGATGTCACCTGGTTACACACAGGACAACAGGAAATGAGGAAACTGAATGAAGTTCTGTATACTGCGTAGTACCTGTGTGTTGCTTGTCATGTCACAGGCAGCAAGTACAAGGAAAACTTTACTTAGAAGTGACTGAACTGTTGTTTTGTTTCCACGTAAAACATAAAAGCAGCCAACTGATTGAAAATGACTTAAGGTGTCCTCGAAATATCAAATCCTGCTAACTCCACCTCTGAATCTGATCTTCACAGAGTTAATACACCAACATTTGCTGATTGCATATGGCAATCCAAAGGTCATGCCATTCAAGAAAATCCCAATCTCACAGCCTGGAGGCTACAAACATTGCTAAATTATTCAAAGAACTGAATATGAGCAAAAGTCTGAAAGTTCAAGATCAATATGTGACACGAACCGAATGGAAAACAAGTACTTATCCTCGTAGGCAGTCATTCTTAAAACTCTCCTGATATTATTTTGACCAATTGTGAATTACAGCCGTCCTGGAAATGGAAATAGCCAGCTGATAATCTAACTGATAAAGAGGTGTGTTTGTGACAACAACCACCAAAGTCAGCGGATATAAATGCAGTTTCAGCATTTTGAGGTATCACAATGAATGAAAAATTACACCAAGAAGCTCAAAAGAACAAGAAGAAGTGCAGGAAGGGCCCATGCACAATTTGAGTGGACAACAGTACTGGCCAAGGATGCAGCGAGCGTGTGTCACCCTGAGTGATGGTGCAGGAAGTGGGGGACATTTTCATCCAGGGTCCAAGCAGAAGAAGAGACAGGGAATTTGGAAGGTCGAACTGCAGCCAAGCAGGAAACTGGGAGGTCGTGACGGAGTAAGGTGGGAGGCTGCGAAGGAACAGGCTTGGCTGGGTTGATGAAGCCATTGATATCCATTGATAAAAGCAGCAAAGAGAATCTCTGAGGGCCATCCAAGGACACTGTAAAATGCTGCTGTTCTCAGAACTTAAATTCATGAAGTAACTTTGCAGGAACTGCACAATGTTACACGTCCATTTGGAGCCTTGCACAAAGAGTTTATGGCAGTTTTTTTACGATACACATGCAGGAAAGCAGAGAAGGGTTTAGAGGGACAGAAAGAGAGAGGTATGGACTCGGGAGAGAGAGTGTGGGTGGCTAGCTGTGGCTCAGAGAAGAGGAGGACTGACTAGCAGTCATGTGCAGGCAATCAATGGGGTCTGATTAAAGCAGAGAGGGAGAGAGGGAGGGAGGGAGCACCTTGCCATGCACAACTCGAGTAAAAACCCAAGGAGGTTGCTGATGAAGTAGCCAGGCACTGAGGCAGCTGGATTGGGGGGGGGTGCGGCAAAATTAGCCGCCGTAATCAGAGTGATGAGATGGCAGGGTGACGAGTCTTCTCGACAATCAGGCAGTATGCAAGGCACAGCCACAGAAGGTCACAGCAGTCAAAGGCTCACCACTAAAGGAGGCCACCATGCAGGCAATGGAGGTCCTTAGGAGCCTCACAGGCCAAGTGCTGGTCGTGATTGCCAGCCAGTGAATGCAGTGAAAGCCCAGCAGATGCAGAACCATTACCAGGTCGACTGCAGAGCAGAGCAAAGAAGCAGTCGTGACCTGACTGGGTTTCCTGTCAACTGCTGCTTCACAACCCCCCCCCCCCTCCACCATCCACCCTTAAGAGTTGGGACCGAAGGCTCCTCTTTTCTTTCTCCCATTCTGTCCTTTCCCTGAGAGCACGACCAGCCATTCGTCATCCTGTCTTGCTCCACACACCATGTTGCCTTGGCCATGCTGCCCTGAATATGGATGAGGAAAGAGAGGCCAAGGAAGGCCAAGGGAGGGTGGATGCATGCACTTTCTGCAAGGCTAATGTCTCTACGCATGCGCAGAGGACCTGATAACGCAGTTCCGCATTAAGTCCATTCCGTGCCCTTCAACGTCCTGTGCAAGGCGTGCCCCAAGGTCCTTTCTGTTGCATTATGCTACCTAACAGGGACAGGCATCATAGCAGGCATGCACCTCAAGCACTTTCCCAGCTTCCCTGTTTGACAGAGTTATACATGTCTTGTACCATTTGACATCTCTGTCAGCCAATCACATGCCAGTATTTCAGGGCGATAATGTCTATATTCTTTGTTGACCACTTATCATATCATGGTATAAGCTGGTTATTCACCATGGGATCTGGAATATGTGTTTATCACACCTTGGGCTAAAGCCCATATAGTTGATAAATCACATTTTCCCTCTCCAATGGTGAATAACCTATTCTCATGGCATTATAAGCAGGTTATTCGCCAAGTGATTGGCAATATTATATGTGTTTATCACAACTCGGGCTAAACCACTAAAGCCCTCAAGATCACCAGCTAAATCACATTTCACCTCTCCCAAGGTGAAGGAACTCCATACCAACTGTAAATTAACATGTCTCTGGCATTGATGGTCATTACTACACTTACAAAGCATTGCAATACCGACTCAATCTGCAAATTCAATAATGAAAATGAATAACGATAATTACACTGGCCAAATTTAGCAGTAGTTATCATTTACCATTACCTAATATTGTGATTTTTAGTCTGCTCCAAAATTATCTAGCAACAGCCTATTCAGTCTGATGAGTGTGCCGGCAGGGTCACATTCGGCCATTAACCTCCCGAAGGACCCATACACACCAGAGACAGGCAAGGGCACGAGTAATCTGGGCCAACCAAGAACAGTTGCAGTCATGCACAAGGCCTATACGATCTGCATAGTGCATGAGAGGCTAAAGTACGTGCACAACCCAAGTACGATGGAGGCACTCACTTATACACTCGAATATACTTACAAAAATAATACAAGCTGAACACGAGTATATATAACTAGAATACCATAAATATATGCTTCAGATTCATATAATTTAGCAAAACTTAAAAAAAGAAAAACATAGTAGGCCTATTAAGTGAAAAATGGTAATTTGTGATAATTTGATAATGAAATCTGCTGGACCTCAATTAACCAAATAAGTCTACATATAGCCTGGATATACCCCCGATATATAAACTATAGTTCTTCGCAGATTAGCAGCCCATAACAGTTTCAAAATGCACATTCAAGTTGGCCATATGATGCAACTGACTTATGAGTGTTTTTGTTTGTGTCAGTTACGTAAAGATGAGTGTTTTTTTTTGTGTCAGTTATGTAGAGATAAGTTCAGTCAACATTTGTCATATACCCATCAGCATAGGTGTCACTAAACAAACCATCAACTTTTTGAAGGTTATATGCACTTGAGAAGATTAGAAAACCAACTGGTAATATAACTGTGAATGACGTGGCAAAGCAGGTTTGGAAGTCAACAATAATTTCCAATGGGCCTCTAATCTGCAAAGAGCTCTCAGTGTTTCTCCTCCTGAATTACTTCTCCCTCCAGTCTTTATGAGAAAGTGTGATAGCAACTGAAAAGGAAAGGCAGAATTTGAGCAAGAAGTGCCAAGAAGAGCCAAGGGAGTAATTTCAATGAGCCAATGGCAGTTCAGTATGGCTGGCTTGTTGCCTAGGATGAACAATGCCTCGCTGAATATGCAGCCAACTAGTGAGAAAACAGAACCAGGAGAGTGTTGCAAAGCAATTACAAACTGCAAGCAATGATGGAATGCCCTCAGGAGCCTCAAGCTGTCAGTTTTGGAATACGATTCCAATGATAATAACATATATATAAATTTAAGACATGGGACCTTCAAGTATATGGCATGCTTCAACATGAGTCACATGACCAATGGACAACAGACCACCCCTGCATCCAAAAAACTTCCAATATGACTGTCTGGTATGCACTATATGCGCAAGAAGTTTGGTAAACTTATCTGCAGTGACAGAAGTAGCCTCAACTCTGATGCAGAAAGATCATCCCCAGGACAGGTTCACAGAATGAGGTGTGGGACCCAGGGATTGGTTCCACCAGTTCCATTATAGCTCCTTGGCACTTTCTGCACCAGGAGATTATTGCCTCCTGACTGGCAAGTCCTGGTGAGTTAGTAGCAGCTATCATAGACTATGCACTTCTGAGCTTCCTTTTAACAGCAAAATTAACAACTAACAGCTATCCAGTGTTTAGTTTTATTTCACTAATGATTAAAGAATTACCATTGACTATACAAACTGCTGAAGGTGAATAGATTCCAGGCGAACTGATCAGAAATGCTTTATTTTGCTGACTGCAACACGATTTCATGGACCTAAATGAACACATTATAATATGTTCCATATTTCTGTGCTGAGATTGACTTGAATAGTAAGTACAGTGCAACGAGAAGCAAATTGGTGGCCCATATACCCACACATTCACATTGATCATTCATAAATTGTTTATCTTTCCAGATCAAGACACGACTAGTAAAGACGTAAAAGAGTTATCTCATTGAAAAAGTTCATCAAATTTTTACAGAACTTCTTTGTTCCATGATGGGTGATAAGAAGTGCATTTTACACGAGTGTGCAGCCTTATCAGCTCTCAAGAGGATCCCCAATGTCATTGACAACCTTTCTTTCACTCACTTCTCTCTTTATCGCCGCCTCCGAGTTCTAAATAGCTTGTAAAACGGGTCAAAACGGTACAAGGGTTTTTTTGCACCTGGCCGAAAACTTGGAAAATGATATATGGAGGTCACATCTCAAGTGGACTTCTCAATCAAAACACATCTTGAGGACTTCATGTTCACCAGCTCATAATCACTTGAAATCTAAAAAGAAAGCACTTTAGAGATAATCACTGATAGGCCTACTCATTTGACTAATATTTTAAATCATCATACAAAGAAAGTACACAATATAATATATATGGCCAAATATGATAACAGGCAAGGAGCGTGGGCATGCAGTGTACTACGCATTTGATTTCATAAATGAAGTTATCCGTTATATATGTCAAGACAAATATTTATGTGTGAAGGTCTACATATAATTTTTATTAACAAGCCGGTGCTAGTGATTCTAATAGGAAAGTTTACTGGTCATTCTGAGAAATGTTATAATCAACAATGATGCCTGAAAGAAAAACTAATTCCAGGGTAGGCAGTAATTCCTGGTAAAGACCAACTTATTAAGTGCTGCAAATTGATCTCATTTCCTGGTAAAGCTGTGTTTTGGTGTAGATGCTTCAAACAAAAAAAGCTTCTCAAACAAGAAAACATCATTACAAGCTTTACAGCAATCAAAACATGTTGCATTTCTAAGTGAAGTACATGTAGTTATCTTGGCTGTATTCAAGCACAGAGAAAGGTTAGCAATACATGAAGCTGGTGTTTGCTGCAACAGAAATCTATGGGACAGACATGATGAGCAGGGAGAGATATCGAATGTCACGTCTCTGACGTCATGGACACCCACATGGTAGCAGTTATGTCACGGCGTCTCAGCTGTCCTACTTTGGCTGTGGGATGTGCAACACCCATTGCCATATGTGCAGGGCCGTTCTGTGGCATGGCTGTGGCTTCCTCTGCAAACCATTGATGCAATTCTACCATGTTAACATTGTAGCCTGGGCGGAAGCCACACACCAAGTGACATGAATTGCAGGCCTGTACATATATGCTGCTTTATGCTTGGCTTATATAAGTTTATAGGCTTAAGAAATGTATGCCTTCATATTTCCCTGGAATTACATTGCATTTTAAAAATTATAATCAATAGCAATACACCATGATGTCCATCTTAGTTCAGACACTTATCAGTTAATTTAATTTCCATTTAATAATCATAATTATAGAAATTAATATTACTAACACCTCACAATATAACTTAAACTTACGGAGTTCTATATAGGAATTCCACATAGGCTTATACTGTACTGAAAAAAAAAAACATTCCTTGGTTTAGTTTAGTTCAGTGAATTACTGAAAGTGTGCAACAACTAATAAGTAAGCTTACTCCAACTTCAGTGCTTGTCAGACATGCGAAACAACATGCCAAAACCAAGCACATCATGAAGTACAATATATATAATGATCTAATTGGGGCTAATTGCTTTTGATCAATTGATTGCTGCACCTGACAATGAAAAATGCCGGGGAGACATATTCAAACATCCCAAGATGTCACCTGGTTACACACAGGATAACAGGAAATGAGGAAACTGAATAAAGTTCTGTATGCTGCGTAGCACCTGGGTGTTGCTTGTCACGTCCCAGGCAGCAAGTACAAGGAAAACTTTAATTAGAAGTGACTGAACTGTTGTTTTGTTTCCACATAAAATATAAAGCAGTCAACTGAAAATGACTCAAGGTGTCCTCAAAATATCAAATCCTGCCAACTCCACCTCTGAATTTGATCTTCACAGAGTTAATACACGAACATTTGCTGATTGCATATAGCAATCAAAAGGTCATGCCATTCAAGAAAATCCCAATCTCACAGCCTGGAGGCTACAAACATTGCTAAATTATTCAAAGAACTGAATATGAGCAAAAGTCTGAAAGTTCAAGATCAATACGTGACACGGACCAAATGGAAAACAAGTACTTATCCTCGCAGGCAGTCACTCTGAAAACTCTCCTAATATTATTTTGACCAATTGTGAACTACAGCCGTCCTGGAAATGGAAATAGCCAGCTGATACTCTAACTGATAAAGAGGTTTGTTTTCAACAACGACCACCAAAGTCAGTGGATATAAATGCAGTTTTAGCACTTTGAGGTATCACAATTACAGAAATTATATTTCATTGTAACATATGATCCACATGCATGCAAGTTACCAAGACTGCAATGAAACAATTAAAGAAGCAAAATTTTAACTACAACTTATGGCAAACACTACCAGACCTGACACACTCTATTATACATAAACAATTCAGAGAATGCATGAACAGCATGGCAAGAAACTGCACCCTGCTCTCTCTCATTGGAATTGCATGCTACCACAAGTACAGTATACTATATGTTTTAGTAATCATCACAGAATGACGAATCTAGCAACTATCTTCATAAAGGTGGGGTAGGCACAGTAAGAACTGAATACACCAGCCGGATGCTCAACCCTAAGATTTTGCAGAAAGTTATAGCAATTACAGATTTTGTGACTTCACCAAATGAAGAAGAAATGTCTTTAAGGTGGCTCGCTACTCATGTAATGACGTCATCTGAGCACTTTCCCGCGCAGCCAGGCAGGCCCTATCTATGGTACCGTCACGATTGCAGTTGAGCACTGCTAACACTGTTTCAGGACTTTTTTTTACTTCTGAGAATTTCATGCGTCGGCGGTTTCGTTTTCCATTTGCGCCACTTCTACTGGGGTTAGAGACTTCTCGTTTGGAGCATTAGATGCGCCATGAAAATTACTATGTACAGCCGGAGATTCAACTTGACACTGAAAACAGAAAATTTTTACAGACGATTTTCGGCAAGCAAGTCTAATTTCTCAAAAATGACTTTGTGATATAAATAAATGTTTATATCAATTAAAAGTGTGGTAGGAAGGCTTGTCTATATCATCATGTTGTTCCCAACTATTTTTGGAAATAAATGGCAAAGAAATGAGAAATCCTATCTCGTCAATTTTTTTTAGCGCCATGGTTTATGAAAAAAATTAAAATTGTCAAAATCGAAACTTATATTCCGAGCCCCATGGAAAGTCCTTTAAACAAAATATATCTCTTTGAAATTGTAATCACCTTTTCTATGAAAGTGTCTTCTTTAATTTCATGTTTCATTGCACAATATGGGATGCATGACCACTGAATGGCAGAACAAACTTCACATAGGAAAAATTTTTAGTTTTTCAGGTTTGTGTGGACTGACTTTCTGGTACATAACCCCAAATATTTATTTCAAAAGGCTGGTAGCGACCACTTTTGTTTACATATCCTTGCTATAAACTATATTTTGGATCATTCTAAACTGTTTTTAAGAAATCCTATCTTGGAAAGTTCACGAGTATCGAGCCACCTTAAATATGATGAGAAAGTCGACTTGGTCAGATTTATTACAGCCAGGGAAAGATGACTGATCACATTTGACTGTTTGAGAATATTAATGATATTATAGGTCTACAATGCAGGTACTATCCCTTTTTATACCTTGAAATGATAAAACTGCACCTGTGCAAGTTGAACATAACATACACTGTAAAACTTGAAATTTTGAGTCAGCTCATTGAGCTCATTTAAGCCTCAAATGATTGAGTGAGATGGTTGCACAATTTGTTAGTCATGATAATCTTTCCATTGTTATAACTTACAAGCAACAAGCTGTGTTAGCTCAAAGGAATTGTGCAACCATCTCATTCAATCATTTAAGCTAACTCAAAATTCAAATTTTACAGTGTATGCCTATCCTAAGCGATTCTGTCTTTGGCAAGCATGTGACCTCACTGTTGAATGCTATGATTCATTCGCTGTCTTTACTTGTGCTGATAACATCAGAAGTATAGGGTATGACCTCAAATTCCTACAAGGCGCAACAGTACTAATATATCATTTGGAGCCTCTGTTGGGAGTGTGTTCTTTATTCAGTGATAACTATAGGCCTACTACTGTCCTATAGCCTGAAACAGGCTTTACTGTCAAATCCGTCAATTTCAAGTTTTACATAGTTTATGACAAAACTAATTTTGTTTTCTCCAAAGAGTTTAGGCCTACCTACAACGCAAAAGCAAGATCTAACTGGAGTAAACTTTTCCACAAACTATCTTTTCAGTGCACCCGAACTGACTCTACTACGTGTGTATACCATCACTGAACACGAAAGCAAAGTTCTATAGCACCAAGTTGCAGCTTGCAGCCTTCTCCCCTGCCACTGTGCACACCGGCTTATACCTGCACCAAGCTGCCACCCGATGAGTCATCGCCAGCTATGACGCAAGTGTCTTCACGGGCTAATCACCAGCAACCCAATCTCGCAGGAATATGCTGCGCTGTGTACTCTGCTTGCTGTGGTGGCTTGGCTTACAGTAGGACGTTTCAAGAAAGGATGCCAGTGTACAATGGATGACTGCTTCATTGTAAAATTTGGAATTTTGAGTCAGCTTAAATGATTGAGTGAGATGGTTGCACAGTTCCTTTGAGCCAACACAGCTTGTTGTTCAAAGTTATGATGACCGACAAATTATCATAACTTAAAACAACAAGCTATGTCAGCGAAAATGAATTGTGCAACCATCTCACTAAATCATTTGAGCTTATAAAAAAATTTTAATTTTACATTTTTGTTGACGAAGCCACTGCAATCTGGACATCCACAAAACGTCATTTGTGATCCATGTTTCAAATGCATAGAATATGAAAAGCAGTTGCATTAGTAACTTTAACTTGATATCATAGAAGCTTCCATAGGAGCGTATGTTTGATGGGTTAGGAAGAATACATACACTTCAACTCGAAACTCAATATTTACTTATATACACTTGTTATTCTGAATCTTCGAATCACATCAAAGTATACTTTAAAAATAGTGTGCGTTTTGATATACCCTTTTTTCATAGATTACTGAAGCTGATGGAAGCCTAACTTAAAACTTGGTACTGTACATTGATCACATCTTCTTATCAATGAGTAATTCGGCGGGTAGTTCTGTTAATGTTGCAGCATTAAATCACAACTTATGAATCATGCGGGACAACACCTGATCACCTGAAGCAAGAAACTGCAAGGTGTTCAACTGGGAATTCAACTGGGGCGGCGAAACATGAGAACTCAAATGTGACTAAGGCGACCTTTACTATTGCTGACCTCGTGACAAGACATCCATTGATAATACAAGTTACAACTTCAGCACTCTTGGAAACTACTGCTTATCCAACAGGTAACTGAATATGTCAAATGAATATGTCAAGCGACATTTGTGTAACAAGTTCAAATAATAATAGTTTAAATCATGTTATTTATACTTTGAACGATCGGTGAATCATACGAGGGTTAAGAATAGTATATAAATGCCAGGTCGTTAAGCCTAATAGCCACGTGTATTGGCTTGTATTACAAGTAGGTCTGTCCTTAATTGAAGACGGATTCCAAAATTTAGTTCACCACTTCAACAGCTCATTGAATGACCAGGCTGCCTGCATCTGCGACACAACTTTTGTTGACGAACGGCAAAACCGCAACAACAGGAAATCGCCAGGTGGTAGAATAACAAGAAAGTTGATTGAACTGCCCTGTAATTAGACCACCTCGAGTTATATACATCCACGTGTCTGTTATAAAAGTTACAAGACACAATTTCTGTGACCCCGTCTGTGACATGTTGACAGCACTAATTATAATTTCCAGGTATAGCCTCTGACAACTATGATGAACGTACATTGATGCGCAATTAATAGGCCTGTGACCCCATGTAACTACGCATTAATTTGCCACACAATAAATATAAAAATACTTAAAACGTAGTTTGTTAAACACGCAATATTAATATATTGGGTATAGGTACAGGAATACCATGCTCTGGAAATTGATCTACTACAAACTTAATTCTTAATTGGAGAGCAAATCCAGCGGTCTCAAGGCATAGGAAGCTGCTGGAACATTAATATACTCGGTGATAATGAAACCCATTCATTAAAAATCTGACAATCATTAGTTAACCAGACCTCCCACCATGGACATACTATCTAGATTTATAATACCTCCATGCTCCCACTAGGCCTTGCAACCACCTCACATAATACCATGTATGAACTCACAGGAGTCCTGCAAGCTCCAACAGCACAGTATACATGGTCACCAATAGCCCCAGACAAGTATACTGCTGTACATCGCCAATAATCTGACGATGTATCCAGTGATGGGATTCTGCTGACGTCAGTGAATCCTCGTACAGTCTTTTATGTGACCTAGATGTAGCAGACCAGGCTGATCCACGGACATTGCCTTCAACTCCCTGTGACGTCAATGCACCTCCTAAGCATTAGCATCAGCCCAGGTGCCTCTCCTGTGGGCTTTATGCTGTGTGAAAAGAAATTGGTAGGCCCTATACAGTGCAGAAGACTTACAACTAAGTGCAGAGAATACTATCTATTAGTGCATCATATGTCTATACTTTTCCATGTTATTCCCTATGACTCATTAGCAATTTGTGAGGTCATATCCTATACTTTCTATGCTATTTATTCAAGTGACCAACTAAAATTATTATCAATGAAGTCACAAGTTACTCAGTGACAAATTGACAGTTCATTTCCAATGCAGTAGATATACCGTGAGAGGAGTGTCATCAATGCTGTATATCTACTAGTTATTCAGGAATAAGATATTTCTTATAAATAAAACCTCTGCAATTTAGGCTCAGTTGATATAGCTAATAGTAGACTGTAAAGAATAGTTAATCATATGTCCGTCGCTTGGATTTTGAACGAATGACCTGTTTTAAGATAAACCACACAAGGAGTTTTAACAAGCACTGGTCATTTCCAAATACATGTACCTTCATCAATAAATGCATGGCCTGGGTTGCTGATTGCCACAAAAAGCCCATAAGTCAGAAAAGTTGTTTCACTCTTTCTCTTTGTATAATAATATATCACTCATGAATTTACTACTCTACATGCCATTTTAACATATCATTGTGAGCAAAGGCCAATCAAATATTTGAAAAGTTTAGTAGGCTGCAATATATATACATTTATAATCAAACAGTAGGCCTAAATATATGTTGCCTCAATAGGCTCAATTCCCAGTTCCTTTGTCATGCAGATCCTGTGCAGGCAGTTGAGGCAGATGGTTCAGACCAAAAGATGTCAGTGTTGAGAAGCTCAGCAAGATCACAACGCCCTCTCGTGTTTGGAGTGCTTGATAGAAAGCAAAATGCTCCTGCAAAGATCTGGATAACTATGCAGAATCCAAACTTCTTCACAAGAAATTGTTTGCAACATAGTACTAAAATAAGTCAAAACATTATTAGCTAATTCTCAAGCTACCATTTATATGAGCGCAGCTCATGGCTGCCAAAGGCAGCCATGAGCAAAGCTCACTTAGCACAAGGACAGCTCATTTTGTGTGGTGCTCCCGTCTGCATTGACTGCCTGAACAGGAAGTGCCTGTAGTTGCCATAAAAGTGGAGCTAGTAGTTTAGTCATAGTTTAGTTTGGTAAATAATTAAAATATGTTAAATAAATTCCAAAATAGTTTTAAAATTTCAGTCTTGTCCCATAACAACCTCCAATGGCATATTTCAGGGATTTAAATCAACATGTGCATCACCATTGGAAATAATTATTTCCATACCTCCTGATTGCAAGAAGTGAATAAAAATTAAGAGTCAATACAAATGTTATTATCGTTTTCATAGCTATGTGATTGGTCTAATCTTCAATCTGTGACATATCAGTTCAGAGTTTGACATAACAGTTAATGACAAAGGAATTTAAAACTGTCAGGCAATGTTACTATTTGTGTACAACCACAACAAACAATGAAGGTCTAAGCTGAGTGTTGCACCTCATTGTTTTCCAAACAAAATGTGTTGCTGTGTTTCACAAGACACCAGTGATCACAATTTCAAAGAACTTTTTTTGTCAGTAATTGCAACTCTCCTTTGAGGCTAAGTAGTCTGTTTGGTTCAGTTACAGTGCATAGTGAAACATACATCATCCACGTGTCACTGCAATTTGACAGTTTCCTGAAATCTGTGCTTGTAATAAACAAAATTATTCAACTAATCTCTGACATCATAGTTTTGGAATGAAGCAAATTGCAAACTTGAAAAACATGTAGCTATGAAAACGATAATAATGACTTAAATAGATCACAGGCCTCTCAGACTTAAAGTCTCTAAATATGGGTTTTTATATGGGTTCAAAATGAGTAAATATAGGTTTTTATGGGTTCGCTTTTGGCAAATATGGACGTTTACGGGCTTCAAGTTTTCCTAAAATTATCAATAATTATAATAGACCGTCTTACCATTCTTCCAAGTTATGGTATTACATAGAAATACTACATTTTATCATGTGCCATTCCTACCACACTTGTCACTTAGTCCAAAGACCTTCTCACATGGCACAGACGTTTTCCTTGGTAGCCAATATCGGTGTGATTTTGAAAGTTGACAATCCACCTGTACCGGCTACCAAGGATCAAGTACCACACGACCACACAAGAACCCTGCAACTACAATGTAAGCCAGAGTAATTTACTCATCCAAAGTAGGTCTCCTAATTTAAGCTGTATTATTGAACATTAAACCAGGCACAAATTTAATCATCTAAAATACTTAGGTTAAATGTCTGCATAATCTCAATGATGAAATTCAAATATGTTTCAAACATGGACTTAAAGAACACAAGAAGTCAATATGTTGCCTTGACAGATGCAAGCATCACAACAAAGCAGATTGAGAAGAGGCTCAATGTACCCCAAAAATGTCTCGAAATCTTGAAAAAATTTCAAGACTACACTTTTAAAGGTTTTTCTTTTGGTGTTTTGGAGTTTTTCCTGCAAACAAGGTCTTTCTCAGGTCTGATGAGAAAGTCTTCACTATACATGTAGGCAGTGGTCAACCAATAGAACTAATAGAATTTCTGGGTTAATGCCACTGGAGCGCTTAAGGCCTTCCCAAAAATGGCAGGGCTCATTTCAGATGTCAAAAGCAACACGGATGATGGAGTCCTCTGTAGCCATGGGTCAACATCATCCCTAATCTTTATCTAGGGGGGTGTGAACGTCAACAGCCAATAGTATATGAAAGTGCTGTAGGCCGAGATGTCGCCATGGCTGATAAAAACATATGGCCAAAACTACATATTTACCCAACATGGTGCACCTGCAGTGTCCTGCACACAAATCAAATGTTGACCACAATGATCAGGCATGTTTTAATATTCATTGCTCTTGGTTATATGACCACAAAGTAACCCAGAAATAAATCCGGCAGAAATTTGGTCTATCATGGACCAGAAGTCTCACGAGTGCCACACAACAGTGTCCATAGAATGGTCAAACTTAGATGAAGATACCATGCCACTTTCATGGGGCAGCTGAAGGACATGTAAAGGCAAGGGTGGTCACACTTGTAGCAAGTTATATATATATGTTTAAACTTAAGCTAGAAATCTTAGTTGCTTAACCAATGTCTGTAAATCATTCATAGTGAAGGCACCAAAAATGTGGGTAGACTAAGCTGCTCAGTGTGCTCACCCTGTAACACTAAATTTCAACAGTCAACAAACAATATTTCAATACTGTTGCTGAAATTCATCATATGCGGAAGCCCAAGAATGCAAAATATGGGTTTTTATGGACTATATGGACTATTTAAAAAAAATATGGATCCAAAATGCCAATATGGACTAATATGGACTATATGGGTTTTTATGGACTCGCTGAGAGGCCTGAGATCACCAAGTAAGAAATCATATTCCCCAACAAACACAGACGGTTTTTAGACATTTTCGATCACAACACTTAAGGTTACATAATCTTAATTAACTATCAACAAATTATGTAACAGTCTAATAGTAAACAGTTATCTCTGAATAGCTATGGTTTATTGATCTCAGTTATGTAACATCAACAATTTAGTGCAATCTATCTATCTATCTATCTATCTATCTATCTATCTACACGTAATCATATCTATAGATCTGATCTTATCTATCTGAGTATCTAATCTTATCTATATATATATATCTGCCCATTTGCCTAGTCCTTTAAAAAGATACATTGGCCTTCTGCATGGAATGTTGAAGATAATGCAGTAGTTCTATGACAATGCATGCTGCACGAATTTCATGGCAGTGCCATTAACATATTAATTATGCTGCCCAGGGGTTGGACAGCTCTGTCTGCATGGAGAATTCACTGTAAATCTTTTTGACAGGAGCGGTTAGTTTTAAAAAATGACTGATCAAGTTAGTAAAATTACAATGACAAAATCGCTTAGACATGACTAACTAAAGTCATAATTTTAATTAGTAGTCAAAAGGTGAAAATTTATTAATTAACTTAGTCATGTGATGACTAAACTCCTTGGAAAACTTAGTCATAAGTTAGTCAATTTACTAATAAGCTGAGACATAATATTGAGTTGGAGTTATGCAACACTTCATCTTTCACCCCTAGCGATAGTCACTGCAAAGTGGTCACCGTCCAAGAAATACCAAATTATAAGATGCCTTTCTGTGCAGGGATCTCCAATCTCCAAGACACTGATCCATTTTCAATGGCCTCATAAATCTTGGCCGGTATCAATGACTTCTAATTTGTGCACAACCAGACATGTTCATTAGGGCGGTTCATTTTTCGATGGGAAAAAAATATTTTGTGTATTTCACATCGCACGCCCTCTGATTTCATGAGGTTAAAACTGATGCAGGCGTAATTTTAAGGAAATCCAACAAGAGGAAGGGGTCTCCCAAAGGCCTTAAAGTCATGTTTTTATAAATTTTCGACCATTTTCGCCAATCTGCGGTTCTCTATAACTTCATCAATATTAGTCATACAGCATTCTAATTGCCATGATTGGAAAGATCTCAAAAAGACCATCATTTTGCATACCAACATCAATGGTCTATAGGATGATATTTTGCCTCCTGTCGGCTCTTTGGCCTGCACCTTTTAGAAATGAAAGTGTTGAAGAATGTCTAATCCTGCAAAAATAAGCTTTTGAGTTTATTTCACTGATAAGAATTTAAAATTGACACACCCTACTGGAACAATAACAAAGACATGATATATATTTGAATTAAGTGTTGCCGCCAAGCTAAAATAGGGAAATATCAATGCTCAGGAGCAGGTTGAGGTTTGGAGCTTGGAGAAGCTACGGGACAGCAAGGTGAATGGGGTTTGGTGTCCATGCAAGAATTTCTGCTGCCTCCTGTGGTCTCCCTCTTCAAGGTTTCAGCTGCTGACTTGTTTCATCAATCAAAAAGTCTCCCCATTCAGTTCTAATTATTGAGGTAAGTCATTGCATTACTTAAGAATTGTGTATTATTGTTGCACAGCTTTGAATTATGTTGTGTCAACAGAGTTGTTTGTTTGTTTGTTTGTGTTTTACGCCTCTGCAGCACCTTACTGGGCTATATTGAGGCAGGCGATCGCCGTATGATGATGAGATGAGAAGACTGTGAGTCTGGAACATACCCTATTAATTCAGGGATGCCCAGGGTCTTTCAGTTGCCCCAGCATAGAATACTGGATACAACCCGCCTCCTTTTAATGTCCCATGGGCTCGGACTAAAGTGAGTTCCCGGGGTGAGAGTTGAACCCATGCCCTCAAAGCCAGTGAACAAGCAGTTTTGACCATTAGGCCATGGGGGAACTGTGTGTCAACAGAGGACCCGATGTTTAGGGATACAGTTGTCAAGTAAATAAAACACATATAGGAGCAAAATAATCAATTCATCATCATCAGCAGCAGTCACTGTCAGTCTTCACTACTGCTGAGTATGCCTCAGAGGATAGCTCATCTTGAAGTCTGCTTTCATCACTAGCTTAGTCTAGGTAGAGATAGAAATAAATATATCTTCAAAATGCTTAACAGGGCAGCAAGATAATTCTTCAAAGTAGAAGTGCCTCTGGTCATTCACTTTAATGGTAATTTTTTGCATCAGAATAGAGCCTAGTATGAATTATTGGCAATTCTGCTATTGAAATGTGATACAGAGGTACTCCTTGACATTCTTGTTCAGACATTAGGAACCAGAGTTATGGTGGCTGAAGGTATTTTGGCGGTAATTCGGGAGTGACCAGGAGTTGAACATCTGGTTGGTCTTTGCTTTGACATATAACAGCAAGCCATACAGCCCTATTTGATGCCTTCTTCAAAAATTTGTTTCCCCCAATCTTCTTTTTTCAAACATATTATTCCAATCATTTCGCCAACATTTTTTCCCCAAAAATCTTACTAAAAATTTATAAAGACAACTTTCTGGATGCTTCAGTCCCTGCTACGAGGCGTCTGTTTAAACCACGACCGCCAAATTTGCACAGGGTCAACACTGTTTACCTGAGCAGACTGGGCTATCTTTTTTCCACACAATGCAGTTACATTGTTGTCCTTATAGGTAGTACTGGGCTACAGCTTTTTCCAATTTTCAAAATTATTTTTTTCCCCTTTTTTTTTTTTTCAAAATTGTTTTGGTACATTTATTTTTTCCAAACTTTGTTTTTCAGAATTTCGAAGCACACCAGTTGACCTGCTATGCATCACCATGGCAAAAACATTGCCTCACTTAACTACACACAGTTTTTAAATACCCTATTTTGCCACAATGGACATTTCTAGTGATTACATATATATATTCTTGTCACCGGTAATTGCCTCCGCACTGGCATAGGTAATGAAATAGAGAAATACAGTAATTAGGCTAATCCTTAAGATCAGTTGCCCTTAACTGCAGGAAAACACTCAAAAAAGTTCTTTGAGTGAAGAAAATTTACAAACTGTTTTCATGCTGTCTAAAAGTGGACTGCTCTTGCATTGCCACGTCTTTTTCCAGCCTTGGCAGATGAGAACATATGCCATCTTGTGTTGCCACCTAGTGATTAGTGTGCTATTCCGCGAGCTCCTGCGAGCGGTCCACATCATTTCAATCAGAGGAACACACACAATTTTGTCTGGAAGACACCGGGGCTGTTTCTGAATGTGCTGATGGCCTTGTCTACTTCCTTAGAGAATGTGATTGCCGAGTCTGACTCTGGTATACATCAATGTTGAATAGAAATCTTGTGAATGTGCAATGAAATTGGAACTATTTCTTGGGACAGCAATGCTGTAGGATACAAAATCAACTTTTGTGCCAGGTGGCAGAAGCATGCAGTTCTCATTTTCACCAGACTGGTTTTCATGTGCTATCAATGGATTTTTCCTCTAGCACTTCAAGCCAAATTCTCCCGAAGAAGTGATAACTTATTTTTGACCTTCAGTTTACATGTATGACTATTCGGCACATTTTGAGAGGTTTTGCAATATTTTTGATGAAACAGTGGCAAAAAAAAAATAGCCAAGAAACATACATATTCTAGCAAATTGATAAAAAAATAGTGGAAGTCTTCTCTATTGTACAACTCATAAAATCCATGAAAAATATTGTTCAGCCAAGCACCAGTCCTATTTTCCCAGATATGGACAAAATATCGAAGTGGTCGAAACATACATTAAACTTTGCAACTATGTCCGAAGTCCCACAAGACATGCACATACAATATTTGGCACATCTTAACAGCGGCTAAGGAAAATCTCTGGAGCTTTATCAACTCTACACTGTAAAATCGGACTCGCTGATTCAGCTCAATTGATTGAGTGAGATGGTTGCACAAGTTGATTGAGCTAACATAGATTAATGTTTTAAGCTGAGATAACTCAAAATACTGAGCTGAGATAGCTCAAAATACTAAGCTATGTTGACTAAGGTATTCAAGCTGAGAAAACTCAAAACAATGAGTTGTGTTGACTTACAGCTCAAAATATTGAGTTTTGTTGACTTATTGATCCAAGCTGACACAACTCAAAATTTAGAGCTGTTTTGACTTATTTTTAGTTGTTTTTTTATTTATATTTGTGACCTGTCTTATAAAGTTATTTATGAATGTGGGCTGTAATCCCAAAATATTGTTTGATCTCTCAAGGGGATCCACCTGATCCAGTATGCTTCATTTCAGCACATCATGGACAGGCCCAAGACGCGTTCAACAAAGACCATTGCATCACAAGGAGATTTAAAAATTAATTAATTTCTTGTGAATAAATCCCAATGGCCTGTGGCTCATCTCAGTTGGTATAGAGTGCTAGAAGCCTATATTTGAACACACTCTGACTTTGAAATGTTGGTTGACGTGTGAAAGCATGCATCTAATTACTCCTACAAATTAATTAAAGAGAGATAAAAATAAAAAAGTAACCAGCTAAAGTGGTGTGCTACTCATTTTTTCTCTGGGATAGTGTAATATAAATGTTATTTTTTCTTGTAAGTAAATAATTATTTAAAACTAAATGCAGCCTTATGAGAAGTGCTTGTTATAGATGGCGCTATATGTGGCATGACTGAGATGTCAAGCTATCTGCAACAACTGAAGCTTTCATGTTTTCACAGCTTAATGTTATGATTCGTCTGGACAACTTACAGCATTGAGCTATCATACCTTGACAACTTATAGGATTGAGCTATCATCGCTTGAAAATTATAAACATTCTCAGACAGCTCAAATTATTGCATCAACTCAGTTTTCAAATTTTACAGTGTAATAAAACCAAGACCGGAAGTGGGGTGGCTCATCTCCAAATACCAAGTTCTAATCCTGATGAAATCACAAACCAAGGAGACAAGCAAGTGAATATATGTAAAGCTGAAACATGTGATGACTGGCGTCTCTCTCTTGATGCAAAACATTTCTAAAACTTGTAACTTCATTTGACCACCAGCTATATACCATAATCAAACATTACTCACATCACTTCATTTCAGGACATGCACATCACATTATTTGATGTTCAGAACTTCACAACAAGAAAAAGTAGGGGAGACAAGGGCACGTTGGACCTCGGGGCACATTGAACCATCCCCAATATCATGCGCAGTTATCCAAATCCCCAATGAAGAGACCTTTAGTGGTATGCCTTTTGGCAAAAATATTTCATTAGCATTGAAGGAAAAGTGTGAGTTCTATTTCAGGTTTCCTGAATTTCGGCATAAAAAATGATGGCTAGGTTACCCTTCTTAAAATATGGGGGATTCAGACAAGTCTCATAAATTGAAACTATCACCACTTAAGTAAAGTTTGATATAAGTTTCCCGAGTTCACATTCAACCTTGTTAGGGAGGCATGCACATTTTCATAAGAGGTTGGGACAGAGCAGGTTGGACCAGCATGGCCGGGTCCCTTTGGACCACTGTAAACTGGATTGACTGACAAAAAGTAATCAGTAAAATGCCAGCTGCGTATTTTTAACATTAATAGAGCACCTAAGTCAATCCTGTACAATATGAGGGTCAAATTAATCCAGTTGGCTAATTTGCCACCCATTCTAGCTGATACAAGATTTATTAAAATCATATGGGTAAATATTCCAATATAATCATTCTACAATGACACATAAGTGTGTGTTGTGATCTATGAGAATAAAATGTGGTGTTTGCTCACTTTCTTCTACTTTCCTGGACTTTTATTCCATGGTCCAAAGTGCCCCACATGACGGTACAACCCAATTTTCAAACTTATTTTTCTCCACAACTATAGAAGGTTGATCGACGTGGTTCGACATAAGGGTAGTTTAGATGTTCAGAAGTCAGTCAGTAAAGAGCTTTTTCAAATATTTAGAGAAGTTTTTGATTGAGAGCCAAAAAATAAAAAAGCGGACCAACGTGCCCCGGTCTCCCCTACTTACTTTGAGAACATTCTGCAACAAAGTAAAAATTACAACCTCCTCCCCCGCCTTCCACAATATACAAAGGAAGCTAATCAATCATCTCAAATTTTTAAAGAAATCTCAGAAATAAGTTATTTTGCAATTCATTTTTTTAAATTATGAATTTTAAAATACTTGCAATGTTCATGAAAATGCAATATTATATGCATGCTTGGTTGCATTGAGTAAATGAACTTACTTTGAAAGGTCCTCATCCAGGTGTTGCCAAACTGAAGTGCATTCATCACATCCATGATGTGGCATATTTGCAAATTTCATATTTTCTTGGAGTTGCCACGGTATGTGGCAAACGAATGCAAAACAGGAATGCAAGAGGTGCGAACTTCGAAGAAATGCATTTGCAAATTGTTGTATTTCCACGCATTGCTGCATTTTTGGAGATTCGCAGCCTCGATTGCCATCAACTTGTCACTTTTCAGGATGCCTCGAAATTACACCTAGGACGATGAACCCTAGATCTATGCCGGCTGAAGCTCTGGGCCAATGTCGAGACATTGCAGTTCACCTGAGTTGCTGCTGCTGCTGGGAGATGCTACTGGGAGATGCTACTGCTGATGCTCTCTTGCTTCTGGTGCTGGCCTCCTGCTGCTGAACCAACTCTTCACAGTGCACATGCATTTTTGCACAGACTTGCTGCTGCTTCTCACAGTACATTATCCTGATTATGCAAAGTGTTGGCACCAATATGTTTTTATTTTACTACAGCCGGTCAGTTTGTTATGCAGAAAGGTGTATACTGTTGCATTGAGAAAAGTGCACTTTTAGAGTCATCAATGACTTATCATACTGATGATTTATCATGATCAGTGTATTTAATTTCTAAAGCACTTTAATTTCAGGGACTTATGTTGTGTGTTGGACTGTTGGTGTCTGACAAACCAAAGGACAATGAATCTGATCCTTGCCCTAATATATTATATATACATGTTAAATGTTTTGACAAATCATGTTGATTATGACTAACACTGGTCAACAACAAAAAATTTTCCGTCTGCTACCTGAGAATAAATACCTCTATAAACCTAATTTGAGCATGCTGATTCCAAATCTGAAATCAGAATTGCTCCAGAACGTCTAGATTTTGAGTTATGGCCATGTCAATATTTGGCAAAAAATCAGGCGTGAGAGCAATTCGCGTGTAAAAGAAATGCACTCTGCACTGTTGAATACTGGAAAGTAAGCATATCTTAGTATTTGCATAAGTTGTTTTAAGATGCTGAAACAATATATAGCCAAAATATTTCAATCAGACAGGTCCAGATACAAAAATTTTTCGGTGACAGGCTCCAGAAATGGGCGATTTTTTGCAAATTGTCATTGTTCAATATATTCCCAATTGGAGATATGAAAATGGCTAATGTGCAACTCCTACTGATAAATTATAGTTTGTGGGTGTAAGAAAAACACATCTAAGTAATATCTTGTGATGATTTGATTTTTTATGAAGAATATGACAAAAAAATTATGGAAAATGAGATGCAATAAATTTGAACTTAAAACATTCTGGTTGGAAGGGTCAGGTAATGCAGATAGAATTCCAAATACCACACTCTAATGCAATTACACTGCCCACAGAGCCAGCCTCAGCCACTGTGTAGTTCAGTGCCTGAAAGTTGACATGGTTTTAACTGTTTTCCATACTGTTTTGCTCAAATCAACAATTTATGTCAAGAAGAAATCAAATCACGGAGCTAGAATTAAATCATGAAATTTGCAACAGTTTATGTGCTTCACATAACCCCTTCTTTAATGATGGTCAAGCAGTCCCTTCAGAATCTGAGCTATTCGAGGTGGAGTGTGATTTGACATAACTTAGGGCATATACATTCTCCTGAGCATTTAAAAATGGACATTCAAAATCAGATTGGGAAAAAGCATTAATTTTCCGAATATTTTTTTCATCAAATATGTTAATATAAAATTATCAATACATTTTTTTGGGCAAAGTAGACCCCTAGCAGCTCACAAATTGGTTTTAATTACTGGCTGTAGCACCTCATACAAAATTTTCATATCTTGAAATAGTTATAAACCAACCAAAGATTATTTAGTAAAAGTCGCCTATTTCTGGCACCTCCTATCCTCAAATATTTGTAGTTGGAAAAGTCTGAGTAAACAAATAGGTCATATTTTGATTCAGGATATTAAAATCATCTCTACAAATGCTAAGATAATTTCTAAATGCAAATTTTAATAGCTTAGAACACATTTCTTTTACACGTGAATTGCTCTCACGCCTGATTATTTGCCAAATATTGACATGGCCATAACTCAAACTCTAGACGTTCTGGAGCAATTCTGATTTCAGATTTGGAATCAGCACGCTCAAATTAGGTTTACAGAGGTATTTTCCCTCACGTAGCAAAATCATTGTTGAGCAGTGTAATCAAACAGTCTCTAAAAGTTTGATCATGCAACTTCATCAGCAATAATGAACCACAAAATGCATATTTCACAGAAATAGTCCTATCGTTTCCCACAACAAATGCCCATCTGTATTTTAGGCCTACTGCAAAACATTTTTTCTCTCAACAAATTTAGAACTTCTTTTTCATCATTTCCCAATTTCCCATATATAGTAGATTAATTGTTGCTCAAATTTAAAGAATATTATTACATGATTAGAGCATGCAGCATGGTCAGTTGGTCACCCAACAATAGGCCTGAGAATCTCATGCTAATCACAATTAAATTGGTGCCAAGTTTGCACTCTACTGACTTGAGGATCGCGACAGGTATAATTAACAGTCAATGCAAAACACGCAGTCTGGTAAAAATGAGAACTGCATGCTGCTGCCACCTGGCACAAATGTTGATTTTGTATGCTGCAGCATTGCTGTCCCAAGAAATAGTTCCAATTTCATTGCACATTCACAAAATTTCTATTCAACATTTATGTAAACCAGAGTCAGACTCGGCAATCACATTCTCTAAGGAAGTATAGACAAGGCCATCAGCACACTCAGAAACAGCCCCGGTTTCTTCCAGACAAAATTGTGTGAGTTCCTCAGACTGAAATGATGTGGACTGCCCCAGGAGCTCACTGAATAGCACACTTGTCACAAGGTGGAAACACATGACAGCATAATCTGATCTGCCAAGGCTTGAAAAAGAAGTGGCAATGTAACAGCAGTCCACTTGTAGACAGCAAAACAGAGCTAAACAAGATAGTCCAATATGCTATTTTGTAAAGAGGGCCCTTAAATCCTGTCAGAACATAAATTAAGAAAACGTCGCAGTGCAAGTGACTCTTTGCCCCAAAATTGTTTTATCAACACCTTTGAACATTTGTTTCTCCATATGGAACTGTATATAAATTACACAATTGTTGAAAGTTTCTGAAATTCAACTTACACAACCTTCAGACAAAACCCAGAAAGTCAGGAGGTTCAAGCATAACAGAAAAATCACCTTGAGCGAGCCGCATTGGTAAAATTCAAAAATACCTAATTTAGACAATTTTTATTGAATTTGGGGGAAAAAAAACCCAATAAAATTTGAGTAAACATAGATGCCCCAAGCATCAAGTTGTGAAACTGAATAACAAAAATAAGTCATCACCTCTTTCGGAGACTGAGGAATGAAGTTCTGGACGAAAAATACCTTGATGGCACATGAAAACAGTTTGTAATTCTGTTTTTTTTTTTCACAGATCAGGTCAAATAAGGTCAGGGTGATCCATTTCACTGCAATATCCCACACTGCATGGAAAGATCAAGGAACTTTTCTGAGTGCTTTTTGTGGAAGTAAGGGCAACAGATCTTAAGGATTAGTCTAATTACTGCATTTCATGACCTGTAGGCTACCAGTGCAGCGACATGCAATGACCCATGACAATATTTAAATATGTAATTGGTTGTTGTTAATGTCTCAAACAATGAACACACAACAAATAAGTTTGAAGATTTTCTTTTCTTTAAATTATTTCAAATTAAAAAGTTATTACTTATTTTTGACCTTCAGTTAGCAATCTTATCAGAAAAGTGCTGCACAGAGGCCTGAACATTTCTATGGGGACTGCCAATCTGTTATACACTTACTACAGGGGGAAAAAAGTGCAATGAAATGTCAATGTGTTTGATGCTCAAGTAGCTTTGCCACGTCACAAATTTCCACAGATGACTGAGCACATTCAGTATATCACACTCCAGTATTATTCCCATTAAGGTGAGACAAAACAATCTTCTACAATAATATGTTATGCTTTGAAGCAACTGTCATCAACAACTGATACTTGTTGAGACAACATAATGTATACACCTCACATATGTTCAGGGGTGTACCCAAGGGGGGGGGGTTATATTAAATATATTATTGAAAGTCAAATATTATCAAAAGTCAATAGTACCCAAGATAAGCCAGTAGTAAATCTTGAAATTCAAACAAATGTTTGCCCAGACAATAAATACATTAGTCAGTTTATTTCTCAATCTCAACAGTTGCATTGGACAATGAAATTTACTCCTATATTTGTGCACTCTATTAGGCAAATTATACAGATGACAGCAATGGGGTGAAGGCTGGTTGAAACTGCTGACCAAGATAGATCCAGCTGCCCAGAGCTGGGATTAAACCTGGCACTCAATGTTTGGAAGCACAGGACACTAAGTACCAACTGAACTAACCAGGCACGGATGGCTGGATGATTGGGGCTTTACGTCCTGTATTTATGCACTTGGTAGGCTAATTAAAACAGGAGGAGGACATGGCAATGAGGCGAAGGATGATTGAAACAGCCATCCAACATAAGCCCAAGTGACCCGGCAAGAGCTGGATTCGAACCCTGGACCAAGCAATTGGCAGTCCAGCACACTACCACTAGACCAACCCCCCCCCCCCACCATACAGGGCAAGAGGAATAATTAATTTATTACATTTTAGTTGAGAACGGATATTCGTTCCAGGTAAAAATGAATTATGATCAGGGAAATAATGCATTTGGTAAGATATATGGACAAAGTTGTTGTTCACAAAAATTGGTGTTTCAGGGGCGAGTATTCGATTTTCAATAGGGGATATCTTGAGGGTTTTGAATTTTTCTTAATAGAAAATTATTTATTTTACACTAACAAGCTTGCAACATCCACAAATTTGTTTGTTTCTAAATGAAACAACCCAATTTTTCTAAGAAATATTTCCATCCGGAAATTATCTGTAGGCCGATAATGACTGCCCAGAAAGGTTGTGCGGTAGGTCTACTTTATTTCACGAAAACTGAACAAGAAACTATTTATTTCAGAAAACATCCAACTCCCCCCCCCCTCAAAGGTTGCACCGTCATGTAGCATTTCATAAAAGAAAGGTGTTACTAAAACTTATGGATTAAAGTGTTCTATTCAGCTTGGGAGATATTTACACTCAGTGCTGAGTGGTGCATAGAAAAATTGCTTGTCACAAGACCACTTGAACAGCAAACCACATGGTCATTTCGTTGCACTTCTTGTTCCCCTGTAGTAAGGTGCGGATGCGAAACTTGCACTATTTGACAGATCTTAAATTTTGGTGGAAATGGAAGACTTAGCCAATTTACAACTAAGTGATATTAACAGCAATGAGAAACAAGAGAATACACTTTAAGGCAGTCCTCCCACTCAAGTTTGGGGTGCCACAAGGTTCAAAATTTTGTCCAATCTTGTTCAACTCCTACATTGCTCAAGTGAGGTTGCACAAAGAAACCAAGTGAATGATTCAAAGTATGTGGATGATGAACAACTCATTTCTTCTTTCAAGCCAACCTTTTTGAATCAAAAACAAGCTGTACGGAAAAACGTAGGCCTATTGCAGAAATTAGGGACTTCCTGTACAATAACAAGTTGTGCAATAATGGTGATAAAACTTATGATTGGTGCTCCAAATCAATTGAGGAAACTGCAATTATCATCAGTCAATGTTGACAATGTTGAAATCAAAACTGCAGATTATGTTTGAAATTTAGGAGTGCTGTTAACAAAAAATAAGACAATGGACAGACAAATCAACAAGATGTGCCATAATGCTTTCTTCAATTTGAGTAACATATCATAACTTCGAAAGAACCCACACGAAGAAACCGTTAAAACGGCTGTGAATGCTCTTGTCACCCCTCACCTAGAGTACAGAAATGGACACCTGGTACGGCACACTCCTGTATGGCTTGTTGAATAAGCTTCAATTTGCCCAAAACTCGGTTCGATTGATTGAGAGATTGAAAAGACATGACAGTGTAAGTCATATATATATAGTAGAAAGCAACTGCATTGGCTACCAATCCCACAAAGAATCCAGTTCTGATGATGATTACATGGAAGGCAAGAATTCTGAAGCTCCACAGTTCATTAAAGAACTTATGCAAGCCAAACCCCAACTAAATCATAATCTGAGGAGCAATCATCTATAGACACCAGTTTTCCCGGAAAATTGAGAACCATAACCACATTAAAAAAACTTCGAAGAACCTCTAAACACACTTGTTAAAAAAATTCAAAACATCCTACTAGACTTATACTTTTAAAGGTAGTAAGTACGCATTTTTAACAGACTGTTTGTTGATAGATTTCAGTCATATTTTTGAAAAACATTCCAGTTTTGCTATTCTGTTGACAATATAAGAAGTTTATTTCTTTGAAAAATGTAAACAAATAGTTTTTCATGCTGTGAAAAAGCCCTGCTTTGTTTACATTTCAAGCAATGCAGGGCTCTCCTTAGGTAATTTAAGGCTTTTTTAGCAATTAAACTCAATTATAGAAAACTAGCATTTCTGTTGATTGCAAATGTATACTATACTTTAAATCTATCAATTTATGATCTATAAAAAGGTAAATTTTACATAGAATCGGCGGACTTACTACCTTCAAGCTATCATATAAGTACAAGATAGTTTGCCGATGCCTCACTGTGCCAAAAAAGCTTCTTCAGAAAAATTGGCATAGTCCCCTCTCTGTTACTGAGAGGAGACTATCAGTCAGAAAAGGAGCCACAGCAGACTGGAAATATAGCCATAGCCGACATCCAATCCAAATTTCGCAAGTGGAAACAACCACAACAGTTTGGAACAAAAATTTTGCTTGGCTGGATGAAAATCACATGCTTAAAATCGTAGCATTTTAAGAGAACTTAAGACCAGACCATCACTTTCCAATTTTATACAGTATAAGATAAGAAAAACTTGGGATGAAATTCACATGCCAATACACAGCATTTTCGTAAAGAAAAGCAATCCAGATTTCATCATTATAAAATTGTGTAGGCCCACCTTTAGGCCTGTATGAAAACCTCCCAATGACTATAAAAATTCTTGGTATTTTGATGATGCTGCTGATGGGAGATAACGATATACAATCTTACGAATAAATCTTCACAAAAATCATTAATGCTATCTCTGAATTATTAATTTGTGAACAGTTTGATCAAATACGTCATTTAACTCAATGTCTTTAAATAAAGTTTCTAATTCTTGGAGAGACTTCACATCCTTGACTTCAAACGATTCCAATCTGCATCTGAAAGAGAAAATCAAAAAATCAAATTACAATTTAGGTGGTCACTAGACTAATTACATATATATATTCACTAGAATTACCCAGTGATAAATGAATGAAGGAGGAGGGGTGCAATTTCAATAGGATTTCCTCTTTGGATGCGATAATGAGGCTGAGGCAGACAGTCATGTGGCTGGGAGAAGCGGTGACATCGCTGCGGTATGGCATTGTTTAAAAATGTGCGAGAATACGTTTACCTAGAAAGTGGAGAAGGGTACATAGCTAGATAGCTGCATAGATAGACATGAATGACAAATTTATTGCTTGAAGTTTAATAACCCATCTGACAAAAGGCGTAGTTGTGTTAGTTTTTTGTGAGAGGACTAATTGTTTTTTGAATGTTATTTAAACATGTTAAATAAAAGAAACAAAAAAAGTATCGATGTATCTCTCTATCTAGTATATATCTATCTATTTATCTAATTATCTATCTATCTTCTGAATTTGATGAATGTATTAATGTACCTATCCATCTATGCATGTATCTATCTATATATATCAATGGGGCCTCAATCTATCTATCTTTGAATGATCAATGTATCAATTTACTGATGTACCAATTAAGAGATTCATCATTGATGAAAAGTGCAATTGTTCATCATGTAAGATTGTAAAGGCTTTGACTTTGAGGATGGCTCAATTCTCTGAATGAGGTGTGAGTTTGTGTTTTGACAGGTGTCAAGGTGAATTGCACTAAATAGAGTGACACATTACTGGAAGTGACTTGGAGTCAATGTATTGTGCATATAGGCTAATATCATGAAGAAATGACCATTAATTGGGTTAAGACACACTAATAGAGCATGTTCATGGCAGACAGACAGTGAGAAAGGGAGGCCTATGTTTGCTGCAGTTTGGCTGGCGTGTTTGTAATACATGTAAAAGAGCGCGAAAATGTTGGATCTTTGGATCTCCTTTAGTTTCGTAGGAGGCCTAAATATATATAAATAAATGAAATAAAATGGAAAATGACGAATTTTGGTGAAAAAAATGCCTTAGATAGCGGTTTAGAGGTCTACAAAGTTTTAGTGGTGTATTTCAAGAATTGAAAGCAGGAGAAGAGTTGTTATGAAACATTTTAAGGGATAGGTGTGGAAGACAACTGCCCACCTCGTATCTTGAAAGCTCTTGAATTTTGGTAATTGGATCAGTGAATCGAAGGCAAAATGGACCATTAAATTGATTTTAACTTCAGTTCATCTGAAAGGTATGTTTGGGAAAAGAGTTAATGTGTATATGAGATGGGGTGAGGACTGGCAGGACTGTTGTAAGTCTTGGACGAAAATGCATTGTCAGGCGAGCCAGAGGCTGATCTATATCAGGAGAAGGGGGACTGAAAAGTGCATTGTTTCAAAGGAGAAATTAGGGTGGTCTGGTCGGTATGGGTGAGTTGGTAATATGGATATGAGAAGTAGTAATGTTTTGATGCATATTGGGTTATGTCATGGGAAGGAGGTGAAAATTTGGTGGGTTCTGAGGTGGGACCTTACCTGCTGAATATGCCACTGACCTTACACTTTTATTTAGATAGATGATATGTAACACCAGCCTTTACCTGCGATCGCTAATTGGCTCTTGGGCCAGAACTGTGAACATCCTTTCTTTGCAGGGTCGGCCTTTGGAATCCACATCCACAGAGACTGTTCTTTGGCGTATAATATATTCCTTGAAAAATTAAACAAAAAAGAGACAATTAATCAACAGCGCATTATATTTTTTTTAACTCAAGACAACAAAAAGATGTTATGCCTACAATACAAAGGTCTCCAGAAATACTACTTTATCATTCTGTTTAAGGAGTCAAGAGCAGAAGTGTCCTTATGCAGCAACAAAATTCACTTAGTATTTTTATTTTTTCAGACAACAGATGAATGCCTACCTTAATTTGAGATTGCTCCCCTTCAAGTACAATAAATATCCATCTGTCATAGAACAACAAGCATCCAGCCAGAGCTAACTCACTAGTCCATTTTTGGATGGTCTTCACATATTGGGTTTTCGCTCGCATGTGGTCAAGATGACAAACATAAGTCCAAAGAGAGTCTGAATTGTCTGATGCAGAAGTTGTAGTGGTTTCATCTTTCCTATATTTGTGAATATGACTTTGTAGCCAAAGTATCAAGTCCATGAGCATTGGTTGACCTACCAATGACTTGGAAAAACTTTCAATGTCTCTTCTTAATAATTCACAAATCTGCCGAGATAGTGCGTCACACATGATTGAAAACTGTCCAATTTGGTCAGGATAAGATTCAGGAAGGACCATCGTAACTTGCGCCATCAACGATGAATCTACATCTGACTTGACTTTTGCTGTGAATATGGTTTCCTTGCCAGCTCCACCTGAAATGCAGTTTTTGAGATATAAAAAAAGGATAATTTTCTGTGACATAAAGACTTTATAATTCTAAATTGGATGGGTTGTATATGTATTTAGGGAACTTTTTCCCCCAAAAAAGCATCTTTGCAACTAAATCTACCTATGGCTGATATATTGAATTGATGATGCTGTCTAAATTAAAAAAATTCTTGGGACTACAAAAGCATTCAAAGCAATTGTAAAACTAGTTATTTTTCAAACATATTTTCTTTTATGAAGAATTCATCATTAATTTTATTTCTATTAACCCTCTAAGCTGAATACTCTAGTGATTTGTACTACTTCCAAGTTGTTCCTGCCAGGCTAACTATTCACCTAATTGGAGGACCTCCACTTCACCAGGGTTGCAGTAAATCGCCTGCAGGGCCTCTAGTTCCTCAGCAGCCATTCTTGAGTGCAACTTCTGCACTTCATGACATCACTAAATCATCTAGAACAAGAAAACACAGTCACATTGATAAGATACAAACCAACAAACAAAAGAATGACATGTTTCAAAAACAACAGCCTAAACAAGGGTCACGAAGGAACGAAACCTCGAATCAACAGTTACTCAACACAGATAAATCTTCAAGTGATTACCTTATTTGAAGAAGTACTTGAACATGTAGTACCTATTTTCAACATGTAGTACCTATTTTCTTGAACTTCAAAGTCACAAATCTTCAACTCAAAATGAGGTGAAGGACATGTGAACTTTGGAATTGACTTTACACTTTGTTCACTATATTTCTTCTGTATGGCAAAATAAGAACAACACATCCATCTTTATGTAAAAATTAAGTAATTATTGGCTAAATATAGATCATCATAGTAAACATAAACAACAAGTTGAAATCAGATATATACTACGTTACACTGTACATGTATCTAAATCGAATAAATTGCTTCACAAATTTGTACACTGATTTCCTAATTTCATATCATCATTCTTCACTAAAAGTCCATGAAATGCAATTTAAATGTAAAAATGTGTTATTTTTAAAAATTTGGAAAGCAAACAATAGACAATTTTTAAAAAATATTTAAGGCAATCAACATTGTGAAATTACTTATTAAAGTTATTGATTGGATGATATACTCAAAAACAGTACTTATTGTTAATGATGCTGTCTTTCAACAAGTGAACATCAGCTATAAAATAAAATACAATTTTTTAATATTCAAAAACAGAAATTTAAAATGCATTTTGAGAGAGGGATTAATTTTTGAACTACAGCTCCGACTCTACAACTGCATTTGTAAGTAACAGTTCCATGTACATATAGGCCTACTATACATGAGAATTGGTAACAAGCTAAAAATTTTAGAATAAAACATGAGATCCCTAAACATGGAATTCCTTAAATCTACAGGTATCATACTAATCGATCATTGTATTTAACGAAAGACAACACAGTGTCCCATACGAGAGTTATTCCAGTGACATAGATCACTCTGAACTGAGGAGGGACGAAGGTGAAATTGATAAACTGAGCAGGAGGCCAAACAGTCAAGTCTAATAGGAAGATTGTGAGGAACTTCTCTCGGATCTCTTGGGTTATTTCCCTGAAAGATTGACCCTCCAACGCCCCCGCTCCACTGAAGAACAGCACGTAAAGGAAAGGTCCAGCCACACATTGGTCCAGAGCCACTTTCTTCGCTACTGTTTTGAGACCCTTTGCAGGAAGGTAGCCATCCAGGAATTTGTACCAGAAATGGCCAATTGGTCCCAAGGCTAGACCCATCACAAACATGTTCCTAGTTCGAGTCCAGTCGTGCTTCGCATTGGTCTGATTGATCTTGTGCCGTGAACGATATCTCTCGAACTTCTGGGTAATGACATCTCCAACACCCATGAACACTCCAGCGCTCACAGTATTAGTCACAAATAAATAGCGTCCAAACAACGTCCGAGATGCCGTCTTCATTAGCCGGGTGGCTGTTTGTGCCATTGCAAAGGCGGTTTCGAAACACAGATGTCAGTACCACGTTTAGAGAGGGGAAAATGACCTCTTAATTATCCAGACAAAAGGATGGCTCCAAACTGAAAAGTACTAGAGCTGAAACAAAGGAAGACAATCTGCCATAGAACCACGACCAATCCAAGGAAGTTGAAGAACTGGCTATTTAAAATGACTTTAAGAGAATGTACCAATTTCAAAGCGGACTGTACAACTGAATGACCTTGACAGGAGCATTCTGCAAAGGAGGCTACTTTTCTCAAAATGGTCTGTTTGTGTCCATCAGGTTTTCTGTCCCACTATTTCCATTAGCTGATTACTGATCAATTAGTGCATCAACAACCAATTTTTGAATCAAATCAGATTGGATAATCAAGATTACATTTAACTATAACCAACAGACACTGTGGGTCATGAGTATATGATGCTACACAAAACTGTCACTGCCTCTGTCAGGAGATAAGATTGATCTGCACACATGACATCCACTGTGCACCATGCATGGTTTGTTATTGTAATTTGTATGAATTAAGGATCTATGCACTGTGTTTATAACTTCATAATTAACATAATAACTTAGTTCAGGTCATCTATATGTCAATAGCAAGTAACCCATGTTTCTATTATTCTGCCAGATACCTACCATGATCATAAACCACAAATTTCAGCTGAAAAGAATTTGACAGGAGCTTGCATCAGCCATGTTTCAGCTTGGGGAATCCCTCCTTATCTGAAGTGATGACGTCATGAAGCCAGAGGGTATCCCCAAAGTTTGACAGATTGAGGAGAGTCAGCATTCAAGGTCAACTCAATAATATGAACAAAGTACGTGCTGTTGCTCATTGAACCATTTTTAACCATTGAAGACTGGATCATAGAGACCTGATTCAGCTGAGAGAGCCCAGATAGAGCCACAGCACTGATTAACTGAGCTGCACGGCTGTGACAGTTTTTGGAGGTGTGTCTGCGTCTTGGCCAATCAGGAGCCTTGTTTACGACACACCTCCTTGCTCAGCTGAAGTTGTTTACAAGTTGGAATTGCGCACACATTTGGCTGCTTGGTGTATTGCATGGCAGGTATAAATTGAAAACATACTCAGATTGCATTGCATAAGCACACAGTGAATGAGCTGAGGAGAGACAGTGATGTGAGTACAGAATGGAAAGCTAAGTGCATGATTGGGAAGTAAACTTTGCTAATGTGGATTTCCATGCCTGATTTTCAAGGTGATAAACATCTGCAGTTCTGGGAACTGTTCTGCTGAGCATCAAACTTCAAAGTCACTGCATCATTGGGATTGATACACTTCTGGGATATGTATTTCTGTCACCTAAACAATGTTTATATAAATCATGTTTAAGTTTGCATTGGCAAAGAAATCTATAACTTTAGCTTTGGTTATCTAAATCATTATTTACTACATCAATTATTGACAAATTTATTGACAATTAATTTTTTTTTTCCAGAGAGAGTCCATTCCATTCACACCCCAAGAGCATAATGAGTGCAGAAGGGTCAATCATGGCCGACAAGATGGAAGTGACCGTTGATGAGGAAGATGAGAGCAATTTGAAGGACAAATTCTGTGACCCTGAGAACCCTGTGGTCGTACAGTTCCAAGATGTCAGTGCTGCGGCTTACAAGATCAGGAGCGGCATCGAAAGAACCCCCTGTCCAGTAAGAAAACTCATACTACGTCTCTGACTGATTGATTGACTAGTGCTAAATAAGTATCAAATCAAATCAAAATGTATTTTTTTCGCAGCGTTAATACAAGGAACATCAGCTTAAAGCTATTATAACGGAGGTAATATAATTACTATTTAAAAGTAAACATTTAATTGGAGTAATTACGGGTTATAATTATATTATAAAAAGCCATCTAATTCATTTGTGAAAAAAAAAGAAACTGAAGAATAATTGAAAATTTCACTTCTCTGCAGAGATCCTACATTACAATATTCAATACTAGAAAATACCCATTTCTGAGTTGTTGTCGGAAGATTTATATGGCTATGTAGGGCATTTGACTGTCGTGGAAAAAAAAGTTTGATAAATAAGAAAGAGTTGTCATAACGGGAAAAGTGCTTCCTTGGGTATGTGAGGGGTTAGATAGGAAATGTGAAGAGAAATATATTTTGTTATGACACATACATGTATACAATTGATAGCGTAACATGACAATCAACGAAATATATAAGTAACAACACGTAGAAGGACAGAGCATAATGTATGGAAACTAAATTGACTGGTTGGTCCTCGAGGAAATTGTGTGAAAGGGCAAAGAAACAAAGAAGTGTATGTTTGAAAGTGTGACAGGTGAATGTAATAGAGTAGTAAACTTGTCATAACTGGCCTGTAATTAATGTGGTAATTGGCATCAGTTAATTAGGTGAAGTGCACTTCAAGTGTCATAGGCTGAAGGTGTTTGTAGTTAACATAAATCAATGCAATTACACGAAGCAGCAGTTGAATCAACATGTTGAGATTGGAAAGGAGGATACATCCCCCATGACTGTACAGGGGGATCGTTTTGGCGGGAATGGGGACGGTGGCGCCACGCAAAAAAGTGGGCAATAAGGGAAGTACGATGTAAACATTCGAGGGAAGGGTTGAATCGAAGTGGAAATTAGAGGAGGAAGGTAGTGGAAAGAATGCAGATATGAAAGGTTTACAGAAAGTAGGAGGGAAGATGTATGGTAGGAGCGGAGAAAAGTACAGAAGTTGATTTTCAGGCACATAGAAAAGGTGAGCTGGAATGACGTCATGTCACGTGCACTGTTGTTGTCGTGGAAAAAAAAGTTTGATAAATAAGAAAGAGTTGTCATAACGGGAAAAGTGCTTCCTTGGGTATGTGAGGGGTTAGATAGGAAATGTGAAGAGAAATATATTTTGTTATGACACATACATGTATGGGCCATTCTCAAATTTCGGGACAACGGGTATAGGAAAATTGTCCTGTAACGGAGGGGACAATGTGGTAACGGAGGGGAATTTTGATGTAAAAAACCAACTGTAGGAACAGCGACAAAAGGAAAAATGATAAAAGATTGATGTAACTATTATTTTCAGAAGTACTTCATCTCGTATCAGTAGATTTTTTGCTCCAAATGTCGATTTCTTGCTCATGATCTGGTAACGGAGTGGACAGTAACGGAGGGGAACAATTTTTTGCTTTTCGCTCATTACTGCTTTTTATTTTGGAGATTAGACAAAATAATTGCAGAATATTAAAACCTGCCACCCTCAGCAACATATACATGAAATCGCTCTGTAAAATTATCATTGGTAAGCTTGGAAATGAAGGAAACGGAGGGGACATTTTAGTGGGACCAAAAACATTTTTTATGAACATTATGTCATAATTTATTGAATACACGTTATATGAAGTCTGCAAGGCAGTGGTACTATGGTGCACATGCGTCTGATGATATTCAGTGAAAATAGCTCATAAAAAAACAATAACGAACAGAGCTATGGCAATAACGGAGGGGACAAACAAATTTACATAAATTAGTGACATGACTATTGTATCAATTTAATCAATGAAATTATACACACAAAAAATTGAATATGAACTAAATATAAATTCAAGTCTATATTCCCATGAATCGTGCAAAGAAACTTTGAAAATAATGTTATATTAGGAGGAAAATGAACACTTGATTTTGTCATGTCAGGTCCAGTGACAGGGAAAAACCATTGATTTTGCACGGATTTCTGGACATAATGCATTAAAAAAAGTCTAATGAATGACTTTTTGCTCCAAATGCAATGGTTCTAAATAGAAATATGAATAACAGATGCAGAGTGACGCTTCAGATATTTATCGCATTCATATTAATGTCAGGGAGCTAGAGTGACGCAAATTGTCCCGAAATTTGAGAATGACCCGTATACAATTGATAGCGTAACATGACAATCAACGAAATATATAAGTAACAACACGTAGAAGGACAGAGCATAATGTATGGAAACTAAATTGACTGGTTGGTCCTCGAGGAAATTGTGTGAAAGGGCAAAGAAACAAAGAAGTGTATGTTTGAAAGTGTGACAGGTGAATGTAATAGAGTAGTAAACTTGTCATAACTGGCCTGTAATGAATGTGGTAATTGGCATCAGTTAATTAGGTGAAGTGCACTTCAAGTGTCATAGGCTGAAGGTGTTTGTAGTTAACATAAATCAATGCAATTACACGAAGCAGCAGTTGAATCAACATGTTGAGATTGGAAAGGAGGATACATCCCCCATGACTGTACAGGGGGATCGTTTTGGCGGGAATGGGGACGGTGGCGCCACGCAAAAAAGTGGGCAATAAGGGAAGTACGATGTAAACATTCGAGGGAAGGGTTGAATCGAAGTGGAAATTAGAGGAGGAAGGTAGTGGAAAGAATGCAGATATGAAAGGTTTACAGAAAGTAGGAGGGAAGATGTATGGTAGGAGCGGAGAAAAGTACAGAAGTTGATTTTCAGGCACATAGAAAAGGTGAGCTGGAATGACGTCATGTCACGTGCACTGTTGTAATATTATATACAGATGTTCTGCATAGGCCTTGTTCTATAAGGTCAAAGAAATTTGGCAATATTAAAATTACATTTGCTTTGCCATATAAGGACAGATAGATTACATCAGTGACCTTACTTTCTTTACTCAATAACTAAAATGTTAATTGTTTTTAAAATGTTTGTTAGTCCTTTAATACCTTTATCAATGACCATAGAATATATTAAATTTCATTTCACCATACTTAGGCCCATTGTAACAAAATCTGCAGTTATAATCAATCGCCCAATCATTTAATTGATTTCCATATGACTAGGAAAAAAACCCTTTTACATTGGCATTGTAGAATCTAATTTTAAAAGATCTCAGATGATCTATACAATTATGAAACATTCATTGAGAGTGAGTATTGCAGAGTAACATTTTAATGCTACATGATAAATGTCAAGGAAACCCCAAAATGTGGAGGACTTGCTCAGGACCAGATTCGAATAACAAAGGGAAATAATACAATCCTGCATAAGCAGCCAGGGACCTACAATTTGTAACAACATCAACAAAGTTTCAAAAATGTAATTGCTAGGTTTTTTTTCTTTTCATCTATGGGAGCAATTTAATGCACCATTTCAAATAAAAGGGGACAATCATCGAAACATAGACCTATTTTCTCCCAATACCTTCAAATATTATATGGGACATATTTTCTTGTAAACATTTTCAGTGAGGCAATGCAATCATTTCCATATGTAGCCCGATTCAGCACAATAAAATGAACAAATAAATTCCTGAAGTTATGTCAACAAGTTATCTCACCACATAATTTCATAATAGGCTATCTGTGAGATTTGTTATCTGTTCAAAGGGAATTTATTACCATTGTAAGCAACATTTAACTTAAATCTGTTGATGGGTTAGGCCAGTTCAACAAACTGGTTTTATCCGGTCAATCTGCCTACAGATAAATAAATAGTCACAATGTATCAAAATGAAAGTTAATTTGCATAAATATGGATATAGAACTCTTTAGGCCCATATAAATATAAGTATAAATTACATTATCTTGAAGATAATCAATAGGCCTAATAAAATTACATGATCTGGCAGATTATAATGCAAATATTCAAGAAAAATTAATGAACATTGAACTGAGAAGGGATATGGAATTGTTATTTCTCTAATAAGATGTAAAGATAATTTAAGATTATTCAAATTGATTAACTCAAAATATTGAGATGGTCAAAGGTCAAAGTCTCATTTCGAAGCATGTACAATTCATTCATTGTAAACTTGTTGTACCTAAAATAAATTTATACATAATAATAATATAATAACTAAATAATACTATTCTATTGTTAAATGGAAATAACATATTTTTATAGATAGGTAGGTAGATAGATAGCTATAGATAGATAGATGAGATAATATCAGAATGCCTACTTGAAAAAAAAAAGTAGTTAAAACTGCTGTAAATGCTGTGGTCGCATCTCATTGGAATGGGTATATTGCTAAAATTAATGAGAAAAGACACAATATAACAAATTGTCGGGTGCATTACATAGTGTTGAGATCCCAGAACCTGACCTGGCAAAGGGCAGAGGAAGTAAGCCAAAACAAACCAGAGTCAGGTGTAAGGAGGTGTGGGACTAAGTCTTAGGATTCGCATGTGATGTTTTAAAAGGCCTTTGAGGACATCCAACTTTTCATCTCCTCCCTCACCTTTTCATGTTTGAATGACATGTCTCAGCATAATGGTTTTATTGACAAACTGGAAATGGAAGAGATTTGTGTGACAGTCCCGAGACAAAAGAAAAAAGATGCTCTCCAAAGCTAAATCTATAAAATCAATGAAAATAAGTCATCTCTGTTACTAAAATCTAAGTATGAAAATACACACAAATATAAGATAATTTTCAGTTCTTATAGCATGAGACAATTTTAATTCCAACTGTAATTTTCATGTGACGTTTTTGTGCAAAAGCCATTCACTGATTCAGAACATTTTACTGCTACATCTTCTTGCAGTGAATAGTAAATAGCAAATATAAGGCCTAACCATTTTTGTGATTAAATAATTTTTTTTTTCATGTACTACATGTAATTAAAAGAAAATGTCACTGATTTTTTTTTTTTTCACAGAGATCTCGTCTGTCCGAGATGACAGGAATGGAAATATATTTCAAGAAAGAATTTCTTCAGTACACTGGCAGGTGAGAGTCACTAAATCATTAAAAAAATGTATATATTTAAAAATAACAAGAATATATTTAGAATTAATTTTTTTCCTTTTATTTTTCAGTTTTAAAGAGAGAGGGGCTCGCTATACTCTCATGATGTTGGAACCAGTAAGTCCTTTTGTAATAAGACATATTAATTTGAGATTTGTTTGTTAAATGGGAGGATTGAAATTAAAAGTAAGTCTCAAAGGGCTTCAATGAGTGACGAAGGGCCCGTGCTTTTAATATTGTCTCCTATGAGTTTATATAATGTGTTTATTTGAAACCTTCAAGGCTTGCAAATTAATTAAAGAAAAGGGTCAATACCTGATTGAAGTAATCTTTAAAGAAAGAGGTTAATTCTTCAGAAATGGGCTAATGCCTTAATTCCCACACCTTGGGAGAATGCCAATAAATAAATAAATTTGACTGCTTCGCAGGTCAATAATTATAGGTCTTCCGTAATAAATATTTAGAAATCTTTATAAACAAATAAATATTTGTCACAAAAAATTCTTTTGTCTCTTTTCTTTCAGCAACAAAAGCAAACGGGCGTCATCGCAGCGAGTGCTGGCAACCACGCTTTGGCCCTTGCCTACCACGGGAAAGACCTTGGCATTCCCGTAACCGTGGTGATGCCCATTGTCGCACCAATCATGAAGGTTTCTCTCTGTCGCCACTTTGGGGCCAACGTTATCGTACAAGGAGCAGACATAGGAGAGGTAAAATGTTAATTATTTTTTTATGTGTAATCCATAAAATTATGAATTATACATGTAGCTCCAATGTTGCATTTTTGCTCCTCAAAATTGAAGATTCTACTGCAAGAAAATATTTTTAAAAAACTTTCAAGTAATGTAAAATTTGTAGCTGTCAAGTAAATGTGCCTTGAGAAAAGTTTTACATCATCCTAATAATCTGATATTGACCAAGAGAAAGAGCTTCTCACTGCCCACACTCCTTCAATATCTTGTTATTTAGAACAAATGATCAAGAGAGGTCAGCAATCTCATTCAACAACAATCAAGACATTAAAGCAAACAAATAAGTATAAGCACATATCATTGCATCATTGGTCTAACAAAAGACACAATATGCAGGATCCCACAGTAATTAACTTACTATGTGAGTTGCATCATCGTCCTATGACGTAACAAATTATTTACTTCAAAAGCCAGGAAGTTTTTTCATGGTCCGCTAAAGCAATTGCTGTTTATCATGAACATATCATGAGCACATCACAACATTAGTAAAAAAAAAATTTTGTGATCCAGCCTGAAATTTTCAGCTCAGCTGAGTGGTTCAGCTTGAGACTAAGCTTTCAAATTTGGTCATTTGGTCTGGCACGAAAACTCCTATTTCAAGGAGGTGCTAGACCTATTCATGTGAGAAACGACATTGTGTAGGCCAATGTTGTATAGGCCCTGAGAAAACTTAATTAACACTGATTTGAGTATAAATTCCTTGCGAAATGCATCATTGTTGAGCATCACAACAAATCATTAACCTAAATAGCCAGGAAGTTGTGCACATGGGCAACCACTAACTGTAATTGCTGCCTTTCATGAACATACCACGAGCGCATCACAGCTTTAGTACACACTATTGATTTTTGAGTCTTCACTCTTTTTTCCAGTATTGTGATCTATTCAGATGTAGTCGGTGTAATGTGTTTTGATCATAAGTCTACAAGTTGATGGTTTTAAAAAAAGTTTCAGAACTTGAAATATTGAGGCTGGTTATTGCTTCTTGGCCAATTCCTCTCTAGGTCCCAGATTTGATTCACTAATGAACCCTTGTGAGAAGCTTCTCTCCTTGAATTTAAGCTTAAAATTATCTTTGGCTATTTCGCATATGACACTTAAGAAATGTTGTGTTTGTTTGCAGTCGAGGCTGCATGCCTTGAAGTTGGGCCGAGCGAAAGGGTTCATGTACGTGAATGGCTATGACCACCCGCACATCCTGGCCGGCCAGGGAACCATGGGTCTGGAGATCTGCGAACAGGTTCCTGATCTCGACGCTGTTGTCATTCCAGTTGGAGGAGGGGGGCTCATCGCGGGTGCAGCCCTCGCTATCAAGAATCTCTATCCCCACGTCAAGGTCATTGTAAGTGGAAATTATATTTTAAAATTTTTTGTTGTACATGTGTTTACTTCATGACTTTTTTAAATCAGTGACGTATTTAGGGGAATGCCTACTGGCCCCCCCTCAGGCCAAAATTAACATGGAAGAGATAGGAAATGGCGCAGAGCGCCCTGCGTCCAACCCATGTAATGGTCCCCCCAGGCCATTTCTAGATACGCCCCTGCTTTTTTTAATGTCATAATGTTGTAAGCTTATGTTTTTGAACATCTGGAAAATCCCACTTTCATAACTTCATTTGCATCCTGTTTTTGTTTGTGACTACTTTAAAACATAAAACCGGGCCAGATCACCATTGTTGGATGACATCAATTTAAAAAAGTTGTTTTGTGAAGAGTGAAGAATATTTTAAACAATAATTACAATATGTACTGAATTCTATTGATTTTAACAAACACGCCCAGTCCAATTACCAGGTAGCAGTGACTCACTCTGATAGTTCTGCAATGCACTAGAGGATGTTTTGCATTCATTGAAAGCATCAGAATATTAAACTTAAAATAATTTCATTTCAGGGCGTAGAATCTGAAAGGTGTGCAAGTTTTACCACATCAATTGAAGCTGGAAAACCTGTTTACACCAAAGCATCTTCAACACTAGCTGATGGTAAGTATATCCCCAGATACAGTATCAACCAATAGATTTTATAGACTAAGAATAACTTCTTAAAGTGAACTGCAATAGTAAGTGGCATGTGAGGAATGAAATAATTTTCAATAACTTCAATTACAAACTTTTCAGGTCTTGCAGTTCCATTGGTCGGTGTAAATGCATTCGCCACAGCTCAACCACTCATTGACAAAATGGTCGTTGTGAGGTAAGTTACCAACTATATATAAAATAGATTAACTAAGTAGAACACTACCATATACTGGAAAGACTCTGTAAGTTAAATGCATTTACAGCCTAGGACTACAACTTTTACAAGTCACTGTCCTGCCACCAAACAGGCAAAGTTATTTATGTGCTATATTCCTGTTCTTCTCCAGACAACCTCAGCTTTTAACCCGCGGATTCTTGTTGAAATAGCATGAACATTCTTTTTATAACTTTCATTGTTATTTTGCAGTGAGGAGTATGTTGCCTTGGCAATCCTGAGACTGGTGGAGCTGGAGAAAGCAGTGGTGGAGGGAGCAGGGGCCACCGGACTAGCAGCTGTCCTGGCTGGTCTGCTTCCTGAATTGGAAGGCAAAAAGTATGATCTCCTGTAATATGATATTACCTGAGAATGAACTTTAATTTACTTTTTAAGAGCCAACTAAAAGAAACACTTCCAAATGCATTGTAGATTAAATTCTATAGTCAAAAATATTTTTGGATTAGACCATTATTATTGGTAATTTTGTCAACTTCAGTGAAATGGAGGTCACCCAATATTAATTAACCAATCTTTCAAATTCAAGTCACATCACCAAGCTTCACAACATGAATAAATCTAGTACATTGTTGCATCTTGCAGTGAGTGATTTTATGTTTTACGCCCGTCAGCACCAGTGTGGGCTATTTAGAGGCAATCCAGCAGACAGTGAGTCATATTTTAAATTTCAGAGTTGTAATTCCCTTGTGTGGTGGTAACATTGACACAACTGTCCTGGGACGATGCTTAGAAAGAGGTCTGGCTGCGGATGGTCGTCTTGTCCGATTCAATGTTACTGTCTCAGATCGACCAGGAGGAATTGCTGAATTGACGCGTCTTATTGCCAGTATTGGAGTCAGGTAGGGAACAGGAAGAATTTCTCTTAATCACTAGTTTTTCCATCACCATTACAAATTTTTCTACCAAACAATATTTCAAAGAACAATTTTTCAAAATTTGGAGCACAAAATCGATAATCAGACCATGTAAGTAAGCCTGTATTTTGTCATACTTATATTGACAAATAATTAACCAGCCTAAAAATGTAGCTGAACTGCAGACCTGGTCTGAATTTATCATTGTCTATGATGACATTAATGCATGGTTAATGTTAAAAACATGCAGGAGGATTTATCTAAATTTTTTGTTCAATATTTAAAGAAAAACCTACTAAATCACTGAAAACATTTCACTTGTAACAACTGCACCATATTAACACGAACATATACATTAAAACAATATTAATCAGCATTTTCCCCCCCTTCTTTCTTCCTTAGCCTCAAGGATATTTTCCATGAACGTGCGTGGCTCAAAACGGACATCTTTTCTGTGCAGGTGGGTTGGTCTTGAATTTTTTAAAAAAGACTGACATCAAAACGTATTGGTGGGGGTGGGATGCCAGTTTTTTTAGCCAATAGCAACTGAAAAATTGATTATACCTCCCCCTCAAAATTTTCTCCTGTTAAACTGCTTTCTAACTTTCTCCTGCAACATTTCAGATAAAGTAACATGCAAAAGGGTATTGGAGAAAATTCCATGCTTGAATATCTCATTAAATGAATATCCTACCAATTTTTTACCATGTTACATATAATAATGCCCATATTATAGCAATTTTAAATTGTGCTTTACAGGTGAAGTGTGTCGTGGAGACCATAGACAAAGCACATGCGGAGCAACTGGAGAAATTATTGCGATCGCATTACAGCCATGTTAACTTCGGAATGCACATCGTTTGAATGGATGAACTTCCAAATGTTTTAAATTGTGAAAAGACTGCCAAAGAGATCAAGACATGCCATTGGTGTGTCTACCTCTGACCTGCCATTACATTACTTAGATATTTTTGTTTTATGTCAAGCGTTTTACTCAAAATAGTTGGAGTGACAGAATATATTTTCACTGACCAGTCAAACTTAATGGGAATGGGCAAAGGTGATCAATACTGTGCGGTCCCGTTAGTCCACATTGACCTATGGAAAGGTTAATACACTTTTTTATTTAGTCAATATTGTTGTGCAAGTTATTTGTTTTAATTTATTGCACTTTTGTCAAATATTCATTCTCGACATTGTGTTAGTGTTGAGTGCTGGATTGTTCTTTACAAATAATCTTTGCTGTTTAATTTATTCTCTTTTGTTAAAAAAAAGTTATGCCTTTCACTAAAAGTATTGTGGGACTAGCTGTCTGGTAGCTGATTAGCCTGCCTAAAAATTAGTGTTGAGAGGACGATACTATGCATAACGAACATGAGAATGTTATAATTGAATTTTCATGTATCCAACGTGTGTTAGGTTACATGGTGTTTGTTGTAGCTGATACCCTGTTTCATGAACTATTGACATTTTATCTGAAGATGAAATATGTTAATTTGTTACGAGTTGTAGCATTACTTACAGCAGGGTTTTACCTGCATTTAAGCTTCTTTTGTCTCTAGCAGCCATGACCTTGTTCAATCTTTGTTGATAGTACATTTGTATCTTAACCTGCACAAGGGTAAAGGGTTGTGTATGGTTGGGAAAATTATGTAAACAATAACTGTCTAAATTTAAAGTGATATAAAATGTCTCCGGTCACTATTTTTCTAAGTGGTTTAACAAATACTGGCAAATTAGCTTGTAAATCTGTTTAAGTAAAAACTGGGCCTATAGGCTGATAACAGTGATTTCTGTCAGTTTTGGTAAAATGTCTTGTATTGCTAAAAGGTCATTTCTCTGAGTTTATTTTTATCCATGTACGACCCCTAGTGTATGCATTGTATCTTAAAACCAGAAGTATTTTGCTCATTACTAACCTCTGATACCTGATCTCATGCTTATTGCATGCATCAGTATGGAATTGTACAGCTTTCAATAAATGTATATAATACACTTCGCGTAGCTGCCTTTCAATCAGGGAGATAAGTTGACGTTGAAATTAATTTGGTTTACAGAGAGCATCCTCATTGTCAAAAGTTCGTGAGTTGACCAGAATTTCATGAAAAGTCAACAGGCGCAAGTGTTGACCAGAGAATGCAGTTTCTGTTGATGACAGTGAATTATATTGGAAATAGTTAGGTGCTTGTTCTGGACAAGATAACAGGACTACAAGAATGATTCTCTTGTCCACGCGGAAACTTCTCTAGACATCTCAGCTAAAAACTCAATTAAAGAGGTTTCCACACAAATTGTTCAAAATAATGTTCACTACACGGCAAAGCAACTCTCATGTCCTGATTGCTCTATTATCAGACAAGTTATGAGGTTTGATGAGTTGAAGAAACGAGAGTGAAAGAGAGGAAGTAGAGTCCTCCATGTCATGATGACAACCCATCCTGTGGGATCTTAAATGTTCCCAGATGTTTCTCAGCACAGACAAAATCAATGGAAAAAGAAACTATGTTTTTCTTCCCTAACACAGCCAATAACGAATGGAATAGAGACAACCAATGTGCAACTCTTCATTGACACAAGCCAACATAGTGAAAAAAAAAGACCGATGTGCAACCAATGTGTATGTTTTCATTGAAACAAGCCATCAACCAATGGAAAGAGACAACTAGTGTGCAACTCTTCATTAACACAAGCCAACAAATTGAAAAGTGTAGTAGTAGTAAAATTTATTTTAAAGTTGTAATCAGGACAGTTAATAAACATAACGTGCACAAGGCACTTTAAAGCGGACCTCTTGGTGTGCAGTGAGAATGTGGCAGTAAATTGTAAATATGCTGACAAAAATGAGAAACTTAATTATAGGTTTCCCCCCCCCCCTCCACAGGTCCAAAATTAACATGGGAAATAGGAATGATAGCTCAACTGCTGCTCAGTGACCCGTGAAATTGGCTGCCTGCTGCAGGGGGATTCCTTACTGGGGGAACCCCCTAAGGGAATGCATATGATGTCATTCATCAGTATAGAATTGGGTAAAATTGATTTCCCTTGCCAGGGAGTTTGCTATGGGATTAATATGTACCAAAAGTTGAATGCTTCACGGGGAGGCCCATCACACGATACATGGTAAATGGCATCAGGATAGAAGAGAGTGGGCAGCAGAAACTTGACCCACAAGGTTTGGCAGAATTTCAAATGCATATGCGGCTCCTCTTAGGATAAGAGGTCCGCAAAAAAGTGTACAACAATTTACAGACAACCAAGCATGACGCTTCTGTACGACTTAAAATCATCAATAACAATTAAGAAACTATCTACAAAAGTAATATTTTTACAATATATGTACAATTTTCAACCATACCTGTAAAGCAATCGTCTCAAACTTCATTATCATTGTCAAAATACAACCAAAGTGCAACTCTCATTAACACAAGCGAACAACAAATGGAAAGAGACAACCAATGTGCAACTCTTCATTGACACAAGCACACAACAAATGGAATTGAGATAACCTAGCTGCAACTCTTCATTGACACTTGCAAACAACGACTGGAAAAGAGACAACCAAAGAGCAACTCTTCATTGACACAAGTGAACAACAAATGGAAAAGAGACAACCAAAGAGTAAGTCTTCATTGACACAAGCCAACAATGACTGGAAAGGAAACAACCAAAGCGCAACTCTTCATTGACACAAGCTAACAACAAATGGAAAAGAGACAACCAAAGTGCAACTCTTTATTGACGCAAGCCAACAACAAATGGAAAAGAGACAACCAAAGAGTAAGTCTTCATTGACACAGGCCAACAACAAATGGAAAAGAGACAACCAAAGAGTAACTCTTCATTGACACAAGTGAACAACAAATGGAAAAGAGACAACCAAAGAGTAAGTCTTCATTGACACAAGCCAACGATGCATGGAAAGGAAACAACCAAATTGCAACTCTTCATTGACGCAAGCCAACAACAAATGGAAAAGAGACAACCAAAGAGTAACTCTTCATTAACACAAGCCAATGATGCATGGAAAGGAAACAACCAAATTGCAACTCTTCATTGACACAAGCTAACAACAAATGGAAAAGAGACAACCAAAGAGTAACTCTTCATTGACCCAAGTGAACAACAAATGGAAAAGTGACAACCAAAGAGTAAGTCTTCATTGACACAAGCCAACAATGCATGGAAAGGAAACAACCAAAGTGCAACTCTTCATTGGCGCAAGCCAACAACAAATGGAAAAGAGACAACCAAAGAGTAACTCTTCATTGACACAAGTGAACAACAAATGGAAAAGAGACAACCAAAGTGCAACTCTTCATTGACACAAGCACACAACAAATGGAAAAGAGACAACCAAAGAGTAAGTCTTCATTGACACAGGCCAACAACAAATGGAAAAGAGACAACCAAAGAGTAACTCTTCATTGACACAAGTGAACAACAAATGGAAAAGAAACAACCAAAGAGTAAGTCTTCATTGACACAAGCCAACAATGCATGGAAAGGAAACAACCAAATTGCAACTCTTCATTGACACAAGCTAACAACAAATGGAAAAGAGACAACCAAAGAGTAACTCTTCATTGACACAAGTGAACAACAAATGGAAAAGAGACAACCAAAGAGTAAGTCTTCATTGACACAAGCCAACAATGCATGGAAAGGAAACAACCAAATTGCAACTCTTCATTGACACAGGCCAACAACAAATGGAAAAGAGACAACCAAAGAGTAACTCTTCATTGACACAAGTGAACAACAAATGGAAAGGAGACAACCAAAGAGTAAGTCTTCATTGACACAAGCCAACAATGCATAGAAAGGAAACAGCCAAAGTGCAACTCTTTATTGACGCAAGCCAACAACAAATGGAAAAGAGACATGTTTTTCTAAGTCTCCATTACAAAAGATTAGGAAACCTTTCAGATCAACATGATGAATTGCAGAAATTATCTTAACCCCATTGTTCCACTACAAAGACCAATTTGATGAAATTCACAAGCAATAACCTGATAATGGCTATGCATTTTAATATATAATTTTATTCTCATAGGAAAATTACGAAACAAGACTTGTAGGAAGGACTGATTTGATGTGTAAACAAACACAAAGTTTTACAAGCTTTATTGAACATACAAAATTATTGAAATTAAGTATCACTTTTTAATTTTTGTGCTTTCTGTTAGCCCCATCCAAATTCATTTAAAAAAGGAAAATGACGTGGGGCCATTCACAGTTCACACACAGTTAAATAAGCATGGCCTCAGTGACATAACATCCGTTTATTAGGGCTTGTGCAAAACAAAAGATGCAAAATACATGGTCAAATGCTTCCTTAAAGGCACATGTTTTGTTCATACAAGTATACTAACTGGTAAATCAGTATAAAATACCTTTGGCAGTGCAATTGCAATACGACTTACATCATGTATATCATGATGAATCGTGTAGCCATATTTCAAAACATTATAGGCTATTCCCCACATGACATAATTTAGATAAAAGTACAATCAGAGAGTTACATTGAAATAGTACACCATCACCATTTGGCTAAGCAACTTTACAATCAACTATCGGCATAAGGTTTTCAATTAAACTGCTTTCAGTGTGTACATAGTTGGTTAATCATGTTTAGTTTTTTATTAGTATTCAGCAGCCTTTATTACCTTAGTATTATCTATACACCATGTTAAAACACATGGTTAAGTAACTTGCATGACGGCAGAGACTGCCATCTACCCCTGAAAATGTAATTGTATAGAAATCATAGTTCTAAGTGAATATAAATAAATTAATATATTGAACATCATGTCAGAAAGTTAAGTTACATTTTTTTTAATTATTCCCTGATTTTCAGACTTTTCAAAATTTCTTGCATAATGATTATTACTCTGATCTCTGTCTTTGAGATTGACTTAGAATAACTGTGATGGTATGAGGTATTAAAGGTCCATCATGATCGAACAACTCCTAATACCTGTATATGTAACGCTCTGAACACATGGCTAAGTACATGGCAGAGAACTAATTGCTATCAAAGCCACTTACATATAGCAGTATAGGGACCGTTCAGAATTTATGACTGGGGGGGGGGGGGGGTGGGAGTTTTGGCTGAGGGGGTACTAACTTTTCACACGTGTTTCAAGGGGGGTATTAATTTTTGACAACGCTTCCAAGGGGGGTGTAAGAAATTTTAACAAAGAAAAAATGTTTAAAAACATGCATAAACTCATTTTATTTGGAATTTTTTACGTGCAAAGTCCGTGAAATGACGCGAATCTGTACATGTGGCCGTGTATGACAGTATATGTTTATTGCTTCTATGTGGAGGGGGGTACTAAAAATATGCGTGAAACCTAAGGGTGGGGTACTAAAAATCCCCATGATACTCAAGGGGGGGGTACCAATTTTTGACGGGAAGTTCCAGCAGAACTCCCACCCCCCCCCCAGTCATAAATTCTGAACGGTCCCTAATATTCCAATGTCGATTACCACAAAGACATTTCACTCAGATTTTTCGAAGTCTACATGTATAACTTGCAACAATTTTATGTATGAAAGCTTTGCATTATTAGTAAGATTATACATGTACAGACAATGCCAGACATATAATCTGAGTATAAAATGCCAAGTAACTACAATGAGTATAAATGCACTTCAGCAAATAAAATTCAATTAATTTCAAATCAAGCGATAAAAGCGATTTTCCATGATTAAACATGTTCTTCCTGGACCATTTAATTTCAAATTTTCAAGGAGTATAATTCTAATAACATCAACGTGTAAATGTGGGACTCAACGCATCAAAATAGGCAGAAAACAGTCCAACTAAACCATGTGAATTCATAAGTAATCATAACTTATAGGCAGTTCTGTTCGCAAGCTTGATATAATTAAAAAACCACATGTTTTGCAGATTTTCTGTAGGTTTGCCAATTAAAAAAAAAAGGATTTCAAATTTCCAAGTCAACAAATCTTAACTGTATGGCACACATAAGAACAACAATGTCATTAACAAATATATAAAAATATAACTTTTTCGAAACATCCTAACAAGTTTATGTTAAGTCTGTATAGGCCTTCAAATATAAAAGTATTTTCGAGACCAGCACAGACTAACAAGATTTCTCTTAACAACAAGACAACAATGCACAGCTGTGTAAATTTCATAGTCATGCAAGTTTCTAAATTTGCCGAAAACCGACACTACAGGAATGAACAAGACATGATATCAACATGAAAACTTCAAAGAGCGGAGCATTTTTGCTCAGTTGAGAATAACAATATTTCAACAGATCAGCACATTAACCTGACATCAACAACACAAAATGATAAAACCCATATAATTTGGAGATTCGTAATTGTTGAATGCATGTGATAATCATACCAGTGTACTGTACATAATAATATCAGATTACTGAGTCCATCCGCTCATTGAAAAAAATATCACTGCTTATTAAGTTATCATTTTATGCAGACTATTTAAAAGTCTCTCTTTTTTTGCATGTGAGAGGACAAAACAATGTCCGATGTAATTCTTTTGCATTGGTTCCATAAATCAATTCCAATCCAGTAATACCCAGATTGCTTTCCAATCAGGTAGCAGGTTTTTGGTTTTAATTGAAAAAGTGAATCCAGTCACACACATATCTTTTATCTTCATACCGTACTGAAGAGGCAAAACCTCCCAGAACATTAAAGTGCCAAAAGTCAGGAATAGACAATTTTGGAATGAACACACTTCCAAACAATGAGAACTTTATAACAGAGAGCTGTGTAGAGTATTTTAGTTCACGTCAAACTAATCTGCTACTAGTTAGAATTTTAAAATATACAGTAACAAGTAAAAACAAAGTGTAAAACATTTGATACAAATATCAACTAACAGCAATAATATCGGATTAATATTCAAGCCACTTAACATCAGTTGAACTGTTTTAAATGTTTGCTTACCTGAACTTAAGTAGAATGTTAAACACTGCACGTAGTTATATAAAGCACATAATATGTGTCTGCCCACCACAAGAATACTAGATTTGTGCGCAATGCATGATTATTAACTTTAATTTAAGTATTGAAATGGACAAAAACATTTTGAGATTTCTACTCGACTCAAGTGACTAAGGATCTGCTGCCATTTGAATTACTTATCTAATCAGTTCTGACTTTTGAGGATACTGTCCATTTAATTGAAGTTAAAAAGAAATACTGTAATGCTTTCAAAAACAAAATCAACAAGTAACTACATGTCTCATACATGATACTAATATGTAAATAAATACATACATTCGATCCTCAATTGTAAAACACTACTAAGTTCTAACACTTTCAAATAAATTGAAATATAATGGTAATAATACTTAAACATAACAGATCATATAATCTCATCTCACTGTAATGGCAAACAACACAACCTCATAGAAAACAGACGAAACTTGTCAAGAGTTACGCAAATATCTCCTACAACACAGCAACCTTTGTTTCCTAGTCCTAGCCACACTCCCTCCTTACTTTGTGTATTTTAATCTTTTGAGAACAAAACTTGAAATACAAAAGTCAAGTTCTATCCAAGTCTCTCCTTGATCATTATTGCCTACCCTTCGCATCTGACCCCTCAATCTCTTAGGCCCATTTCCGACACCTTCTTCTGCGCCCACACCATCACAATCATACTCGTGCCGTTGGACATGAAGCTTCGCATGGTTCCCGGCATAAGTCCTCTGTACAGAGCAAAGAAGCCCCCTCTTTCCTTCACTATGTGTCTCATGCGTTGCAGAACTGGTTTGTCCCTGCAAATAGAGGCTAAATAAGTTTATTTGTCATCCAAACTAATGAATGTATGTTTTGGAACTACTAAATTACACCTCGCAAAGTATTTTTTACTTTCTCTTTATATTGAAATGCTGGATTGCAAGTTAGTAGTTAAAAATATTATAAGTAAACAGTTCTGATACTATACCTATTACAGTGCATACACACAAGCTGACAAATTATAGAAGCAGTCACCATTGACCAGCACATATGTTGACTATACAATTGTGTGCAAACTGCAGCTAAGTAATTAAGACAATTACCAGTACTAATTCAAATATATTGATCAGCAAAAGTTACAACAACAGCTACTAGCCAACCAGCAACTATACAAGAACCCAAAATCATCAAAAGACCCCATAATTTCAGGGACTCACCCTCCATAGCCGCCTTGCACCTGGGCTTTCATGTACTCCAAGGGCCAGACCATCCACCAAGCCAGCGTGGCGGCCAACCCAGAGGTCAAGAAAGGGCCGAGGAGAGGTCGCTGGAATGCCTCAGGGAAATGCCTCCTTCCCGAGTCAACTAGGATGAAGTAAGTCGTCATCAGTCCAAGAGTACGAACGTATGTCACGCCAAAGCCCTGATAAATAAATAAATAATTACCTTTTTTGGGAAACGAGGTAAGAATTTGAATGACAAATTTTGAAATTAGAACACATATGAAGTGTCAGGATAATACAGAAATAGGATGTTGACAGGTCACTTCCGATAAGTACAAAAGATGACATTGAATCTTTATTGCCAGGATGGATGGATGATATGGGCTTTACCTCCTGCATTTATACACATGGTAAGCAAATTAGGATGACACAGCAATAAGGCTAAGGATGATTTAAGGTGGCTCGCTACTCATGTAAAGTGGTTGTTAACGCACATTCACGCGCAGCCAGGCAGGCCCTATCTGTCGTGACGTCACCGCTGTGCTGACACAGCTTCAAGATCTTTTTTTAATTTTGAGAATTTCATACATCGGCCGCTTCGTTTGCAATTTGCGCCACTTCTATTGGGGTTAGAGACTTTTCGTTTAGAGCATTAGATGCGCAATGAAGAGTACTATATGCAGCCGGAGAATCAACTTGATACTCAAAACAGAAAATTTTTACAGGCGATTTTCGGCAAGCAGGTCTAATTTCTCAAAAATGACTTTGAGATACAAATAAATTTTTATATCAAAATCCATCGCGGTAGGAAACCTTCTCTTATGCTTTTTATTGTTCCTCATAATATTTGGAAATAAATGACAAAGAAATGAGAAATCCTATCTAGCCAATTTTTTTTGCGCCATGGTTTATGAAAAAAGCTAAAATTGTCAAAATCAATATTTTTACTCCGAGCCCCTTGGAAATCCCTTTAAACTAAATATATCTCTTTGAAATTATAATCAGCTTTTCCATGAAAGTGTCTTCTTTAATTTCATCCTTCATTGCATAATATGGGATGCATGACCACTGAATGGCAGGGCAAACTTCACAGTAAAAAAGTTAGGAAAAAATTGAGTTTTTCAGGTTTTCGTGGACTGACTTTCTTGTACATAACCCCAAATATTTTGAAAAAAAGGCTGGTTGCGACTACTTTTTTTTGCATATCCTTGCTATAAACTATATTTTGGATCATTTTAAACTATTTTTAAGAAATCCTATCTTAGAAAGTTCATGAGTATCGAGCCACCTTAACGTAAGTGCAAGTGACCCGGCAAGAGCTGGATTCGAACCCTTGACTCAGCAATTGGCAGCCTCGCACGCTATTACTGAGCAAACCCTCCCCATTTCATTGCCAGGAAAACTGTTACTTACCGTGTAAAGTTTTCGGAAACTCCATAATTGCTGTGTCTGTCTTCTGGTCTGAAATTTCAAAGGAATTAAAATTCAAGAACTACACACAAGCACAGAATTTGAGGAATAAAACACTTAAATATAAAAATTAAAACATCAATAATCTCATGAATCAATATATTCACCTTGGCATACTCCAAAGGACTTTCTATAAATGCTCTTGAAGAAGCTCCGAGTATACCAGCCACGACCACTCTTCTACAATTCACATGTGAAACTGACTTTTTATATTGAGCATAATTCATACGAAACAACTATTATTCTGTCTTTCAGGGATTGTTTCAGTTTCTGGTCCCAAGAGGATCCTACGAGTTATGAACATACGTTGTCTCTTTCAGGATCCTTCTTGAGGCCGTGACAACTTAATTGTCATTTGCAATATCAAAATCTATAAATTTGGTCTTTATTAAATATTTCTGCAATGTCAAGCATAGCAACTTACACTTGAAGACCAGCTGTAAGAGGAATTTCAGTTTTTCCAATGTCGTTATCCATGTAGGTATACCTGGAAAAGACATACATACAAAGAACAATCAAGAAAATAATCTCTTTCCAATAAGTAGCAGCCAAAGTAGCCTAATGAATATAATCTCAAAAGCTACATACGCCGCCTCAAATGCTGCAAACTGGACGGATCTATAAATTCCTGAGCCAAGGAGAGGTGGCACGCATCCCCTGAAAACAAATGTCAATATTGTCAGTTCATTAAAATGTACATGTCAATTAATTTTAAATACTTATTGAAAACTAGCCAATTACCAACAATAATTACAATATCAATTTCATATCAAAAGCATGTAAAAATGACCAAAAAAAACACATCAGCCAGTACACAACAGTCCAATACACATGATTGCACGTGTACGGAAATTTGTTAAACTATTAGGGCTATTCATTTAAAAACCAGGGGGGGGGGTGGTCAGGTTGATTTATTTTTTGTAAGATGGATGTAGGGATTGACGGAAATTCGCTTCAGATGTATGGAGGGATGCAAAAGAAATCGCTTTAGATGTAGGGGGGGGGGGATTATCGCTCCGTGAAGGCTTACGCATTGTAATAATAAAATTTTTATTTGATGCATGTGGGTTGGGTAAAAAATTTGCATTTAATGCATGGGGGGTCGAATATAATTCACTTTAGATGCACAGGGGGGGGGGGGGGTCAAAAATGTAACCTGACCACCCCACCCCCAGGTTTTTTAATGGAATAGCCCTTAGAAAAACAGAACACATTGGCCTAACAATAGTATCATGGAAAATGTGGGAAACACATGAAATCTTAATTTTTACATCAGTCTTATTTTTATCACCTTACACCTCATTAAGAAACATAGTTGTAGCAGAACCAATGAAATAACAAATTCTGTACCAACATACAGAGAGAACCACCGACCTGTATAAACCCACAACACCCTGAGTTCGTAAAGTCTTCAGCAAAGTCTGAAACATGTTGGTCTTCTCATATCCAACTTGGGCTTGCATTTTAGTCTTGATGGTGTCCAGCGGGTGCCCAACAAGAACACTGGTGGTTCCATAGAGTACACCAACTGCAAATTCAATTCAATTCAACATATTTAATCAATCAAGATCTCACTTTGCATCATTATTGATGAGTTTTATGAAGGGCCCATTTGTTGCAAATTACAACAACATTTTAAAAACTGCTTTCTGGTGGGTTCCAATTTGATATTCATATGCATACAACCCAAAAATTAACTTTATTACCATTCAAGGTGCATTAATGGCTTTTAAACTTCTCATGCGCTGCTCCACCACTGAGTACGGTAACGTACTCCTAGAGAAAAAGCCTCTGATAAAAATTTCTCTTTAACCTGAACATTATCACTGCAGTGCTAGTGTTCCAAGGCTGCATTGAGTGTTGTGTGGGGGGAGATGGAACGTTGGATGTCCTTTTAAAAAGGCCTTAACATCACATACATTGACTCCTCAGTCTCACACCTCCTTACACCTGACTCTGGTTTGTTTTGGCTTACTTCCTCTGCCCTTTGCCAGGTCAGGTTCTGGGATCCCAACACTTTGTAATGCACCAGACAATTTGTTATCTTTTCTATTGTAATTTAATTGTGATATATACAGAATGTGCTAATAAGTAAATTTCTCATAAACAGTTTGCCTCTTCTTCAATATAAGCAAATGAATTTGAAAAAAAGAGGACAGTAATGTGACTCTCATGTTACTGTCCCCCGAAAATCATATTACCGTACTCCTGATTAGACTTATGAAGTTATGAGGTAATTTTTGACAAGAAGTCTTAAGTTAAAAAGATTTTTTAAAGTGACCAACATCTTCTCCATGATTATAAGTTGCCATTTAAGGTGGATGATCAATCACAGATCATGACCAGAAAAAAAATGTTGTGAGGTTATTTATGGCAGGAGACTGTAACATACGCTACCGTACTCAGTGGTGGAGCAGTGTCATGGGAGAGCTGCAACGCCCCAAATCTAAACAAATATTTATATGTTTATCACAGCATTAAACATTTTTGATTCAAACTTTTCCAGGAAAGAGTGTCTTGTTGATAAGTTTTACACAGAAATTTTCATTAACCACAAACTCTAGTTAGTCTCCCAATATTGTCAATTTTATCTTCATTTTTAATTTATTAATAATTTTATTACCGCTGAGCCCAATCGCTCCTTCTTTGAGCCAATGCGTCCGGTCTTCATTGTGCGTCATTCTTGAAATAAGCACCAGCGAAAAACTGAAAAAAAAAGATCAGATAATTATTAATACGGTAATATAAATTCCTTAAAAAAATACAAATTTGGTACGCAATAAAAAAATTCATTGCATTTGTCAACTTCACACATACACATTATTTCAAACAAGCAAAACATTCACATATGAATTAGAATGATCAGGACCAGTGAGATCTAGTGATCACTGATCAGGATTTCTAATAACTAGATGCACTCGAGACAGTTTTGACAGATTTTAGATCTAAAAATATATCATTTGCGACATTCGAACAATGTCCCAGCCCCAAATTCCAAAAATTCACAAAAAAACCTGTCAGAATAATTTAATCGAATTTTTCAACTATCCATCTCCAAGAGTGAAAATGTAAAAAACGGAGCATAATACACAACTGCTAAGCACTGCTGCACCCAATTTGCACTGCGTATGATGAAACTCATGAAATTAATAGATTTTATCAGCAGTAAACACATGCGCACAAAGTCACTGTCCACACCAGGCGATATATACCCCTTTTATTGGACTATTAGGCTTATTCCATACAAAAAAGTTTGTTTAGTATCAAGTTAAATACATTTATTTGAATTTGGTAGTGACAAGGTTTTGACAAAATGACTTCGTTATTTGTATTTTAAACAATAATAGGCCAATTTAAGGGACTGTCTAATCAAAGGCCCAATATCTGTACATTTAATGAAAATTTAGAAAACAAGGCAACAATTGATTTAAGGCTTACCTACAATATACATTCCATGAATTAATTTGAATTAATGTGTTTTAAGCTTTCTGGGAAATCCATGCAAAGCCAAAAAATTTATACAATTATCGCTTTTTCACGGGATTAAAATTAGTTTGTTCACAATGAGAGAGTTGTCCTGTTCCAGAGTCCTGTTCTGTTGGCATGGTTCTCACTCAAATTTTAAAACCAAATTCCAGGACTTTTCAGGATAAAAATTATCAAATTTCAGAGACTTTTAGCGGCATTTTTGAAAAAAAAAGTTTTCGACTTAATGCTGTTTGTCTTGAGTAGATTTGTTAATTTTAGATGACGACATCCATGCAACGACAGATTTTTTTTCTGCAGAAAATCACGATTTCAGGATCAACAGATTTTTTCTGTTTTTAAGGACATTTCCTGGACTTTCCAGGACTTTTGAGGATTTTCAAGGACTGTAGGAACGGCAAAATAAAAACATCACAATTAGTAATACCGGGGCGGATTGAGAAAACATCCGATGGAGTTTACAAATGGAAATGTACTAAAAATATCGGAATTTTAATTTTTTTACAGGCCCAAAGGGAGGGGGGGGGGGGGTTGAACGTATTGTGAACCCATTGGCATTGAGTAAGGTCAGCACTGTTACACACGAACAGGTTCAACAGCGAGCAGACTAAACTAAATTACCCGCAAATGATACGGATCTCAATTAAAGCATTGGCATTTATCAGTTCAACTGCACAGCACAATAATCTATCAATGCAAGCATAAAAGCTTTTTAAAAGCCAGTTGGCTGGTGTTTTGTTTTAATTTACAAAGTTCTGTTGAGTGTAGCAGACCAACTTAACCATCCCAGCTCAGTGCAGTAGTATGATAAGTATCACAGTTTAAAATCAAAATTTCAAATATGTTAAAAAACAGCAAAACGTCACCTAGTTCAGTAAACCTTAAGGCTTGAGGGACATAAAAGACCACATGTCACAAGCTTAATCGATAGTAGACACTAAGGAGAGACCAGAACATGACATGACACAGTCACAGACTTCTCATCAGAGAAATACACTATGCTAGCTGCTTACCATGCTTCTCATCACCACCACAAAATGAAAGTTCTGTCAAAATTTGTTGTCGTTTTACAAAATAACGAAAGATGGCGCTTTGTCTTTGACCAGCAGGTGCTGCCACATGGCGTTAATTAAAATCGAAGCGATATCTTTTTTGAGATTTTTTTAAAGTTTTTTGTCATTAAATATTTTAAACCTTTTGTTGTTATATTCCTAAAATATAGCTAGCAAAATAAAAATTTAATACCGGTAACTTTATTAGGAGACGGAAATGTTGTGAGCGCGCCAAGTGTTCATTTGGCAATGGCGGGAAAGGAGGACAGCATGGAGGTGGACGTGTCTGGAGAAAACGTGGAAAATGTGGACCCCGAACAAACGGAAAGCGACAAAACTGAACGTCTCATAAAACTACCGATAACGAGAATTAAACATATCATGAAAATGGACCCAGACGTCAATCTAGCGAGCCAGGACGCTGTCATATTGATAGCCAAAGCAGCGGTGAGGAAACGTGGCTGCATGCATGAATTGCACTTAAACTGTGTCAGCATGACAAAAATCTTATTTAATGTGCCCAATCTCTTTGTCAGCAAACTCCAATGTTGTGTCGTTATAACCAGTTTGTACTGCCAATAGCTGCAGCAGCTAGCACTAGTAGAAAATAAATAATAAAGTGTCAGAACAATGTCAATGACAACACTGGGCTAGTTCGTTTCAACTTCAATTTGTTGTTTGGCAGATGGATATCATCCTCTTGTGAAGTAAATTATCTTGGTAGCCCAAGCATTAACACCACACACACGCTGAAGACTATTTATTGCCAGTTGGCGAACCTTCATGGTAATAAATTGTGGTTTGCAGGTTTGCCACTTGCCATGCTGACATAATCACGAAATATTCGGATAGCCCCCGCCCTCTGATAACGGAATGAGTGAAATTATTGTAGAGCATAGGCTGCCGCTTATTCTGTAGCAGGTGCGGGAATTATTTTGTGGTTCGGCCTACACCCATGACTCAGTAAGGGACACGACGATTGACCGAGTCTCAAGTCTATCGCTCTCTGTCTCTCCCAGGTCTCTAATACAAGTCTTTTTGAAAGTTATACTACCATGGCCCAAACTGACCGTGATTCTTAATTTCTTTAAATGGGAAAGATATAATATTCTCAGTTATCGATTATTTTTTGCAGGAACTGTTCCTGCAGGAGTTTGCCAAGAAGGCATTTCATTACACATCTGACGGCAAACGGAAAACTGTGCAACGGAAAGACTTGGATCAGGTCGTGGAGAGGGCTGAGGAGCTAGCGTTTTTGGAGGGTAGGTTTAAAGAGTAACTGGTGTCTATTGTATTCCTTTTTATTCCAGATCGTGAAAATTACTTCGAAGAAGATCCGTTTATGGTTTCGGTGGGTGAGTGGGATTTTGGTCATGTTTTTTAATATCTTCATGACTAGATCCACACTCATCCATTGCGGCCAGCACGCTCTCCACTGTTCAACATTGATGATCGTTTGAAACTGACTCGGTGTATGTTACGTGACGGCTCGGGGTTCCCCCGCGGCCTAATTGGTAAGTGCGCTTGTCAACTGGCTTTGAGGGCGTGGGTTCAAATCTCACCCCGGGCACTCACTTTAGTCCGAGCCCATGGGACTCTAAATGGAGGCGGGTTGTATCCAGTATTCTATGCTGGGGCAACTGAAAGACCCTGGGCATCCCTGAATTAATAGGGTATGTGCCAGACTCTCAGTCTTCTCATCTCATCATCATACGGCGGTCACCTGCCTCGATATAGCCAACTAAGGTGCTGCAGAGGCGTAAAACACAAACAAACAACAAAGTTACGTGACGGCTCACCCTGGAGGCTAATACTGTAATCGGCATCATCACCTTCTTGACTGATTGATATTACGAATTTAAGTTAATATTAGAACTGAAACCATTGATCACAAGAAGTGGCATGAATCTCTTGTCAATGGCTCCAATACAATATTTAATATTTAATCGGTGCTTTACAACATGTCAAATTTCTTGTAGCCTACTTCACTTCAGATTTATAACATAGCAATTATTTAGTGTACTTAAATTTAAATTATTAGGCCTGAATATATGTCCTTTGTCACCACTTAAAAATTATCAATGAATAGATCTGTTTATGCTTGTTTTGATAGATATTAATTGAAATTGCTGAAATTTACAGGACTCTTCTTAACTTCCCGATTGTTTCTATTGCAGGTACCTTGTAAGAAGATGGTTCAAGACAATCATGATGTGCGGGCATATCATTAAAGAACTCCTTGAATCTGCCTCCATTCTCGGATCGCACAATCCTATTACGATTTCATGACAAAGACTCTTGCATTTTTAACCGGCCTAACAGCGGAGGCCGGTTAATACAGGAGCTGTAAATGGATCAGGTGAAACCATAAACAGTAGGCATAAACTGCAACCACAAACCAGATGTAAACCACTGACAAAATTCCCCATTGTGACTTTAATATTTCACTTACAGTTATGAAATTTGGTACAGGTATGGGACTCTGGGTATGGATTGGGAACGTGTCGATAAATTCAAGATGGCGGCCAATTTGTGGCGGCCATTTTGGCAGCCATCTTTCTTCATTCTTGAACTGCCCATTGTGACCTTAATATTTCACTTACAGTTATGAAATTTGGTACAGGTATGGGACTCTGGGTATGGATTGGGAACATGTCAATAAATTCAAGATGGCGGCCATTTTGGCAGCCATCTTTCTTAATTCTTGAACTGCCCATTATGACCTTCATATTTCACTTACAGTTATGAAATTTGGTACAGGTATGGGACTCTGGGTATGGATTGGGAACATGTCGAGAAACCCAAGATGGCTGCCGTTTTGTGGCAGCCATTTTGGCAGCCATCTTTCTTCATTCTTGAACTGCCCATTGTGACCTTAATATTTCACTTACAGTTATGAAATTTGGTGCAGGTATGGGACTCTGGGTATGGATTGGGAACATGTCGATAAATCCAGGATGGCGGCCATTTTGTGGTGGCCATTTTGGCAGCCATCTTTCTTCATTCTTGAACTGCCCATTATGACCTTTATATTTCACTTACAGTTATGAAATTTGGTACAGGTATGGGACTCTGGGTATGGATTGGGAACATGTCGAGAAACCCAAGATGGCAGCCGTTTTGTGGCGGCCATTTTGGCAGCCATCTTCTTCATTCTTGAACTGCCCATTGTGACCTTAATATTTCACTTACAGTTATGAAATTTGGGGCAGGTATGGGACTCTGGGTATGGATTGGGAAGATGTCGATAAATCCAAGATGGCGGCCATTTTGTGGTGGCCATTTTGGCAGCCATCTTTCTTCATTCTTGAACTGCCCATTGTGACCTTTATATTTCACTTACAGTTATGAAATGTGGTACAGGTATTAGCCTGTGGGTATGGATTGGGAACATGTCAATAAATTCAAGATGGCGGCCATTTTGTGGCGGCCATTTTGGCAGCCATCTTTCTTCATTCTTGAACTGCCCATTGTGACCTTAATATTTCACTTACAGTTATGAAATTTGGTACAGGTATGGGACTCTGGGTATGGATTGGGAACATGTCGATAAATCCAGGATTTCGGCCATTTTGTGGTGGCCATTTTGGCAGCCATCTTTCTTCATTCTTGAACTGCCCATTATGACCTTAATATTTCACTTACAGTTATGAAATTTGGTACAGGTATGGGACTCTGGGTATGGATTGGGAACATGACGAGAAATCCGAGATGGCGGCCATTTTGTGGTGGCCATTTTGGCAGCCATCTTTCTTCATTCTTGAACTGCCCATTGTGACCTTAATATTTCACTTACAGTTATGAAATGTGGTACAGGTATGGGACTCTGGGTATGGATTGGGAACATGACGATAAATCCAAGATGGCAGCCATTTTGTGGTGGCCATTTTGGCAGCCATCTTTCTTCATTCTTGAACTGCCCATTGTGACCTTAATATTTCACTTGCAGTTATGAAATTTGGTACAGGTATAGTACTCTGGGTATGGATTGGGAACATGTCGATAAATCCAAGATGGCGGCCATTTTGTGGTTGCCATGTTGGCAGCCATCTTTTTTCATTTATTGAACTGCTCATAGTGACCTCAATATTTCGCTTGGTGGCCATTTTGGCAGCCATCTTTCATTTCGCTTAGAGTTATAAAATTTGTTACAGGTATGGGCCTGTGGGTATGGATCAGGGACATGTTGAGAAATCAAAGATGGCGGCCATTTTGGCTGCCATCTTTCCTCATTCTTGATCTTCCCATTGTGATCTCAATATTTCGCTAAGAGTCATGAAATATGGTACAGGTATTGGCCTATGGGTATCGATCGGAAACATGTTGAGAAATCCAAGATGGCAGCCACTTTGTGGCAGCCATTTTGGCAGCCAACTTTCGTCATTCTTGAACTGACCATTGTGACCTTAATATTTCACTTACAGTTATGAAATTTGGTACAGGTATTGGCCTGTGGGTATGGATGAGGAATATGTTGAGAAATCCAAGATGGCAGCCATTTTGGCAGCCATCTTTCCTTTTTTTTAGAAATCTGTTCAAACTGCATTGATTCTATACTAATAGTCTAGCATCTTCGAATCAGCTATTTCTCCTATCTTCCAATATCAGTTGCTCAGTGGTTTAAGCAATGGCACCTTCAATTTCATTGTGTTAGGTCGGTTTTGAATCCGCGGATTCTTGTCTGACATCTGGCAGGTCCAGTTGTTATTTACTTGTGCTCATTTAAGCTGAAGCTTTACAAATTGCTTTTTAAAGCAGAACATGCATAATTTTTGTATTCATTGTAGTGTGGATAGTTACTTTCTTAATAAATGTTTAATACACAATATGGTTTTCACTCATTAATATTTTGATTGATGATAGATATGGTTAATGCAGCTCTCTGAATGTAAAATCATATTTGCGGTGTCTAAATTTCAAGGTTCCCATTGTCCTTGGAAGTCCTAGAAAAAATGTGGTCCTGGAAAACCAAATTTTGGCCTGAATTCTCCTGTCTTTCGATTCTCATGGTTGTGGTCAGGATGGAAACGGCGTGATGTCGTGAATATGTTTTGAGGGTGCATCTCAACCAGAAGATTTGGTCATGAAAAGCCACAGAAAAGTCTTAGGATTTAGTCCTAGGACTTTCGACCGTAAAATTGTGGGACCCCTGTTTATTTCTGATTGGGCACAATGGTTAAGGCCTGACGCGACGACTCATCAGTGTGGAGATTGAGTTTTATGCTGCCAGTATGGGAGGTTTGCTTGGAATGAGATCCTGGTAGAGTGCCGTTTGTGCACCACTGGTTCGTCTGGACATACTTAGGTACTGAATCCAATATGGCATCAGCCAAAGCTGGAGGGGTGCCTTAGTGTTTCATGTTGAAAGTGGAGGCCCTGCCTTGCACTGGTGGCCTTCTCTCCGATAAATCCAAATAGCTTCAGAGTCAGTGGTATTGAGATTAAAAGTAAACGAAAATTGGGCTACAACATTTCACTGATTGTACTGCCTTTCACGTCTGCGCAGTGGCGCGCACACATGCGTTTCTGACGCTGCCCAACAGATTTCTCCTGAGTTCTGCTGAGCGCAAACCTGAAAGTCAGCTGTTCTAGCATCCTAGATCCCAATTCAACAACCAATTTGATATGAATTGCTCACCCGCTTACACAGCAGACTGAAAATCTGGCATCTGAAATGCCTAGACATTTTTGGTTTCCAGTCTGTCCTGGGCAAGTCATAAGACGCTCCAAAAGTTTTCCATCATCTGGAACGGTTCCCACAAAATCTTGCAATGGGAATTCTGCGACTTTCCATGACCAAATTTAGGATTTTCCCTGACCAATGCTTTACTCCTTGAGGTCGAGATTTAACCCATAACAAATTGCAATGACCATGGTCCACTGTCTGACCATCTTATCAACCAAGAGACTACCATAAGTACAGAAATTAAATTAAGTTTAGTTTCAATTGTCAAAATTTGAATTTTCCATGAAAAAATATTTTGATTTTCCATGTAAACAATTTTTTCCAGTTAGGTCAACCACCATTTACACCTGGGTGGAGTGAAGCAGCGATTCAAGGAGGATCTGCTCATTTCCTCCAAGCCTCCAGCTGGGTTTGAACCCACAATTTTGTATGTGCGAGTGCAGCACCATACCCACTGGACCATACTATTTGACACTTCCTCTGGGATAGGCCTAGTCAGCACCTTCCACTGGAATTCAATTATACATCCTCACTCGGCCAATATTATGTACAAGCTCCTGGATGTCTTCCACAATTAAATAAGGAGAACATCATTATTTTGACAAAGCATTTATAAACCATTTTATTTGTGCATGCCCTGCATACAAACATGACAATGAATCACAATGATCAATGCAGCTGTAGAAACAGCCTAAGCTGTGCTAACGACTAGATCTTCACAGCTGTTTTGCAAAAATAATATGCTACCAGTTTAGATAACATTGTATAACCCAAACCATTAATACTGAACAATTTTGTGACCTAGCTTATACAGTAGAATATCAACATCTTAGAATCATTAACTTTTTTCCACAAATTGGAAGTGGCACAAAATGAGCATGGGGTCCTAAAATATTGCATGTTCACCTTAGATTTTTGGTTCTACCATAACTGGCTGTCACTTAGGCCTACTAAAATTGTACAACTCTACATAAAGCAGTAATTTGTGCTGTTGTCGGACAATGTAACAAAATTTTGCTTTAAATTTAAAATAATTTTGGAGATACACAGTATCAATTTCAAAAATTTGCATCAATAGGCCTAAATGCAATTATGAATGAACCAAACCTATTGCTATAATATGATACATTTTGATGAATCAAAACTACATCAGTCCAAGGCACAACTCCAGTTAGTCTTGATTAATAAGTTATAACTCATTAATGCTTTCATCTGTACTTATATCACTGCATCACTGCATCCAGATAATTGACAAAGATAAGTCACCCATTCCAGTCAAGTTGCTTCTAGCATCAAAATAACATTTGAAAATATATATCACCCACACAGTAGAAGCATGCAAATTAATATCATAAAATTACATAAAATATATATGTTGTCAGAGAGGAGGCCACCAGTGGAATTGAGCAAATATCCAAGCGATTGTCTCAGTGTCTCTTTTTCTTCTTCTTCTTCTGCTGCTGTCGTCCTGCAGCATTCCAGTTGCTTGATGCCGTGGGGTTTTGCTGATTGCCCGTTCCAGCACCATAATTATATCCTTCCGCTTTATCCCCTTCCGGTCTCCGTCCTCGTTGAAATAAGTGGTTAAAAAAGTCCTCAAGATCTGCCTCACTGAAAAAAGTTATTTGTACTTAAGTTTGCTTCTTCAGGACTGCTATATATCATCGCAAAGCATGCAAATTTTGCTCGACCAGTTGTAACTGTCAGCCCAGGGACTAATCAAAGGTCTTGAACGAGCACCAAAGTGATAAGATACTTACTTAGTCCGTTGTGTGTTATGTTTCCTGTTGGCACTTGTTGCAATACGATATATGACTTGGTGTGCATTGGCCTGAATATGTTTGAAGTGTGTGTTCTGCGATAAAATAGAACATTCATTTTAAAAGATATTACGATTAAAATATTCCTGACATCATTATCCATGAAGACAAATTATAGCAAATGTTATTTATAAAACCTTGGCACACTAAGCAGTCTTAACTCCCTCGTGTCATAACGAGAGAGTTTTCATTTCCGCCTTGACTACTGGTCTAATGTTATAACCGCGTCTCCATAAGATCTCCTTCTCGTACCATCACAGGTTGCATATATGTATTATGCATCTTGGTTGTGGTCAAGCAGTGGTTAAAGGAAGACCAGCAGGACACTTCCACAGATTCAAAGCTACAATCCGACAGCCAAGACCCTTCACATCTCGATTGCCTTAACTTGGCTACACTCATCACCTATAAAGCTGAATTTTTTTTCACTGAGCCACATCTCAGTCACGGCAATAGATTTGCACAGTGAATTTTCTACAGATTCTACGAATACGCCATATTTACCTGACATGAAGCCCATTCCGTTATATCATAAATCTTTCCTTCCATGCATGCATAGTAATGCCACAAAAATCCCAAGACGCTGCTCTCAGCCCACACATCACCCTGAAGAACAATTAATATGGATTATCATTTACGTTGCAATATTTTAAATTCTGAAATAGATTTTCCAATGTTCTCATTTCAAATCTTTGCAATTTTGAAGTTATGTTTAAGAATGAATGATATAATGCCAGCCGTAGCAACAATGAACTATGAAGATTTACACACAATGCAACCCATAAAACTCCCCAGGGCTGGAAAAAAATGTGAATTTCCAGGCAATGTCATAAAATATGACAATTTCCCACAAGTGATTGCTTCCAAGTAAAACTCTGGGTCTTTCTTCAAAAATTCTAGTGAGATTTGGAAATTTCCAGGCAAACACATGCCCGAATTCCCTACTTTTTCTAGGCATACAACTCCCAATCAAATTCAGTTTAATGTCTTCACCTCCTTAGCGGCATGTCTGGTGTTGCATCGATCACAGTATCTGGCGCTATAAAAGGGACGATCAGTTGGGACTCTGGTGTGCTTCCCTCCACAGTTATCACAACGCATAGTATTAGCTGCCTGCAATTGTAAAATTGACATATTAAATTTATCAAATCTAATTAATACATGTGCTGTTTTCCACATTTTTCATGGGCCCTCACAAATGATCCATTTCCATACTCATAATCATGCAGTATACATAAGTTTTGAGTTCGAAATACTCTTTTTCAGTTTCCCTGGTTGACAGTTATTGTTTCTGATGTGCAAATTAGTTTACAGACATCTCAGCTCAGAACTCCAAAGAAATATCAAGAGTCAATGACGGACACTTGAATAGACATATTTCACAAGGTCCAGGCAACTAAGTCTTTAGTAGATGAACTACCGCGAAATATTAATTTATAATTTCAAACAATTTTGAAGAATTTGATTTTAACTTGCTTCCTGGTTTGACATGTTATTACACACAAAATCAAGACATTATTTGGTCAACCAAAACAATGACACAGAAGTTCATACCTCTTGCATTTTATCATGCAACTTGCTTAACAGGTCGGCAAACTCTTGCTGTAAGTAGAAACAAATAAATACCCATGAGAAGTTGGTTAAAACATACAGGGATACACAATTCTATTGGAACAGGCAACGGAGCAAATTAAGTTATTGAAATATGCCATTACATACCTTAGGTTATCAAAATCTCATCATTTTAACTTGACAATGGCTACATCTATTTTACATTCAATAACTCAATTGCTAATGGTTTGAAAACTACAACTTCAGAATTTGAAAAATCTTTCCAAACAAATGTCAAAAATGTTCATAAAACATCACATACCATAGCTGCTTCTGTTTCCCTGGCTTCTCTATATTTCTGCCGTTTTTCCTGAAAAAGTTTAAGAACCAATTCAATCACGGAAATAAATGGCAAGGATACAAATTATTGAGTAATACAAGCTAATACATGCTAATTTTAACAATAATGCTCAAACTGCATAGAATTTCACTTGTTTAAGTTTGCTTACCGGTTCACCAATTAGTTCAAAAGCGTGTCCAAGTATCTTGAAAGCCTCTTCAGCTCCCGGTTGCTGGTTCTGAAAGTGCAACACCAAGTCAATTAGCTATTGTTAATATTTGGGAAAAAAAAAAACAACATTACATAAAGAAAATGATGCACCTTTCACTTTCATCAATCAATATCTTCCTAAATCTGACACTGATTATGGTTCAAATACTACAGGACCCTTTTCTTTTAAAATATAAACACACTGTTAAGGGAACAGTGAACTCTTTCCACAACAATTTCCTGAAGTTGAACCCAGAGATTCTAAATCTATTTAATAAGCTGTGAAATTTTCAGAGGACCAATTACCTTGTCAGGATGAACCAATACTGCTTGTTTCCTATAATACCGCTTAATCTGTTCATCAGTCGAATCAATTTTAACTCCCAGTATACTGAAATAAACAATAGATGTTGTACTCCCAGTTATGAGATGCGAATAGGATATTTGATGCAGATCTATACCTTCATTTTCTTCCTTGGTTAATCCATTATTGGATGGATGATTTGGGTTCTATGTAATGCATTTATGCAATGTAGTGCGCTAATTAGGAAAGGAAGAGGAAAAACTTCCTTAGGGAACAAATATAATTTTGTAGCTGAGAATTTTTTTATAACAAGAAAATTTTATTTTTAGATTGTAAAGTTTTCCACAACACAAAGCATACCTGAATGGATCTTTTCCTTTACAAGCTAGTAAACGTTTCATTGCCTCTTCACCTGCAAAAAAGGTAAAGTAGTGAATAAGGCAGTACCAGGTAATTCTAAAGATCCTTATCCACATGATATTATATCAGAGGGACTGAGGAGCAGCTTTCATTAGAATCCAGCATTTTGTGCTAGTCATTTGAAGAAGGGAGTCCAGGACCTGCACAATGTGCAGTCCCACATTTTAATAAATGAATCAGAAGGACCATACTTTTGCTGTGCTAAACGTGTTTTTGGTAAAGTTCTGGAGGCAAGGCGTAAACAGTGCAAAGAGAGAACTCTCTGACTCACTCAGAACTTTACTCAATCGTAACATAAACTAATATATCAATGAAATTACCTGTCGTAGGCAAAGTTATATTTTCTTCAAGTCCTTGAGACCTCAGCCGGTTCTGTGAGGATGCATTTGACCAGTCCTCCTTACTTCCATTTCTAAATCCAGGCAAGCGAGATTTTACAAAATTCCAACAACTCAAGAAGAAGTCCAAGATGTACTGGCCGAGCAAAAGACACCTGCAATGCCAAAGAAATAATCTATATTGACAAACCTTTCATTGGACTCTACTAAAAGATCACTTGGTTGGGACTATCTCTTTGAAGGCATGACATACCAACGCAATTGTGTGGTTTTGATTTGTTTCTCACATGCATTACAGAGTTGCAGTTTCAAGAATCAAGCCCATTAAAACACATCTTTCTAGTAAATTCTTTAGAAATGAATATGATCAGTTATTTCTTATATTTTTAACTCACAAAAGGACAGCACACTTGAAGACAAGGAGGGCAACGTTCTGCAGGACGTGGAAGAGTTCCCTGAACAGCCAACTGGTCCACTCGTACGTCAAATTAGCTGCCTCTCCTGAAATCATACAATACTTTCATTAGCTACAGCCAGGTTATAGGTTGTGAAAGTTCAATATTCTATTCAATTATGAAACTATGCCACTGCTAAAAACAATTGGTAGTACCACCAAGTAATCATACATTATATGATTATTTTATTCATACAACAATTTTCAAAAGAGCGATGTTCAGTTATAGGAACAGAAGCTCTGCGAATCTTATGTATGATGGATAAATACTTTTTTTAACTGTTGAAAAATCTATGCAGATCAAAAACCAGTTGGGTTTAGAATCATGATTATCATAAAACCATGAAGACAAGGGTTGGTCTGAAACAGTGTCAAATTGTTTGAAACTTTTAATGTGGTATTTTTTTTATTTCAATGTGGTCTCGTGGTAGGAGTTTACAAGTTTCATTTACAAGTTTCATTTACTAATATATGTGATAGGCCCAGAGGATATTGTAGATCAAACTGTCCTGAGGAAGCACACACATAACACATCAAAATTGGTTATTGCAGGTGTTACGAGTCCTGAATACTTAACACTTAAAATGTCATTGAAAGACAATCAAACTTCAAGGACACAACTAAATAAATTTTTATGACAATGTCTAAAACCTAACATAATCACCATGTAAAAAGGATCGCCATTCCATATTTATGATATTTCAGCAACCAAAACTGCTGGGTAGCCATGCTCACCATGGCTCAATGTCTCACATCTATGTTTAAGCACAAACTGAGGTCAGATTTCACTGATATTACAAGAGATAAACTAATCGGAGCAATCAATAGACTGTACCGAGCTTGGGGTCTAAGATAAGCTTGTTTTTCAAACACTATCAACTAATCTGTTGATAACTTGATACTTCTAACAGCTTGCTACAATTATAAATGAAGTATTATTACACCATAGAACCAAGTATGAAGAGGTACAGATGTACTTAGTGCCATATGAAAATAGTAAGGCATTCTTATTTCATTCAGGAAGACCGTTACGAATACGCAAAAATGGATACATCCAATGACCTTTACAAACTTCTTATTTAGGAAGTGCAACCATGGAGCTAGTAGCTCAGAGCTACAACTGTATAGCTTCATTAGCTTGGTATCTTTATAAAATTGTACAAGAGAAAACTACTCATATATTTTCGCAGCATAGAATCAAACTATCACTTACGGATGGCATTGGGCTCCTCCTTGCTCTTCTTGGATTTCCTGGTTGGCAAATTTGGAGGTTTGCTTTCCGACTTTCTTCCCTGGTTGTTGTCCAGTTTCCTTTTGAATATGTTTGAGTGTTCGGACGAAGAGTCACTACGCCCGGCGGAAGCACAGCCTGATTCCCTAGTATCCATGTTAGAAGTCTTAGACTTGTCCTGACCAACCCTATGAGTGTTCATATTGGTCTGTTTCTTGCCATGTCCCAGGTCATTGTTAATATAATGAGTGGAGGAAGACTTGTCAAAGTTACTGTTGTACAGATTACTCTTGGGTTTGCCATTATTCAACAGTTCTGCAGAAGATGCGGGACCACCTTGTCGGTTGTTTGGGACAGTTTCTGGGGACTTGTGTGAAGCAGCCGATGCCTTTGGTTTACTTTGAAATATCAATTTGGGGTCAAAGAATATCTTCTCTTCCTTGGCAGCAGAAGCACCTGACTTTTTCGATTTCTTTGTCTTGAACTCATTTTTTTTGGCGTCCGACTCAGCAGGACAAGACTTTTTGGCCTTACTCTCCGGGACCTTCCTCTCTAAATCAGGTGAGGCCTTGACTTCAGTTGGACTGTTCTGTTTCATGCAGAACTCGTCCAGTCCACTTGAGGCACTGCCGAGGCTGCTGGTGCTGCCCTTCCTGCTTGGGGGCATGCTGTCAGACCCACTCAGACTATGTTGACGTTTTGTGCGATCCATTAGAATTTTGCTGGGTTCCTCAAAGCTGTCCAGTCCGTACTTGGAGTCAGGTTTCACCACAGAACCATCAGCTGCATGTTTCGGTTTGTTCAAGTGCCCCCGGCTAGGTTTCGACTTCTTGTAAGGCACTTTCAAATAAACTGCAGGTGCGGTCAACTCTTGAACTGATTTTGGATCCTTAGCTTTTGTGGCGCTTGCAGACACTGATACCTTTGGTTTGTTTTTGGCTACATCAGAATACGAAGGTTTACTTAGAGAAGGCGACACACTTCTGGCTAAAGTGGGAGAATGATCAGCTGTGCTGGTCCCTTCACTTTCTCTGCAAAACACGGGCACTGTCCCAAACGGGTCGTATGTCCTTGATACATAGCTCTGTTGCCGGTTGACACTATCTGTAGAAGACTCTTGGCTAATGTCAGAAGTATTTCGAAATTCATTCAGATCCAATCCACCAAATCCTGTGAACGGAGAAGAGAGTGGACTGGAAGAGTCGGGGTTGTCCAGAGAAGAGTCCAGGGAGAACAAATCTTCATAGTTGGGTACATTCGAGGCAATGTCGTCACATGGAGCAGTCAAATCAAAAGCTTGTCTTGTAGCATCTGCAGGAAATATATCACTAAAAGCATGTCCAGACCAAGTGGGATAGGGCGAATAAGGGTTGAGAAAAGCACTGCTCCACGCTTGGTAGTCACTGTCAGTCACTCCAGGAGTGCTAGTTGTTGTGCTGGAGACTGGTATTCCCTGAAGAAGAGACTCAAAATACGGAGAGTTGTGATATGGCGGTTGGCTGTTCGGATCATGCCCATGATACTCCTCCTTTCTCCCATCCATGCCCCTGCAGTAAAAAAACGAGGTAATTAGAGAAGATTCAAGTGAGTTAATGAGCATCATCACAATAGCACAAGTAAGATGACCCAATCAGAGTGATCCTGTGAATCACATTTCTTGAGCTGCAGCATCAGTTCACCTGTTCTCATTAGTATAATTGCCAAGCATTGCAATTTGCACAAATGAAATTAAATAAACAGTAAAACTTAAAGTACTGTTTACAACTAACACATTTTTAAAAGTGAATTGAGTCAATTGACAAAACTCCATCAAAACCCAAATTCATCTGATTCACACATAAATGTTTTCCAATGTTTGGGCCCTCCACCTTGCATAGTAGGTTCAGGTCCAGAGTCACTGAATTTCGAATACATCCAGGAGGTCTATGTGGTCAATGACCAATACTATACTTCTGGCGTTCATAAACTATCCTACATAAAAGGTTTTTCAGTGCTTGGGCCGATGACTGCAATGAAGAGTAATCCTGACTTCCTGAGATAATGTAACACGACCTGTTTTATTCAACTGACCAACTGACTTGCATGTACATTGTGACATCACTACATTGTGACATCACCACATTTTGACATCACTATGTACATTTTGATGTCATCAGTGAAGCTATAAATAGCGCTACCTCTCTACAACACAGGCTACAGCAGCCAGCTAAATCAGTTGTGAGCCTCAGCGAGCAGGCTACAACATTTCACTGCTGGTGCTCTATTTTAACAACGGCAAAGGATAGATACTCCATCTAGCTCTATTTCACGTCCTAGCACACATGCATTTTTGAAGCAGCCCAGTGGAGTTCTGCTGGGTTCTGCTGGGCGCGGACCTGAGATACAGCAGCACAGACTTTAGGGGCAGCACTCCCCGTGACCTAGATCCCAATTCGATAAACAATTAGACTTTCATCAGTCTGCAGCCTCGCTCGCTCGCCTGCTCTACAGCAGACTGGCTTGTCAGTCAGTCTACAACATTCTCTGGGAAAAAATGTGAAATTAATGTACAATGTAACCTATATGAAATTCACCGAGAAAAAGTCATTCTGAATAACATGTGAAATTGTTAAGTTCTGCAAGATAATGTTCAGTTTCCAGAACGTGCTTACTCATTCAAAAGTTCAATGCATTTCGTCATATTTGTTCTTGCTACTTCTGCCATTTGTCTTCATAGAGGATTTTGGGAAAGCGTGGCATTCCTTCTTACAACTTCACCCTCTAATTGTCTTCCATTACTACATTGTGATGTCACTACATTGTTACGCAACTACATTGTGATGTCATCAGTGAAGTTATAAACAGCGCTACATCTCCACAACAATGATTGTAGGTCAAAAGCAAACCAAGACATTTCTAATTTCAGGCATTTAATAATGAGATTTTTTTTACTAAGTTTACTAGTACTTGGCATGTGACCTTGAAAAGTCAAAGTCATTTTAGGTTGCTGTTATTTGAGTTTTTCTAGTAAAAGTAGGTCAATACCTCAATTGTCAATGAAGGTCAAGCTCCTGATAGAGTTTTTGTAACAATTTCTGTCAATATGACTTTCAGTTTTAATTAGTTATTAACTATATCTAAATGGACCGATACACATTTTACTCCATTTTCAAATTACATATCTCAGCAACAATTAGGAGTATGGAGTCAAAATATGAGATTTTTCCCAATTTCTCTGAAAGGTTAATAGGTGTGAAGTTTTGCTAATTTATCTGAGGAAGAAACCTGGGAATCATTTGGTGATTTGGCATAGAAGTACCCGTTTGAAATTCTTCGTTTTTAAGGTACTTCATTATTTGAAAAAAGAGGCGTATCTAGAAATTGCCTGGGGGTGCCACAACATGCAGTGAATAGTGTTAATCAGCTTTTCCTTTCTTTCATACATTTTGGGCTTGGGGGTATATTTGGTCCAGTAAACTAAATTGAAATGTACCTTGTAGGGAGTCATGAATAAGCATGTTTTCTGACTCAGAATGGATGGATATCCTGTGTTGACGCACTCAGCAGGCTAATTGGGACAGGCGGCATGAACGCCGGCAACCCGGGTTTAATTCCTGGTCGTGGGTCCTCCTCCTCTTAATATTACACATACATTAACCTTAATTTGCTGTGAAGATCACAAGCGTCAAATTCACAGGTCAAAATCATGGCCCACTGAAGTCCAATCTGTTATATAAAGAGCGACTCTATGATCTAATGGTAAGCAACCCAACCTCCTAGAAGGCTCCTACCCAGGTTCAACTCCTGGCCAGACGGCCTCCTCCTCTAGATTTCACCCGCCAGAGCTCTCATTAACAAAGGAAACACCATCTGACAAGGAAGCTTCTTATTTGGACCTACTCATTACAGTCCAGGACAACCAATTCCATACTAAATTATATATGACAAAAGAGATGACTTCAACTTCAAGGTTGTCAACGATCCATATCCTGTTGCAACTAATATTCCGGAAAAGCCAGTGTATGGTGTCTATGCCTCTCGCATCATCAGTTTTGCAAGGGCTGGTGATCATTACAGGGATTTCTCAGTGAGGCACATTTCATTATGTTAACTTTCCTCAGGCAGGGATACAAATATAGGTTTTTATGCAAACAACTTGGTGCTGTTTACAAAAAACACAAAACAGTGTTAAACTTATAAAATATGCAAAGTCCATCGAAAAGATTAAAGAAGAGATTCCTCTACCAGTGATGGCATGTCGTACTCGTTTTGAGACAGTATGGTCTCTATCCAGAAGCTCTAGATCTTAGATTTCCATTCCATGGTCTTGTGCAGGTAAGGAGATGGGAAGTTGGACGTCCTTAAAGGCCTTAACATCACCTGTGAGTATTAAGTCTCATACCTCCTTACGCCTAACCCTTTTCTAGGTAAGGTCCTGTATCTCAACACTATGTAATACACCAGACAATTTGTTACGTTGTGTCTTTTCTCATGTAATTTTATATGTAATATAGAATGTGTTCTACAAAGCAACAACCAACCAAGTAACACTGTACCAGGCAGGGTTCGAAATTAGCGGGAGTCAGGAAGTCTGAGACTCCTATATTTGTCCACAGACTTCCTTCAGCAGAGATCTAAGGAGTACCAGAGACTCCCAAGATTGTAGTCAATTAATTCATGGCAATTCAGAATTGTAAATAATACATTTGGCAATTTACCCTAGATGCGGTGTCCACCAATTATCCCGTCCAATTTAGATTCATTTACCAATTCAAAAGGGTGAGATTCTTGTTAGAATTGTTATTGATGTGTTATTGAAGTGCAATAACTTTCACACCTTCACATCTGCTGAAATTCTTCATAACAGATCAGCCAATTGGATCTATTGAACAATGCAATAGGCGACTAAGTTATTAACATTGCTCAACTATATAGACTGATGGTATTGAAAGAGAAAGAAATATCTAACACAGATTTCAACAAAATCTGCCAATCCAAATTTCAACAAAAATATATGGATCCCCGCACCTCAGTGTTCCATATATCTAGGCCATTTGAGCATGGTGCAACGCCATGCCCAACCCCATGTGCACCATGCCCAACTTCTTAAGTACCATGCCCATTTTTAGGGTAAAAAGCAAAACACTTAGCAAATAAGGGTCTTCAATATAGAAAAGTGCCCTTCAAATCTGGAAAGTGCCCTCCTTTTCCTACATGCCCAAAAAACAATTCTGGCTGGAACACTGGCACCTTCACTGGCTTCAGACGATCCCCACACCTTCAAATGGACTCCCAAAATCTGATACTTAGAGAGGAGTCAGCAGGGGTGTCGATTAAGCAATTTTTTGAGGTCGCCCACAGGACTAGTAGCCCTACAAATTTACTAGTCCTGAACAAAATTCGGTAGTCCTGATTCAGCGCGTATTCACACTAAATCGTAATGACCATGAAACAGAATTTTTAAGAAACAATGATACATGATTGGTGTGTATTTTGTTCTCCTTGAAAGCTGTAAACATGGTAAAGGTATGAACACAGGAGAGCCATTTCTAAAACTTGGTTCAACTGGCCCCACTCTCCCCTATTAGTATACTTAAGTTCAGACGTTCATGAGAACAGAACTGACTCCAGTATGATATTCTGAATCCTGCTCACAGTTAGATGATGAGCTTTTGAGAGACTGTCAAAATGTGTTTCTTAAGTTTGTCATGTTTTCTTGTATATAAGGAGTCTCTGACAAAGGGTATCCAAATTCAACCAAAACATATAACAATGTATAACCACAGCCAGCTTATCTTTAGAAAATAATGATTGTTCATTATTCTGTTTGAGGGAAAAGCACAGACTTAAATTAAACACTGATACAGTCTGATAGGCAGATATTTATATATCAAATTTCAATCAACTGGTATTAAATTGACTGATGGGTGAATTTGTTGATTGGTTTTTAGTCTGTAGTCTGTATATTTGCCATGCAAAAAGACTGGTCCTCTCTTTTTGCATAACTAATGGATAGGCTGTAATGATTAGCATGAACAGATGAATGACATTGCAACTCACATAGAAATAAATATATATATATATAGGTCTAATGAATACACTGGTCTTCTTTTTTTTCAATGACAACTATTCTTGCTGCTTTGTTCAAGTGTTATGTAAGTTTCCCAAAATCTATTCTGTACAGCTGATATAGAGTGTTTGGTATCAAATTCACTTAATTTTCGAAGATATGAATCCTGATAATATCTGTTGAACCAAACAATCAATAATAAGCCACTTATGACCCCATAGGGCAAGCTACAGGATCCTAATTGGTAAACAATTGGCACCAATCAACATGTCACAGTTGGCTGAACACTTGGCCCAGAATGTCTCGCAGCCTGTCTTTGATCTTCCACTCGCCCCACGGACGAGTAAGGGGATTAAAACAACTAGTCCTGACTGAAATTTACTCGCCTCGGGCGATCGGGCGACCGTTAATCGACACCCCTGGTCAGTCTGACTCCTATCAAATTCATGGTCATGTCGAACCCTGCAACGGCCAACTACGCGACAGGAGAGCAATTTGCCGCCTTGCGATCCTTCCTATTTAATAGTGTTGTCAGTCAGTCTGTATATCGACAGAGATGTTTACTGTTCTCCCTGCTTTGGCAGATTATGTGTTACCTTAGGTCATTCTGACATATCATAGTGGAGGGAACATCTGCCTTAGTCATGGCAACCACCGCCAACCAGTGGCAGTGCTTCACAATGATGCATGCAACATGATCATTTTTTGTTGCAATTGTTGCTGTCTTATTCCCCAACCTGAGCATTTGCCAAGTGAAAGTTGTAAGAACTGCGTAATTGCTTACAACACCTAACGTACATCTAGTAGGGAATCCACTCACAACATCACCCATTGTTTAGCACACAGAAATAACATTCAACAGACGACAAAACACTGTCTCCGAATTGAAAGTTGGCACGAGGATATAACATAAGTCACGTCCGCATTACTCGGTATGCCGGTTGCCACGATTCAATACTTCATTTTCAAAAGAATCTAGCTTCACTAAAGATAACTATGGGTAAGGTGTAATGCATACGAACTCATCAACGAAGTAGTTAACCACTTGAATAGTTATTCATCTCTTCGTTCTTCGACTCGAGCAGCCATGACAGCTGCGCTGATCTCGCGAGAACGCACATGTGATCTCCTATTGGTTAGTTTTGATCCAGCGGGATTTTACGAGAGATGGTGGCGCGAAATCTTCTGACCAGCTGCACTGCACTGCACTGCACTGCACTGTATAGGCGGATCCAGACAATTGGGGGGGGGGGGGGTTCTTGCCTCCTCTTTTTAGAAAAAAAAATACACACACTTGGAAAAAATTACCACGAGGTATCTCGGGTACACGGATCACACCCATGCAACTACTAATGGCCCCTTAAAAAAAAAGTTGGTTAACCCTAAAAAATTCGGGAAGCTAAAAAATTGGGGGAAAGATAAAATAAAGAAAATGTTGGGCGAAAAAGAAAATCTTTTTGAAAAAAAAGATATATGCTGGCTGTAGTGATTACGATTTCAAAATTTACAATAAGAGTATGTTTTGCCAAAAGTATTTTAAAATATGGTATAAGAGAAACTACAGATGAACCCATGATATATAAGAGGAATTATAGATGAACCCATGATACTGATGATGATAGATCTATTTATCTGTCTATCTCTCACTCTATCTCTTCATCCCAAGGGGCATGCGATACTCCGGAGACTCCAACTATACTTTTTCTATATATCTCTCACTAACTAGGTCTGGAACACACATATATCATGGGTTCATCTATACATCCTCTTATAGATTCTTATACCTGCTCTGCTGATCTACACTAACTTGTGTATTGTATTGACTGTTATTTTTATTCCTATGACAGTTCAGCTGGAGTTGGCAAGTTCATATGGGGGAGCATAGGTTCAATATGACTCACTATTAATTAGTAAGTCTCTACATAGGACTGTCAATCCCTAACTGTTAATCAGGCATACCTTACTGTTGTTCATCAGTTAGTCACTACCTGTTAGTCATTAAGTCTGTTGTTTTGGTAGTACTAGTTACTATTTGTTAGTCACTAAATATGTTATTTAGTCACAAACTGTTAGTTAGCCAAACTGTTAGTCAAAAAGACTTCAAAAACTGTTAGTTAGTCAAAGACTGTTAGTTAGTCAAAAACTGTTAGTTAGTGAGAAAGTGTTATTTAGTCAAAACTGTTAGTTAGTCAAAAACTGTTTGTAGTCAAAAACTGTTAGTAGTCAAAACTGTTAGTCAAAAATTGTTAGTTAGTCAAAAACTGTTAGTAGTCAAAAACTGTTAGTAGTCAAAAATTGTTTGTAAGTCAAAATGGTTAGTTAGTCAAAACTATTAGTAGTCAAAAACTGTTATTCAATCAAAAACGGTTAGTAAGTCAAAAACTGTTTGCCAGTCAAAAACTGTTATATAGTCAACAAGAACCCAGGGGTTGCAAAACTGAATGATGCCGATATGTGGTATCACAAGCCAACCCAATAAAAGTGTAATCAGGTTTTTACAGCCATTTTCAGTGGTGGTGCCATATTCAGAAAACCAAAATTTCCAACATATTCCCAACATATCTGTGCAAACTTGTGTTGGAAAGTGAAAAAGGCATAGGGGTTAACAGATTTATTTTTTGCTAGAAAAGGAATCTGGAAACACATCTTTGCTCTGAACATGATTTTGTCCCTTTATGATCAAAGAATCACCTTAATCAGTCTGGGAAATTACCGTCATAAGAGGACAATTGCAATTCCAGGCTGGCTAACTCCTGGCCCTGACAGGATGATTGAGTGTGTGGAGTTGATCAGTTGGGTATCAAAAGACAGTCTGATCTCTCTGCAGTCATCCTCATTACGCAGCTGCAAAGTAGCCAGACTTATTCTATCCAATTTCACAAAATAGTGCAAAGTCATCAGCAGCTGATGACAGTTCCCTACTTTCACTGGAGCCTTTCAGGTTCTGTTCCTCATTATGTAATGGATAGGTCTGCCAAAATTTGTAGAGTTAGTTGATACTGTCTGTGACACAACTTTACGCCAAGTTTGGAAGTGATAGTAGCAGCAGTTATTTGTAAATAGCCCGTCAAAGGTAATTTTTAGCACAGCCGAAGTCATGGCTGGGCCATGACACTTTGAGAGGGTCATGACAGTGCTAGGGTGTCATGTGGGGCTGAAGACATTTCTCGTCATGACCAGATGGTATTTTCCTTGACTGGTTATGGTTTTCTTAATTTTTCTTCTGATAGCATGATGGCCAGTAATTAGTAATTTAAACAAGATCTTATGCAGCCAGAAGCATATTTTTGTTGTTGTTCAACGTGGTAACAATTATTCCCAACTTCTTTAAAGTTTCACATAATCCGATACAAACAGATTCACACTTTCTGCACAAGATGGAAATATTTGAATTTCTCAACTGAAAATACGAAGACCTAGAAACTTTGAAACACAGTAACTCACTAACTCTATTTACCATACATGTCAAGTTCATGCAACTAGTGGCTCCATCTATAATCCAAGGTTAGTATCACCAGTGATCCAATAGGTCTGTCTCCATATGGGGATTACGACAGGTATTATCAGTAGGTGGTGCAACCATAAGGTAGGAGTGCTATTTTTGTCTTGGGGAAGCCCACCTGATGACATATTATCTGGTTTGTTTGCAAAGTAAGTGAAATCCTGTGACCAACAGTTAATAATAATCTGGTTGTTAACGTGTTATAATCCCCAAATCTGTATGATAACAACACTCTTTTTTGTTGAACTGCTGTTTTGAGAACATAATCAATACAGTGTAGCTGACCCAAAAAATCAAACATTCAACAAACACACTCATTAAGTCAGACTCCTTGGCTTGGTCAACAACACCAATCATCTTGCTGAAAGGCAAAGGGGATTCTATCAGAGCTCCTATTGCTTGGAGACACCACCTGTACATAAATTCAGAACTACAAACGGAGACAGACCTGATAGTGAAGTACCTGGCAACTGTATTGATCAGAAGCATATAAAGGTTTGATTTTACTGCCTCTAAATTTAAGAAATTTTAATTGCAATTTTTTAAATGGTTTAAGCAAATTCAGGACACTGAAATGCTGAGTCAAACATACGGACTGAACAGTTTTTAAGTAGTGATGAAATTAATTCTACTTTATTTTATTTATGCTGTGATTCACCTTTTATACTTTTAAATTTATATTTTTAAACACTGACATACAAACACATACAATTTACAAATCACGCTTTTCATAAATGCCTTCAAAAATCATATATAAACATAACTCCACTCATAAGTACTAGTAGATATATATAAGCAAATATTATATTTTGCTAATAAAAACATCAGAAGGATGCTGCCCATCACACTCCTAAAAACATCTTCTCAAAATATCCATGATGAAAGAAATTGATATATAGGCCTACTGGAAATGTATGGTCAAAGTGATGGTGACCAATGCATACTTGATTGCACTTTATTTATTTCAAACCTGTGTCAGCTTTGACAGATTGGCAATGAAAAACATTAGCTATTAGTTGTAACTTATGTGATGACAGGAAATAACTGAGCTGGGGGTGTCTTCAATAGATTCAACATCATGGTCAGTCAAAATTGTCAAATCTTGGCAAATGTCTGTAGATTGTTTTTTGCACTTAAATTATTGGCAATTCCCTCAACAGAGGAGTCAGATATCAATTGGATTGCCTCACAGCATGAGTAAGTTTGCTTCTCTGGCTACTGGTGGCTAGTTTACATCTCTGCCAACAGGTGGCTGGCCACTGAAGCATGAAATGGGTTGCATTCCTGGCAAAGTCCCAATATTTACCTATGGAGGGTTGCCAGAACTTGACTGGCCAGTGAAGAGGGAAGTCTGGGCTGGTATGCATCAGGATAAATATCATCAAAAACACCATCTGATTCACTCCAATCTCATTTTTGCTTCCAAATTTTTGTTCCCAATTCACTATATGCATCAAAATAGCAACTAAGAAGGCCAAACTCTTTGCCTATCTTGAGATTTTGCGTATAATTTGCCACTGGTGAGAACCAGCCAAGAGTAACTAGAAGAACTGAATGAGGCCAGAGGCCTCATTCAGTTAAAAACTGTTTGTGTAGTAAAAACTGTTGGTAGTCAAAAACTAAGTAAAAAATGGTTAGTTAGTCAAAAACTTAGTTAGTTAAAAACTGTTAGTCAAAAACTGTTAGTTAGTAAAAAACTGTTAGTTAGTCAAAACTGTTAGTTAGTCAAAAACTGTTAATTAGTCACTAATTGTCACTAACTGTTAGTCACTAACTGTTAGTCACTTACTGTTAGTCACTCACTAACTGTTAGTCAGTCACCAACTGTTGGTCAGTCACCAACTGTTAGTCAGTCACCAATCACTAACTGTTAGCTGGTCACTAACCGTTAGTCAGTCACTAACTGTTAGTCAGTCACTAACTTTTAGTTAGTCATGTAAGTCAGCTAGTCCTTTTAAAACTGTTAGCAAGTAACTGCTAGTAAGTTACTAACTGCTAGTCACTGTTAGTCATTTTGTCCCGAACTGTTGTTCATCAGTTGGTCACTACTGTTAGTAAGTCACTGTTGTTAGTCACTTACTGTTAGTAAGCGCTAACTGTTGTTGATTCACTTACTGTTTGTTAGTCTTTAACTGCCAGTTAGTCATTAATTGTAAGTCACTAACAGTCTGTTAATCATCCCAAGGATGTGCCACCCAGAAATTGGACCTAAAAATAGAACAAACTGCTCTCATTACTATTCACCCCAAATTGTTACAACTCACCCCCAATTATTTCAGGTCCTGCGACAATTGTATCTGCACCAATTGGTCGATTAATGAGTGGCAGGTGTACTTTTACATCTATGCAACAATATTAAGTATTTGTGATCATAAGATATTTTGTAATGCTCTAGCTGATATTACTAAATGTTGGGGACCAAACCGATTGACACTTTTCTGTATGGGGCAACCAGTATAGTATGCTGGCTGCAGAGCCAATACTGTACTATAACAAATCTTGTCCTAAAGTTCAAGAAGCCAGCATAAAAAATGTATAAATCAAAATTTAATGAAAACATAACATGCACAATTCTATGGTGCACAAGGCACTTTGAAGTGGCTCTCGTGGGAGGCAATTAGAGAAAATTGGCAGTTTAGTTATAAATAGATTGTACATGAGGCTTTTTAATGGAATAGGGGGCACCTCGGGGCAAGGGGGCACCTCAGGGGCAGTGATGGAAATGGGAAATTTTCATCGGGGGAGCTCTCGGCTCCTGCGGCAGCAGCTCGCCATTCCAAATTTTCAAAAGGGAAAGAATTCTTCCTCCAGAGCATAATTTTGACTAAAAATACTACGAGGACTGAAAAAAGTTACATGATAATAGTAATTTCACCACTGATCATTGGGGGAGCTGTAGCAGGGTACAGCTCCCCCTGTTTTTTGGTCAAGGGAGCCCCCATTTCCGTCACTGCACCTCTGACGTCCCTGTCCACATATCAGCGGACAAGCACGTAGTGAGTGACGTCACAAAGCTATTGTGAATGAGCGGATGTTGATTGCATTGTTCTCTCGACCAATCAAATTTGAAAGATCAGTACTAGCTGCCTAAGGTCATTCATCGACCGGGGATTCCAGATTGCTGCACCTGGGGCAGGGATGGCACCTCAGGTTGCACCTCAGGAGGGGCACCTAGCTAGGGGGCACCATGAGGCACATCGGGAAAGGGGACACTTCGGGGAGGGGCACATCGGGACTCGGGAGCACCTCGGGGAGGAGGCATATTTGGGGCACTTTGGAAAGGGGCATGAGGGGGCAGGGGCAGTGCTGTCTAATGGTCAGTTTAAAAAAAGTAGGACTTCAATTTGCTGCTGAACACTGAACTACTCCCCTTTTTGTAAATTTTAGTGGATAAGTGTCAGGGAGAGCCCTGCATATCATTTCGGTGACAGAGCGAACACTGAAAAAAAATCCAAAAGAAAAAAATTTCCAAAAAACAAATCCAAAATAAAGATCAAATACAAAAAATATAAAAAGAAAATTTCAAAACCTCAAAAAAATTATTCAACATTAATTTTTCTTTTTTAGAATTTTACCATTCCACCCTCTTGATTGTTGCAAACAGCCCTAGCCCAGGCTCGAACCCCCTAATTAAGGTTTTGTGGAATATCAGTGACAGTACCGACTCTCTTAAGAGTCTAAGAGGGCCTCCAAAAAATGACAGTTTTTTCCCAGCTGACAATGCACATGAAGTTCACATGATAAACACGGAGGGAAACTGGTGCACATGACATAACCGAGAGTTATCACATGTTTTTGTTCACTTGAGAAAAACTCCCACATTTTCACGGGATAACCACGGGATGAATGTCACCAGATTAAGTTAATCTGATTAACGCTTGACCATCTTCACCACATGACTGAGAGTTACCACGTGTTTTTCTTCACGTGAAAAAACTCCCCAACATTTTCATGGGATAACCACATGATAAATGTCACCAGATTAACGCTTGACCATCTTCATGATATATACATGTAACTGAGAGTTATCACGTGTTTTTCTTCACGTGGTTAACTGGTGAAGATTGCCCCCAGAAATATAGATGGAGCCACCTGTACTAGAAACACAGCTGTGCACCGAGTTCTGCACTAAGTTTACTTTAACTGAGTTTAAACTAATTAAATAAATGATTATGATTTCTTAATCTGAATTAATGCACAGTACGTGGTGGAATGACGCTTATTAGCTCAAAAAGGAGCACATATTGGATATTATTACAAAAGACTAGTCATCCGAAATGTGAATCCTGTATGACTGCAATCCTTGATTCTGGTAACCCTGAAGAAGACTAAAAAGAGCCTCACCGCTTCACACTGGTTGTGACAAATTTTCTGTAAGTTCTTGTGGCTTTTACTTCAGCCCCACAGCTATTGAAAGCCAAGATAATACTTGAAACAGTCTAAGTTGACTGCTTGATGAAGAGCCAAGTTAACCAGAGGGAGACTTTGCCTCTTCTCAAATAATTCTAACTGGTGAACATTGCCCCCCAGAAAATCACGTGGTTAAACTGGTGAAGACTGCCCCCAGAAAATCATGTGGTTAACTGGTGAAGATATTCACCAGAACATCATGTGGTTACCTGGTGAAGATTGCCCCCAGAAAATCATGTGGTTAACTGGTGACAAAATCATGTGTTTAGCGTTTGCAATAACCTATCAGTTTTCCACGTGATAACTGAGGGGCAATTTCACATGATAACTCTCAGTTAACCACCAGTTTTTGTCAGGTGGGTTTTTTGGTGGTGGATGGTTGAAAAGGTTTGGAAAAAAATGTTGGGGGAGGGGGGAGACTTTTTTTAATTGGAACGGAAATGTAATTAAGAACTTACTCAGAGGAAATTGTGCATTTGTGCTTTGAGCAGTTGAGAGGTAACTCAGAGGTAACTGTGGAGAAGTAGGCCTAATTATAATGACAGGTAACTCAGGAGTAACTTAAGAGTTAACTGTGAAGTAATTCAGAGCCAGGTAACTAAGAGGTAACTGTGGAGGAAATTTTGGTCAGACCGTCAGAGGTAACTCACTAGGGAAAGTGGTGATTCTCAGAGTGAGGTAATTGAGTATAACTCAGTTCTAAATAACTCAGAGGTAAGTAGGTAACTCAGAGGAAAGTCAAAGGTAGCATGGAGGAACAGTGAGGCAACTCAGAGGTAACTCAGGGGCGGATCCAGAAAATGTCTTACAGGGGAGTTTACGAATGAAAATGTACTAAAAATATCGGTATAATTTTTTTTTACATGTATACGTAATTGAGAAGTAACCCTGAAGGAACTATAGCTGGCTCCGCCATTTCAGACAACTAGGAACTTAGTAGGAAGTAGCTTAGAAGTACTTCTTGCAACCAGTGCAATGCCAGTACAGCCGCCCAGAGCTGCCCAGGGTTTGCTGCCGTGCAGGCCATGACAGTGTACAATGTTTACAGGGCTGGGCTGCAACGTTGGTTGTGTGCCAAGTGAAGTGGCCAAAACAACAAGTCAACATGGAGCAGCTTGAGGAAGGGTGGAAGGAGTTGATTGGAGATGTTATCGGCCACAAATCAAGCAGATTCAACGAAATATCTCGGGAAATATGGTCAAACCCAGAGCTGCCATTCCAGGAGAGACATGCAGTGGCTGTCGTGACCAAGTTCTTGCTGGAAGAGGGATTTCAAGTGGAACATGAGTTTATCACACCCACTGGCTTCAGAGCAAAGTATGGGGGAGATGCAGGGGTGAATGTTTGCTTCTTGTGCGAATATGATGCTGTGCCAGGGGTCGGACATGCAGCTGGACACAACTTGACCAGTGAAGCCAGTCTTGCAGCTGCAGTGGCACTCAAGGAATGTGTGAAAAACAAGAAACTCAATGGGAGGGTAAGCTCCATCAAAATACAAACAAAAAGATACAAGGGCATTGTAAACATCATTAAAGTATGACGCAGTGCAGGAAAATTAATTGTAAGACTGCTAAAATGTTGTCAATATAAATGCTGAAATAAAAAAGTATTCCTTAGGCCTATTCTCTTAATTAATTGCAGGATGTTTGCAGCCCAATTTTACATGGTGGGCCTGAAACTAAAGGAACTTGGTGACCTTGGCTTGAGCTTGGCTTCAGAGCTCTTCAGCCTATGATGTACAATGTTAAACAAAAATACTGTAGAGCACTGTTACTGATCTTAAACATGACAATGATCAATGATGATAACAAGAAACAATTTCCTTGTTTTCAGATCACTGTGCTTGGTACCCCAGCAGAGGATTCGGGACAAGGCATGAAGATAGACATGATCAACAAGGGCTGCTTCAAGGACATAGACATTGCAGTCATGCTAAATCCTTACACTGAAAATCTAGTCTTCCCACAATATTTTGCCCTTGTCATAGCTGATGTTACATACAAGGGCAAAGCTGCTCACGCTTCGTCTGCCGCTTGGGATGGACGTAATGCCCTTGATGCTGCCGTTGCTTGCTACAGCAATATTGCACTTCTGAGGCAGCAGATGAAGCCCACTTGGCAGATTAATGGTACTTTTTAAATCTGTTTGTTACATATGGATGAACAAACAGTATACATTTTTATTTTTATTTGCACAAAACTTCACAAGTAAATATTTCATTATCTCAGTTTAAAAAAATTGAGTATTTTTTAAAATTAATTTTAATTCTTTTACAAGGTTAATTGAAATGTTTTGTATTTTACATTTATATATTCTATTTTCGGTTCTTTAAAATTTTTATTTGTTGTTTTAGGTATTATTTTACAGCATTTTTCTTTATTTGGTAGGAATAATTACAAAAGGTGGAGTGCAACCTAATGTGATACCATATGAAAGTAGCCTGAGCTTCTGGCTGAGAGCGCCTGAACAAAGAGACTTAGTACTGATGCAACAGAAAGTCCAGGCATGCATAATTGCAGCTGCCAAGGTGACTATTGTGTGAACAGTAACAAGTTTATCTACTTACTGCCCAGGTCAAGCTGCTTAAATGAGTAGAATAAGGCATTTTAAGGAAAGACAGGAGGATCAAAGAGGCAATTTTCAAGCTTTGTTGATCAAAAACCTAAGTGACAGTAAGTGTAAAAAAATATTTTCCAAATAGCAGATCTAATTTGCATGTACATGACTGTGATATTTCAAATATTTGTAGGTGAAGGCAACTTATGCATTTTGCATTGATATCGAAAGCGATAATTAGGCCTATAAAATATGACTTCTACATGCAATGATTCCACTGACAAATCAGAATTTTTTAAAGAAACTGCATGCATACCAAATACAAAATGACTTCAAATCAGGCAGTCAAAAGTAAATGTGTTTTTTTGTTGGTTTTTTTCTAGGCCACTGGATGCGAAGTGGAGCTTGATTTCCATGACAAGAGATACGAATCCTTGCAACACAACATGAAGTTGGGGCAAATGTACAGAAGTAATGCAGTCAGCCTGGGAGTCAACTTTCCCCCTGACAGTGACGTCACAAGCACTCATATTGGTGAGTTTTGAGTGTGAGATTGCTGCCTCCCCTTAAATCTGCTCCTGATATTAAAATTTAAATCACGGATATATAGCTCTATACTGATTGTACTATTGCTTCTATTGTTCTATAGCAGTAGAAATACTTGCATTGAGGTAAATCATTGTAAAATATCATTTTTGCATGCTCTGGCCTCTCAGCAAGTTTTGTACAGTGTAAATTATTTTAAAAGTCATTTTGGGCAAACACATACTGGGGCAATTCTTACAGTTTAATATCTTCTGTTTAGGTTCCAGTGACATGGGTAATGTATCTCATGTGGTGCCATCTCTCAGCCCTGCGTTCAGTATTGACACAACTGCTGCCAAAAATTCACCAGGCTTTGTGGAGGCAGCTGGTAGTCCTGCTGCTCAAGGTTAGTTAATTCCAATAACTGGCTGAATTAGATCATAAATGGTCAATGATGATATTGTTTCTTTTTAAAAGGTCACATTGTAATTTGTTTCATATTTTAAAAGGTAATTCCAATAGTTACTATCAAAGTGTATCACTGAACATTGAAATACAAGCATTATATTAAAACAGATTTCGTGAAACATCATCCAAAATGTATGATCTAATTCCAGGTATTACATTTAATATCAGTTAATTTATAAATATGATTCATGGGCATTAATACTTCATCTTTTACTTTATTTTTGCAGAAGGCACCTTGACAGCTTCAAAAGCAATTGCATTAACTGTTGGAGAATTATTTGAAAACCCAGACCTCCTTGAGGAAATCAAAGATGAATATGTAGTTCAAAACACCCCATCAGGTCACAGAATCAGCAGGAAAGAGAATTCTCCATAGCCTGGGGTTCGAGTTTTATCGAGTTACCAAAGGACAGTATATGGTGCAAAAAAAAACCTGCATTTATTTCAAGCTAGCACAACAGAGTTTACCGTTCAGCCAAATAACAATTTTGATGATTTTCATTCTTACATGTTTTACTTTAATTGTGTGTGATAGTGATACTGACCAAGCAGAAAAAAAATCTGTGTTATTTTGTTGAATTGTGACTGTTTCAAATATGTTAAAGAAATAAAAGTGCAAAAAAAAACAAGAACCCAGGGGTTGCAAAGCCGTAGGGTGGCGAGTCTGGGTTAGGTAGAATGCTACAAAAGTAGGACTTGTAGGACATCTGGTCGAGGCAAAGGGATGCTGCAAGTTGTATCATAGATATTTGTGAAGTAAGATTCACTATTTCACATGGCAATAATGATTGACATTTTTATGATCTGAAACGGGAGTGGAGATTTCAATTGAAGTCAGAACCCAATGACGGCAATTTTTAATGAGAGAACTGGATTTGGAAGAAGATGAAGCAGCCAATGAGAATGTGAAAGGCAATCCCTAACCAATAGGATTGCAAGGTCATGACTCCCAGGTATAGCGTTGTGGTGATTGACACAAATATCGCTGATAATCATCGCTACTCTCAACATCCATTTTATATTTTTGCAACAATTAAAAATCAATTTTTTTCTTTTCCTAGCAGTATGAAGAGTATTTGCTCCACAGATAGCTAGCTAGATAGATAGATAGATATGGTAAGTGCAGCCATCTAAGCCCAGTTCTGCACTATCACCCATCATTTTAAAACTCTCGTAGAGGTCTATCTACCACAGCTAGAATTATATCTGTATGGCAAGTGTAATGATCGTCAAGACTGAGGTAATTTCACAGTGAGAAAAAGAATCTATTATCAAATTGGAGGGGTCATCCGATAATCAATGTTGAAAATCAGACCAACCATCACTACCCAGGTATGTTGAAAACATTGTGTGCAAGTTGAAACTTGAAAGGAAGAGTGGCAGTAAAAGCACATTTTTTATTTTACAACTAGGCAATGGCAGCTACATTGTTTCGCATGTGGAAGGAATATTGAAGTATCGAAAATGTCAAAAACGTGACTAAAAACAGTGGACATGGTGTGAGCAAGCGTAAGGCTGGAATGTCAAACTGAATTCATATATATAAGTAATTAAGTATGATGTATGAAGAATGAGAACATATTCGAGATTGCAGAATTTAATAATTAATTCTTAATGACTGAGGATATAGGTATGCAAAGCCAGACTGTGAATAGCGAGTTCAGTGTACACTGTATAGCCATTTCTGTCTATTCGCAGAGCCGGCTACTTGAATTTTCTTGAGTACACTGTACTGTAACTAACGGGCCCTGTGTAAAAACTGATCATTCTTTCACCACTCCAGTAGTACATACTATGGTACACCAAATAAATACATCTAAAAAAAAGGTATTTTTTTAGACTGCCATTTTCTGTAGATATAGCCAGTACTCCAGTACCCCAGAAGTTTTTAAATGAGCCAGTACCACTGAATTATAGGTCTGGCAGGCTATCACAGTATCACAGATTCAGATTGGAAACTGTTAGGGCTGAGTCCTGGGGCTGAGTATAGGTCTGCTGTCACTTCTGACACTCCTGACAACTTCAAAATTTGAATTACCACAAACTTAACTACCTAGTTTATACATCTCTTAAGGTACATTGTGTATTTACACACAAACAAAAACAAATGTTAACATAGCTGAATGTTGCATGCACACAGATCACTCTGCATGACGTGATATTTCACAATTGCTTAGTGATTCATGACTCACGAGCACAAATGTTAAAAAGGTTATATAATGATAGGAAAAAAAAAAGTTCATGAGAAATGTGTTCTACCTACCTGTAAGTCATTGAACTATAAACACATCCCAACTCAAATCTTACCCCACATGAAAATTTAATGCTAAGATTGCCAAACCTAGTGTTTGAATCCTCACATTCTTGTTTATTTATTTATATGTTGTATTGGGTAAGTATTTTGGTCAACAAAAGCAGCATTATAGATTGCCACTTCTTGAATTGAATAATCATACACTGTGTTCATTAAGAGCGATTATCTGAGAAAATCAACCCGTGACCGGAATGTGGTACGTCACAGAATCGTTTTATATTTTGTGGGATGGAAGTACTATGGCATGAGACTTCAGAAAAAATTTTTTGGTCCGGTCAGATTATTGGTTGCCATGGTAACCATGGCTTCATTATTTTGGACCAAATCAGCAAATTTGCAGAAAATGAAAAGTCAAAATTACGCATTTTTAGCTCATATTTCCGCCTTAAAAGTGGTAATATATCGCAGCACTACCCATTTTGTCTGGAATAGTCACTCTTGAACTGAGTAATGGCATTGTATTTTTAAATCTGGGGTCAATGGGGTCTGTGTAATTACGGCCTAAAAAAGGTATCTTCGAGGCTAAGGAGAATTAAAAAAATTACCCATATTTAAGGGCCTCATATCTTCTATGGAGGTACTAGTTGAGCAAAACCAAGCAGACACATGATGAAACTGACCTTTCCTCTACAAGAATCAATAATAAAATCACGGTGGAACCATAGATTGAGCTTACGAACAAAGGTGGCGCCACCTATGTTTTTGGATATTTTGAGATTTGGCAAAAAAGGCTTTCGATTAAGTGGTGCCACATATACAATTATTGTTTCAGAAATCTCAGATTTATTTTTGGTACATTTCAATTATAAGTCTAACATGGCAGGCCATCACTGTTGCCATGGCAACATTGTAAAGTCAGTAGCAGCGCCCCCAAGTGAGCATGTTTGCCAATTTCCTCAAAAACGCCACTTTTTCATGAAAATAGGCAAGTTTGAAGCCACTGGTACCTGGGTAATGGTAATATATGGCTATATTATATATTGTACATGGACTGGTCACTCTTTAACCATGAATTGGTATTGTATTTTGAAATCTTGGATTAATAGGGTCTGTGTAGGAAGGGCCCAAGAAATCTATGATCGAAGCTAAGAAAATTGAATAAAATTTCACATTTTTAGAGCTTTTTAGGGGCTCATATCTTCTATGGAGGTATTAGATGGTGGAAACAAAAGGTACAAACTATGAAACTGACCTTTCCTCTAAATGAATCAATAATAAAATCACGGTGGAACCATATATTTAGCTTACAAATGAAGGTGGCGCCATCTATTTTTTTGCATGTTTTAAGATTTTACGAAAAACGCTTACAATAAAGTCATGCCACATATACAATTATTGTGTCAGAAATCTCAGATTTCTTTTTTGGTACATTTGATTTGTTACTCAAATATGGTAGGCCAGCATTGTTGCTATGGCGGCATTGGTACGCCTGCAGCAGCGCCCCCAAGTGAGCATATTGCCAGTTTCCTCAAAAACGCCACTTTTTCATGAAAATGGGCAATTTTTAAGCCACTGGTACCTGGGAAATGGTAATATATGGCTGAATTATACATTGTGCCTGGACTGGTCACTCTTTAACTATGTATTGGTATTGTATTTTGAAATCTTGGATTAATGGGGTTTGTGTTAGAAAGGCCCAAGAAATCTATGTTTGAGGCCAAGAAAATCGCACAAAATATCACGTTTCTAGAGCTTTTTGGGCGCTCATATCTTCTATGGAGGTATTAGCTGGTGAAAACAAAGGTACACATTATGAAACTGACTTTCCTCTTAATGATTCGTTAATAAAATCATGGTGGAACCATATATTGAGCTTACAAACGAAGGTGGCGCCATCTAGGTTTTTGCATATTTTGAGATTTCGCCAAAAAAGGCTTTCAGTGAAGTTGTGCCGCATATATAATTATTGTGCCTGATATCGGCAGTTTTTTTTCGGGTACATTTCATTTTTTGTCCTAACATATATATAGCAGGTCATCAACGTTGTCATGACTGCATTACTAAGTCAGCAGCAGCGTCCCCATGTGACAATGTTTGCCAATTTCCTCAAAAATGCCATTTTACATGAAAGGATAAAGATTGCTTGAGTCGAACATTTGGAGGTATCACTTTGATTCGGACACTTTGCCCGATCCATTAGCCAAGAGATTGCTATCCAAGTACTGTATTAAGTGCAAGTATTTTGTTCATGACTTCCTTTGTGATCAAAATCATCAGCACTGATATTTTCTTAGCATACTCATAGCGTGTTTTTCATATCCTTAAATTTAGGTTCAAATGAGCGGTTGTGTCGAAATCGTATGCTGAACATCGTTAGACAACACAATTTTCTGAGTTCTAATTGTTCAATAATTTTCAAATCTGTCACAGACCTCACTGCTGGTCTTACAATGCATATTGGTAACTTTTGTGAAATATAGTTCACATTTCGCCATATAGCAATAATTCTAGTGAGTTCTTTTTGAAACTTCAGTTCACTCATTGCTCTTCAATAGAAAACTCACCAATGAAAATATTGGTTTTGTTGCATGTTGAATTGAATTATTCTTATGAAATTTTAACATAATCGGTACAAGACTTCCAAAAGCTCTCCATTGAATGTTTTTGGAAAAAAATATTAAGGATTAAGCAGATTTTGATGAAGGTGCATTTTGATACTACAAGAGGATGTACGGTTTTAAGCCATTTTGCAATGTTGCGTTTTTAATGGTGCTCAGTGTAAGTCAGAAAAAGTTGTATTTCAGTCAAATTGAAGGATCTTTCACAGGCCTGTGGTGATGATTTGACTTGAATTTGTGTACCACTTAGTTGGGACTGAGGTCAATCTACCTCTTGCTCTAACATGGACTTTTTCAAATAAAAAGTTCTTAAACAGCAGCAGATCCAATGTCTTTTTAAAAGAAAGAGCTGTCCGACGCAAGCATACCCTTAGCCTCTTATGATTCGTATCTGTAACCTCCATATTGTCTGTTTGTTTTGAAAATGCTCAATTTTCTACTAATTCGAGTCAGAGAAAATGTTTTTAAAATTTGATGTGCTGGTTGATTTCTACAATATACTCTTCAGACACCAGGAATCTTACCCAGTGGAAATCAGGCCTCATAAAGAATGCTTTGGCCAAATTTCATAAAATTCTTATCTATTTGAAATTTTGTGTGAAGTGTGAGATTCAACTTTAAGAATACCTAAAATTAGAAGAGCAAATAACATATTGATATGGGGTAACAGGTCTAAATATAAATTAAATTGAAAATATTGTTGGAAAGAAACAGTTTTCATTAAAAATTTAAATTTCTTGTTGTATTTGTCGGTGAGAACCAGTGTCTCGAATTGGGCCATTTTCAAGAAAAAAAGGCATTTTTGAGGAAATTTGTCTTGGGGATACGGTTGACAAGCAACAGCAACAGTGATAGACTACCATTATTTTCTGGTACATGATATGTACTACATATCATGTACCAGAAAATAATCTGAGATTTCTGACACAGTAATTGTATGTGTGGCACCACTTTATTGCAAGCCTTTATTGCAAGATCTCAAAATGTGCAAAACATAGGTGGCGCCACCTTTTTTCATAAGCTCAAACTATGGTCCACCATGATTTTACTGTTGATTAATGTAGAGGAAAGGTCAGTTTTATCATGTGTACCCCAAATTTCCCCTTGCACACCAATAGAAATATGAGGCTTAAAACATGTGCAATTTCATTCCCGTTTTTTAGCCTCAAACGCAGATTTCTTTGGCCTTTCTGACACAGAGCCCATTAATCCAAGAGTTCAGAATACAACACAAATACACTTGTTTTAGAATGACCAGTCCAGGCACAGTACTAGATATAGCCATATATTACCATTTACCAGGTACCAGTGGCTTCAAACTTGCCTATTTTCATGAAAAAGTGGCATCTTGAGTTTTCTAAAACAAAAATAGTATACCGTATTTCCTCGTTTAGAAGCCCGGGCGTTTATTGATTTAGAGGGGATCATTGCCCCGGCGTTTATATGAGACAGGCGTCTATTTGAGACCGGCGTTTATTGTTTTAATTGGATACCAATCAAGCAACATTTCAGTATGCGAGGGTAGGCACTGCCACGCACGCAAGTGAACCTTGCATGGAAACACCTGGGTGGCATGCAAGGCAGTCAATTAGCGCTTATCATAGTTGCTGACCCGGCGTGTAATTGAGCCAGGCTTCTATTATTTTAGCGTGGGCCCCTACCCCGGCCTCTAAACGAGACAGGCTTCTATTTGAGACCAGGCTTCTATTCGAGGAAATACGGTATATATGGCATTACTTCATTGAAGGCCTTTATCGGAAAATCTCAAAATATGCAACAACATGAATGGTGCCACCTTCATTTGAAAGCTCAATATATGGTTTCACCATGATTTTATTATTGATTCATTTTGAGGAAAGGTCTGTTTCATAATTTTTGTTTCCACCAGCTAATACCTCTAGAGCTCTAAAAAGGTGATATTTTGTGCGATTTTCTTGGCCTCAAACATAGATTTCTTGGGCCTTTCTAACACAGACCCCATTAATCCAAGATTTCAAAATACAATACCAATACATAGTTAAAGAGTGACTAGTCCAGGCACAATGTATAATTCAGCCATATATTACCATTTCCCAGGTACCAGTGGCTTAGAAATTGCCCATTTTCATGAAAAAGTGGCGTTTTTGAGGAAACTGGCAATATGCTCACTTGGGGGCGCTGCTGCTGGCATACCAATGCCGCCATAGCAACAATGCTGGCCTACCATATTTGAGTAACAAATCAAATGTACCAAAAAAGAAATCTGAGATTTCTGACACAATAATTGTATATGTGGCATGACTTTATTGTAAGCGTTTTTCGTAAAATCTTGAAACATGCAAAAACATAGACGGCGCCACCTTCATTTGTAAGCTAAATATATGGTTCCACCGTGATTTTATTATTGATTCATTTGGAGGAAAGGTCAGTTTCATAGTTTGTACCTTTTGTTTCCACCAGCTAATATCTCCATAGAAGATATGAGCCCCTAAAAAGCTCTAAAAATGTGAAATTTTATTCAATTTTCTTAGCTTCAATCATAGATTTCTTGGGCCCTTCCTACACAGACCCTATTAATCCAAGATTTCAAAATACAATACCAATTCATAGTTAAAGAGTGACCAGTCCAGGTACAATGTATAATATAGCCATATATTACCATTACCCAGGTACCAGTGGCTTCAAACTTGCCTATTTTCATGAAAAAGTGGCGTTTTTGAGGAAATTGGCAAACATGCTCACTTGGGGGCGCTGCTACTGACTTTACAATGTTGCCATGGCAACAGTGATGGCCTGCCATGTTAGACTTATAATTGAAATGTACCAAAAATAAATCTGAGATTTCTGAAACAATAATTGTATATGTGGCACCACTTAATCGAAAGCCTTTTTTGCCAAATCTCAAAATATCCAAAAACATAGGTGGCGCCACCTTTGTTCGTAAGCTCAATCTATGGTTCCACCGTGATTTTATTATTGATTCTTGTAGAGGAAAGGTCAGTTTCATCATGTGTATTCTTTGTTTTGCTCAACTAGTACCTCCATAGAAGATATGAGGCCCTTAAATATGGGTAATTTTTTTAATTCTCCTTAGCCTCGAAGATACCTTTTTTAGGCCGTAATTACACAGACCCCATTGACCCCAGATTTAAAAATACAATGACATTACTCAGTTCAAGAGTGACTATTCGAGACACAATGAGTAGTGCAGTGATATATTACCACCTTTCAGGTGGAAATATGAGCTAAATATGCATAATTTTGACTTTTCGTTTTTGCCAATTTACCTCATTTGGCCCTAAATAATGAAGCCATGGTTACCATGGCAACCAATAATCTGACAGGTCCAAAATTTTTCTCGTTAACTCCTATCCCATAATACTTCAATCCTACAAAGTATGAAACGATTCCTTGACGGGGCACATTCCAAATTTTCTGGAAATCGGTTGATTTTCTCAGATAATTGCTCTTAAGTGTTAACACAATAGGCCTAGTTCAAAAATAATGAAGCCACAGGGCATAGTTTCATTTTGGGTCTCAAAATTTGAGAATGGCTGTTTATGAAAACTTCATGTTACATGATTGCTTTAAGTACATTCTTGTGCCAAATTCCTGAAAATTTCATGACACAGTGTCTTATAGTTAGCGAGATAGAGTTGAAATAACATAAAAAAACATGCATTTTTTCACTTATTTAGTGTGACATAAATTTTTCAACCATTTGAATTCTTTCAGTTTTACAAATTTTGAATTATTTTGTTGCTATCTACCAACACTTTTTGGAATCTGTACATCCTCAGGCTTCATAAATCCATCAAACCAAGTATTTATATTGGTATGTTTTGACATTATAGTGTTCATTCCGTTCACGGGTTGACTAAGAAAAATTTTGAAAAAATTGAAACTTACTGATCTGGAGTGCTCTAGCTTCCCTCTGATAGTTGTCAGTTGAATCGTTTTGCTATGGAGATCTAGTATTATATCTAATTAGTTGTTTTGGTGCGTTTCATGGTTGTTGAAAATGCATTTCATGGAAAAATTCAAATGAATAGCAGGATAGGTGAATACGTCGCAAGCGTAACGCCCAGAGTACTTCCCTGTGGCACAGAGCTATACAAGCTCCGTTTAAAATCTGGTTTAGCTTGAAATATTGCATAATCTATGAGCTTTCAAAAAAGCATCAAGTAATCCTGGTCGGAAACTGGTTTCTGTTAGTAAAATACATAGACTGCCGGCATGGCGTTTCGTCGCAAGCGTAACGCCAGGGACAATATTGATCATATTTTCAATGTTTTCTTGCAAAGAAGAAAGTAATCATTCTGGTATTACTTGTAATGATAACCAGCATGATATTTAGGTAGCTGGAGCGTGTTTCAACGCTTAATTTTTAAAAATTTGCTCTTTTTGAAGCATGCCTCAAAATTTGGGGCCAATTTGTCTAAAAAGGCAATAACCAATAACAAATTCACTTTAATTTTGTAATTGCTTGTATGATTCATTGAATTATTACTAATAATGCATATAAAATCGATTTGGGTCTAATCCAGAACATTTTTTTAACTTTCATGTCACACCAGTACTCAAAATCAGGTTTTTGGCTCGAAAAAGAGGCCAAAAAACACATTTCTTTCATCATTTTCTCAGCTCGTACTCACTTCTATGGTACTTATATGGTACCGATGCGATGCCCACTCCCAGACGCATAACGTAGGACAAGTGAAATCATTTTAAGAGAAAATATGTACATCTGAGATGAAAATATGCATGTTTTTCAAAAAATATTACTGGAAAATTTTGAAAAATATTTTATCTTAAAATATTTGCTGAATTTGCATGAAAACTGCCCCCAGAGACTTCATAGTATATGACCTTTGTCATCAAACAAATAAATTTGATTTCCTTTGTAGATAAAATACCATTTAGACCAGTTTTGTTATACTGCAATGGAAATTAAAACTTTAAAAAATTTGGTAATATCCGGCTTCTATCGGTTATTTCTAAACATAATTTCACATCGGTAAGTAGGGTTTCTGGAACTTAGACATGTTTTTTACAATATCATGGGGTCATTTGACACACAAATACGTTTTGAAATTCTGATGGTCTCGTCACACTTTGGCTTCATTATTTTTGATTTAGGCCAATAGGCCCACAGGCCAGCTGTCAAGTCTTGAAGGCCTATTTCTCCTAATTAATTGGTCTGAGAATCAATTTTCAATTCCTTAACCAGATTGAAATCACATAGAGCTGTAATCAAAGGTGGAGGAGGGCATGCCCACCTCTTGAGTCTCCCAGGACCAAATCAAAGCAACAAACCACACAGCAAAGTGCAATCAGCTTTGACACCTGCCAGCTTCACCCCATGTGCTGTTCCTCAATGGCAATCATGCAAAGTGAGGGTGAAACAAAGCTTGAGAAACTTGAATTGCAATAATTAGCATTATTGGATTCTTCTCTAATTGATTACATCTATATATGGCTAAGAATTTGAAACTGCTATCGCGGACAACTCTACTGACTTTTAGGTACACGACAAGGTGTAACTACACTTCTATTTGGCCAATCTTTATGATTTAAACACCAGAGGAATAAGCAGAAAATCCCCTTTGTGCCAAATAAGAACAATGACATTATCAATATAAAGTATTTGGCAATGATGAGCTAAACGTTGTGTAACACCCCCATTTTAGCGCGACAAACTACCTTTCACCGTACAGCAAGATTTCAGAGCTCCTTGGCGAAAAAGTAATAGGTTTGGACCTCCAAAACTTGGTGTCATTTGAAAGAGCACCATCTGAATATTCTATATCTGTTTGCTGTTTTTTGTAGCCCTCATAGTTATTGAAAAATTCAGGTCGCAAAGAGGCCTACATAAGCGTTACACATTTTGACAAAATTACCAGTTTTCCAATGACCTCAAAATGAAAGAAAGAATGTGAATTTTCAGATGCTCTTTCTTTTTTTAACTTAAGCTTACCAATCTATTTCATTTTCCTACACTTTTTTTGACCAATATGCAGTATTTTTTTTACAGATCAGATAATGTGTTTTAATTTTGAGAGTTGTCCACAATGGTTACATTTTTTAAACAGCTATAAATCTAAAACCGTTGGACGGATCCACAAACCGTCAATTGGGGTGATTGGTGCAGCCTCTGAGGCTGAATAAAACATCTGAAAGTGAATAAAATGTCAAAGGAAAGGAAATGGCAGTGGATTTTTGTATTTGTTGTCCGAAAATTGTCCACATAGAGCCCCCTAAGACATGTTTTGTGGACAATCAAAATCATGTTGTCCTTGGATAATGGACAATGTAGCTTTTAGAAGTCTTCAGACAAATGCTGACTCTGGTCACCTCTGGGACAAGACTATTTATATTTCCAAGAATTCAATATTTGTAGGTATAATTTTAAAATCTCATGAATATTTTAATATGTTGTCGCCCTAGATTTCTCTTTCCGGCCAACAAATGAAAAATCAATTCTTCGAATTATAAGTGATTTACCATCAAAAACAAGCATGGGTTTGGATGGTATTTCTGTTAAATTTCTGAAAGAAATTAAGGAAATTATTACTAAACCCTTAACAACCATAATAAACCAGGCTCTGAAGGAGGGCAAATTTCCTAAAAAGTTGAAAATTGCAAAAATTGTCCCTGTATATAAAAAAGACAATGAAAAACTTATTGAAAATTACCGACCTATATCTGTTCTGCCTGCCCTTTCAAAAGTATTTGAGAAAGTTATGTCCAATCAAATTCATGATTACCTATTATCCCAAAAAATACTATATAGTAGCCAGTATGGATTCAGGCATGGTCATAACACTGAATTAGCTGCATTAGAAAACATTGATAGAATAATAGACTGTATGGAAAATAATATAATTCCACTCAACATATTCTTGGATCTATCAAAGGCATTCGATACACTCGATCACAATTTACTATTGTACAAACTGTCACACTATGGAATCAAAGGAAAAGCTCTAGATCTGTGTAAATCATACCTTACAGACCGCAAACAGTATGTTGAATATGATGGTGCTTATTCAGATCAACTTACTATACATACAGGGGTACCACAAGGCTCAATTTTAGGTCCTCTTTTCTTTCTTATCTATTTAAATGACTTTGATAGATCCACGAATATGTTTAAATTTATAACCTATGCTGATGATACAACTCTGATAGCCTCTTTATCTACCCAATCCAAAGCACATTGCATGCTCATGAACAACTTCTTAATAATGAACTTGGAAAGGTAAACAATTGGCTGAAAACAAACAAACTTTCCCTCAATGTCCTGAAAACAAAATTTATGATATTTCATACAATAAACAAAGAAGTCCCCCGTGTAGCACTGCATATTGATGGTGACCAGATAGAACGAGTGGAAACATTTGAATTCCTAGGGATAACCATTGATAGCAATATAAGCTGGAAACCGCATGTTGAAAAAGTTGAGAAGAAACTTCTCAAGGTGCTTGCTATACTGAGCAGGTTAAAGCACTATATACCATGTGAAACTCTGCAAATTTTGTACAATTCTTTAATTTCGCCACATCTCCTATATGGTATTTTACTATGGGGTCAGCGAGTCAGCAATGTGACAAAAATTCAGAAAAAGGCGATTAGACTAATCACCAAGAGCAGATATAATGCTCACACGGACCCATTATATTACAAACTTAAAATACTAAAAGTTGCAGATATTCTCACCCTACAGGAATGGAAGTTCTATTTCAAATTTGTGCATAGGAAACTCCCACTCTATTTCCTGCAATGCACCATGTTGCGACATTCTGACCTGCATCAATACCAAACCCGACAAAATGACCAATTCATAGTACCGAAGTTAAGATACCAACATTCCTTAAGCTCTGTCACAAATAGATTACCAGGTTTAATTAACAAAGCTCCCACCTCAACTTTAGAGAAAATACATACTCATAGCTTGTATGGACTATCCTTCTATCTTAAAAGGGTATTCATCAGTGCTTATAACACTACTTGTGAGATACAAAATTGTTACATCTGCCAATTGTAAAAATTTTTTTTTTTTTTTGCTAGTTGATTATGTAGCTGGGTTATATTCAGTATGATTTTTTATCAATATATTATGGTGCACTAGCGAGTTGACCAGCACAGATATTCCATCAAGTCAATCCCTTATTTTGTTAATTACTTACTATTTCCAAATTACGTTCCCATCTTTCTTTCTTTCTATTCTTTTTTTAATACAACCTATTTCAATTTTTATACTAATACTAAATTTGATTCTTGATCCATGCTCCCTACATTCACATATAGCACTATGTCAAGGTTATATAAAAATCTAATTTTTTCCATATCTGGTGGCTTGCAATTAGCGGCATCTGCCTTCAGCAAGTCTCCACTGTCACAATGTTATATTGCCAATCTAAAGAAATTATTCATTATCATATTGTATGTATACCATTGTTTCAAGAATAAATGATATCTGTCTCTGTCTCTGTCTGACGTGCGCATCTTCATGATGTTTCATTCATGTCAAATAATAATTTTTAAGTTGGACAACTCAGATGATCAGTTGTCCACACTTATTCTTTTTCATAGGACAACTGTGAGATATTTTTTTGAAAAATAAAAGCTGTGTAATATTTTGGCATGTTCTAAAGTATATATTTCAACAAAACTAATAAATCTACATATGACAATATTGCAGTAATGAACTCTCATTTGAAACCACTGTTTTTTGGGCATAATATTATGGCCTGTACGAATTGTCCTGCTGGCTTGTCGTTGAGGCAAAAAAGTGAAAATTGGACTCAGTTCAAGAGAAGTTGCTGCAAGATAATAGTTTGGAGGAGGGGGCTATGGATTTTACCCTCGGGAACAACTTTTCGACAGGAGAAGCAACGCTAACTATTTTTCACATGCAAAGGAGCGACAAACCTTTTTATTGCAATTTTGACATTAAACCTAATGGTATGATAGATGAACACCCTAAATGTGGAAACAAAAGTTTTTCTCCTGTGCTGATCAAGCTACTTTTGGTGTCATACATATATCAAACAATTTTTTTTTAATCCGCTTTCCCCATCCAAGAATCATCTGGTCAGCCCACAATCGCACAACTTTGGATATATTATGATCATAAAGAATTTAAAACGCTTGGCACCATCATTATAATTAACATTTGATAGATTCTAATGTAACCCTCAGCAAAACTACCTTGAAATGCTTGAAGTTTTATTGGTACAACTCTTACAACACATGGTCCATAGTATAGGCCTACAGTTGTTGGCATGTCTGTCCTGTTTGGTAAGGCATTCAAACCCTGCTCCGGCCATGTCCAGAGATTATTACCAGGGGGCGGGGATTCAGAAAATTCCGGTGGGGGGTCTATTGGGTTATTGCGTTTCGGAACTCATAGCCGAACATAATGTGACGCCGTGCCGATATAATTGGCATGTAAAAATATCATAAATTTCATCTGGTGCACCCCCCCATCCCCCCCCAATGCGTCCATCCCTGGTCGTTACCAAAATGGAGATTGAGGAGAAGGAAGCTGATCAATGTAATAGGCCCATATATTTTAGCAAGTATATATACATCTGTCGTCATCATCTGTTATTTTTAATGGAAACGTGTACTTGCTAAATGGTTAATTGTTCTACTAAAGAAATAGCTGAAGATGTATCTACATTCCAGTATCAGTGGTCGAAACAGGCCATGTCATTTGGGGGTGTCTCTCAGTTGCAAGGCTAGAAGGATAGAAGCCCTTGAGACGGAGGGCCATCAGTGGGCCACCAGAAGCCTAATAGCTTTTCTTGATGCTCTAAAAATTAGTTTTAAAGGCATGTTTCATTTCAGAAAATTAGTTTTATAACCCTCAAAAATATTCAGAATATCTTTGATATAACACAATTATGCTACTGCCTAATAGATGGGAACAGAGAAGCTCAGAGTATGTATCTATCTAGAAAGTGTAAGGAAACAGACAAGCAATTCAGTATTTAGAAAAAACGATGCCATTTGTTGTTCCATTCAAGCCGAGAAAGCTTAGTATAAATATTCTTTCCCAGCTGTGTTGAAATAAATTTCCGGTGGATGGCCTATCTCAGTCTCAGTCTGCAATGTTTGATTGAGAAGTAATAAAGGTTTTCAGACACTCAAAACAAATTTAATCTGTCACTTTTTCCGTAAGAAATAAATTTATTCCCAGTGAGACGATATACACGCCCTGTCCTTTAAAAATGCAATGATTGCCCCCCTTATTGTCTTCAGATCAGTGTTTTTACTTGAGTGATTGAGTGAATCTTCAATTGCAATGTTATAGCCTTATTGTAAGTGATATGTCGATAATATATCAAGCTAAAATAGTTTGGCAGTCAACCATAATTTATGGTTAGCCGGCCTCGGTCTCGGTCTCGACAGCTGATGCCTCGGTCTCGGTCTCAGAGGGTCAATGTCGCGGTCTCGGTCTCAGATGCTCATGCCTCGGTCTCGGATGTCCTGGCCTCGACTCCAACACTGCTTGGTTCTTTTAAAAAATGTATTTGAGGGGGTCCTATGAGCATTTCGGGGGGGTCAAAAGTTTCATTTCAAAACCCCCTTGACCCCCCTTATTTCGAACACTGGTAGAGCTCGGAACCGCCGACATTTTGTGCCGCCGCGAGCTGATTTTGCTCTCAGGTGCAGTGAGCTGAAGTTGGTCAGTCTAGCCGCAGACTTTGCTTCAAGTCAGCCGAGATGAAAAGCCAGCTTGAAACCAATTGAAGCCCTTAGCTCTATGGCAATTGAGGTTTAATTTACAGGAGAATCAATAGGACATTCGTAATTGCAATTAAGGAAGATGAGAAGTTCCCTGCTTTTATTTCTCATAATGGCAATTAGAGTTGGCAATCTGATTGCAATTCACAACTTTGACTTCCAGAAGAGTGAAAAGGCCATTACTTAGAAGTTTGATGCATGGGGTCATCCTAAGTTTGAGAATACAAGCCTGTTCATTGGCTAAATTTCATATAATATAACCATTATGCAAATAAATTGACCAAACCCAAATATTTAGCACAGTATTATTTAATTTGAATAATTCATTAGATAATTTTTTTTATATTGAGTCCTGCACATGAATTGGAATTGATAGTATAATTTCAGCCGGCTTACAATACTGTTTAACAAATGTCCATTGGGTTGTCTACATTGTCCTCTAAATAGTCTGCATCATCCCCTAAATTGTCCGTATTGTCCTCTAAATTGTCCGCATTGTCCTCTAAATTGTCCGCATTGTCCCCTAAATTGTCCGCATTGTCCTCTAAATTGTCCGCATTGTCCTCTAAATTTTTCGCATTGTCCTCTAGTTGTCCTCACATGTTATAGCCTTATTGTAAGTGAAATGTCGATAATATATCAAGCTAAAATAGCTTGGCAGTCAACCATAATTTATGTTCAGCCGGCCTCGGTCTCGGTCTCGATAGCTGATGCCTCGGTCTCGGACGGTCCATGCCTCGGTCTCGGTCTCGGATGCTCATGCCTCGGTCTCGGTCTCCGATGTCCTGGCCTCGACTCCAACACTGCTTGATTCCTTTGAAAAATTTATTTGAACGGTCCCATGAGCATTGGGGGGGGGGGGGTTGTCAAAACCCCTTTGACCCCCCCTTATTTTGAACACTGGGGAGTATCTATGTTTCCCGACTCGAACCTGCTGCCTACACTGCCCTACAGGCTACGGTGCCATGGGTAGCCACACCATGCAATATGGATGGTACTAGATCTCAATAATTAGAATCTAATAAATATAATGAAAATGATCACTGATCAGCCTTGGTTTTTGTTCAAAGAGATAGCTCAGATTAGGCTGTCAGCCTACCCCTTGAAATATCTGTTAAATTTTCTGCAATGTCCATTGAGTTGTCTACATTGTCCTCTAAATAGTCTGCATTGTCCCCTAAATTGTCCGCATTGTCCTCTAAATTGTCCGCATTGTCCTCTAAATTGTCCGCATTGTCCTCGAAATTTTTCGCATTGTCCTCTAGTTGTCCGCATTGTCCCTTGAGTTGTCCTCACAGTCCTCGTGTAACATTTTGCGGACAACTGTGTGGACAACTAAAATCTCCATGTATCCTGAGAGATAAAAAAAAAGGTCATGGAAGCTATGTAATGCTTCAGAAAATTGCCTCCCATTGTGGAAAAATGTATAAAACCATCGGTTTGGTGCTGGCATAACTCGGACCCCAACTAAAGCTGGTTGAACAGCCAAAATTGTCCGGTAACACCCTGTTATATCGACGAACCGTAAAAAGTTATCCACTGATGCATTGTGGGTAATATTTTTTCCAGGTCACTAAGCTGTGGATACTCTTCATGCAAAAAAAAAATTGTGCTGCTGGTTGCCATAGTTTTCCAGATACAGGCGGTCAAACGGTGAAAGTGGACAACTCTGTTACGCTTTTTTGAACACTTAAAATTAGGAAAAATAAAGTCACAAATTAAGTTTTTGAGATCCATATTTTGGGAAATATAAGGCAAAAATGGGATGTATGAAATGGCATTAACTTAAAATATGTCAGCTGAAGTCGAAATTTATATGTCCATGGTAGCAGTTTCAAATTCTTAGCCATATATATACATTCAAACTAAATGCTAATCAGCTGCAAATGAGGTCATACCAGGTCACAGGATGGTTGCCAGCTAAAAAATTCCTCCACAGGCCTGCCCTTCCCCTACACACTTCACCTACCCTTCTTTCACCCCTTTCTTCTTCTGATGCCGTCATAAATTGCTGTTTACTTTGCTGTTTAATGCAGCTTCGATGTAACATCAAGGGTAGTTCCCTCTTTCTCCACCAGAGCTCCACTTATGCGAATGACCTACTGGCTCAGAAATGTTTCGCCCCAAAAATGTTGGCAGCACTGTCTAACAACAATGTTTTCAGGGCCCTCACAATCTCCTGGAAATACTTGACTAACCACTTTTCATCCACATCCCATCAAAATACCCATTCACCTGTTTATTCCCTTATCGCTTTCTGTGCTTTCAATGGGCTTTACTAGTTTATGTACATTGAACATACCAATTGCCAACTGTCCATTTGACACGCAAATGACGCTCGTTCACATTCATGAGCGATAATATGGTTGTTTCAATGCCTCATCTGGTGAATTGACAAGCCAGTCGTTCAGACAGGGTGCGTAATTCAGTCGTAAATCCATCGGAAATAACAATTTTGGGAAAGTGCCTGAGGGCTAAGGCTGAGTGGCAAGTTGAAGTTGAACTGTCACTCTCCAGCCCAGCCATGTGGTGTTTGTTTACATGTATCTCCTTACGTCAACTCTCGCGACCTCAAGTGTCCCACGAGATTATACCAGAATACAGCCTCAATTCCATGAAGCCTCCTCTTATTGGTCGACGCTGTCTGTTTCGAGTTTCCCAAAGCACACGGCCTTCCCTGATTGGTCAAGACCACGAAGATCCCATGCGCTTGAAGGTATTGGTAAGATAATATACTAAGAGAAGGTGCAACGTGCCTCACAGAATTCTCATTTTTTACACTAGCTGCTTCCTGTTTACATTTTACTGCTCTGTGATTGGTGCAGGCTTCACACCAGGTGACGTCACGACTGTTGTCACCCTAGCAACCTATGACAGTTTGATCTGTGATGTCACAGAACAAGATGTCCAGAATGCATTGCAGCAGGAAGACATCCTTTCTCAGAAAACACACTTCTTAGCGTTGCATCTCCTCCGTGGTCAAGACGATCTTTTCCACTTCTCCGCACCCCTCAACTTCACTTGTGGCCACTTTGTTGGCCAGTGAACATGTCGAGTCATTGCCGAACTTCACATCAACAATTACTGAGAATTCACCACAACTGGGACATCAACCCAAATTCCACTTCCAAATTTTTGTGCCCAACTTACAATAGAGTCTGCTCATCACATTATCTCAGCCCAACGCCCCTCCTGTCAAACGATTTTGCGTATAATTTGCAAGCGATCTCAGACCCACACAGCACTATAAATAGCCGTAGGCGTCGAGACGCCTACGGCTAAAAAAAAATCTAGAATTCTATTTTATGGAATGAGATCAGTATCTAGAGAGACTGCATAAATTAAAGAAAGTGTGATTTGCTGTGAAAATTAAAATCAACTTGATTTTCATTTTCACAGCAAATCAAGGCACAGTTTTCCCAGTCAGTGATACTTGGTTCATGAACACCAGATGGCAGCAGGTGGTCATGACCATTGGCTGGATCACCCCTTTACTGACACCTGGTGCCCAGTGCAGGTTGGTCAGGCTACAGGTCAGGAATTAAATCAAATAGCACTGGTCCAACAGTCGACAGTCTGTGGCAGTAACAGGGCATCCATGGAGGAGTACCAGAGTACAATGTAATCAAACTGCATTGAAAGTATTGATGCAATAATATTAAATTGAAAAAACAGTTTAATCTATGCCTTATCCGAATACAGGTCAACTAGTAACCATGCCAAGTGGCAACCAAACCAACTCGTAACCACTTTTGATTTTTACTGACCAAGTAGTAACCATGACACTCAGTAATGAACAGGCCATGGCCAAGTAGTAACCAAAAAAAGAAAATTGTTTACCAACTCGTAACCATTGGCTGTTGCCAACTGGTAACCAGGGAAATTCAGAGTTAACCAACTAGTAACCAACTTATAATCTCCAATATTTTATTTTATCATTGTAATTATAAATATTTAGATTTATATAAGTTATATTTGGATTATCTATCTTAGAACAAACACATGTTATTATTTATTCATTAAATTTACAGATTTATCTTGGGTTTAAATCTTATTTAGTTTTGGTTACGACTTGGCAGTTAGCTAGAATTTGGTGGTTACTAGTTGGTATGGCCATGAAATTAATTGAAATCCATGGTTACGACTTGGTAACCCACAAAAAATGGATGGTTACCAGTTGGTAGGGTTTTTGGTTACCAGGTGGTTGGTTACTAGTTGGTTGGTTACCAGTTGGTTTGGTTACCAGTTGGCATGGTTACTAGTTGACTTGATACCCCTTATCCCCCTGCCTGTTGGCTGTTGCCCTGACCTTAGGACTTAGGTTTAGTGGCTTAGGCCTTGTCTCTATTAAAATTCAAACTAAATTGTAACTTTAAATAAAATGACTTATTATTAATTTTTAACAGATGAATTACCTTTTGAGAGTTCATCCATGGTATTGCACCCCGGGTACATTGTATATCTGCAGCCTGCAGGCCCTGAATACCCTCATATAATTTAGAAGGCGGATCTAGAGAGTGCCAGACTAGTTTTTTTTTTTTTTTTTTGGGGGGGGGGGGGTGCAGGATTCTTCTTTTCAAGAGACAAAAGAAGTCTACTCCCTCTGGACCCGCTACTGATAGGCATAATTATGTATTTATACAAGGCCTAATTGCCTTAATTGGCAATACAATTACCATTGTGCCATCAATGTTCTCGTGCAAACAGTAGGCATAAGCTACAGGTAAGGAATTTCAGAACCTTAGAATGTACTATCTGCAAAACTGTCAGGTCAGTTCATCACAGAAGTACTTAATTATCAGGGTGGCAACAACTGGATAGCACCTCCCAACTCGATCTCTCAAGTCCCGCCTCCCGAGAAATTGCAGCTATTTTTAGAACACGCAACGCTTATATCATTTACTGGATGAATAGTCCGCTCAGTTAATTGCATGGGTCTTTTTAACAACCGGGAAAGTCCAAGACTGCTCAAAAGCTTTTCCACCACCAGTTTCGACCTTGCACGGATTCATTTGCATCTGCACAACACAGAATTCTTGTTGAAAAGTGGCGTTTTGTGGAAGACCTGTGCGGCCTGCAACTTGTTTACAGTTTGGCGATGCGTCACGTGACTAGGCCAGTGACATTGGGCCCCGCAGTCGTTCTCACAAGTTTGTGAGTGACGGTGTGAGCAACAAGAGGGAGCGAATTTACCCCTCTTTGCAAGATGTAAGATGTGTGCAGTGATATGCATGCATCACAAGACACGATCAGTGATTTACTTATGAAGTGCCTGCTACTGCAACAGAGCTCGCAAAGCGGCAGGATTTGCGCAGTGGAAACTGGGTCATCAGCTGATTGCTCTGAGTACTTGAGATCAAGCTGAGCTGGGTAAGAACTCTTTTGATCTTCTTGTTTGTCTTGCAGTTACTGATTTTGACGGGGGTTGAAACTTGCACGATAGAATGACTGGGAGATTTGTGTGAAGGTATTCCAAAACGAAACTGCATTTATCTGTGGAATGTATTTGTTGCGCACAAACATCTATGATCAGCTGTTTATTGAACTGCCGTGGCAGCCATGATGCCGGGCCGTTGTCAAGCTGGCAGGCTGAGCAGAGGGATGATTGGAGGAGTTATTTTGCAGGACATGGCATGGTGTTAAGCTCTGTATGTGAAATCACCACATATCAACTAGGGTATTTCACAGGCAGGTGTGTTCATGGGTATAATAATAGCAGCTGTCAACCAAAAGGAGTGAACTGGAGTGCTTGCCACAGCTCCTTTGTTCCATTCCCTGGGCCTACTCAACTGGCTTGAACAGGTATAGCCAGTACATTGTGAGCTTGCTGGAGTTTCAGTTTTCTACCTAGGCCTACTGCATGTGCCAGTACATATATTTGCCTATTGTAGGCTTTTTTTATCATCAATTGATTTAGAAGCATAGGAGATATATTTAATTGGAATAGAAAAATAATGTGACATTACAAAATTATAATCATAAATCCTCTATATAATTAATCTAGCAGGATAGATAGGCTGGAATAGTAGAATTGCTAACTTTTACCTTAACTTGATAAAGGTATTTAAAAATGTCTTTTTCGGATTCTGTAAGCATAAAATGCCAGAAACGGTAATATCACTTTGGCTGCCTTTACAGCGAAACACTTTGATACAGAATTAAAGTGGACTGTGGCACTGTGAAAATGGCACTTCGTGTGTCATCATGCTGATGATTTGTCATGATCAAACCCAATACTTTTCAATGTTAATTTGATTGAAGGAGACTTATCCAACTTGTTGGTGACAGCCGAACGAAAGGATTATGCATCTGATTTTCACTCTTAAATTTGTTATGAGAAGTCAAATTGCTTACTCTTGATCATGACTAATCAAGCAGCCTATGTTTCCCATGTTGAAAGTAGAGAAGATGACACTTCATCGGCTATCATGAGTCACGAAGTGCCATTTTCACAGTGCCACAGTCCACTTTAATTCTATATCAAAGTGTTTCGCTGTAATAAGGATTAGTTCTAGTTATCTGGGCATAAATATTGCCTGAATCTTGAGTACATTAAAATATTCAACACTATTCAATTTTTGAATTGAATTTCAGTCAAATTAAGGATATTCTACTTTAAACAAGTTGGTATTTTTGTAATACTTGAAAGTTAAACCCAGAAAAAAGAGTGAAGGACTTCATAACAGAAGGTTTGACTGTCAAGTCAAGTAAATTTCTATGAAGCCTGAAGGCTACGCATGAGGATTGAGGAGTTGGGTGTTTTGAAAAAAGAGAAAGGCTCCTACATGTGATGTTTTGCAGACTACATATTTTGGGCTGTTGGGCAATTTGGGCTCATGGTTTAGGGCCTCACGATTTTGAATAATGGGAGCTGGCGACAGTGATAGATCTGTGTGTTATCAAAATGGGTTGTCTTACTGAGGACTGGGGGCTATTTAAATTTGAACTTCAACCTGTGTATTGTATTGAGAATTTGAGACTGTTTTCTTCCTTGGTGCACGTGTATGTTAAATTGGACAGATATTTACACATATATATATATCTGTTATGAACCATGTGACATAATGAACTGTCACAGTGATATACATGTCTGAAAAATAGGTTATATTCCAAATAATATAAAATGAACTTGTGCTCTTGCTATCAATAACGGAATATAGTCAGCCATTGTTTAATGTAGTCTGACATACCTCTGATTATCGGAGGTCAACGGTTGGACTTGTTTATCCATTGTACTGCAACGTGCGCATGATGAACACAGTTCACTTCTCAAGTGTTTTTGCACCATAGTTTTATCAGATGTCATCGGTGAAGCTTTATAATACCATAATTCAAGCCATAAACTTAAAAAGCTACGTATTCAAACCTTTGAAAATGTACGAAATGGAGCTAAATGGTGATCAATGTTCACTGGAGTAAGTTTAGTCACAATGGATCAGTGGATCTGGTCATTTCATGTCATTGTACGTACATTCATTGGTGTGATTCACTCAGTAAGTTACTAACATACAAGGAGTGCTCTGTGGCCTTTGTATTTGCAATTGTTATAACTGTGTGTCATTACTTTCAGATAATTCAAACTTGAATGGAGACGGAAGAAGATGGGAGAAAGTGTTATGCCTTGCCAGAACCATGGGGAGCCCTCGCCACAAGTGGATGGAGTGTCCCACGATGCAGAAACGTCCGTGTCTGTGACAATTGCTGAGGAGTCTCCTTCCTGTGATAATGATGAAGGAGCTTCTGCCGACCTGCCTAAGTTCATCATAGGAGATGGAACTGAGTGTTCACCAGAAGAATGTGTGGACCCCCATTCAGTACCCGCTGCGGGACAAACAGCCGTCTCAATGTCCAACACGGGACTGACCGCTCCTGCCGTGGGCCACCAGACTGCACCCGCGGAACAACGAGCACGTTTGCCCGACTATTGTGATGATCAGGACAGTCCACCCTCTTTCTCAGGAGTGGCCCTCACCTCCGTGTCAGCATCAGTGTCTTCGCCAGCTCTTCAGCTGAAAGCCACTGAGAAAGTGGCAGTGATCCCAGCCGCCATGTTAATATCAACATCTTCATGTCATGGAGATGGACACATGGTGGCCGTACCTGTGGTGGTCCAGTCCCCTGCAGGTCTCATCCATTCACCAAGTGCTGCAGGACTCGGCAGCAATGCCAACCTACCCACCGCATTCTCTTCCCTGGCTCTCAGTGAGTCCAAGGCGTCCTGTATATCAGACTCATGTTCTCTCATTTTACCCCCTGCCCGTCTCGTGGCCCTTGACCAGAAGTCTGAAACTAACTCTTCTCTAATGCCAATCTGCAGGATTTGCCATATGCCTGAAGATGAGACAGAAATCCTCATTAGTCCTTGTCGCTGCTCAGGATCCCTCAAGTTCATTCACAACACTTGTCTTATGGTGAGTTATCTTTTCTCTGTGCTTTGATGTTTACTTCATCCAAATTCCTCCTGAACCTTTCGGAGGCTAACTGTCAAATCAATCTGTTTATGTTCCAATATTAATTGTTGACCTTTTCCGTTTTCAGAAATGGCTAGAAATTACAACAAAAAAATCCAGAAAGCCACCTCGTTGTGAATTGTGTCACTATCAGTATCATAGACATAAAAAATTTAAGGTATGTATGAAAATCACCCGTTTGTTATTTAAGCTGCTTTGGAGTTTAAACTGATCAGCTGATTCTATGCACATGTTGTAACACTGTTAATCCTGCAGTAATGTCTGAATCATCACTCATGGAAATTTTAATGTCTTTTTCAGTTTGATCACTGGAGATTGCCGAGGGTGAGCAGACAAGACAAGATCCTGCATGTGATTTTCCTTGTCAACCTGGTTATAATGATCGGCTGTGCAGTGGCCACCGTCATGTGCTTCTTGTCCGACAAAGGGAATATGCCTCGTTTGTCACGGAACAAAGTGGACCTTACCACGGAGGAGATTGTGACTTTGACGTGCGGAGTATTATTCTTTGTATCATTTTTCATCGCCATGTCCGTACAGATTAAGGCTCGTCATACTATTTATCAGCTATTTGTGAAATTCATCATGCAAAATATGGAATGGGAAATAGATGAATATGACAAGAGCAAAGACAGAATGTTCAAGGATCAGTTTCCTACGAAGGGCGGTGTCTTCGTGTAGCACGGACAGGTTGCCGTAGAGTATTTTAACAATTGTTTCTGTGTGGAATACGGTCGTGTACATAATCAACTCCATTACCATTCTACTATGTTCGTTCATTCATTGGAATTAGCATCTGGTTACGTTATACATCTGGGAGTTATCAGCAATTTCTTCGATGCCTCATCCCTCGATAAGGAGCCGTGCATTGGATCTTCTGCTTCGTAATTACGCCAGCCTAGGTGCTACCTGCTTTGCTCTTTCAAAGATTACATCGTTGGGTGATGACTTGATGATACAGTTGAAGTGATAACGCTTGTAAAGCAACTGATAATGCAACTGGAGAGTCGGATACCCTTTTACAGCCACTTGCAATTTCTTCATGCATACCACCCAGTGTAAGCCCTAATTTATAGGAGCTGCACTTTAAATACAAACAGACAAATAACTGTCTGAATTTGATTTATACAATTTTTCAAATTGAAGTGATAACATTGTAAAGTTACTCCAATGCATTTTGAATTTTAAAAGTTACCAGATGACAATACTATGCTGTGTGAAATTTTGGCATCTTGCCTTGTTACCAAGCTTAATTCATTACATGTAATGTCATGTGGTATATTGCTTACAATACAGGTGCTGTTTATTTCTTTGATTTAGTGTATGATAATGATTGAGTTAGCGCACTGTTGTCTACATATAAAGAGGTAGAGCAGTCAGTTATTTTTTTTAGTGAATGTACAAGGATCTACAGGGTGGTTGATATAGTCACTGCTTCTAAAATGCAAACTCTTTATTATTACCGATAAACCTATAACTTGTAGATTTAATTTACATGCATATTGCATACATGATGCATTTATTTGCATGAGTACGAGTTCAGTGCCACTATTCATGTCGATGTGCTTAGTTTCATGGCAGTCCCCAGGAGGCAGGTGTGTATGAAAAAGGGAGCACACCTACGAAGGAAACGAGTCCTCAAACAGCTGTGTTAATTAGTGAATGTCAGATCAAATTGGCAATTAGCTGAATGTCAAAGATCCATTTTAGGGTTGGGAGTTAATGAGTGGAATGGAAGGGTGCTGTCTGTTATAGGTCTGCGTGCTTAACTGTGAATTTTGAAAATGTTACTTGTTTGCTCTTTAGTAAGAAAGAGTACATTGCATTAATGTAGTTTGGAATATTTGCATCTATATATACAAATCTGTGATACTGGGGATGGGGTGGGTGGCGTAAAATGATCCAACGCTCAACATTTGTTAGTTAGCGACTTGGAGGGGAAAGGATTGATGATTGTTGTATTAAACCTTGCCCAATACACTTGATGGGCACGGAGCGAGGCTGTTTACGCACAAGTGTTCTGAAATTCTCTCATTTCAAATTTCAGTCATTTTCATCGCTTGTAAAGTCATATTCATCAATTACCATTTGTATCAGTATTGTTATCATATCCATGAGCCATCCATGTCATCATCGTTCATCTTCTCATCGCATAATTATAGAGAATATTTGTGATAAAATCCCTTGGAATGCTGCTCTGACAGTAATGAATTTCCGTAAATTGAACTGTGCTTTAACTCAGGACATTTTGGTAGCAGGCTACATTGTTGTTTAATGTTTAGTGTCACCCAAAATAAATGAAAAACACTGACCTACAATGAGTCATGGTAATGGGGATAGTACAAAGTGGGTCATATTGTTAATAGCTTTGTGTAGAACTCCAAAACGTTCCAGAAATTAATGGAAACTTTTGGGAGGGGTTCCGTGAATAGAAAAAGACTAAAGTAACAGGTTAAAGTTGGTCTTGCTTTATTGGTGTGCAATTGTATTTTATTTTTATGACGGAATTAACCTATTCTAAGGGATCGTTACTATTAGAATTTATATCAAATTTCTTGCTGGCTGTGGCAGTTCATTCCAAACTTGTGCATAATGGCTATTATCATTGAGGATACATGGTAGTTACAAATTAGAGTGCTTGTGAATTTAAAGTTTGTTGCTGTCTGAGTTTCTGGGCTGTGTGCTTGGGATATGTTAAGTGTAGCTGGGACTAATTGCGATAATGAAATGTGTTAATGAGGATATGTGCCTCAACGAAAAGGACTGACATGAAACTAAGCACATCCATGAATTGTCAACTGTGTACAATTATACTTCAATACAATCAAATAGAATATCTAGAATGCAAGTTGTGCATTGGCTAGTTTGAAGAACTTTTGCCAGGTACTCTCAGGTTGTTGCTATGGACATATTAATTCATGTCTTTTACCATTATTATATAATGAAGTGTATCATAATGTTTGTTTTTATCAGTAACTGTCACTGTGAGATCATATTTGTTGTGAAGTGAGGCTATCATGTCTGTCTTCTTTGGGCATTATTCATAAATAATTTTTACTCAGTGATATCTCTTCCATTATAACTACGTTCCTTTAATCAGCAGATTGATTGAGTCTTGTTGCAACTTGGCAACCTTAAAAGCTTTCTCCCGCAGTTATTTATGTATGTTCCAGATATAAATGTGAGAGTAATAGCATTTATTGAGCACCTGTTTGTTATACTTATTAGTCTTTTGAGTCACATTAGATACAATTTGTTTTCATTACAAAGATCTCCACACATTATAGGATAGTGTATCTGTAATTTTATCAAAGATTGTGACTTAAAACTTGTCAATCTTGTTATTTTTACAGCGCTGTAGATATTTTAATAAATGAAATGTTATTTTAAAAAAGGTGAAATGGTATTCTTTGTAATTGTATAATTTAATTAGCACTGAATCTTAGTTATTTTGTAACCATGTTAGTGAAATATCCCACTTATTACGTCGTTGAGTTTTTCAACTGTTCGTGCTTGAACTTCAAAGGGAAGTACACGCAAGTGCCACTTCGTGGGTGGAACAAGTTGAGTCAAGTGTATCAAACAGCTTTGAAAAGCACTCGAGTAACTTTTAATGGGTAATAGGCACATTATGCTGTACATGTGTCAAGTTGTTCACTTATGAACATATCTGTGCTTGAAAAGTCAGTCAGGTTAAGAAGATGCGAGGCTGCCAGTTCATCCAGGCGTTGTTGTCACTTGGGTATCACGTGTTAACCTCAGTTGATTGATGCTCTGACCTTCTTTTGCTAAATTGGTGGGGCATTTTTTCCATGTCTCAGGAGAAACCAGGTTTAGGAGGGTTGAAGATAGAAAGCTGTAGACTCCACTCTGGTCCACTGGATCATCAATAATCCCAAAAGTGGGTTAACTTACAACCAAATATTCAGGACATACTGTTGTATATTATAAGACTACCCAAAATGAGTTGTTGAACTTCAGTCCCCCGCATCTTTTTCTGCAGGGTGAAGTTCAGAAGTTAGGCTTTGTCCATTATCTGATCCAGGGAGGACTTAAAAATAGCTAGCTTCTTGGCTTGTTGCAGTTGTGTACATCTTCCAAGTGGGTTAGAGTTGGCTAGGAATCCAATGGTTTATACAATGTATATTGGAATCTACCATTTTGTTGTTTACCAAGTTGATGTTTCACTTCGCCCCATATCTGTCACTTTCTGATTTAAACTATTTCGGGTGATAAGATTAAGGAGTGCATTAATCAGCTGGTCATTGTAACTTCATAAGTTATAACTTTACCATGAAACTCACTGTATCACTTTTATTTTGTTGCTTCTTCTGGCCCGAACATTGAACTACTTCATCAGTTTATGACAACATCTACACATTAAATTATACTAAATTGAAGTGAATTGGTCCAAAAAGTTCAGTGACCCGTGATGGAAATGATTAATTCAACATGAATCATCTTATGCAACAACTAGCCTCAACTGGTGATCTAGTATTTCAATTTACTGTCTTCATAAAAAATACAATTTTTTGCAGCAGTTTGTGTAGGAGTTGTAATGTACTGTATGATAATTACCAGACTGTTAAAAGGAGTCATTTACATTAGGACTATGCAGTGTGCAGGGTGTTATTTATGACTTTCAAGCCTCACCTAGTTTCCTTGCTCCAGTTTTGCCTGAGAAAGGCTGAAAGAAGTCACTTGAGGACACCGCTGATTGTTTCGCGTTTGCCTTGAGGCAAAATACATTGAGAGTGTACTGTCATGGTAGTCTCTTTAATTTGACCACATTGACACTTGACAGGCCCTTTCGGGTTTCTTCTCATGCCTAGACTTATATTCAGTCAATCAGGGACAATATACACTGATATAGGTGGCTATGGCACTGTCTACCGATAGATAGGAGATAATTTAACGTTCATTGTGCATCACCTGGACCTTATGCCATCAAATGTAAAGAAATGCACAAGCATTACTAATGTTATTACATATTAACAGATACAAAACCACTAATTAATACTCTCAATCTTTTATGTAAAAAGCAAATACGGCAGACTGTTAAAACAATCACACAGTTGTACAAATTTCAAGGGCCACTTAAAAAGCTTCATAGACCTCCTCAACATGTAAAATGACAAGACTAAGTAAATCAACAAAATTCCAAACATAAAATTCAAAATCAATTCAAACTCAACAGAAACATGTAACTGTAATGACGTAAAGATCACCAGCTGACTGTATCCACAGTAAAATCTGTATCAAAGTTCGTTTTGAAGAAACTTTCAAAGGTCAGTCTTGGTGAATCTTTCTGTTGGTCTTGGAAAAATTATGGAATGCAGATCTATTTTTGCAGTTGTGAGTTGTTGGGAAGTCAGGAATACTGGGTCATCCGCATCATGTTCTTTCTTGCCTGAAAAATACGGAGAGGAAAAATGTGAAAGATTTTGTAATCATTAAAATTTATTTATTCATAAAGAGTTCTACACAGAAATGCAAGTGGGAAGTTTCCATTTATTCAGTGGAAAGATTTATGAATTTCTAAGTTGAGCATTGAGGAAGCTATCATGGCTTCCATACATTAGCGGAGAACTGCCATCCACCATAATGCTATGGCAGCCATGGCACATAACAGCTACAAAGAAATCAATCCTGCTTCCCCATTTGGCCTGCTCTATGCCTTTTTTTCCCTTATCACTTTTATGTTTGCTTTGTTTGGCAGTACAAAGCCACTGAAGGGTAGGCTGGATAGTGATTTTATTATATTTGACTATTGACTATGCACTTACACAGTAATAGATTTGCTTCTGAATTGGATTATTGTTGTTCAGGGTGCCCTCTTGCCTGGTGTAACTGAAATTTTTTTGAAGCAAGAAAAACAAACATGTTTTTACAGGTGATCTAGGTCCTGGTTACATGCTCCGCTGAAGGGGTCAAACAAACACCTGCCGGGGTCACACCTCGTGCCTCGACAACACAAAATGCACAACTCGAATTACCATTCTTCAATTCTCTTTTAACATTGTACAAGCTGGAGTGCCATGGAATTTCTAACTTTCTAAAATATTTTTGCAGTGCATGTTTATAACTATCACATTGCATCAACCGAATAGTCCCAACTGTCAACCATTATGAATGAGCCGAATGGTCCCTGGCCAACCCACTCCTAAACTTTGGTACATTATCATCAATAATTTACAATGCTATTTTCCTATCTAGCCTCCAGAACAAAGACATGATGGATACACATTCTCAATACACAGATGCACCTATGATACACCTGTTTGTTGCCAAAATGAGAAGCTGCACAAATAGTTCTTTATTCACATCAACTCTATCTAAACTATGCATTTGTGAAGTTGTCTAATTTAGCAAATAGAGCCTGCAATGATCAAAAATGTTGGAAGGATGGTATTGCAGCAGCAGAGCAGCAGGGGTTGCTACTTGACAGCTGGATCAGCTGATGGCTGAGTCACATGACCAGCTTATCTGCATATTTAACCTAGATCAGAACAACAGCCAATGAGAAGGCAGGGATGTAGCTCGGATACGTGGAGAGGAGAGCAGAAAGTGGGAGGGGCAGAAATGCAGGCTTCTGAGTGGCTCCTGTGAAGGTGCGTCCAGGCTGACACACTGCTGACATGCTGCATGAGAAGCCAAGCAGAATACTGCACTATGACCATACCAAGTCAATCATATCAGTAAAAGCAAGACTTCTGAGGGCCTTACTTTATCCTTTTATAATTGATCCTTTTATCAGCTACTTCACCACTGAATGAACAGTTTGGGTGTACTTTTCTTCCAGAGTTCTGCAAAAGCATTTAGTTGTACATAAACCAATAACCAAAGCTATAGTGTCTAGATAAATTAAAGCTAATGAAATTGCATCCTGCAAGTTGTCAGCAAAAAGCAACATTGCATCATAAAGTTACAATAACAGAAGCAGCCAAACTGACCATGCATGGGTCATTCACTTTACCCAGGTCAAACAGGGTCACTTGACTTCCACAGGACTGACAATGAGTGATGCCCTGGGCAGGAATCCTTGGGGGTCTAACCTAGATCTGTTTTCAACAACCAGGCTGACTTTTAGCCATTTATCAATAGTTTATTCGGCAGTCAATGCTGACATATAAACACAGTAAGCCCCCCAGAAACTAGGCCACATAGGTCAATATATCGAACTAAATAAGTTGGGAAGTTAAGTAAACAGGTTTATTAATCATCATAATTGCCTGTAATTACACAATCAAGAAGTAATTTGTTGTATTACATCAGAGAGTACATGTAATCCAATATGACCCATAGAATTATGTACTTTAACCTGGTCATATTGATCAAACATTGTTGTAGTATCCAAGAGTGACACCAAAATGCTAATTATTGTCCAGCACAATGTCATTGACATAATGCCATTGAAATTATATGAATACCAGTATGAACACAGAAGGAGTTGATCTCTTGGATACCTTTTAATATGACCAGGACACGACCTTTCCGTTGCTATAAATAGCAAATCCGAGCAGATAAAGTGATCATGTGTGAGCAGCAATCTCAGTCTGCAGAAGCAGGAGATCAACAGACTGTAAACAAGTGCAAGATCACACTGGGCAAAGGATCACACCGAGCAAAGGTCTGTCCCAGGCAGTCATCGGCTGCATCCAGATTATTCACCGAGATAGTCAATATAATCAGCTCAAACAGTCGAATGAAGTTCAAGGAACTGAACCATGGTCCAAATTGAACATGAGGTATGCATTGACCTTTGCAAAGGGGAAGGTTGAAGGTAGCTCTCTTGTTTCCAGGCTGAGATGTTGATCAGTTTATTTGGGAACATATTTGCAGATTAATCAAAAGACACTGGCAGAGGATTAAATCAATAATATTCTGATAAGCATACATGAAACTGCAACATTGTATGCATATGGCTACAGTTTATATAGTGATATATGTACACTGCAGTCTAGATATGTTGATCTCCAGCTAAAAGGATTGGCCAAGGCAAATTACAAAGAACACTTCAGAATGTTTAGTGGCTGGGGGTTCAGGGTGTTTTCGAGGAGATGGAGTTGCAGGCCACATTCCTCCAGTGTAGTTTTGTACAAGTGAAGCAACTAAGGGATTATTTAGCTCAACCCCAGAGCACAGAGGAGCTTTACTTACAGGCCAGAGGTCCATGGGATCCCAGTTCACTCCAACATGCCACTGATGCCAGGGTCCTACTTGGCCACAATAACAACGGTTCAAGGACACTGGGTAAATGAAGAAGTGCTGAGAACCATTGTAGACAATTGGAGTGATTGGGTAAACTCGGGAGATAAAGTGGAGGTCATTTAGAATTCTGGCCTGGTGATCAAACAGTGCACTCATCTGCATCATTGCATGGTAAACACTTGTCTGTGGTATATTGTTTTGGCAATGATACAACCACATAGAAGACCCCTTCAGTATTGCCTTTCCAGCCTTACAATCCCCATCACTTTTAATATATACCAGAGTGCTTCCTTCAAGTTCCTTGAGGCTTTTCTTGAGTCACTAGCAGCTGCAGGCAAATGGAAAATCCTAATACAAGTGATCAGCTGCAGATGCACTGCAGTAATTGCCTGGCCTCTGCAGTATTGACCATCCACAGGGCCCCGAACAAGCAGGGCAACTGCAGTGCACTCACTGACCCCACTAGAGAGCACTGTGAGTTATGACCTTCTTGGCAACTAAAAACACAATGCATATCCCATAGGGCCCCATAGGGCCATAGCTTCTCCAGTGACCTTGGCATGGGTATTTGCTCTCCTTAAAACGCATATAAAACACGACCTTGAAACTCCAATAGCTGACATGGGGCAACAGGGGACGAGTGATGAATAATGCTCACAGAGTATGGGGCAATAAAAAAGTCAATCGACCCAATACAATGCACAGCAGCAACTGAAAGGGCTTTACTTATATCAGCATGAGGCAAGAGCAGAGACAGTCCTTACAATTGTGGAAGTCTGAAGGATGGAGGCCACAAACTACTTATAGCATCTCCCTCAGCAATATGCCCAGTATTCTCACAACATCAATGTTAAATAACCAAATCGTAACAAACCATAAAATAACGTGCAAGCACTTTAACAGCTGCTTGTAGATAGACTTAGTATCTATCTATCTATCTATCTATCTATCTATCTATCTATCTATCTATCTATCTATCTATCTATCTATCTATCTATCTATCGATCTATACATCTATCTATCGATCTATACATCTATCTATACATCTATCTATACATCTATCTATCTACATGTATATCCCCCTCCCTCCATCTCTTTTTGCCTCCCTCCCTCCCTCCCTCCCCTCTCTTTTTCCCTCCCTCCCTCCCTCCTCTCTCTTTTTGTCTTTTTGCCTTCCTACTTTACTTCCTTTTTTCTTCCTTTTTTCCTTCCTTCATTCCTTACTTCATTCCTTCCTTCATTCCTTACTTCCTTCATCCCTTCCTTCATTCTTTCTAATGAATCTAATGAATCTTTACTACATTTTATTATTTGTGTTGCCTTTTGATCGCTATATAATTATTTTAATTTATTTACATTTTCCATTTAGTCATATCTTTATTTTTTTGTATTTTAATTACTAATATTTTACTAACAGGAGGGCCCTATTGTAAATAAGTATTTATACTTAATAGGTTTTACCCTCATGAAATAAAGTTTATCTATCTATCTATCTAATCTGTAAACAGTGGTTGTGACAGCTGCTGTTGGTGCTGGTTTCACTGGAGAGCAGGCTCTGGTCATTTGAAATTCGCGCCAAAAACGAATATTTTAGTTTCGTAAATAAAAAGTTTAATGTCTCAGAAGTTTACCAAAAGTTGATGGAAGCAAGATAAAATTATATTGAGACTGTATACTAAGTTTCAAAGGGATAGGTGAAATACTGCGACCTCCTATATGGTCAGAAGCCTAACGAAAATACCTCCTGTAATACAGGCTGCAAGCAGCTGTAAAAATGGACATAAACCCAGTTCTTACCAGTGGAGGACCTGTCTCAGTGGTGAGTTATGTGTTTTGATGGGGCAACCTAATAGGTTGTTTGTTGTGGATCTCCCCATCTGAGCCCAGCTCATCCAGACCCAGCGGGACACTCGAAAACACAGGCTGCATTTTGTTTGCCAACCAGGCTCCATCCTGGCAACCTCTGGTAGTGAGTGTGCTCTACTGTAGAGTGCTCCAAAATGTTCACGAATGTCAAAACATGGGCTACACAATGCACAAGTACATGTACACAGTATAATATCATGCCCAAGTACTTGCCTGGTCAACAATGCCTTTGCACTTATAACTAATGTAATACTTTCAAAATCATAATTTCAGTAATGTCACAGCAAATACCAGCATGCAATTCAACAATCAAATTATTTTTCACTTGCAAGCAAAGGCTTTATGGTCATATCCCTTTGACCATGGCAGGTACAAGGCCATGCTTTGACACAACCAAACTTTACTTTTCATCAAGGTTCTCCTTAGCAACCAATTTTTCTCTGTCTATGCAAAGCCAAGAAGGTCCGGGAAGGTCACTTGCATGAACAAGATGTGACTTAGATGTCCTTGATTGACTTGATTAGAAAATTGTGGTTTGCCAACATGTGGCTAAGTCTGCCAACAAGTTGCACAACAAGAAGGTGACATTTAATGCAATAAAGACTTCTGGGTGAGTCTTATATTTCATTAGCAGATACAATTATGGACAGGAAGATTATGCAATCCTGCAACAGCATTACAGCAACTACACTGAGCACATGCAGCATGAATAAATCTTTCATCTGTACACACGTAGCACCTGAGTGTCATGAAATGGTGTACTCACAACACAACATTGTGACAATAAAAATCTTTTTACGGTATGTGCCACCATTCAATTTGCAGGGTACACTACCTTGTTATCTCAATGGGCTACTCAGTACATGTCTGCAACCAGTGCCAAATAAACCAGAATGATTCCAGCAATTGCCAAGATTTTTTTGTGCGAATAGTTTGTGGTTTTGATAGTAGCTAGTGATACTTCAAAGCAAATAAATTCAAGCAACCTAAAGCAGACAGAATCTGACAGACATGCACCCCAATATTCAGTCTTTTGGCATGAAAACCTTTGAAATGAAGTCAATTCATAACTTCATAATTGTCATTCGGTGCAAACTACCATTCAGCCAGTTTGCTCTAAGTCCTTCTGGGGGCCAAAACTCCCTCAAATCAGCTTGCAAAACCAATGCATGAGTTTGCATAATGTTACAACTGAGTGCAAATCATGTAACTTTGTTGGCAAGCCATCCAGACAGCATTACAGTGGATATATGTTGCAATCCCATGGCATGCCAAAAAACTTTCATGCCAAAATACCCTAACTAAATTGTACATTTTTATTACCCACAAAGTTGAGGCGAAATCTGATTTCTGCCTTCAATATGCACCAGCCAAAACAGAAGAGGTTGTTCCAAAGAGCATGGGTCTATGGTCCCTGATTACTCTACACAAAGAGACAATCCCTATTGCAAAGTAATAAGGAGGCCCATAGGCCCACTGTTACTATTGCTCTCTTGTTGTTGCGAGAGCCGAAGGGTTCACTACAAAGACACATGTCACAAATATAATTGCCACCAAGTTTCAAGATAATGGTCAATGATTGTCCTCATACTGACCACTTGGTGACCTTTGCTGGCCAAGGGGAATCTCACCCTCAACTGTAATTTTCTCCACAAAGCAAGTGCTCCACAAGTTGCTACAGAAATTGCAACATCATTGCCATAATTTTCAGTTGTTGCATTTACCATCAGAACTTTATAAGTTCTATGGTTGTAAGTTCGAAGTTGTAACACTACAATTAAAGTTGCCACAACATTCTATGCGTTTGAGTTTACACTATGTCAGTCTTTGCATGGATGCTACATTATATGTTAACTAGCATTGACCCATGATAAAGGATAACACAAATGGCAGTCAATCAGGTTTGTGGCAGTCTTGAGAATGAGTCTCACAAAATGTCTGAAACAGGGGAAATATATGGACAGTAAAGAGCATTTTCATTATATCTGAGGGGGCAATCATTTTGATTCTGTGTTAAAGAAATAACTTGTTGGCTAGTTTTTGTGAAACAAAAGAAATAGTTTTGGGCAGTCGTTAAGAAAAAAAGGTATAACATGGCTTTGTTGGATTGAAAAATTAATGAGTGAGAACGTCAGACACGCAAAATAAAGAATGAGTGTGGGTGTCAATGTGAAAGATTTGATTTCCCGTGGAAGAAAACTCTCAAGTCCCCCCACCCCAAGAAGGGGAAGTTAATGATATACAGGTAGACCGAGAAGTAGGTGAAGTATTGTTTATTCTGTAAATAACTGTATAAAGGAAAATATTAAGGGCACAGTGGGCACTTAAAGAATGAAGAAAGATGGCCTCCACAAAATGGCAGCCTTCTTTGGACATGTTCCCAACTGATACCTGGAGGCCAATATCTGTACCAAATTTCATAACTCTAAGCAAAATATTAGGGTGACAGAAGGCAGTTCAAGAATGACTGGCAAAATGGCCAACACAAAATGGCGGGCATCTTGGATTTCTTGAAATATTCCCAAGCAAGACCCACAGGTTTATACCTGCATCAAATTTCTTAAGTGTAAGCGAAATATTAAGGTCACAGTGGGCAGTTGAAGAATGAAGAAAGATGGCCGCCACAAAATGGCAGCCATCTTTGATTTCTGGATATGATTCCAAGTAATACCCACAGGCCAATAGCTGTACCAAATTTCATAACTGTAAGCGGAATATTAAGGTCACAGTGGCCAGTTAAAGAATGGCTGTCAAAATGGCCGCCACAAAATGGCAGCCATCTTGGATTTCTTGACATACCCCCAACCAATACACACAGACGAACTTGTGTAGCAAATTTCATAAGTCTAAGTGAAATACTATGGTGAGAAATGGACACTTATAGAAACCTTAACCAGGATAGCAGTGTCAGCGCATGGCGATTTTAACTAATTAATTTTAATTAGCAAAACTAATGAGAGTTGAGGTTAATCGTTGCATGGTTGAAATCCTCATGTGAGTTCATGAGTTTGGAGGTGAAATTCATAGTGTTATTAGTTGACAGGAAAAAGCCTTATGGTTGAGATTAGATAGTTTCTTCCACAAATATATATAACACAGTGGGCACTTAAAGAATGAAGAAAGATGGCCTCCACAAAATGGCAGCCTTCTTTGGACATGTTCCCAACTGATACCTGGAGGCCAATACCTGTACCAAATTTCATAACTCTAAGCAAAATATTAGGGTGACAGAAGGCAGTTCAAGAATGACTGGCAAAATGGCCAACACAAAATGGCGGGCATCTTGGATTTCTTGAAATATTCCCAAGCAAGACCCACAGGTTTATACCTGCATCAAATTTCTTAAGTGTAAGCGAAATATTAAGGTCACAGTGGGCAGTTGAAGAATGAAGAAAGATGGCCGCCACAAAATGGCAGCCATCTTTGATTTCTGGATATGATTCCAAGTAATACCCACAGGCCAATAGCTGTACCAAATTTCATAACTGTAAGCGGAATATTAAGGTCACAGTGGCCAGTTAAAGAATGGCTGTCAAAATGGCCGCCACAAAATGGCAGCCATCTTGGATTTCTTGACATACCCCCAACCAATACACACAGACGAACTTGTGTAGCAAATTTCATAAGTCTAAGTGAAATACTATGGTGAGAAATGGACACTTATAGAAACCTTAACCAGGATAGCAGTGTCAGCGCATGGCGATTTTAACTAATTAATTTTAATTAGCAAAACTAATGAGAGTTGAGGTTAATCGTTGCATGGTTGAAATCCTCATGTGAGTTCATGAGTTTGGAGGTGAAATTCATAGTGTTATTAGTTGACAGGAAAAAGCCTTATGGTTGAGATTAGATAGTTTCTTCCACAAATATATATATAGGATAGTAGGAACTCAGTATAAGTGGCTACCATACCATGTTATGATCCATATCACAGCCAATAAGTTGGACCTCTTTGGACAGCTGAGCCATTGGTCCACCCATTACCCTGCAGCAGACCCAGCAGTGGTGCTACATTAACCATTCCTGTGGGGTGATAGGGATCTGTGGGGATCATTGGATGTATCTGGTCAAGCACGACTTCCATTGAAACCCAACAAAGGGCCCATCCATCATTCACAATGTACATTCCACGACCACAGAGATGATGAAGAGCCCAAGCCAAAGCCATTCTGTCCATACCAGGCCAGAACAGATATTCATACAGAGGACAGTTTATTTTTCATCTTCAACTCCCCACCAGTCCAGCAGATTAACTGAGATTCTCTTGGTGTTCCCCATGTACAACATATCAATACGAAGTTTTGGTACAATACATAGATCCAAATACACTCTATCTGCAGCTACCAGAAAGTTAGTAGTGTCCAACAATTCACAGTATTGGCAAAACAACATACAAATGCATCTTGCCATTTTACTTCAATGAAAGTTTGTTACTGAATTCCTTATACTCGTCTCTCCACTATAACTGGAGGGAAGTTGGTCCTGCCAGACTGGGACATGGGCTGGGAAGGGAGGTGGCAACAACAGAACTGTCAACAACAAGTCCTGCCAAGATGAGCTGCAAACATGGCAACATGATCCTTGGGGGAGGTTTCACGTTGACTGAGAAGAGCAGAAAAAGCCACAAGCTTGCTTGAAACAACACATCTCCCCAACACTTATACTTGTAAGTATACAAAACAACCAGCAGAACAAGGATGCCAACATTGCAGCAGGACCAGGGCATTTTGAGGCACCACACCCTACATTTTGTCACATACAGTGTTGCCTGTAAGTAAGTGCAACTGGCGATATCTTGCCATTGCCTCAATGATAAACATCCTCGACCAAACTGATTGTGGAAGCACGAATTGTCATTCAATGACAGGAAAACACATAGGGTCATAAAGGCCGATATTTGAGGCAAGTGGGAGAACAATGGCAGCCAATTTCCTTTGCAGTACTCAGAGTTAGGTATGGGTCAAAGTCTTTGAAAAGTAAGTGAAACACAAGCCCAATGTTATTTCAGTGGGAAGGGAGGTTCAAGTTTGCCTATCAAAGACTTTGACCGATACCTAACTCTTAAGTACGTCACATCCCTGTCTTTGCCATGTCATATTTGATGACTAATATCCAGCAAGTGAGGTCATGTTCTGCTTGCCAGTTACGCAGACCAAATCAGTGAATGAGTCATACGTACCATTCACCAGTGACGTCACAGGTTTCCCAATGGCAAATCAATCACTCCGGTAGAGACATCCAATTGATGTCCCCAGACAGCAAAATTTAATCACTTTTCCTTCTCTGACTATGAGCATCAATGAACAGAACCAACAAACAAACCTTTACCAGAAGACCTCCAATATCCTGACAGCAATTAGTTGCAATCAAGAATTGAATAAACAGAAGTGCATTAACCTTCACATTGCAAGCACGTTGGCCAATAATCAGCATTGCTCAAATGTTTGACTAATTAGCCTAACACAATAAGGATGCTTGATATGGATGTTGCGAAAGGCAATCCCCACAAAAAGCTCTGTTAATAGATTGCCTGCTTTCCATATTGGTGGATTTATTTCTGGCCCAAGAAGCCATTGCAGTGAACAGAAGTCTTACAAGCATCTCGCTTGCTGCTTTTTTTAAGTACCACAAGGAACAGCACACATGGATTTGACTGCTTCCTTATACAACACCGAATCTATAATATATCATTTTGTTGAGTTTAATACCAGGGCGGTTTGTTCAACCATTACTATACGTAGGGTTGGACAAATGTTGGATATCAATATTAGGGATTCAAAAGTCAACAACAATGACTGTTTTGGGATAATTGACAAACTTCTGTGATGACCGCTTTAAAAGGAACTGCTCCCTGCCAAAGTGGGAAACTGCAACCAAGCTACCACCATTTATTATATAGACTAGCATAGTACCCGTGAGAATGTATATGAAGGGCCAGTCTTTGAAGACAGTGGCTCCTCCATGGGTCCCTCCGGAATCCAGGGAAAACAGAACAACAATCAGTGGACATGAGAGAAGATTGATAGTCGTGCATAAATTCCCAAAAAGTGCACTGGAAATATACATAATATGAACAGTTTTGAGAAACCACACCGACTTATGGTTGTTGTAAGGTGTGAAATAAAGTTGCTTGCAAATTTTTAGTTGTGGGCATTGAGTAGTTTGGGAGGAGTAGGGTAAAGCATTCATGAATTAAGGGTATGATGATTTATTATATATATAGATGTTTAACAATCACTTTTGCGGCCAAAAATCACTAGTCATTTTGAAGAAATATTATCAAAGTTTTCACAATATCAATATAGTGGCAGGTGTTATCGCGACATTTTATTAATCAATGCATCACATTGCCCTAATAGGACATACACCACAAAAAAAAAAAATTTCTACAAAAGGTATTAGTTGCTGAAGTGCATTGGAGTCATATTTCGATGTTCTGTTTTAAATCGAAAAGTGAACAACCAGTGAACTATATCCAAACTAACACAGATTAGATTACTTATGCCATAGACATCATATCATAATTATGATTAATCAGATTTCAACATTGTAGAAAATGTCACTAAAGAAAAAAAAAGATTATCATTTTGATCATCAAGGTAAGGAAGTAACCGTGATTGGGGTCAAGATCAGTTTTCTTGGTTTATACTGACCAAACATGATAAAGAAATCTATGGCACTGATAAAACTTCCACATTTTAAAAGTATCAATAGATTACTTTGAAAAAAAAAAGTTTTGAAATGTTTTAATTTATATCATGGCAGATTCATGCCATTGGAAATTCCAAAGATAAGAATTGGGCTTATCAAGCACTCATGGGCCATTTATGGGGAGACAGGAGAGGTTAACTAAACCAGAGCAAAAAGTACAAGGTCGACTGATACCCGGTATCAGTTGATCAGTTGAAGTGACTATCTTCTAGTATCTTGGCGGAGCATGGCAACAGTGGTCAGTTGACCTCGTATAACATTCACCTTAGACAATGTTCCTTATCGGGCAGAGGTCAGCTGTATTTGGGTCACTTCAATCTTTTACTGAAGCTGTATAGCCAGTGGTGATATTTGTGACATATGTTAAACAAATCACTAAAGTTAAAAGGGCGTATCAAAGTGTATGCATCCAAAGTCACTAAACATAGCCATGTGGAGGCCAAGGACCTTCAGCAACATTTGAGGTCCATACAATGTATGGTCAAAGGGCAAAAACATATAATTATGTGTTGAGTTTTATCAAACTTATTTTAGTGATGAACACACAATACATATTCTATCATAATGATCATCAAATGGACAGGGCACTTCACATTTTGATGTGAATTATATCCCTGCCACCTTGATAGGACATTGTCACTAAGTTGCTGGTGACTAAAAATGTTTCTGTCACCACACCAGACTGACTGCCAAGACAAATATTTACGATGCACTCGATGGCCCTGCAACTGTTTTATCAATCTTGAGACCTGTTTCGTAACCAGATAAAAATTATGCTTTTTATTTTGGTACTATGATACGAAGCACCTGGTTTGTGACTTGCAAATGGCAATTTTGTGCAACTTGTTTATTAAATATTCTCCTGATTCTTGGAAATCATGACCAGTGCATTTTTGTTGGTTCATAAATTTTGTTCAAAAACACTCATCAATTTTTAATAATAATTTTTCCTTTCAGGATATCGAAATTAAATCCAGATATAAGTTTTAAGACATGTGCCGTCATGCCATTTTAATCTGACCATGGACTAATAATAGGCCAGATCAGCAGTTCTGACCTATATGAGCTCATAATGGTTTGCCATAATGGTTTGCCACAATAATGCCTCATGACCCATATCATGCATATGTTGGACAGCTCTTTGCTGTTTGTAGCTCTCAACCACCACATGCAGGTGGCCCCTGGATTTGCATTCTTCTATTTCTATTTATAGACCTCACTACATAAAAGAAAGCAGTAGGTGTTACATGCACACATGTAACCACAAAAAGCAATCCCAAAGTGTCATTACAAAGAAGTAGCTATAGTTGAGATCAATCGGTTGTATTGTGAATACAGTTCATAAAAGGACACATAGTCCTGATTTTATCTTTCTCGCCATGCATAAAAAATACAGAAAAAAAGTTTAAATTATGTATGAGCAAATTCACAGCAATAAATGAACCATAATTTGGACCATAAACATGATGGACAGGCAACCCATGTTTTGTGTTTTTCATACTGTAGATGGCTCTCTGAAAGTTTATCATAACATAGTTTGGAGTGTTTACTTTCCTTGCAAATGTATGCACATGTCAGTGAAGCAAACTGCATTGACAGACTGATGCAATGCACAGTTGTAAGCTGTACACAGGCACTGACACCATACTACGCAGTGCCCATTTTTAAAGCTTTTTAAACAATAAATCGAATCAATGTCATTTTGATTTATATTATAGGATGGATGAGTGGGGCTTTTTTACATCCTGTACTTATGCACTAGCTAGGTTAATGAGGAAAGGAGGAGCAAATAGCAATGAGGCGAAGGATTGAAACTGCTGTTCATCATGGGTCCAGGTGTCTAGTCAGAACTGGAATCTAACCCGCAATCTATACTAGTGACTGGAAACCCAAAGCGCTACCATCTCCCTCTAAGAACCTTCGACCATCCTTTAAGCTCATCAACATAGGCCCAAGTGGTGACCTCGCAAGAGCTGGATTCGAACCCAGAACCCAGCAATTGGTAGCCCAGCACGCTACCACTAAACTGGCCCTCCCCTCTACAATGAGAAGAAATATTACTAAAAATTCACATCAAAGAATAATTACAACAAGAACCCAGGGGTTCAAAATGGAGATGTTGTAGTGTCTTACTTCTAATACTTCATATCCCCTGAAAAAGACTTTCCCTGAGTGGCCAGAACCAGGTGTTGTTTATATTGTGTGCTAAATTTCAGGATTTTAAAAATAATCCATTTCAAGCCGCAAAATGTGGCATAGGTGATAAGGAAAAAAGAATACATTTTCATTAACAAACTTTGAAAGAGCTTTAAAATGATGCATTGACATGGGTGTGATCTGCCAGGTAGAAGAAGAAGAAGAAGATAAGAAGAAGATAAATTTTATTTTAAGTCGGAGGTGATAAACAATAAAACAGTAACATAAGCTATGTTTAGCTTTTTGCCGACAAATTAAAACAACAATATCAGAATGAGAAGGTGAATATTTACAGATGAAAAATGATGATGTGAAACATGATAAAATTTCATTAATAATATTCATATTCACATGTTAGGAGGTACATGGTTCCTGGATTAAAAAACCTGATGCAAAATCTACAGGAAAAACCTTGAAACTTGTGTGCAGTAAATAGCTTATTTCATATTTGCAAAGCAGAAATCTACCCTACTACCATGAAAAAATATAATATTGGTTTACATTGAGATGTTGCGCCAGAGCATCCAGCCGGACCGCCAAATCACATTTACCACCCCGTAGGGTAGATGGGGACCTGACCTGACAGCCCGACAAATGGAGTCCAGCGGCAACAGTGTAGTATCTGATCATTAAAAGGAGTTTCTGACACATAACATGCAGGAGCCACAATTACATGTACAAAGAATAGAGTTTTGTTGTAGCTTATTTTTAAATACAGAATAGTCATCTATGCATTTTAGGTTTGAGGGTAGTAGATTCCATACCAGAGGACCCTGATAAGACACTGATTTCATGCCGTATTTTACAGTACTGTATATCGGCTTAACTAACTTGAATTTGTCACGCATATCATATCTTGTCACTTGCTTGGAGTAAAAAGAACTTTCAATTGGTGGGGACATATCATGGAGTACTTTGTGAACAAACTCTGCAAGATTTAGTCTACGCGTTACAAATAACATCCTCTTGCCTGTCTTCTTCAGTAAATCAGAGTATGGGCTGATATAGTCATTGCAAACTAATCTAATTGCTCTTTTGTTCAGTTTTTCAATTTGTTTATCTTGAGACATAGTAAAATTATTATAAACAACGGAGCAATACACAAAGTTAGATGCTACAAATGATTCATAAATTCTAAGTTTGCTTTCAAAATCTAAATATTTCGAAAGTCTCTGCAGAGCATTAATTTGTCTAGCTGCTTTTTTACAAACGATGGATGTGTTATGGTTAAAGTCTAGTTTGTCATCAATATGAACACCTAACAACTTGACAATTTTCTCGGGTCTAACAATATCATTTCCTACTTCAAGTTCCAATGACACAATATCATGACTAATGCAGATCGCCTGAAATTTGGCGGGGTTAACTTTCATAAAGTTGGCATTGAACCATTCTATTGCCTGAGTGGAAGCCACTTCTAATGTCTGTTTAATGATAAAGGGGTCGTCATGAGAGAAAGATAAGGTATTGTCATCTGCATAGTTGTAGACTTGACATGTTCTTTGTGGGTCAAATATGAAGTCATTAATAAAAATATTAACAAGAACCCAGGGGTTCAAAATGGAGGTGGTGTAGTGACTAATTTCGCATACCATGAATCCAGTAGATCATTCATCCTGCACTACTATGACTACTCCGATAGATTTATAGATTTATTTGCATATAGATTAGACATCCAGCATTATGTATATATAGATATACAGATAGATAGCTAATAGATAGATAGATATACACGAGTGCTGCCCTTTAAGAGCAGTAGTTGCTCACAGTGATTGATCGATGAGATGGCAGATAGAACACAAGTTCTCTACATGTTGCACATTATCCCATTTTAAAATTATCAAAAGGGACACCAATTTAACATCTCATTTGAATGAAACACATTTGGGATTTTGATCTTGAAATTCCACTGAAAATATTCTAAATTGACTTACTCACTAATATGCTGCTCTAAACAAATGTCAATCTTCCTACCACTGCCAGCTAACTTGTGGACTGCCAAATTGACCAAATGGTTAAGAGCTCTTGTCTGGCTACCACTGGCGCTGAGGGAGTGGGTTCAAATCTCAACCCGGGAACTCACTTCAGTCCGAGCCCATGGGACATTAAACGGAGGCGGGTTGTATCCAGTATTCTATGCTGGGGCAACTCAAAGACCCTGGGAATCCCTGAATTAATAGGGTATGCGCCAGACTCACAGTCTTCTCATCACTCATCATCACACGGCGGTCACCAAAACTTGAGAATGCCGATGGCATGGGAACCTTTGGTAATGTTCCCTTAATCTCAGCCCATGGGCACTGCTCTGCGGCTGCCCTGAGCTGCATCTTGTGGAAGGCTCACCAGAAATTTCTTGAACCCCATGCGGAACATGACCAGTAATGGTTACGATTAAAGTTAAAATTACAACTGCATCAATAAATCTATAAATCCAGAATTCAAAAATAGCTCTGACAGCTGAAATGAAGTGAAATCTCACGTCGGATAGGCATGATTATTATAGAAAGATGGATAGATGATTGGGGCTATATGTCCAGTATTTATGCATTTTGTAAGCTAATTAGGAGGACATAGCAATGAGGCGAAGGATGATTGAAACTGCTGTCCTAGTTGACCCGGTGAGAGCGTCAATCAGACCCTGGAGTCCAAGGACCAGCGAACCAGGCTGCGATTGACAACCACAGTGTGCTACAATTGAGCTAACCCTACCGGCCTACCCTACCCCCATCTCCCAGACATTTTTGATCATGTCACAAATGGTTTGAAGTACCAAATTGCAACCTATTTCTCTGCTTACCAAACCCTTTTGATAAAACTGCATAATATAACTAATCTGAGTAATCTATCTATTTGATCTATATAATCTATCCTTCAAATTAATGCAATCAGATCTATCTAATACACCCTTTTAAAAAGTCCCTTATCTATCAATCTATCTATCTATCTATTTACCCATCCATATATATATCTCACTAAAATAGTTGGAGATTTATAAAACTATTGAAATCTCATCTCTTGTGACCTAGTATTATGTTGACATCAATTTCCAGGTCAGAAAACTGACCAATACACATCCTAATGTCACCATGACATTGTTCCAGGTCAGCTCATTTGCATACACAAAACACAATACACATAATTTTCAAAATGGTGGACAGCTCATTTGCATACACTAAACACAATACACATTATTTTCAAAATGGTGGACTGTAAGACCAAAAAAAAAAACTCCAAACAAAAAACTGATGAAAGGAGTACTTAGAATTATGTTAGGTTAATACAAGTAAGCTGCAATATTAGCCCTGTACCTCTAGTTTCGGGCAATTTAACAATTAGTAGATAATTTGAAACATGCAAAGAGTAATTTCAGATTTTCTTCTCCAATTTCAAATTTCCCGCCTAAATCTTACAGTCTTACACTCTCTTACCCACTCTCTTACCCCCCCCCCCTTCTCACCAACTACATAAATGGCGGTGTGTAAACACCTCCATTAAAAAGTAATGGTCCCATAAGAGAACCCTGAGGGACTCCTGTTTTGAGATTAAGCCATTGACTTCTATGGTTGCCTATCTTAACAGTTTGTCTTCTATTCTTCAGATAGTTCAATACTAATTGACATGCCTCCAAGGACATGCCATATGCATGAAGTTTGGCTATTAAAAGACCATGGGGAAGATAATCAAAGGCTTTAGATAAATCGATTAGAACACATCCTACATGTTGCTTGCTATCTAATGCTTTTCTCCAACTTTCTACACATTTAACAAGGACATTATTGCAACTGTATGATTTGCGATATGCTGAAAGATCAGAGGATAAACTACTGGAAATAAAATCAAATAACTGATCACATAGAATACCTTCAAAAACCTTAGATGTAGAGGTTAGCACACTGAGAGGTCTGTAATTTTCCTTAGCTAACTGGTCCGATTTTTTATACAGTGGTGTTACTTCAGCTGTCTTGGCATAGTCAGGATAAATGCATGTGTGTATTGTGTTATCAATAATTGGAGTAAAGCTCAACATCCTTTAAGTCGAAGTAGCTGCACATTCATTTTGGTGATTATCATATGAAAATTAGATAAGACTGGGAATCTTAGGCATAGTCTAATCCACTAATAGAATTAGTTGTCTCAGTATTAGCCAGAACTGACTGCTTTGGCCCAGGAGGCCTGCCCAATGCAGGCCAGTTTCCTGGAGTTATCTCAATATGAAACACTGGATACAACAGTTACTGACAACCATCAAATCCAATGTACTCTGACAAAACGGGAGTTCCAACACAAAATTTTACACTAAACTATATAGATATACGGCTACAAAAAAACTTCCTAATATGATTAAGTAAATATTTGTTGAAGCTTACCAATTTATTGTTTACCATTAATTTTTGAGAAACCAAAATTTGAGAAAATATCAGAAATCCTAATTTTTTCCCAGTTTTTGGTTTTTATGAAAATTTCACAGGATTAGCCCTCCAAATGAGTTAAGTAATTTAAAGAGATATAATTTTTACATCTAAATGCGTAATTTCCACAGTGCAACTCCAAAATTCACGCAATCATGGAGCATTGAAAAAATAACATTTTTTCACATTTTCGCTGAATTTACTGTTATTCATTTTTGTAAGAGCATAAATTTAGACCCCCAAAAGGAACATTAAGGGTATTTAATGTATGATGGTAGAATTTCATGCCCATAGGTAAAACTGTTTCAGAGTTTTTGCTTTGGAAACGAAAATTTTTTTTTTTAAATTTTCAATATTTTATAAAAACTCTACCAATTGCTTAAATATGAACAACAAAACTCACATAAATACTGTAAGACCCATTCATGTGTCAAATATCATATATACAAGTGCAATGGTTTAGGCACAGTGGCCAAAACACAATGTGTGCAGCCGCCCCCAGTGGATCCAAGCAAGATATAAAAGGAAAACACGTCTTAATTACAACATGCCTGGTATTCATTCCTATGCCAGATGCACGCTCTATAATCAAGTTATACATATCTCTTGACCCAAACATCTCCAAACAAAATAGCCAAGACAGGGCCCAAAAGACATTCTGAACATGCTAAAATTTCAAATTTCCCGCCAAAATGGTCCATTTGTCACTGTGATTGCATAAATGGAGATGTGTACACATCTCCATTAAAAATGTCCATTGAAGCTGTTTGAGGACATGAATGACATCACAACAGGCCCTATCCAACCCATTGAAATGAACTGTCAATATTGGACAAGACCTCACTAACTACTTATGAGTCATACAGAATAACATGGTATGAATAAAGATATGACCTCACAAGAAGCATTCCAGTGCATTTCTGTAAGCACTTACAATTCTTAGACTGTAACAATATCAATATCTTGGCATGTGATACCACTATACCAACATACAGGGGCGTATCTAGAAATGGCCTGAGGGGGGGGGGGCATTACATGGGGTGAATACGGGGGGCTCCGCGGCTTTTCCTATCTCTTCCATGTTAATTTTTGGCCACTATACCAACATACAGGGGCGTATCTAGAAATGGCCTGAGGGGGGGGGGCCATTACATGGGGTGAATACGGGGGGCTCCGCGGCTTTTCCTATCTCTTCCATGTTAATTTTTGGCCTGGGGGAGGGGCCATGGCACCATGGCCCCCCCTTAATAAGCCACTGCCAACATATTATTGATATATTTTGCAGTCTTCAGAGAGTCACATTAGGAGAAATGTTATAACATAACTAGTAACCCTGTATGCAATTAATACTGAAATATTTTATTTTCAACCAACTGAGATTGGATTTCCCAAGATATGACCACAACTTCTGTCAAGGGATCATGTACAATAAATGTAATAATCCTGTACATAAAATGTCAATGGTGCTATCCCACGTCATCCACTCTTGTTAGAACATGGTTATTGTGTTTATCAGAAGATTGCATTCATGGAAATATTTATTGCAGATTTTCAGTGTTTCAAGTACGTGAATCGGAGTTGTGTTTTTCTTTAATTTAGTCATCTGTTAGTGTTGGTCCAGTGCCGTGAGTTGGTAAAATTTCAGTTTTGGGCCAATATGCACTTACATTTTAGGTCATAACTCAGCCCCATAAAGGAATATATGCCAGTATTATGGATCGAATGATAGGCACAAATATCTCCTTTGATGTAAATAGCAGCAATTGCATCCACATGTCACTGGTCTTGAGTTAATGAGTGATACATGATTGCAGTTAGTGAAATTTTTGGTGTCCCGTCGGGACACTGCATGTAAAATTTCTGCACACAACTTTAAAATACAAGAAAAGGGATGGATTTAGGATCAAAATTGCAATGTATTACTGTTCCCTGATTAAGTGGGCATCTTGTGAATCCAGAAAAATGGCAATTGGATGTTTATATATTTTTTTATTACACCTTTTGTAATGCTCAGTTGGTGTGTCCCGGGTGAGGCTTAAAAGTGCAATGTGATTTTTGATGCCACAGATAAACCATTGATCCAAACATTTTTGGAAAATTTGATATACCAATGCATTGCTCATGACCTTGTCTGCCAGGAATGTATCATTTAAAGTGGCTAATGCTGTTGTGCCAGAAGCTGTGATGGCTTGAGTAAGACTGACAACAGCGCGACGCTCTTATATTCTGCAAACATTCTGTGGGACTTCTCTTGTTCGGGTACTTCCTGATGAAGGCTTGTTCCTGGAATTCTTGCATTCTTGGTATTATTGTCATGCTCATGAGCCTGGCTTTGTATTAGTGTATAGAATAGGGTAGAAAGTCCAACCCATAATGGCATTAGTGCCCTATCTTTGAGACTGACAAAAAATGCGACGCTCTCACATTTTGTAATATTTATGACGACCTTTCTTCTTTACACACTTCTTGATGAAGGCTAGTGGAAGGAAAGTTACCTTTTCTGATATGATTTTGTTGCTCATGAGCCCAGGTTTCTATCGGTCTATAGAACGCTGTTCTATGTGTAACCTATCATGGTATTAGTGGCCTGTTTTTGTCACTGACAACAAATGTGGCACTCTTACACTTTGTAAAAATGTTATCTTCAGACATGTCTTGCTCAAATGCTTTGTCATAAGGACTCTTTGCTGGAATTTTCAGTTGTTTGATATTGTGTTGTTACACTTGAGCTTAGCTTTCCATTGGTATATATACAATATGGTTTTTAGTCAAACCTATCATGGTATAATGGCCCTGTGTTTATGGCTGACGAAAAGTGCAAAGCTTGCTTTCGGCATTACCTGCTGATTACACCATAGAAGGTATGAGAAGGCAAATAATGAAAAATCTGTTTTTTGTTTGTTTTAAGAATATTATTCAACAAAACATGTGCAAGTTTCATAGTGATATCTTAAAAAGTCTTTGCTGCAGACGTATTTGAAGAAACAAAGTTTTGTTTTGAATAAACTGCATTTTAAGTTAGTATTTTCTTCACATTCATGTTTAAATTTACTAGCATAATGTGGCATAGGCGTCACAAAAACGCATATACAACATCAAATTTTTGGATTTGGAATCTAATAATACATAGGAAGCATATCAGTGATTATTGACTTTCAGGCCAATTTCACCAGAAATCCCAAATTTTACCAACTTGTGGCATTGGTCCTGTTCTAGTTAATAATTTTTTTTTTGTAGGTCTTTTTCTCTCTGATCAGGTCAGGCTAACACACCACTGTCACCAGTTGCTTTTCTAAATCTCCCTGAAACTGTTGTGAGACCTTCGCAATTACTCTCGATAATATCACAATATTACAACTCCAAAAAAAACAAAACATGTCACCACACACAAAAAACACACAATAACAGCTTTTTAACAATATTTCGTGAGATTCAGCTAATACCAGTGTCGAGCCATTACTATACAAAAACCAAGAGCTTTTTTCTCCATTGCATTTGGAGAGACAATCTCAGATTGCTTGGAATCCGTAAATATAAATAAGTTGTTGAAAAACAAATCACTTTGAAAATTTGTGGTCCAACAATTTTGTGACATATTACACAATTAACTTAATATTTTATAAATGGCTTGTTTATGTTCAATACCGAAGTTTCATATCAATCAGCAATTGTCTTCCAGGTGATATCAAACAATGAAACTTTTTTTTCAAGGTAGGCTGGGTCTTGTTATAATCTGAAGTCAAACACGTGAAGCCAACTACTCGTGTTCAGGGAAAGGGGCGACCTGGGACATAGGCCTAATCATAAACTCAGGCAGTAAATTGATAATAATTTAGCACTCAGATAATAATTTATCACTTATTTCATGAGTGGCTCTTGGCTGATGTTGATATGCAGTGTATTGCATTGCAATTCAAAAGCACCACTTATTCCTCATTGTCTTTACTCATTAGCAAAATTAGAGGCATCGTTAATGAAGACCAATGAAGTTCAATTTTCTTGCAAAAGGTCAATGACCGTCAAGACAGTCACAGCGCAGATAGATAGAGATAGATAGATATATTGATAGATATCATATGGTGAGTGCAGCCCTCTGAGCCCAGTTCTGGGCGCTCACGAGGGTTGATTGATGAGATGGGAGAGAGAGCGGGAGTCCTCAACATGTTACACATTTACCCCAAGTGAGGGACCTTTCACTTGCCCAGCATAGACACTGATACAAGGGGCCGCCAATTTAACGTCTCATCCCAACGGGATTTTGCTCATGAAGGTTCACTGAAAATTGTGGGTTCTCCGTCCGGGGATCGAAACCATGCAGGCAAAGACCTTCAACAGAGCAGGCGGGAACCTTAAGCACTTAGCCAATCACACATGTATCAGGTATGTATGCATCGTCATATTTGTTAGCATCAGATTCACCGCTGGCCACAGCTCTACTTGCATGTATTGCATTTCAGTGAGATCATTTGTCATATACATGCCACATACACCAGATATTCAGAGCATATCACCAGCTGACGTGCTCTCCTATCGAATTGCACATTTGAGTCTCTTCCAGGTGTTCAAGTGGTGACAAAGCTGATTGCAAAGTGGCTGACCACAATCTGATAACAGCGCACAAGTATTTGCTTACAGCCAGGCACATGTCATAAACTGATGATTGATAAAAACCAACAGCAATGAGCTGGTGCTACAAATATACACCTGAAAACCAATCAACTCTTCATTCAGCAGTCAGCACATCTCACATTATATGGGCTCAGATATGTTGCTCATGCAAACTCCATCCTGTCTTCATGGCTGCCTGCTCAAAGGCATATATAGCCAAAGAACTGTACAAAGGCATGAACTCAGTTTTCCATATCATGCATGCATATTGCATTGCCATTCTCAACACAAAACATGAATTCCATGATAATAGGGAATGGCTCAGAAACACGACCTTTTCTTACATTAAGGGACCTTGAAAAGGCAATTTTCAATATATTTACATGAAACAAAATTATTTCTAATCCAGATATGTGTGCGCATCTGGTATTTTAATTAATCTTGAAAAATTGGTGCCGGTTAGATTATTTTTGGCTGAATATTTCCAGGAAATCATGATTTTTTTTTAACTACCTCAATTATTTTGGCCTAAAATATTAAGAACAAGAATCCGCGGATTCAAAACCGACCTAGCGCAATGAAATCGAAGGTGCCATTGCTTAAACCACTGAGCAACTGATATTGGAAGATAGGAGAAATAGTTGATTGGGAGATGCTAGACTATTAGTATAGAATCAATGCAGTTTGAACAGATTTCTAAAAAAAAGGAAAGATGGCTGCCAAAATGGCCGCCATCTTGGATTTCTCGACATGGTCCTCATCCATACCCACAGGCCAATACCTGTACCAAATTTCATATCTGTAAGTGAAATATTAAGGTCACAATGGTCAGTTCAAGAATGACAAAAGATGGCTGCCAAAATGACTGCCAAAAAGTGGCTGCCATCTTGGATTTCTCAACATGTTCACAATAAATACCCAGAGTCCCATACCTGTACCAAATTTCATAACTGTCAGGGAAATATTAAGGTCACAATGGGCAGTTCAAGAATGTACCTGTACCAAATTTCATAACTCTAAGCGAAATATTGAGGTCACTAATATTGAGGTCACTATTAGCAGTTCAATAAATAAAAAAAGATGGCTGCCAAAATGGCCACCACAAAATGGCCGCCATTTTGGAATCTTAACATGTTCCCAATCTATACCCATAGTTCCATACCTGTACCAAATTTCACAACTGTAAGTGAAATATTAAGGTCACAATGGGTAATTCAAGAATGAAGAAAGATGGCTGCCAAAATGGCCACCACAAAATGGCCGCCATCTTGGATTTCTCAACATGTTCACAATCCATACCCAGAGTCCCATACCTGTACCAACTTTCATAACTGTCAGGGAAATATTAAGGTCACAATGGGCAGTTCAAGAATGAAGAAAGATGGCTGCCAAAATGGCCGCCACAAAATGGCCGCCACAAAATGGCAGCCATCTTGGATTCCTCAACATGTTCCCAATCCATGCCCAGAGTCTCATACCTGTACCAAATTTCATAACTGTAAGTGAAATATTAAGGTCACAATGAGCAGTTCAAGAATGAAGAAAGATGGCTGCCAACATGGCCACCACAAAATGGCAGCCATCTTGGATTTCTCAACATGTTCCCAATCCATGCCCAGAGTCTCATACCTGTACCAAATTTCATAACTGTAAGTGAAATATTAAGGTCACAATGGGCAGTTCAAGAATGAAGAAAGACGGCTGACAAAATGGCCGCCAAAATGGCAGCCATCTTGGATTTCTCGACATGTCCCAGATTCATGCCCATGGTACCACACCTGTACCAAATTTCATAACTCTAAGTTGAAAACTAAGGTCACAAATGGACTTTTACACACATGTTGACAAGAAATGTTTACATGGACACATGGACATCGTTTACATGCTGCCAAAATGGCCGCCAAAATGGCAGCCATCTTGGATTTCTCAACATTTAGCAGATCCATGCCCATAGTACCATACCTGTACCAAATTTCATTACTCTAAGTTGAAAACTAAGGTCACAAATGGACTTTTACACACATGTTGACAAGAAATGTTGACATGGACACATGGACATGGTTTACATGAGTCCCCTTTCACTACCCACCCCCCTCTAATAACCGACGTTAGGTCGGTTAAAAATGCTATTTTCTAAGGCTTGAATACAACTGGATATGTTGGGTCTTGATTTTTGATGTTGACATCACCGAGTGCTTGAAATTTACAAATTTTAAAGAATTTTTGCCATGGTAGAATTTTGTTGCTGTATAGGCCAATTTCAATTAAGTGTAACGGAATCACATCAGACAGCGTAACGGAATCACACAATTTTCTTCTGAACCTTGTCCCAAAGAGGCCAGCACAACTCTCATCTGTGCAATCTCAAACATAATTGATATTACAATGTTTTAGAGTATATCCCTTGGATGATCACGGTCAGTCTATCTTTTCCATAGTTGGAGCGGTTTTCATTAATCAGACAATGAAATAAAAAGTAACAAAATTTGCTGTTTTTGTCGTCCGTGATTCCGTTACGCTGTGTTCAGCCTGCTGTAAAAAACTGCTCGGGCTGATCACAGACATTCTATGTATCAATAATGTTAGTTCATCTTCATTTAAGTCAAAATAGATCACTAAGTCATAATTTTCGCAAACGCAAATTTTGTGATGCATCATGAAAGTGTAATTTTTGTGATTTTTCTGTGATTCCGTTACCATGGAATTCATGAAAACAACAAAACTGATAGCCTCCCCGTACTTCCAAATTTCCATTTAATGTGACTATTGCACAGTGATTGATTAATTGGTTGATTGATTGATTGATTAGGAATCACACACTGTCATACTTTTACACTCAGTGATTACACATTTATTTCTTGATATATATTTCCAGGATTATTGTATTATAACAAAACAAGCTGGTTCAATGGTCGGATGAGAACTGGATGAACATTGCACCTGTTTTGGGTGAATGACATACTCTGTATAAAGCCCAGGAAATTGCAGCATTAATTCACTTCAGGTAGAACACAGGAAAATTGTGTTCAAATTGATTTTCTTGTGAAAGATAAAAGTAATCAGAACATGGCATGATATCATGACAGTAAATCTTGAACCAGGGCCAGCAATGTACAATGTACATCCCAAATTAAATAGGTTTAAGGTTCTAGTTTTTCCAGGACTCCTTGTTGAAAACATGTACTATTCAGACTTGTTTTCAAGTCATTTGGCCAAAATAAAGTGATCTGGAACAAGTCACCAATGTTCTGCTGGAGTATTTTCTATCAGTGGTTGACAGCAGAGTACTGCAAATCTACAGAAAGTCGAATTGGGTTATTTATCACATCAAATATTTACACTACAACAATAACAACCCAATCGAGACATGATAAAGCGCATATTATTCTTACACTTGAGCAACTCGAAATCTGCCTGTTTTGTTTGCAACACAGTTCACCACAGAAGCCAGTAATCCTGCCCCTTTGCAAATATTTATCTTTAATCATACATATTAGGTTGCCAAAAGATTATAGTCAAAATACATTGCCTGCTTTTTACTTTATTTTCTTTATTATATATCTGAATCAGTTATCACACACATGACAAAGTGTATTTGTTTGTCACACTTCAATTTGAAACACAATCCTCTCAAGACCCAGCAATTAAAATATTTCAACAAGATGCTCAAAATACATCGACTCAAGTTACCAAAGATAAGTTCATGATAAGATGGGAGCCTCAAATTACAACTCGTGGCAAGGAAAATAACAGAAAAGAAACAGAAACTGGGTGGTATTAGTGTTAACATTGTGTAACAAGACAAATATGTCAATCTGTCAAGATTATACAACAACAAAACAAGAAGAACCACACAAAATGCATGTGTAGGTAAGGTGGCACTGTTGTTCCACTTCCTGTTTGATCATAACAATGTCTTGTGAAAAGCACATGTTTGAAAAAAACTCAAATTACTATGAATCTAATTGTTGTCAGCAACATAACACCATGCAGAACTCTCTATGTAATCATTGTTGGTTATATCTATGCTAAAGTACACATTCAGACTTCTTTGATACTGAATTAAATGGCTTCAAAGTTGCCAGGTAAGTTGGCAAAAGTTTTCTTTGTTGACATGGTTTTAGGAGAATTTTGATCTCTTACCTTGCATATTGTTGTCTACAGGGCAATACGTTTATTTTGCCCTCTCCAGGTATATCCCTTGCAATGAAGGTTCAGTAAATAGATAATTCCATGTTGATAAATAGACCTGAAAATGTCTCAATTGAGATATTTTTGGCAATAAGTCCATGGCTCAGCTCTGATATCTTCTACTTTGACAGTGTTCATGAGGCTCTTTCAAGAAACAGGTGACAAAATTTTAATCTTGTTGTATTGTTTTGCACTGATTGCTGGCTATAATCCCCTGTCTTGAGCCTCAGGTCAATAGACTCTGAACTTGACACCCATTTAAATGTGATTAAAACTGGATTCTCATTCAAAGGGTTGTGTGACCATGAAAATGGGGGAGAACAAACTTGTGATGATAATTATAATCGCATGAAGTCTTTCACAAAGGACATGCTCTTTTTTAAGGAGGAGTGGTCTCATGTCAGAATGTAGGAATTAGAACAAAACCTGCCCATCAAACAACAGCTTGAACAGAATGAAATGCTGGTTGATAAGAGTGAATCTGGTTCCAAAAACGTTCGATTTGGAAGAAGCAAATAAGCCCTATGAGGTTAGATGTCGTGAGAACAAACGCAGATTGACATCTCAGCTTACCCAAATGTAGCCATTTTGGAAGAAAGAGAGCAAAAAGCTGTACAGTTCTACAAATAACAATGCCATTAATGTTTATTCAGCTTAACTGGAATTCTGCAGCTGGAACACAACATCAGTCACTCTCTCTCTCACAGTGCAGCAAAACCAGGATCACAAAAGGATTAGCACTCCTGCTCCCACAGAAACAAAAACAGATTACCTGCCATTGACAGAACATGGTGTTGAAACACCTTTAAAAGAGCTGCCTGACACAGATAAAAGGATTGATATTTAGTATTTTTAGGCCTATTTGTTTTGTTTTTTTAAACCTTATCAAGCACCTTGGATTCTACCTAATTCTGACAACAGTTTAGCTTTCACAACCAGACAAAGCTATCAATGTCAATGTCGAAAGTTGTTGTTTTTTTAAGATAATTTTTGTACTGTTCATAGAAAAGATGATTAAACTAAACAACACTCCAATAAAACTTTCATTTGTAACATTGATCATGATTGATTGGGCTGGTTAATATCTATCCGATAACCTTGTGACTTAAAAAGATAACAATGCATCATTTCAGAGAAGACAATGATGAGTAATTGTTGATTGATGGAAGTCATTAAGGTCTTAAGCTTAAAATTTTTAAAATTGGTCTCGATTAGTATTCAGACAGCTCTCTTATCAGGAAGAACAAGGGTGAATACAGAATACAACTCCTTCTTATTGTCTGGTTATTTTTCACTTGGCAAGAGACAAAAATAATAAGAGAAATGCCTAGTATGCGTTTAGTGGCTATTTACCACATAGTGCACCTGGAGAGGAATGGGAAGGTGGGGCAAAGAGACCAAAGTAGCCCAGACAGCTAGCCATCAAACTTATCTGCTTGGGCAAGTCTTACCCACAAGTCTGAAGATGTACAACTGGACAATTTCAGCATCTTGTATCCACAATCTGTCTGGGCCTGAAGCATCCAATGGTTTAGACTCTTACATCGTTTATTAAGCACTCTACAGTATCAAAACTCAAAAATTAGTTCATTCAATCATCACACAAGATGAATTAATTGACGGTGGCAGTCTCAAGTCCAGTGAAAATGAGAACTGCATGCTGCTGCCACCTGGCACAAAAGTTGATTTTGTATGCTACAGCATCGCTGTCCCAAGAAATAGTTCAGTTTCATTGCACATTCACAAATGTCTATTCAACATTTATGTATACCAGAGTCAGACTCTGCAATCACATTCTCTAAGGAAGTAGACTGTAGACAAGGCCATCAGCACACTCAGAAACAGCCCCGGTTTCTTCCAGGTAAAATTGTGCGAGTTCCTCAGATTGAAATGATGTGGATCGCTCGCAGGTGCTCGCGGAATAGCACACTAGTCACTAGGTGGCAACACATGACAGCACATGTTCTGATTTGCCAAGGCTGGAAAATGAACTGGCAATGAAACAGCGGTCCACTTGTAGACAGGGCAGTCTCCCTATCAGAAATGTAATGCATTAAGCATAGTAGAGCCAATAGAGCCCATATCACCACGAGAGTCAAGATCGTGTTTTTTCAAAAATATATTTCACAAATTTACATATTTGCTGCCATGCTACATTTTGAAATCTCGGCTGTGATGTCAATGAAAAATTATCAATCGCAAAAATGTACTGAATGTACAGTTTGTTTTTCAAACATCAGAATTGGTCCAAATTTGTTTGCTTTTTATGTTCATGTAAAAATTAGAATTTTTTTATTAAATTATCTTTTTATAAATAGACTTACCTCTGGGACATTTTAGCTTATCAATGCGGAGCTTTGATCCGGCCCCAATAATAAAGAAAAACCCCACAGCGCCTCTCACACGTGACCTCTCTCGACCCTCTCGCGCCTCGCGAGACTTGCCTCCATCTTGTCATATTCAATTTGAAAAACTTAGTCCACTACCTCAATTGCGGGGAGGTTGGGTGGGAGTAAAATAAATGTCCCAGAGGTAAGTCTATTTATAAAAAGATAATTTAATAAAAAAATTCTAATTTTTATTACATTACGACTTACCTCTGGGACATTTTAGCTTCATTCAAAAAGACAAGGAGGTGGGACTTTTAAGAGAGAGGAACTGGGTTTACCTGCCAAATGCAATGGAATTGGAAGCGTATCGCCAGTGGTTGGCTAGGGACACTTACTGACAAGCAATGGTGCCAAACAAGGCCCTAACCGCGCTGGGGTTAATCTGATGATGGATGCGATCCTAAGGGCCTCTCATGTAGGGATGACCACCCAAGTCGCATGGCCCCCCCCTTCTTTTTGCCCCCGCCCCTGGAACTGGTGCCTCCCACAAGGTCCAGAACCAGGAACCTCTGACAACAGGGGGGACCCAAAAAGACTAACACCTGTAGGAACATACACAAAGTGGTGTCTTGACAGCAGCCCGGAAGGAGACAACAGAAAAAGTTAACTTACCCAAGATGAAAAGGAACTATTCACTCACTTCCACGGAGGCTGATCACCAAACGCTTGATCCCAACCACTGCTGTTGACACGAGTCTCGCCTGCTGCCCTTGTCGTGTCCATAACCGAAGAACCCAGACAAACCACAGGAAAAGGTCACCGCTCCTGCCCCCATCGGGCATGAGGCTGCCATGATCAGAGGACCAAAGGACTGTCTGATGAGGACCAAAGGCCCATCTGATGAGTACCAAAGGCTGTTTGATGAGGACCAAAGGCCCATCTGATGAGTACCAAAGACTGTCTGATGAGGACCAAAGGGCTGTCTGATGAGTCCCAACGACCTCGTACAGGCGTCTCGGAGAAGGGCTTGTCGCAGAGACTATGTTACTGCCGTCTTGTGCCCCCCTGCACCGTCTCAGATGCATAAGGACAGGTCAGGCGGTGAGTCCTTGATGCCCAATATTGAGAAAAGGAAGACCCCATGACCAGAACAAGAAGATCCCTTCCTTGTCATTCCCATTGGATGTTGTGTGGCCTCTTGGACGCGGCAGGCCCATAGTTGCCACCTATCGGAAGTAGACCCGTTGTGAAGTACCGGCAAGCAGGTCTCCAACCTGCAAATATATATCGAGTGAGGATATAGAGTGAGCCTGCCCCAAGGTGAAACGTGTTTACCACAGTACCTATCCTAATCTGTAAGGAGAAGTTGCTGAACACACCGGTGCCAAGTCAGAGATGAAGGGGTGACTGTTTAAAGCTCACCCCAGCCATATAAAGCTTTTAGGCAAGTCCGCGCTCACACTCAGCAATTGAATAGGTAATAGGTCAGAAACTACTGCATTCCTAGACTCAAATACTTATCCGGATCTGCCGGCAGTGCGCCTGCACCTGGCCTTGGCAGAAAAGGCAGAAGTGTCGACCGAGCCTATCTCTCCTGATGACCACTACCACACAGAGGAGGTCCTTCCAGGTCGAAATTATGCCATTCTTTACTTCCTCTTCCCAATTACAGTTGCTGGGGCATAGTGGACGCAGTGGACCCACCTTGCCGCCTGGTCGATGTAGACCCGCTGTGACTTACTCCCAGTAGGGTCACCAACCTGCAAATATAGGAAACAATTGAGCCTGAACCCAGCTGAAGGGTGAGGACAACAAATAATGATTACGATTAAGCAAAAAGAGAACGGACAGGGTCCCCTGTAGTCCGAATTCTACGCAGTCCCAGGCCTTAACCTGAAGATGTAGAGTTTTACCCCAGACCAGACCTGCAAAAGAAGAGGTCGTTGATCACGCTTGATGAGTGTGTAAGAACCTCGAAAGTACCGTCACGTTGATGTAGAGAAGTAGTGCCGCCAACCAAGCCTGATAGTGCTCATAACCATCTTTTGACACATTGATGTTCGCCATTTTGGACCATTCCCTAAATGGACGAGAAAAGGTAGAAGTTAATTTTACTAAGCAGCAAGTGTAAATAAATGAAACGATTGACAAAGTGTAGGGTGAAGTAAGACAACATCCTCAACCAAAGGTATGTAATCTTGAGTATGGATCTGTATTGATCCAAAGTCATGTATTGACTAGCAATTTACCGCCTTACAATGCTGACAGACAGATCACCTGAAATATGACTTAAGACAAAGTTAATGGAGGCCAAACATGGCCACCAACACATGAAATATGCAGTACTGTGTAATAAGAATGGATATCTACCCATGAATCAGAATAATCTTCATGAATAGCAAAAACTCTACAATCGTTTTTGAATCAACCATAAAAAAGTTGTTCTCAGCCAGAAAAAAGGTACATTTCGGCTGTGCCCTGTTTTTAATGCACTGTAAGTGACATCAAGAAACCAGCACTTAACTTGTGGAGAATCTGTTGTCCTTCGTCGAAGATCTTCTTTTCCTTAGTGAGAACCCGAGCTGTTTTTGTGTGCCGTGCTGATCCACGTTTCCCCTCCGGAACTGCGTCGACGAGGCTAACGATTAACCTCAAGAAGGTCGAAGCGGAGGTAACCTGGCCCCACCAGTAAGCAGGCATGTGGAGCCAGTTTAGCAACATCGCCAAGACAGGAGCGTGGAATTCACTTCCTTGACCTGCCCTTTGGCAATATGGGGGCATATAGCACCTGATGGTCCCATAATCCCGCTTGGTGGATGTAGACCCGCTGCGGAGTACTGCAAGCTGGGTCTCCGAACTTTGAATACAAGAAGTCATCCAGCTGACCCCTGCCAGCCTTAAAGCCCGTCAAACTCATGGACTGAGCTAATCCTCCCGAAGACCTCAGAGGAGCCCCTATGCCTCAGAGTGAAGCAGTCCCTTCACTGGCACTCCTCTGTTGTATTGATGGGTCATCTGACTACAGAGGGTGTAAATTTGATGCCAGGTGTAAGTAGACCCGTAGTGAGTTAATCCCCAAAGGGTGTCGAACCTGCAAATATATGAAACCAAGTGAGCCTGGACCAAGCTGAACTGAGTTGGCCTACGTCAATGATTTCCCTCACGTACCTGAGGACCGGAATGTACCCGCTGTAGCCCGTGGGCTAAGCCGTACTCATGTCCGGACCTTAACCTCTTAAGGGCAGGCAAAATCCAACCAAACAAAAAATTGGTGAATGATTTAACTCAAAGTCAGCCTTGGAAATTGAGTAAGTAATTAACTGAAAATACTGAATTCCTAGTCATTACTTAAACATAAAGTGAAATTTTACTCCGCATACTAGTATACCAGAGCAGACACTGGAACGACCACTTAACTCAAATCCGTGCGTCAACCATCCCTTTATGCGAAGTACGAGCATGACTGTGAAAGACCCGACTGACTAGTTCCAGACCGTTGACCTTCTGATTTCAGGACCAGGGCTCCCCGTCCTCCATATCGGCGCCGAGGCCTCCTGGTCCACTTCCCCCGCTGCCCCTCGGCTGCTTGGGGATAAGTAATAATTCCACTTCTGCGAAGACCTCCACACTGAAAGTATAGGGTAAAAAAGTGAGGTCCTTGACCGGACTAGTGAAAAGGTAAATTTTGCTCGGTCCCACAGCCAGAGCGAGAGTTGAATGTCTAGTAGAACAACCTCACCTGCGGCAAGTGAGGACTACCTGACGAGAGTGACCGTCAAAACAAACTACAGTAGGTCAATTATATTTATCGTAACATATGTAAAAAAAGAAATTACATAGTTGAATTAGGTAAAAGGTATTGTAATGGTAAAAGAGAAGTGCTCCATGAGCCCATCACTCCACCAACCTGTTAATAACCGTAATTCCATGGTTTGTTAAACCCGGAAAAAAGTTTTAAAAACCATTCAGACAAAAAAGTCAAAGGAACAGCAAACTTAACTTGAAGGGTGGAACCCATTTAGTTTTCTTCCGGAAGTAGTCGCAATGTAGTGCACTTCCCTTCTGATGTTCCCTTGAAGAGTAGTTCAAAATAGTTTAATAGTCCAGACTGGATCTGTCAGCAGGATAAGTCCCCACTTCAGGCCAGATCCACATTATGTCATTCTCTGAAACAAGTAGAAAAAGACAGTACCCTAGCCAGACAAGCAGCAGGTGCTGCAAAGATGTGTAAAATGATGTTGACATTACAACACAGCAAGACAGTGAACAAATATTTTAGATTGGAATGTGTAACCAGTCCATCCAGTGTTGTCAGCCATTTTGGATCCTTCCCGATTTTTGGCGGGAAAATCTTACAGGCTGAAAACCAGTGCAAAAGTGCCAAAAAACTATTAAAAAGTGGTAGAGAGATGAATACAAGGTCCCTACACCTTCTAGTCCAGTTAATAGACTCCAATAAGCTAATAACCATGGACATATAAGCACAAATGCACTGAAAACAAGACATCGTTTTTTGAGGACGATGTACTAGAAAACTGACAGGGACTTCTCAGCTGGAATGCAGCAAAAAGAAGCCCTGCCAGGAAGGATCACTTAACTTGCTGTCCATTAGAAGGCATAAAGATCATCTTCTTCAGTTCATTCTTCTCTTCTGTTTCTCAGAATAGCCGGATGCACAAGTTGACTGTGCAGCCCCAAAATTGAATATGACAAGATGGAGGCAAGTCTCGCGAGGCGCGAGAGGGTCGAGAGAGGTCACGTGTGAGAGGCGCTGTGGGGTTTTTCTTTATTATTGGGGCCGGATCAAAGCTCCGCATTGATAAGCTAAAATGTCCCAGAGGTAAGTCGTAATGTAATAAAATGTGTATGTCAGCAATGTGCAAATAAACATGCTAAAATGACATTGTGGTCAAATGATATAAACACACAAACACATGGTAATACAAGAAAATTTGAACAAAACGGTGCACTCATTATGTGCACAACCAATTGAACATGACACATTCAATTTAATATTTGATGGGCAGAGTCAAACAGTGGCACTACCCTTAAACACCACACGAAAACAGCCCTTCTAAACTCATATGGCAATAATGTTGGCTTCATAATCAATCATGAGTCACATCGCATTTATGCTGATGGTAATCTAAACAGCCAAAAATATCACCACAAATTGAAATTCACATTTGATCCTATCAGCATGAATCAGACACCAGCCTTGCCACTGAATAAAGCATGATTATAAAATAATGTGGCTATAATCTGGAGACTATGACAGGTACTCTATTGGTAATGCACTACTTTTTTTTCGTTTCCACGAAAAATACAATTCATCTGAAGGCCTGATAGCCTGGTTGGACATTAATAAGGACAGGTAGGGACCATGGCAATGCACAAGTTGCACAAGTTTCACAGGAGGCACAGGATGAAGCATCCATTACAAGGGTTGACCAGGCCAGAATTCGAACCTGGGTCCCGCAGTTTGTAGCACAGCACATGCTACCACTGAGCTGGACCCTGCCCTAAAGATGCTAAGAATATGCTTTGAATAACAATTATCAAAATATACAAACAAATTTAGATATTGAAAGTTTGCATCTAGATAGATCTGCTCTGAATGGTCCTAAACTATAAAACTTTTTAAAATTGGCATGCAATAAAAAGCTTTCGAACTGCGCAAATGCTGAAATGCGATACAAAACATTGTAACAACAACAACGACCAAAGGTTCAATTGTATCCACAGGGAATTGCCTATATCATGCAGGAATAATGCATGAATGACAGAACAATATCCAAGAAAACATCAGTAAATAGGGAAATCTCCACTTAGGCACATTACTGGGTTTTTATAACCTCCCTGCCAAGGTTACATGCATTTTTAATCTTTGCCAAGGCCAAAGGGACATACTCTTTTTGAAAGCACAGAAATTGATCTATCGTTTGAAACGGCAACATGCACTGTGCCAACAAACAGGAGCAAGCAGGTGTTGTTTTCGCAAATGTACTTTTTTTGTTAATTTTTAAGAACACTTTTTGACTTATTAAAAATTTCCACATACATTTTTGTTTCAATGGTGGCAAATACATTGTATTACACTGGCAGGTTTATCATAAATCATTGAGTACAAAGATAAAACATATTTGGCAGTCAGTTCATTATGTGGATAAGACCAGGAATAACAAAGTATGGCAAGGACCAAGAGGCTTCACATGAACACATGCCCTGACCTGGTTGACCACACTTTTCATTTGGTCTATGCTCAGACAAATTCTCATTGATGGCAAAAGATAGATGCTGACAGGCATTTCCCCTACTATCGATCCAATATTGGTTGATGTTCGACGAAACCTTTAACTGGTCAATATAAGGTTAATAGTGAGTCAAAATGAGTGAGATTATGTTTTATGCGCCATCGCCACCAGTGTGGGAAATTTGGATGGACATAAGTCAAAATGGAAGTTTAACAACAAGAAAGCAAAAATAAAGGGAACTGAATTGCAAAATGTGATGAAATAATCATCACTCAATGATCAGTGCTACCCAGAAACATTGTTTTGACTATGGAATTTCTGTAGAGGCAAATATCACACTGATTCACATATATTTGGATTTGCGACAACTTGGTGAGAGAATTTTTAATAAATTTTGACCAAAAGTTATTAAGATATGCTGCTTAATAACAATGTAGACACAGAGTCACATAACATTGGTAAACAAGCCTTATCCACATTCCACATGCACAGTATACATGGTTCATGGGCTATATAGCATATTGATCCGATTGCCACACAGTGGCACACACCTATATCTGAATGAGCTCAAGTAGATTGTTTGTCACACTGGTGAATTCAAGGCATACCATTGATTGGCTTCATGTGCTTATTCTACATGACCTAACCTTAAGAAAACAATGCAATCTTCCAGAAGACAACATTGATCTGGGTAATTCATGACCAAATGTCCTTAAGGCCCAATGAGATGACATCAATAATTGCACCCATAGTGGCTGACACATTAAAACTCATGGTTACAATATTTATTTTTGGCAACCACAAAGTTACATACCGATATATATATATAGACTCTGTATTAAAAGTACACACATAACAAGGGCAGACAGTGCCCAGGGAATTGCTAGGTGGTAGCATGATGGGCTGCAAACCTCAAGGACCTGGGTTCAAATCCCGGTGGTCACATGTATGTTTCATCTTGCGCCAAAAATTTACCTGGCCTCATTCTGTGGTCCCTTTCTGCCCTGTTAAGCTTAGTTAGCAATAATTGTTAAACCACAATTTGATTGAACATGCAATGATTTAAGATAACATCATTAATATTATTCGCGAAGCGAATTGAGCACAAGAGAAGACTCAAAATTCTGTGCAGTGATGGTCTGAACATCAACAGTCCACAGTTGGGAACTAGGTCAAGTAGGTCCAGCTTCTTATCAAAGATTTAGTTTCGTATTAAACAGAAAATAACATATACATCTTCGAAAGTGTATTAAAAATTCAGTTTTCTCCAGTTATTTATCCTGTACCAATATTTTTTAAGGAATAGTAAATTATTGGCCTTTACAAGCTAAATCAAATTATTAACACATGTTTCATTTCATTTCAAAACAGATAACAAGAAAACACAACAAAATTAAAGTAATATATAAATCTTTATAAACTTATGATTATGTAACAGTGAGCAATTAATCTCCAAGCAGATCATGTTATTGTTTTTGTATTGCTATATTTACACTGTTATGTAATATCAACAATCTAAAATAGACTTGACTTAGATAGCTTTCAGTGTTGTCTAGTAATGTCTACCTTTCTACCTAAATCTTTTATACATTCATTGTTTATGATTTTATACATTCATTGTTGGCTGGACCACATGAAAAACTGTTTTATTTGTGCAGATTGTGTTTATCCAGCTTGTAAATATCTTTTTAAATAAATAAATAAATAAATTTAGCTGATTATCTATCAATATTATTTATCTGTTAAAGATATATCTATCTATCAATTTATCCATCTGTGTGTTGATCTATTTATCTATCTATTTATCTGTATATTTATTTGTCTATTTATCTGTCTATTTATCTGTCAATTATATTTTTTGTCAATTTTATCTTTCTAATGTTCTAAATTTATATCTGTCTTTCTATATATCTGTCTTTCTATTTTGTTTGAAAAGTTATATAACTGCCTTTCATACATTGAATATGAAATAAAAATAAAAGAACTTATGGTAACACTGTTAGTCTTACAAAAACTTTTAAAAGTGCTGCACGAATTTCAAGGCAGTGCCATTTACATATTATGACCTAAAACACAGCTTCAGCAGACATGGAACCATATTACCGTAAATAGCTTTATCTTATCACGCGGAGAGAAGTTGCTGGCCCATTTACAAAAAGAAGTTTAACCTAATTTTAGAATTAAAATGTCAAAGGTATTAAACACCATTAATAGGATTACAAAATGACTAGACACGTCTACAATGTAACAATACTGTGACATTTAGCATATAAATTGTATACTTACTTACAAAATACAGGTAAATCAGAGGTTTGGAAACATAGCAAGTAGGTTTAGCATATTGATAATAAATAATCATGCAAAAAGCACAAGCATTTATCGGTTTGGCAGAATAGTTTTCAAAGCATACCACGTGCTGTTCACGCATTTAATTCAATAGTCAGCCAAAAGCTTTGTTCAGTTGTCATTTTAATGCTGAATAAGGTCTCTTTATTCATATTTTAAAAGTTACAAAATTTTTGACACATTTCCTTTTTGTCGACATACTCCACTCCAGAAAAATATGTGTGCATGACCGTATAACGACTTACAAACAGAAGCAATTAAGCCATAAATAGAATGACGTCACATCATAAATCTTACTAGAATGTACAGGATTTGGAAACATTAATCTGGTTGATGACTGAATGATACAGTTTCCATCTATTCTTAGCTCAGGATCACACCATCATCATCCTAGATTGATAAATGTAACATTCTCAGATTACAGGATCACAAAAGAGAAGTTTGATCTTACTGGGTCATTTGAACTCATTTCTAAAGAATGCATTCAGAAGTTATGGAAGAATTGGGCATTCAAGAAAAAAAAACAGAATTCAAAACATCAATTGTCCTCCCCTCCTGGCCTGCCTTTACAGTGTGAGTTGACACTGAGTTAACCTGATTTATTTTTTATTCAAATTTGCTAATAAAGTATCATTTTCAGTAAACAACATTAAATTAATCTGCCTCTCTCATTTCATCCACAATCCAAAGTTCACCATTTTAGTCTCCTTATAGGAGTAAAGTTATGTAATGTTCTTCACCAATGTTACACAAGTGCAGTAACTTATGCACAAACTGCGGATGGAAAAAAAGTTGTAAATTTGATGGTTTTTAAGACTGTGTCAAATAGCACTAAATGCTGATCTTGTCCGGGAGATAGCCAGAGGTCCTTATCTGATTACAGCTTGAGATATCTCCAATAGTCCTGTCTAAACCCTCATTACATAAGGTCTGGCCTATTGTTCAGACCAATCCACTACACTTCTAGCTACTTCTCTGTAGATAAAATTCCAATTGAGGAAAGTAACCATCTACACCAGCTGTAAACTGTCAGCCCAGATGGGTCCACAGTTCAATGAGACCACAAAGATATTATACAAAGACTTGGAACTGTCAAGAGCATCAAATTTGTCAAATAAGGTCGTACGACACTGTTGTAAATGTGCTAACAACGTCACTAACTGCAAGTGCAGGTGCACCAGTTGCGGATAAATTCACAAAATTTATTTAAATCATTGAATACACTTCGAAGGTTACAGAAAAATACAGTATGATTCCAGTGACTAAATCCTATACACAACAATCAATTTTAATGTAAACTACTCCTATTCTTGAATTCCTATTTTTCTGACAAAGTGCACTTAAGTAATCAAGGCCCACACATTAAATTTCATAAACATTTACAACTATGACTGAGAAATGAGAAATCCGTAAAATCAGTCTGTAGAGTTCCTCTGTAGTTCACAAGACATCACTGCCGACTAAGAGTAGAAAGACAAAAATTAGTTCGCAAAACTTTAAATTAGGGAGTCTCTACCAATCCAAGTAGTTCAGACTTGACCGGTTCATGAAAATATAATGAATAGAAGGAGACATGACATCAGAAGAAAGTACATTAAGTTTTCTGTAAGGCCGAGTTGACCAAAGAAGCCAAGAGCAGACACGTGAGCAGCGAGGCCTGAAAGGGCCATCTGTGGCTCGGATAAATTGCAGATTCATTTCTGGGAAGACCAAGCATTGATCACCAGTGGCCAGGCCTGCTCTCATACGGTCCAACCAGCTTGTGCTGGACTCACTTCAGATCCTGATTGAGCCTGGGTCACTGACCTGTACTGGTCCTCTTGCTGCAAAACTAGGCTCCTCTAAAATGACCTCTAATCTCCATTTATTGATTTTTAGGATCACCAACAACAATAGCCATTTTCTACAAGCGTGTAAGGAAGCAAATTATTTCAAACAAAGAAATTCATTATGGATTTGCCACTTAAAACGTGTAAATGCTTTGCTCGAGCGGTCAACCACATATATGTATTACATTACATTGAGCCTTGGCCATTTAACTTTTCGAATAATATCTACAGGTTTTTCCCGCATGGTCATTGCGTTGTAATATCTTTGACTGATAGGATACAGAAATGTGTTAACATGAATGTGCTGGTAAGGAAGACATAAAGAAATTTCATTTCAGTTAGTGGTAATTATGTCCTCAAGGCATTAATCTAGCTTTCTTCGAAAGACTGTCATATACAGGAAAGTGGAAATTTCATTGATTCCAAGAACTTAGAAACAGATACAGCATAAGCCAGGAATATCCAGCTTCCAAGAATCATGTAGTGCAACATTTAGACCTTTTGGTTTTCCTATGAGGAGAAAAACAAGAATATAAATATCTCTTCACAGGAAACATGAATTCCCAGTGTCCAATTCCAACAACTGCAATCATGTCAGAGCAGTTGCATTTTCCACAGAAAAGCGTAGAATCTGATATGTTTTTCCCAGTTCAGAGGCATCATATACAACATGTTTATCATTGCCTGTGGCAAGAGTGAGTCCAGGACATGATAGTGTGAATATCCAGGGTGACATTACACCCTAATCAATTGACCTGCAGCAGCAGGAGGTCAACAGAATGCACTGAGTGACCTACACATCCTGAATATGACCACATGATCCATACAGTAAATACATGGTATATATTACGACACAGGACCTGCGAAACAGTATATATATCTATGAGTGTGAGTACACACTTTATTGCACAGGGCATGTGTACAAAACTTATAAAGCACACAATGTCATACATCAGCAGCCAGTAGCTATGATAAACACCATCTTGTGTCTAGCTGTGTCAGATATAAATGGGTTCATAATGAACAATTATTGAACATCATACTATTATATTCAGATGATATTGGGTTATTACATGACCACCGATATATAAGAAGTTGTGAGTAACAACTCATTCAAAACAACAGTTAATGGTGTAAATACCCACGTTAAGGTGCCTTGAGCCTGTCTTCACCTTCACTTGGCATTGAGCTAATCAAATGAAATTACAATATTACAAAAGTAGATGGGCCTAATCAAGCTCAGTGGTGTGATATGCCACATAAAATTGCACATTAAGCACAGCGGAAGATAATGAGGCGATCAAATTATGAGCACGTCCATGAAACCTAATCTACATGAATTAATGACAAGAAGAGTAATGCACTGAGATAGAATGTGGAGAAGACAGTCAGTGCAAAGTTTATAGTCAAATTGTTATTATTACAATAATTTTCACTGGTCATAAATCCCTGAGACAAGGGCAACTGGTATTTCCTCAGAGCGCAGACAAAGGCACAGATGATGTGGTTTCTATTGATGAGATACCAAGGATCCAGGATACAATAAAAGGTTTAGTAAGAATCGAAAAAAGTGAGAAAAGTAACAGTAAGCAAAACTAATGGCAGCAAAATGGCATGTAATGTATTAGGTTATGTCAGTTGAGTCAGCTAGCTGACTGTGTCTGCAAGTGGACTGAAGTAGTCATACACTTGTAATAATTCAATATGACATGTATTGAAATCCAATATCAAACAGGATCCAAAATTCCCAAAAGCATCTGTGGCCAATTGCCCACAGCTTTGATGTACTTCATACATGTATACATCGTATATCATACACAGCCTCTCATGCAAAAGTTTTTCTTGATCTATTTTAAATACACTGGTACAGTGTGTCCACTCACAAGCAATTTAAATCACATTTTTACTGGCCCTTGGTTCAAAGGGACTCCCAACAAATAACAACATAAATCAAAGTTAGCTGCACATAACAAGGGAAAAGGACTTCAAATAGGACATTGCTTAGAGACCACAAGACCAGCACAAGACCAACACAAGAGTCTCTTCAGATTTGTTTGAAGCGAACAAACATTCAACGGAGTGGAGTGTGGCTTCTGCGAAACACCAGCTTGAGAAAACTTGCTAAAGCTTCTCCGGTAGAAGTCTTGCAACACATGTTCTGGGAATCTGACTCAGTGCCAAGTATCACGCAGACAAAGCCAAGAATTCAATAAGCCAATAAGCAGCATGCAGCAAAAAAATGTCATAAATCTTTGCAATGCACAATGAAAATGAGGGACACGTGAGATCAGAAGGCATGGTTACAACTGAAATGAGTTTGGTGAACCATGCAATACAAAAAAAGAAAAAAAAACAAGACTCAGTGACCTTGGCCTTGTGGCTGGTTGTTTGTGCTGAGAAGGAAGCGAGCAGGAATGACATGGGAAGAGGCAAAGTCACTTGAGACCCTTTCTTTTATTTTTTTAGGGGTGGAATGAACATACCTGGCTACTAGCTTGTTGACTGCCCCCAGAGCCTTCAGCATCAGCCGCCACCCCTCTCCTATAAATAGACAAACAAAAAGCGTTTATCAAAAAAATGCAACAAATTTTTGCAAAACAACACTGAGCAGCTGTGGCCTGGTTATATCACACCGAGCACCACCCATCTGTGCGGATGATTGTATAGTATACCAGAACATTACCAGTACAAACTGCATGCAGAGATTGCATACAACTTTCCTCTGAGCAGCTGGCTTATCAGTGATCTGTCCAGTATGTTTCACATCAGAGAAGTTGTTATTGGTTCAGAGATACCTCCATTAGTTTCATAAACATAGCATTCACATACTCTTCAATTTTTGTCAACATTCATTATCTGTCGCTGCAAGACATTCATACTTCTTTTGTCAGCTGCATTCTCGTATTATATGTGCTACCCTGGGTCTATAATTTCAAAATCCATCGAATACATCATTGCTTCTTCCTTACCATGCTTGTTGATGTGGTTGACTGTCAGGACTCAGTATGTTCTCTACTCGTGGTATGGACACCGTGATTCCTCTTATTCCTCTGCCCGCTACAATCTGAAATTGAAAACACAAAAAAATTAAAACAATTGATGTGAGAGAACAACACAGATTTGTTTCAAGCCAGTCACAATTGCAATTAAAATTGAGCAACGGTCCTGTCACCACATTCAATGACGGGCCAGTAGAATACAATGATACCATAAAGAATTGATCTTGAGATCAACGCAGCCCAGGGGGCTATAATGGAACGACAATTAGCAACATGCTGCAACAACCAGTTTAATAAATACCTTGCTCGCATTGGAATTGGTGGTAGACCCCGCCTGGTTGACATCAGAAGCAGCTTCAGATTCAGAGGCGGGCGGAATGGGGGATATAGGAGGAGAGATCAACTCTTGGGCATTCTCGTCTTTCTGGAAAAGTAAGTCATTAAGAACCTGATAAGAAATCTATACAAGTATAGATGAACTTTGGAAATCCTGTTTTGGAAATGTGATGCACATTTCCATTTGAGTCCAGCATCTTAAAACAGAGCACTGGAGCAAGGATTGGGCTTCAAATATCACATCCTGTTCATGTTAAAACAAGGAACTTTAATACATCTAAGGTGCTATCAAGTGAGGGAGTTTGTGCTTTATGCTCCATCAGCACCAGTGTGGGCTATTTACAGGCAACCTAAGGTTCTCTCAAAAGTTTAAATACTCCCCAGTGGAGAATCTGTCAAGTTTACATTGTAGCCAACTCCTGGAATTGGAAAAGGATGACTCCAGGTCCCTTCGGCAATACCAGACATCAGTCACATAAGAAAGCTACCATTTAAGGATTGGCCATCTTGACAAGCTGTGAGGAGTATGGGATTGGCAAGAACATTTTTCTCCAAAATTTGAATCGTGCTGAATTACATGCAAGAGATCTCCATCCTTCAATGGTATTTAACAAAGCCTTGAAATTTTTTCTCAAAAGGACATTGTGAAACAAAAGCACATGGAAAACAGTCAGGTTATCATAAGCTAATTGCTCTTGCACATTTTTCACTTTGATAATGTGAAGAAAAACTCACTTATCTCATCTGATGAAACTCTAGATGAATACACAAATTGTTTGAACATATGTACACCTGTCTAAATTGATTGTCATGACATACATCACGTACAATGTCTTACATATATCATAGCAACGTCACCACCGAGCTGAACCTAACTTTCTGAACTATACATGTACTTGAGAAATACAGAAAGTTTAGAGAGCAAATTTACTGTTCTACATGAGTCCAAACAGTTGATAAAAGGGATTATGACCTCTTGAGTCAAATTCATCCTGCTCTTCAAATTCACCATGGGAGGTAGTGTCACCGCTGAGCTTTTAGCTTCAGAGGTGTCTTCATTCTTTCCTCTTATAGGAACTTTCCTCAAATCGCCATGAACCCCAAGACCTTAATTCTGTAATATCATTTGTATTATTATTGTATAGAAGTAATGTGATATATTATATTATTGTGTAATGAGATTCAATGATAGCAACGGGGTAGAACTCACCCCATGTTTCCATGGCAACAGTTACCCTGGTGTTTCTGCGCAGCCGCAGAACACCCTAGTAGCAATCTCTGGGGGCAAGCTTGTTTGCCCAGCCAGAACAGAGCCCGCTTCCCGCTGAGGCAGCAGGAGGGCTACCTGTCTACCTGACGGGGTGACGATTCGTCAGGTAAGGGTATTGTTGTTAGAGGTATGATCAAGGGTTACTCTTAAAGGAACCTCAGGTCATGGTTGATTGAGATGGCATTAGTTTATGATGTATGTAATTCGTTAAGATCGTTGTTTAATGTATTGATAAGTTGGTTACCATCGGTTCTTCGAATGACTCTTAATGTAACTGTCTATGAATTGTGTATTAAATGGATACGTGAAACTAAACTGTCGAGCCTCTGGTATTTCTTGAGTAAGGTGTTTCGTGGTGGCAAGTGCTAAGGTGTCTCCCGCAGGATCCCCGGCGATGAGTCCATCTACTCAATTAGCTACCTCTCACAAAGATACGTGCGTTAACCTAACATGGGGGGAATTAGCTAAAAGATGGCAGTAGACAGGATAACATTACAAGTATCGTTAATTTCAACCTTGATACACACTGAGTGCTATTAATAGCCAAAATAGGCAAATCACAGTTTCTATTTACAGCTGTTGAGCCGTTTTTAGCTCTATGTAATTGTTACCAGGCTACATACATTCCCCATGATTCAAATATGTGAATGGTTATAATCCCATGCCTCAACAAAGAAAAAATGTAGATTGTAGTTCAACTCAAAAGAACATTAAACATTTGATGTCTAAAGCATGCATAAAACAGTGTCCTTGAAACGAATGACAGAAAAAAAACCAAAACTTATATCGTTGTTCAATGTACACATTTGATCCCAATCCACCGCCTTGTCTTCATAATAAACTTGAACAAAGATCAATTTAAGTGTAATCTGCAACCTAAGGGCAAATTTAGATCTGACATTTTGAAATTAGGGATATCACATGCCAATTAAGTGATCTGGAAGAAAATCTCATTTTACAAAGTTCAGTACATATTGATGAGTTAAAGATGCTGAAATTTGTAACCAGAGTTATGTGCTTTTGTAAACCCAGTCAATGTTTTCCATACCACAAGAAAAAGCAGCGTCATTTCATTTCTTTTACAAATAGACAAAAACAATACCAGATTACTCACAAAGTGATTTTAAATAAATTTCACTAACAGTTATTGTCTGTTTTTGAATTGATGTAGTTCAATGTATTAACACATGCAAGACATCTCCCCATTTACCCTGGAATGGGTTCTGTGGAGAATGACCAGAGATTCACTTGATTAATGGGAACAATGGAGAGTACTTAAGTCTTGCCACTGGCTGTCAGTAGCACTTAGTGCAAACATGGTGCTAGGAATGGTACATTAGCCTGGCTACAGACCGATCAGCTGATTCAGTGAGTCAGGGCCCATCTGGCCACATCCTGCAACTCAAAGATTGACAGGTAGGGCATTCACCTGAACAGGATGCTGTGCTGCTGGAAAAGCCCAGATAGCAAGGAATCAACCAATACTCAAACATACCAAGCAGTTATATACCTAACAGCTACACCCAACTGCACCTGAGTTTTCGCTAAGACAATAGACAACTTCGCACAGTTCTCAGTGCAAATTGCGCAAGCAATAGAAATTTTTCAGAGTGTTTAAATGAATTAAATTAAATTTATTGACCTTCTCTTTCCATGCAAAATTCTAAAACAATCTATCTGATCTTTGAATGGAAATTCTGCCTGCATAATTGATACTTTGTGAATCATGTAGACTCAAAGAGTATGCTTCAAATCTCTAATGATCCAATCTTTTCATAATATTGAAGCTAGGGGCCTTATACAAAGCCATAAGAACTTAAAAATTCAGATTAATCAATTCCAATCGAATATCTTCAAAAGCTATTAATCAACTGGTAAATTAAATCGCTTCAATGCTCTTTGACAGACATATTATTCTCACAAAGCTAAAGTGAAATAAAATAAATTCATATGAGATTCAATAAATAACTATAAGTAGGTCTCAGTCAGTCTTTTAATTGCTGTTTTGTAAAAACACCCCAGCTGACACAAAAAAATACATTGTTAGTATTCATGGGCCTGTTGTTTTCGTCACGTTAAAGGTCTTTCAGTCACAATTGCTGTTTTGTAAAAACACCCCAGCTGACACAAAAAAATACATTGTTAGTATTCATGGGCCTGTTGTTTTCGTCACGTCACCATTGTCGCAAATTGTACAGTACTAATAATGTTATACTTAAATGTTTAGAAGATTGGAGACTAGCTCTCGATGACAAAAAAGCTGTTGGTTGTGTTGCAATTGATTTATCGAGGGCCTTCGATTCAATACCTCACGGCCTACTAATTGCCAAACTCGAAGCGTATGGTACGACTTTTGATTCATGTAAATTGATTAATAGTTACTTATCTTGTAGAAAACAAAGAGTTAAAGTTAATGAATGTAACAGCGACTGGTCTTATATTGTAAGAGGAGTTCCTCAAGGTAGCATTTTAGGGCCTGTTCTTTTTAATATTTACTTAAATGACCTTATTAATAAACTTGAACGAGAATGTGTTATTTATAATTATGCTGACGACAATACCTTGTCATGTGTACACAGTGATCCAAATATTGTTAAAATTACTCTAGAAAAAGCATGTAACATAGCTATATCGTGGTTCCATACTAACTATATGAAAGCAAATCCAGACAAGTTTCAATTTATGTTACTCCATTGTAATGAAAGTTTTTCTCTAAATTTAACAGATATTATAATTGATCCTGTAGACACTATCAAATTATTAGGCGTATTTATAGATAAAGGTCTATGCTTTAGAGAGCATATTGATTCTATTGTTTCGAAAGGTGCTAAACAAGTTAATGTACTTGCACGTCTGTCTCGTAATCTCAGTGAACCGTGTAAATTGAAGATTTTAGATGCTTTTATTTCATCAAATTTTTACTACTGCAGTTTAGCATATCATTATTGTAGGATGGTTGATGCCTGTAAGTTAGAACGTTTATTTAAAAGAGCCTTACGTTATGTATATCTAGATTTTAACTCTTCTTATGGTGAATTGTTAATTAAAGCTAAAAAGTGTCCATTGTATGTACAGAGAACTAGGCTAATTCTAGAGGCAGTCCATAAAATTATAACCAACAATTATCCACCAATAGAACCAACTTTTTATGAAAAAAGCAATGTTGAAACTATGTATAATCTTAGAAATACTAATTTACTTGTTCAACCAAAATATAATTCCGTAAGGTATGGTTTTAAATCATTAAGATATGAAGGTTCTCTATTATGGAATGGTATGCCTGATGTACTTAAAAGTGAAGACTTTATTAACTTTAAAAACAATGTGGTAAAACATGTAAACAAGTGTCAATGTGGCTCCTGCCTGCTGTGTCAGGTATAGATATGTTTTAAATTATTTTACTTTTCATTGTACATATTCATCAGTCATTATCATCGTCTTTCATTTCATTTTATTGTCGGAGACAAGCGCTGTGCGCTTATGTTATTGTTATATTGTATAATTGCCGACAGAAAATAAAATTTTACTTACTTACTTTTTTTTTTTTTTTACTTACTTACCTGTGCAACAATAATAACCACAAGAGGTCACTGCAACACAATGCCTGAGGGCCTTGCCCTGACATTGACCCTTGGGCAGTTAAGGGCCTTCTAAACCTGTAAGGTCATCCAGGATGAAATAAAAAGCATTGTCCATCCTAGAGGGTGAAAATTAATGCTATTTTTTTAAATTCTGCCTTCAATAATATGAATAAAATCGCAATATAGGCCTTATTACAAACTATTAAAACCATCAAAGGAAAGTGTATATCTATTATCTACATGATGAAATCACAATAATTTGGCCTGTTTTGACTGTGGATACCCATCTTTTTCTTCACACTATCCCCTGGATAGAACTAACGGCAGATGAATAATATCTTTACAAGAGTAACAAGACCCTAACAGAAGGTGAGCATTGAGCAATGTCCATAGCAAAATACTTCATCTGATATTGCAATTACGAGTATGGGGAAAAAAACAAACCTTCATAAGCCAGAAAGATCTCCTAGCAGATAAAACCCCTTCAAGGAAAGAAGGAAAGAAAAAGGGCAAGTTAACCCAAACAAAACTGGCTCATACCAGATCCATGCAAGATGAATGGGCCATCACTTGCCACTGGCAAGACAGTTCAGCTTCTAGGAGGCGGTGTTACTTGTTAACCAGGTTTCCCCTTTCCTGAGTTTTTCATCACAAGTCAAACTAGAGTTTCGATCGGGACCGATGCGAAGGGAGAGCTCTCGCATGTCGAGTGGGCGTGGTGTAGTTAGGTTGATGTCACCTTTTCGTCACTGGGAATGAGTATTAAAAGAAAGAGTGTGTATCTTTCATTAGATATATTTCAATGTAGCGAACTGTGACTCTGTTGCATATATGCAGCATCAGTAACAAAGCACCCAGGACTAGTTTTTGCACTGTATTTGGCATTTTTCCGAAAGTATATATATAGAATGGTCTGCATTTGGTCAGCATTTGGTCAGCATTTGGCCTGCATGATGAGAATTTTGGTCTGCATTCTCCTAATCTCCTAGAAAAATTCTTGGTTATTTATGCTCATTACCTTTTTTTTAAACTACCACTTAAAAGACTGGATTTTATTATTTTAAGACAGGGTCTTGTAATCAACTGTGGATTACAGAGAGTGGAAATCATTGATGATGGCTTAAATGCAATTAATAGAAACAACCTCGATTGGATGAAATTCTAGATTATACAGCCTGCAAAACAAAATTTGTATAGCCTTCTTGAAATAAACTTTGTTGATAGGGGTATACATGGGTCTCAAAAACAGATGGGGTGTCAAATGTTGGAATTTAAAGGAAAAATGAATGTCTCATGTCCCATTTTATCGAAGCATAAATGATAAAGAAATGTATCAAATGTTTGTCACTTTTTATTAGTCAATCTGTCAGTGTCTCTCGATTTTTAAGAGGGCCAGTGTCCCTGTGTCACTTTTTAAGAAGGGCAGTGTCCCCATGTCGATTGTTAATTGCCATTGATCATTGAACTTCCTCAACAGCAATAGGTCAGGTGTCATCTTCAAGTGAACTAATCCACTCAATTACAATTAGACAGTTATGTTTTTCCACTTTTCTGAGTTGAATAAAACAAGTTTCCATATTTTTTATTTCGATTTCTTGTAGGCCTATATAGGCCTATAATAAAAAATTCTAATAAATTGTTTTTTTTTTGCAATCTATCATTTTGAAGAAAAATAAAGTCCTGATATTCAGTCATAACTGTCCCCATGTCCCCGGGTGTTACGTCCCCATGTCCCCGGGGGTTAAGTCCCCATGTCCCCGGGGTTACGTCCCCGTGTCCCCGGGGGTTACGTCCCCATGTCCTCGAGGGTTACGTCCCCATGTCCCCGGGGGTTACGTCCCCATGTCCCCAGGGGTTACGTCCCCGGGGTTACGTCCCCATGTCCCCGGGGGTTACGTCCCCATGTCCCCGGGGTTACGTCCCCATGTCCCCGGGGGTTACGTCCTCATGTCCCCAGGGGTTACGTCCCCATGTCCCCGGGGTTACGTCCCCATGTCCCTGGGGTTACGTCCCCATGTACCCGGGGTTACGTCCCGGGGGTTACGTCCCCATGTCCCCGGGGGTTACGTCCTCATGTCCCCGGGGGTTACGTCCCCGTGTCCCCGGGGGTTACGTCCCCATGTCCTCGAGTGTTACATCCCCATGTCCCCGGGGGTTACGTCCCCATGTCCCCTGGGGTTACGTCCCCGGGGTTACGTCCCCATGTCCCCGGGGGTTACGTCCTCATGTCCCCGGGGGTTACGTCCCTATGTCCCCAGGGGTTACGTCCCCATGTCCCCGGGGGTTACGTCCCCATGTCCCCGGAGGTTACGTCCCCATGTCCCCGGGGTTACGTCCCCATGTCCCCGAGGGTTACGGCCCCATGTCCCGGGGGTTACGTCCCATGTCCCCGGGGTTACGTCCCATGTCCCCGGGGGTTACGTCCCCATGTCCCCGGGGGTTACGTCCCCATGTCCTCGAGTGTTACATCCCCATGTCCCCGGGGGTTACGTCCCCATGTCCCCTGGGGTTACGTCCCCGGGGGTTACGTCCCCATGTCCCCGGGGGTTACGTCCTCATGTCCATGGGGGTTACGTCCCCATGTCCCCGGGGGTTACGTCCCCATGTCCCCGGGGGTTACGTCCCCATGTCCCCGGGGTTTTGTCCCCATGTCCCCGGGGGTTACGGCCCCATGTCCCGGGGGTTACGTCCCATGTCCCCGGGGTTACGTCCCATGTCCCCGGGGGTTAAGTCCCCATGTCCCCGGGGGTTACGTCCCCATGTCCCCGGGGTTACGTCCCCATGTCCCCGAGGGTTATGGCCCCATGTCCCGGGGGTTACGTCCCATGTCCCAGGGGGTTACGTCCCCATGTCCCCGGGGGTTACGTCCCCATGTCCTCGAGTGTTACATCCCCATGTCCCCGGGGGTTACGTCCCCATGTCCCCTGGGGTTACATCCCCGGGGGTTACGTCCCCATGTCCCCGGGGGTTACGTCCCCATGTCCCCGGGGGTTACGTCCCCATGTCCCCGGGGGTTACGTCCCCATGTCCCCGGGGGTTACGTCCCCATGTCCCCAGGGGTTACGGCCCCGGGGGTTACGTCCCCATGTCCCCGGGGGTTACGTCCTCATGTCCCCGGGGGTTACGTCCCCATGTCCCCGGAGGTTACGTCCCCGGGGGTTACGTCCCCATGTCCCCGGGGGTTACGTCCCCATATCCCGGGGGTTACGTCCCCATGTCCCCGGGGGTTACGTCCCCATGTCCCCGGGGGTTACGTCCCCATGTCCCCGGGGATTACGTCCCCATGTCCCCGGAGGTTACGTCCCCATGTCCCCGGGGTTACGTCCCCATGACCCCGGGGGTATGTCCCCGAGGGTATGTCCCCGGGGGTATGTCCCCGGGGGTATGTCCCCGGGGGTATATCTCCGGGGGTATGTCCCCGGGGGTATGTCCCCGGGGGTATGTCCCCGGGGGTATGTCCCCGGGGGTATGTCCCCGGGGGTATGTCCCCGGGGGTATGTCCCCGGGGGTATGGGGACGTAACCCCGGGGGTAAATGGTCGCCCCCTCCTTAGTATATATTAAATGGTCGCCCCCTTAACCTATCTATCTATCTATGTATCTATCTATGTATCTATGTATCTATGTATCTATCTATCTTGTTATCTTAGCACCTTAGTAGATATTAAATGGTTGCCCCCTTATTCTTAGGAGATATTAAATGGTCGCCCCATTAAATGGTCGCCCCCTTATCTATCTATCTGGCAAAACAACATACACATAGAACTTGCATGTGTTCCGCTTGCGACACAAATTCTAGTTTTGTTTTCAATGTGCAGTCCCCCCCCCCCTGTCCTAAGCCCACTCTGCCCATTATTTGCAATGTCGGAGAAACTTTTCTTGGACAAGAGGAGTGACCATTGGTCAGGCTGTCATTGCACATGCCACATTAACAACAACCACTTACAAATGCAACCATTGGTTAGGCAAGATCCTTGTGCCTAAATTGACAGCGGTTCAATAATCCAAATAGGCATGTAGTGCGTGTTTACTTGACTAGAAAACAACCTGTCAATTTCAGCTGCAATCATTAGGGGAAAGCTATCGCTCTCCCAATTAGAAGACAGTCAAATGCATCACAAGGGCTACATCCTTCATTATACACTTCAAGATCAAGAATTTTCTAAAAGCCATTATCAATCACTCTTGTCCCAAATTGTGCTGTATGTACAGTGGTATGTTAATAGGTATTGGAGTGCGACCAAGTTGCTCTTTTCGAACTAAGATTAAAAAAAAAAGTTAAACAAGATAGAAGCACATTCACCATGTTCACTAAATAGCATAAGAAAAAAGGAGACCGCAAAAAAACCCATATTTATTAGGTTACTGAACTTTTCGGAGTTCAACATGGAAAACAAGTCAAAGAGCTGCTAGGAATCAGAAGTTCAGAGCAAAACTACTACAATTAATTAGAGATGAAAGTTGTATTACAATCTTGACTTCTGACATTTAGAATTCTGTACAGCCCGAGGGTGAAATTAATCACTTGAGTCAGAAAAGGTCAGTAGATATCTAAGATACATACATGTATCAGGAAGCGTACTCCTTTTTTCTCACCTCTTTTCAGATGAACCTCCTATCATGCCTATCCTTTAGTCCCAACTAAGAAATTCTGGTACTTCCATAATACCAGCACTTCAGCAAGATTCTCTGGGTGAATACCAGTAGTGCAAGTACACAATACCAAAAGCCATGATGCTGCTCTTAAATCTTAGGTAGGATTTAGTAGTTAATGTCTGATTTATTGTAATTTTAAAGAGTAACACATTAAATTAAGCGATTTTGTACATACTGGTAAGTTTATGTGAATTAGAAAACTCAAAAAGATATATTTTATACGGAAGAGGTAGTATAAGCCAGGCAGAATACAGAAACCCCCAGGGAAGCCTGTAAGTCTAGCAAGATGGTAAACCACATGACACGTGCCCACTGAAAGCCATCAAAACATCCAGAGCCTATCTCATATCTTGCAACCTTTCAGCGAACACCTGGCATTTTCGATCTTGAAAGGGTTTGAGCGTTAAATTTCTTCAGGAATAATACCTAATGACCAGTAATGAGCGCTATATGTATTGGGAAGCAGTAAGCTAAGATTGCCAGAAAGTAAGACACTGGCAGTGAGGCCACGTGCCCAGAGATCATAACACCCCCATCCCCATTTGATCTCAGCCTATCCTTGGCAGGGTTCTGCAGTAAACAGGGTCAGTAGGACAGACATCAGCATCACTTTCCAAGCATCTTCCCTGCTGCTGTATCTTCCCCAGGCAAGATTACAACCAGCTGCTTCTCTTACAAAATATCTCCACAGCCAAGGTTGAAATCTGAGGTTGAAATGGAGTAGCCTTTAAAATACATAAAAAGTTGTTTTTGTTTGTGCTAACTTACTAGTTTTTACTTCTTTTCAAATAAATTCTTCAATTGCTGAAAAAGTCACCACAGCTTTTTAAATTTTACAAGTCACCCATCCATCAATCTGTCACACTGTGTATTTATGGTTTATAGTTATTGTCAAGTTTTGAATACATGTAGATCTATGTATTTACACATAGAGCTACATAGTTTCAGCCTAATATACTCTTGACAATTCTCCTTTCCCGAAAACACTTAGCATTTCAAAGGTCGATACATGTCAGCTGAACTCTACGAACAACTACATTCCTGCTCCAAATAAACATGTAAGTCTCTTGGTGAGTCAATATTATTTCAAACATTATATTCCCCAGGTATATATTCATCAATCTGCATCAAATTATCTTCAAGCAAATAGGACTACCTATTAATTTCTACTAATAAAATTCCTTTAAGGGATTTGGCATTTAACACTAGAACAAAATTTGTCCAACTAATTAAGCTTCCATCTGGATAGAATTTCAGTGAAAGACTATCATACTTTACTGCGGGCAATGGGCATAGTGTACACTGTACACAAGTAGTCATTATCTCATCACTTAATCATTTTGGTTTACAGGGTAGGCAACTTCACAAAGTAACATTTCACATATCACTAAACTTACATTTCAAGACAAATTAACAATCTTTAAGAGAAACTTCTTAGAAAGTCAAATTAAGCCTAGATTACATTTTTACCAGTTATACATTGCAGAATTATAAATATGCACCTAAGAGATAAATAATCTCTTCTGCTGACAATATGAGTCATTATTTCACTAATTTGGAACTAAATCTTTAACAAATATTTAGGCAACAATATGATAATTTGAAATACATTTATAAGTTTATAACCAAATTCAAGCACGAGTGAAGGGCAGTTTATAAAACATTATTTTTGATATATATATTTATTGTCACATTCGGTCAATCAAGTGCAGGTCAAGTGCAAGAGCACACCTGGCCGAAGAAAACAGGCCTGACTTTTTGCTGAGTTTCAGGTGCAAATAAATATACCATCCTATTACATCTGATGTTTTATCAAGTATCCAGGGTAGCAGATTTATTGACATGGGAACGTTCTGCACACAAATCTAGAGATCACATTTTGCAAAGATGGCAGCACTAACAACAAGGAACAGGACTAGTGACTCCCTCTGGTTCATATGGTGCAGTAAATGCACATCACATGGAACAATGGAACACGCACAATACACTAAAATCTGATAAACTTGTTAAAAAGTAGACAGTCTAAAGAACTATTTGCGATAAACTAGGTCACCTTATTCTGTCTGATTAAATTTCTCAAAACAATAACAAATGCAAATTGTACAAGGTCCAGTCATTCCAGTGCAGCGAAATATGATATTCATTGACGATAACCGGACATGACATCAATGACGACTGTTACTCATAATGGGTGGAAACATGGAACAACCAAAGTATGAAAGTCTGACGTCTCTATCAAAAATCCCTATTAAATAAAATAATGCAGTACCGGAGAGTAACAATGTTACCGGAGAGTAACAATGTACGTTTGGTAAGAACAACATTCACACTCAACCGATGTACATCAGCTATGTCATCAGACCAATCATTGTTATGATCAGACATGTATTATTTACAAACACTGCGTACAAAACATGTGTAAATACATTTTTTGTGTTCTTACCTGCATATGTTGTTGTTCTTCATAGAGCACCTTAATCCTTTGCTGGGCTTCGGCATGTTGTCTATTTAGCTCAGCAATTTGCATCTGTAGCATGTCTCTGGTGGACATCTCATCTTTCTTCACAGGAACAGCACTAGATGCTTGGGATGCTGAAGGTTGAGATACTGAAGGTACGGACCCTGAGTGGACCCGAGGTCTCGCAGAAGGCACAGAACTTGAGATCCCAGAAACGTCATGAAAGTGTCCCAGCCCAGCAAACTGATTTGTACTTGGAGGAGGCATTCGGTTTTCCCTTGGCAAACCATTTGACATCTTCATTGACTGAACAACCTGTTGAATTTGTTGCACTCCCACTTGGAGCTTTTCTAAAAAATAATTACAAACAATATTTCACTATCAATTTAATAAACAATATTCTAAAAACATTCACTAGGTATTTTTTTGTAATATTTATTAAAACTTTCCAATTAATTTCTGACCTACATAACTCAGAAACATTCTTCTCATTGTACGAAAACAGAACATCACAGCTACATCTTTCACACAAAGTATAAATTTACTTTTAACAAGTCAGTCCAAATATGATCAATGAATGCATAAAATTAATTTGACCTCAGTAATCAAAAGATTTCACAACTCTCAGGCATTCCTGAACAGATATCTTTCAATACACAATGTTATCGAAATTTACAAGGAAATAAATAAATGAAAGCACCATCCAAAAGACAAAAATTTTATATTATTCTACATATAAGATTGCTGCTAATGCAAGTTTTGCTCATACCTTGCATCCTGGGACTATCGCACTGTTTTGGGGGTGACAGCAATGTCGCAGGATGTGAAGCCGAAGCTTTAGTTGAATTTGGAATGTTTGGAGCACCAGCAGTTCCACTTGCATTAGAGTCAGTATAAAACACAGGAACGGGTCTCCCTTGTGACTGGACAGAGTTTCGGAGCTCATTCTGCCGGTGAATGGTATTCAAGTTCTGTTGAGTCTGAATCTGTTGAGAATGTTCTGAATAAACAGGTTGTGGTCGCAACTGAGCATGTACAGGTTGTGGAACATGTACAGTGGACACTTGGTCACTGAGCCTGTATGCTGGGTGCATATTTTGAGTAACTTCTGTCCCATTTGGGATATTTTGTCTCTGGTGAGGTGGTTGAACACCATTGGCCATACCGGATGTAGCCCTCCCTGCATTTTGCAAATTTGCCATTTGAAGAGAACTCTGCATATGCGCAGCCAGGTCCTCCATTGTAACTGATTCTGAAGTAAAATACGCAATAATATTTAAATTTCAACATATTTTAATAATTCATAATTATTTTAAAACAATTCAGTTTCCAGATCAATTTTTGACAACTTTTTTAGCACTTCACAAATACATATATGTAGAATTATTACAAACAATTGCCAATTTCAGTCTTTGTCAGAAAAAGTAGAAAGAGTCACCGAAGCAACCAAGTACAATAATAATTTAGTACATGATCACTAGAACAAAACCTACCATTGTCCAAAGTTGCAGAATGAGATCTAGATGTCTGTGCGGCCTGCACCTTGACTCCTTGTGAATTCAATTCCTCCTGGAAACACACATGAAGCAGATATACAGGGTTCGAAAATAGCATGAATTTGATGGGAGTCAGACGGACTCCTATGTTTCACATTTTGGGAGTCCGTCTGAAGATTTGGGAGTCCACATATTTTTGTCAGAAACTGCATGCAGAGTATTATTTTTCAACGGCTATATATACTCTCAAGGCAAGAGTTAGAATACAGGCCTTTAATCTTTGATGATTCAAGACACCTTTTTAGAAACTGAAATATTTTCATTGTCAATTTGTCATGGACAAGACAGTATAGATCCAATATAATTATTAAAAATCTTTAATTTTTCTAAGGAAGCCCCATGGACTCAAGTGTAGTCCTACCACCAGTAGAGACATGCAGTAAGCCTAATTGGCATTTGGTTGTGATTTCAGGCCTACATTTTCTTAACATGTTTGAATGTCCAATCAACAAATCAGTTTCAAATTACAATACATGTTTTGTTGAATAGTCAAAATAGGCTTATTGGTAATTTCATATGCAATCAAAGGTAGCAGCAGATAACATGACAAGGTTAAAACTCTCTTCACAAGAACTACGGTGTGGCATTTTCAGTAGGGTTGAATCCTGATTGCAATTAGTCATGACACATTCCTTCACTCAACTGAGTCCAGTAGGTGTGAAAGAAACCCTAAGAACCTCCTTGATTGCAATCAACATGGTTAGATTATAATTGATTGAATTACTGAAGCAACAAAAGCCTATTGTTCTCTGCTGCTTTGACTCGCAAATCAAGATTGTGGGCTTGTGCCAGCCTTGTAAAAAAGCTTGGGAGTCCCACGGACTCCCTACTTCTCTTCTAAAGGGAGTCCGTGAGAGAATAAAGGAGTCTCGGACTCCCGGACTCCCGCTAATTTCGAACCCTGGATATATGAAGAAGCTGGACATTTATATATTTGTTTTCATAACAATAAATAAAGACAATCCATAAAATGAGTGATGACTTACGCGTAGTGCAGCAATATCTTGCATGTGTTGTTGTTGGAACCGAGAAAAGGCAACGTTCAGCTTTGCATGCTCTTCTTGAGAAGAAATTATGTCCTGAAACAAAGTAGGCAGCTCATTATTGATACCAATTCTCTAATAGTATATTTATGTATCTCAAACAAATAGCTATATTCATATAATTACCTCTGTTAAGGTATCCACAAGGTTTTTCAAAAAATATACATCCTGCCCAAGTTGTTCTCTCAAAGTCGTTTCTGCTCGTAAACGAAGCTCACTCTGAAATTAGATAGAGATTATTTTCACCAATTATCATTATTCCCAATCTAGAAATGTGAAATTTATTGGCAAATAACAAATAGTATAGTCATAAGCTCAACACATATATCTGATTCTTACCTGCTTGAGATACTGAAATAACCTGGACACATTATCCGCAACTGCTAACAGGTACCCGGATATGGTGTGAGGGGTCAGTCTTTGAGCTGCAGGGTTTCTACCAGTACTACAGTCATACTCTGTCATCTTTCCTTCGAGATCATCTACAATCTGAATGTCAGTAAGTGTAGTAAGTAAAATTTTGACAAAATCCCATTGCTGAGTAACATCCAATATCATTTGAAAACAACCACAAACTCACTATCTTGAGGCTCTGCAAGTGAAGCACATCTTCAGGCGATGGATCAGCAGGAATATAATACTGCTGTCCTATTTCAGCATCGTTCCCTTGATTATTGTCTCTTTGATTTTCTCTGGGGGCTTCGGGCTGCACTTGATTTCTGGTATCTTCAGGTGCCTTATCCTGGCTTGTGCGAGCCATGGTTCTCTTCACTTTTGCAGTGTCATTGATCGCTCGCACATGCGGGCTGTCTGGTGCAGGTTCTTGCTCTCCTACAGATACATGAGGGGTAACATATCAAAATACAAATCTTACAACATACATCATTACAGAACTTCACTGAAAACAAGCAGGCCAATGGACAGTTCTGAAAAGTTGGTTGAACAAATATGCCGATTGTTTGCCGAGTCAAGAAAAGTTACATAAAATCTACTTCATTTTACAATGAATATAACCACAAGATGGGATAATCAATTGAGTCTAGGTCGTAAGATTGTGTTGCCACCCAAGATATTTCTTGTAGCAGGCACTAAATACAACCAACATGCATTCCAATGAATAAATGTATGATCCAAGGCACCTGCAGACTGGGCGGCCATTAGCATAATCTGTTCCATAGCTTTAGCAGCCACACTTTGACTGACTCCTCCTGCTCTCCCTCCCCCGTTTTTCTCCTCCTTTTGAACCTTGGCTTGTTCCTCTTGTAAAAACTTTTGAAAACGATCAAAATCCAAAACAGGTCGGTAGCTTAGTTCTTCATCATCATATTCTTCATCAGCAGAATCTGGAAATATTAATACAATATTATTTTAATAACATAAACCTATGAATAAAATAAATTACTGAACAACTAAAACTGGCCAATGACAATCAAGTAACATTTGAAGATGACAGGATAATTAACTACAACAAATGATAAACTTACCACCAAATTCAAGGTCATTCAGAGCGGTCTTGTCCATTATGGATTCACTAAGTGCATCTAATTTCGAAGGTTGGTCAATTTTCTCCACTCCAGGCAAACTACTGCTTGTATAAGAAAATAAACTAATGAATATGCAAATCACAGTAATACAAGTTGCAGCACAGCGATTCAGCGAACAAAAATCATTCAGTTTTTCCATTATTTTTGTAAAGGTGACTGCAAGAAGGTTCTCTTATTCAGACATGATAAACATCTTCATACATGCAGCACCAAAAAATTAGACAAAGACATCACCTGTTTTCATGTTTGTCTGGAGCAACAGTGATCCTAGGAAGGCCCCTGTATTTCTACAAAATAAAAACATCAAAGGTCATTATTTTATGTTTAAAAACAAAAAATCTTTTAATATTTCAACATACTGAATAATTCAGATTTCAGAATATCCTACCTTGGGATCATCTCCAAAAAGGTCCTTCACGACAGCCATGACTTGATCCGACCGAGCAAGAACATCTTCCAGCTAGAAAAAAAAATTTCAAGGATGAATCAAAGGGGAGAAAAAGTTCCCGTACAACTACTTTGAAGGATTAACCAATCAGAAAAGGCGTTAAGGGCAGTTAGGACACTCTTTCCAATTTCTTGGAAAAGCGGAAGCACACTTAGCACAGAGAAGTTCTTTGTGGAAGGCAGCTTGGAAAACTTATTCTGGAGAGGAAACAGTAGTAATATGAGTGAATAACTAAAAACATTTACCTGGCTGTGGTTAAACAAGACTTCTTTCATAAGAGCATTCCTTCGCGAGTCAGAGGCATTGCTACTTTTCCTTGCTGAAATCAAACACATAGAATTCCCTGAATAATGAGTAATAAATAATAACACAAAATAACTTTTGCCCAGTCACTCCACAAAGACCCCAAATTTGTTTTAATACATTTTCAATATCATAGTTCACCACAACAAAGTTCATCAAACAAGTTGGAATCTTCGTGAGTCAGTCAGGTGAAACCACAGATTTACAGCTGACTTTTGAGATAAACTAGTGCTCGTTGGTATTACAATGACTGTCGAATGACACACTGACCTTTTGTAATTCGCTTTTTTAACTGATCTTGCTTCACAGCCGCCATATTCTGTGACTGATGAACCAAGCGTCTCCGCTCCTGCAACAAAAACATCATTAATACCTAGATTGTAGCTAATTCTTTAATTTTCTGAATACAAATTTGATCAAATCAAATAGCTCTTAATAATGTTAATAGCTGAAAACTTTCACAATGTAATCACCAAACCAGAAAATAGAAAAATTTCATTATAAAACTCACAGCTACTGTAAAGTGAAACACCTACCATTTCGTCTGAAGTAGCCCGATATACAGACAGATCATGAACACTATCCTGAAAGAGATGATAATAAACAAGTGAAAATAATTAAGCTAATTAATTACATGAGAATAAAACAATTTCTTTGTCGCTGGGCTCTCGTCTTCTCTATCATTAGACAAGATGTTAAGTCGAATTAATTTCTTGTACATTTAAAGTTTTTCGTTTACCTTTTCAATAAATCACATAAATTGACATAACGTTATAGATAAATCTGACTTTGAAAGAAGCCAAGCTTGGGACCGCTGAATTGTCCAGTTTTATTCACTAGTACAGTGATACTCACATCCCAAGGCTTCTTCCGAGCTTTCTTAGGCTTCCGATCAGGTTTAATGGGACGTCCATTTACAGTCCTTGTCCTGTATGTTGGGAGGCGAACAAACGACATGATCTGGAAACATAGGTTTGGTGTAAGTGACACAACCGTATCAAACATAACATATCGAGATTAACGTGGTATAGTGCAAGATGATTGATTTGTCAGACAAGCGGAATTAGGATGGTGTTACTGATCAGCCTGACTGGCAGTGGGAGACATGAAGGCAATTCTAACTCTCCAAATTCTTCAGTGATAGAATTCGGATCAATGGTTTGGTTTGCAATTGGTTGTCACCCTAGTAGGTTGTCGAGTCATTGACATTGAAGTTGGTTTTGACTAAGTATCTGATTATTTTGATTTTGATTCAGTAGAGCAGGTTACATAACAATATATGGAATAATGAATTAGTGATGTTATGTCACTGTGACAGCACAGGTTACTTACTTCATACAATCGACAGATCAAAACGATATTACTTTGGTCAAGTGGAAAGTTGCAAAATGCACTAAATATGTCAGACAATGGGTGCGGTCGTTTATATTGCTCGGCTACGCCAACCGGTGTAGACCGACCACGTGGTCGGTCGACCGGTCAATCAAGGACAGCTGATGGCCCTGTTTGTTTACATATGGCAGTCGTCGTAACAAATATATTGCAGTCTTCGTACCAAATATAAATAAACAATTAATACCCGATTTCAGAGGGTCCTAAAGTATGTGTTTGTGTCATTTTGGCATTTTCACTGCTCCCAACATTGAAACAACAAGCAACAACCAGCAGGGCAAACAGTCGGCTCTTCGTGTGCGCCAAAACCACTAAGTTTAGTTTGCCTTGTGTTGAATTTGTAGACCGCCATACACCGAGAAAAACACAAGACACCCCGGATTGATGTACATGCATAACATCCAGCACAAACGAGGATCGCCCGTCATAAACCGGTCAACCGGCAGCCGGTAATTCGCGTGCACCCAATATCTTGCTTTAGCCCCCTCAGCATCTGTCAGAGGCAAGTTGCACGTTATTTATCATACACTAAGGGCTAAGGCAGCACACGTTTGCCGCAATAGGCCATCAGCAATTGCAGATTTCACCGATTTGCCTACACCAATCGTCTGCATTCGGCGAAATCCTGGCAGACCATGCAGCATTTACCACGGCGCCACCTTCCGAATTACGCATGAACCTAGCGAACTCCGGGGAGTCCCACCGCTTACACACGAACTGAGGGAAAATCCCATTGCTTTTGGACGGCTGCCCTCATTTTTGTCACTTCCGATTCGGCTGCTGCCACTTTCGCAGGGCTTTCCAATTCGGCCAGTGGGCAACTGCCTTCGCGCCGAAGACATGATCGGCAACTAATCGAGGACAAACAGCACTTCTTCCACTTCTAGTCACTGTTGTGCATGTTCCCAGGTCACTGCCACGTTATAGGACGTTTCACCGCTGGGACGTTTCACCGCCGGCAGTATCTGGACAGTTGACAGCGCGGTCATTGTACCAGACTGATTTGTGTGTTTACACATGATGGCAGCCGTCGTAAAAAATAGAAATAAACATTTAAAACACGATTTCGGATGGTCCTAAAGCATGCGTTTGTGTAATTTTGTCTTTTGCACTGCTCCCAACACTGGAACAACAAGCAGCAACAGGCAAACTGACGGCTCTTCGTGTGTGCCAAAACCCGGAAGTTTACTTTGTCTCATGTTGAATTGGTAGCACCGCCATAGACTGCCAGTCAAAACGGCGATAAACCAAAACGGCTATTCATATATTTACAGACATTACCTAAACGGCGATGATCGAAGTCCAAAACGGCGATGACAATTTTAGTTAAAAAATCAACTTACAAAAGTTTCTTTCAACAAAAAAACGTCTGATATTTGTTACTTTGCAGCAAAAAAGTACACATCCAAGATATTTGTTACTTTGTAGCAATATAACGTCACATTTTTGTTGTCTAATTTGACATGTTATAATGTAGCTAAAACTTAGTAAATGTCTAAAACTTGATAAAATGTAACAAAAAACGTAACTAAATTGTCTTTTTGATTATGGAAATAATGCTGGATAACAAAATGTATTGTATTAATGTAAAATTACTAAGTTTTCAAGCTATTTCTACCGAAAATTAGTGCAATAGCCGTTCTTGTTTTTTAGTGAAATTGATCATCGCCGTTATGGTAAATATAGGAATAGCCGTTATGGTTTATCGCCGTTTTGGCTGCAACCCCCGCCATACGCCGAGCAAAATCGACCATACTACACGGGATACCCCGGATTGATGTGCGCGCTAAACATCCGGCGCAAACGAGGACCACCCTTCATAAACCGGTCGACCAGCGTTCGGTGATTCGAGTGCACCAAGTCACCAGTGCCAAACTTTGCCCAAAGAGAATGCCGACAATCCGACACGTTGTACGGTCAACTAGGCGACAAACCAACCAGGCGACACCTGTCAGTACCAACTTGGTGACAAGAAATTTGGAAATCTCATACCAGCGCAAACTAGATGACAAGCAGTTCCAACTAGGTGACACAAATTTACACAGCACTTCCAACTAGGTGACACAGGTTCACAAAACACATCCAACTTGGTGACAATACATTTCCAAATTGACCACCATTGAAGATGATCTATCACTGACTTGGCTGGTATCCCCGATAAAGTATGTGTTTTTGATTTGATTTATTCGGGAAGAGTACGGTATCAGGGTGGTATCATGCTGTCACCTAGTTATCCAAAAAGTGTAGCCTATATAAATAGTGGTATGACACCTAAAGTTGCATGGTTGTCGCCTAGTTGGTAGTGTTGTAGCCTAGCTGTCTGTCGCCCAGTTGACCAGCAATCATCCGACACAACCAGTCACCAACTCACCATGTCACACTTCTAGTCCGGGCAACTGGTGGTCATATGGGGGGTAACCCACCACAAATTGCAATAGTTTTTAAACATATATTTTATGAATCCTAGACCTCCCAGGGATAACATATCAAAAGTTTACCAAAAAATAATTAGTGGAAGGCACTTTTCTGGGGGTATCTTCGTTAAGCGCCGTTAGCAATGTAAGTTCAGATAAAAAGGAGCACATTATTGCTTTAAGTGACCTAATGTTTGATGGAACTCCACTATAACTAAAGTTCTTAACACCCAACAGCATCAGAAACACTTAATGATACAGACATGTAAAAAGAAGTGGGCATAATTACGAAATATTACCTAATTAGTCATATTTTCTTCTAACGAGGTCACATTAAATTTTGTTTTGTGCTAGAAGCCTGAGAAAGATGAAATTGTAAAAGATACAGAAGAGATTACTTGGAAGAATATGTATTTTTTTTACACCAAGTGGACATAATATCTATAGAGATTCATAAATACTGATGAGCAGGCTTGTTTGCTAATCAAGTGACGTTGGCAAGCCTTTAGTGCAAGATTCCAAACCGCAATCTTGAGTATTGATGCATTTCAACAGATGAATACCCTTAACCCCACATGTATTAAGACTGATGATACATTTATAATGATTATAACAATTGCAGACCACTTATTTTTAAAGAGGGCATGAGAATGGATGCAATATTAGTTGTCAAAGGAAAAATTCCCTGCTCGTCATGCCTTCTTCCATTTCCATTCCTCGGGAATAATATTTTCCTCCTCACTTGGCTAGACCTGAATTTGCTGCTAAACACAAAACTCAGTGGCGCTGATATTACAGAAGCTGTTGTAGGAGGCAGAGATTGTAGTCAGTTCCTTGTTAGCTTCAAGAACTTATGATGTTGTTTTCCGTTAAGATTTTCATTCTCATTTTTTCATGGATAATGCAAGACGAAAGCTGAGATTTATGTTCTGTCTTTCTGTGTGGAGGTAAAGGTTTTCTTATTTAACGTGGGTAGCCAACGAAAGTCCCCACCTGGAGTGGATGGAATGTCTGAGTTACGACTTATTTCCAGTTGAGCCCACGGCAGGCATCAGTTACCTCCCCGATATCCAGACTAGGCTAGTACTGCTTACAACAGTACCCAATTAAGCAATCACCCAGTGCTGAATTGTCAGTTGGGAACCCAGCAGCGGTCGGGAGTTGAACCGGCCCGCCGTCTGGTTTCATGAAACGGTGTGCTGTCTCTCTGAATTTTGATCAATTACCAATTTTGCATTGCTTTTCTTTTTCCAATTCCACATATCTGAGAAAAGGTGTAATAACAAAGAGGACTGTCCGGCACTTCACCTAGCACATTGAATCTATCTTTCCTGGAGCTGGTTTGAATACCCATCTGTCATCTTCAGCCTGTTTGCATTTTCTCACTTTTTACTAAGAATGTGCATGAACAAATATTCCTTTCTTGCATTTGTTGAAGAGTTGAAGAGGAATCCTCCTTTCTTAGTTTCAATAGGTTGATCAGACATTGATTAATAGAAATGAACCTGAACATGTGTGATGTGCATTCCCTCCATTTGTCTCCCATGTTGTCCCTGGTAGAAGAATGTTCATTAACATAGTTTGATAGATCTATCTACTTTTGCCTTTGTCTATAACGGAGACATGTCCTCTTTATTCACCCTTTGTCCAGGAAATCTTGTGTAGAAGCACAGATCCATTTATTAGCTACTGAACATTTTCTGAGACAGTAAAACCCTTCAGCTAAATTTTCAGACGATCTTATGATTCTTAAGGACACTGAGAGGGCTGCGAGGTAGTTGAAAACAGCTTATCTGACTCACTAAATGTATATCTTGCAGACTGACAACGGGCAGACGAGCACGCACGGCTGCAGACTAACAAAATTCAAGTCAAATTGGGTGTATCAGGTCAACCTCAGTAGAACTCTGCAGAACTGCACAGGGCTGCTTCAGATTTGCATATGCACCTACGTGAAATACAGTAGCTCTAGTGAAATATTGTAGCCTGGTCCCTCCGCTCGCGACACAATAAGGCTACTGTAGCCTGTATATCTTACTGTTATACCCCAATCTGCTAAGTATATTGTGAAAAGTGCTGATCATTCTCTCACATTTGGTCTAACTCTTTCCATTTTGTCCAAATGGAATCAGTCCTTCCATTCGAACATTTTCGCCTCACTGTAGAAGCATACAAAGCAATGACAATAATACAGTGAGTCAGCTGACTTCTTTGACTGGAATAGATTTTGCATTTGTCCCCTCCCTGTAGCTGATTTTCACAGTAGTCTGTTCAATGCAAGCAAATTTCTTTGTAAATTAGATCATTATTTCCATAATTTGCAAGACCAAAACGGACAGAGAATTTGGTAAACACAGCAGAGCTGCTTCAGATGAGAAGTCATAATATACATAAAATTATTATATCCCTGTTATCTTGTTGCTGTCTCGATCTCCTGAGTACATTGGGACTCTGGCTTCTTCAGCAACCTTTGTTGATGTTTTTGAAGAAATGTTGAAGCCATCCTGTAATTCCTGTTAAATGTGATCACAAATTCTTTCCAATTAACCTCTAATATTGCATAGGAGTCAGTGTTGGAGGTCTCAGGGCCATATTTTGATGGCATCGGCGTTGGTCTCAGTCTCGGATGTCCAATCCTTGGCCTTGTCTGGATGTCAGCTGTCTTTGGGCCAGTTTTGGAAGCCTCGATATTTGATGGCCTCTGCCTAGGTCTCGGTCTTGGGGGCTCGTGCCTCCCTCCCAGCCTCGACAACATAATAGGAGTTACCTAGCTGTATGTCCTTAGCAATTTGTATAATGAAGGATCTACACCAGTGCCATCAAGCCCCTTTTGCATTTTGTTGATCAGCCAACTGTCAGCCATTTTTTTTAGGGTCTGCATTCTGCTGATTCCTGGGCTTGATAAAAGATTTTATGGATCTGGCATCCTCTGTACAAGTTCATAATGCAAATATCAATGTGCACAGCATCTGCAGCAATATATCTCTAATATCGAGTGCTTTTATCTAATTACATTGGCCATCCCGCCAGAATGAAATTCAAATGCCACCAATAATATCTCTTCAAAACCAGGTCAATTTCATTAAACTCTCTGACCATCGTCAAGGGCAGGCATTATCAGGGTCAGATGCAGGAGCTTTCAAAGGGAGGGGTCAATCACAATAAAAGCACAAATTCTGGCATGTGATTTTAACTGCAAACCTTTTTCATGTTGCGAAAGTATCAACATCTTTCAAGGAAAATGGGCATGATCTGGACAACCTTCAATGAAAAAATTCATACAAATGAGGACAACTATAGTGTATGAACTAAACAATTACCTTTATAGTTAAATAGTTATTAAATGTACATGTAAAGCCCCTGACCAAACTGTGCAATGGACTCCCTCATCTAATCAAATAAGTGAGAATGTTCTTTGGATTTATGTATTTGTCTTTTTTCTCACATGCCTAGAGGATCCACACCTTTTTTATGTCAATTTTACAAACTGTTCCTCAAGGACCTATGGTTACTAGCAAAACACAATTGTCCTGTCTTCATTCAGTTCATCTTCTGTGCATCTTCAGTCAGTTCTTGAATTTCTATTGCTTGAGTCGGTCAAGTGCAGTTGTGCTGCTTGTCAACGGAAGTGATATAGAAATGAGATGCTCCTTCACAAAGAAGTGATCTACTATAGTCCCATCCCCAACTAAAAAGGGATTTATTAAAGATATGACCTGACCCCACAAGGCATTTGACTGCAATGTGTGAATTTCAGAAGAAAAGGTTTACCACATCTCGATGAAAGTGAGGGCATGAATATTTTCCGGGATTGTGGCAGCGACAGCAATACTGCATGATATTTATTGTTTTATCTATTCTAAATAACATTACAGATCACTCAATATACTATGTAGCACGTATTTGAAAATAGATCTTTACTTTTAAATGGAATCTGGATCGTTTTCATTGGATATTTGAAATTTATAATGTACTTTTCGTCATTTTACCCCAAAGCCTCCTTCCGCACTGCCTGAAAATGTTCCCACATCCGAAAAAGGGTCTTCCACTAAATATATTTTGGTAAACTTTTGATATGTTATAGAGGAAGATGTAAGCTTTCAAATGGTATATGACACAAAACTATTGCAATTTGTGGTGGGTCATTTCACCAGTTGCCCGGACTATTCCCTGGGAGTACAGTCATAACGGCCAACACCCAAAACGGCCAATTCTACGACGGCCACTAACCAGAACGGCCAAATTTAGGACGGCCATTGTCCAGAACGGCCAAATTTAGGACGGCCAACCCCCAAAACGGCCAATAAATATAATATATGTCATTTATAGGCCAGAAACATGCAAAGATTAAGTATCAGTCATAGATACACTGTAGTACTTGAAAATTGATATTGCCATAAATTGAAATCGTCTTTGGCATTTTGGAACCCTTACACATCAATTAAACGTCTTGAATTGTAATTAGTGATGATGTGTTCCAATTAACTACGGTAATCAAGTGATTATAGAAAGCCTGCCAGTCCATCTACAATAAGTTAAATTTAATCAAGCTGACATTACAAGCCTAGACAATGGTAGCAGCAACCAGATAGATATATATATCAAAGATAGATAGTCTTCGTGCACCAGTTCACAATAAAGTTATTTTGCGTTATTAAAGAACTGAACAATTTAATACTTTAATCTGCATTACTTTAATGTACAATATTAGTAAATAATTAACTAATAAGGCCTATATATTTTTTAAAGGTCAACCATGAATCAATTTGCTTTCTTTCCTTTTCATTAAAGTTGACAGCATCACTCCTAATAGTAAAAGTATCTTAACACAAAATTATAAGCAATAAAATTGGCAAACAACTTTTAATGCCAGTTTTATTGTTTTTTCTTTTTTTGCTCATTAAGGTTAACCCAGCCAGGCAGGAAAATAATTTTTTTTATTTTCAAAATAATTAATTTGTTGTCCCTGTAATTTCCTGAATTTATTCTGTTAATTTCATTTTGCTGCACATAGTTGACATAAATAGTTTTTATCATTGAATACACTGCTTTCTAAATAAAAACTTGACACGTTTGCTTTAATTAGTCCCAATTACATAATCATTTACTCAATTGAAACAACAAAGGCAATGCGTTCACACCTTAAAACAATGGGCTTGTAAGTTGTCCATCCAATTAATTTCAAGCAAGTAATTATAATTTCACCTGCTTTATTAAAGTATTTTTTTGAGTTCTTACAATTAACACAATCAAGAATTCATGTTCGGAAAACAAATTAATCAATAATTATAAGTTGTTGGATGTACAATTTAACATTTATTTTAGAGAACGAACCAATTGCCAACATCATAGGACAGAAAGTTATAAATATATATATCCCTATATGAACAGAAAGTCAAATAAACGATAGACAGACAGACGTACATTTATATAGACAGATAGACAGACCTAGTTTGTTTGTCTAATTGAACAATTTAATTGCACAATTACTGTTGAAAACATGTCTGGAACTGTCTGCGTTTTTCTTCATACTGAATTCAATAGCTGGACTTACTTTATTTGTTTATTTCAATTCATATAATAAACTTCTAAAGCAGCGTCGATTGGAAATCATAGGCCTATCAATTTAAAGTCACAAAGCAACAATGAAGCAAAAACGTATCCAGATAGTAAAATAATCAATAAAATAACTATTTCTAATGATAAACAAAGCCAAATACACAGAGAATAGGGTTTTGGCCATCTTCGTTGAGTAGCAATAATTTGCTGGGTAAATATTTTACCAGCGAAAATACTAATACTAATGTAGGCCCAGAAACATCACTTAGACTGAAATCATTGTTTTGGCCGTTTTGGTTGGTGGCCGTCCTAGCAAGTGGCCGTCACCCCTGGTGGCCGTCATTGAAAGTGGCCGTCGTGGGTAATTGGCCGTCTTGATTTTGGCCGTTTTGACCGTCCCCCATTCCCTGAACCACGGAATCGGTAGCTATTTTTATGTAACCTACCCCAGCTAGTGAGGAACTATACATACCAACACGAAACGACCACGTATTGCCACAACTTGCACTTCAGCCTCAAACAACTGTCAAAAGACAACTTGCTGACTTAAACTTTCCGCCACAACAAACAACTTTCGGTTGTGTCGCAAATGTTTTCACCAATAAAAGTTGTTACAGTCGTCAAGATAACCGTGAAATGTCGCAGATATTATATCAGTGAAATATTATAAATCGTGGTTATCATAATTATTATTATTTAGATACTCGGGTATCTCAAATCCCCCTGAAGAAGTTAAACATTTATACGGCGATAATTCCTTTGTTGCGACACCTTGTCGTCTGCTCAGAAATTCGTCTGCCATATGACATGTCTGCATCTTGAACAAGCAAGGCTGTCATTTGAGAGTCAGAGAGTGGTTTTAACAAGAATCCGTGATGGAAGCGGTAGAACAAAGTCAAAGAAAAGCTGAAACAGACGATATTGATGAACTTGTGAATGAATTTGGAGAATGGCAAAAGGTAAACTCCCCCCCTCTCTGCTCTATAATTTTACCAGAAAAACTGCATAAATTTAAATTGGGAATATAGACTTAGTCTCTTGGTACAAGTTGGTGGTTAAAAGCAGTGCAAAAACTTCTCTAAATATTTGAAAAATCTTTTTACTGACTGACTTCTAAACGTCTACACTACCCGGGGCACGTTGGACTGCCACGTGGGGCACGTTGGACACGGAATGAAAGTATGGGAAAGTAGCAGAAAGTGAGCAAACACCACATTTTATTCTCGCAGATCACAACACACACTTTTGTGTCATTGCAGAATGATTATATCGGAATATTTACCCAGATAATTTTAATAGCGGGCGTTAGTGGAACTCTCCTTTTTCCAGCTCTCCTGTGTTGACGAGCAGAATAAAACTATTTCCGGAAACATCAGCCTGGGAATTTACAATGGAGCCGGGGTTTCTAAGGTCCGTAACAAAGTCTCATCAGCCTGACAGTACTGGAATATGGTGGCAAGCCATGCTAAACATTCCATTTAAGACTCGGCAATGCAAATCCGTAATGTTTTCAATGGATTAAAAGTGCCCTGGGGCCTGGAATGCCAGCTTCACTGACTCAGCAACGGTACAAAATGGCAGCGGGATTCCTGAAATTGTGACTTTAATAGGCATTTCTTGTTAAAAGTCGGTAACAAGTGGCTTTAACCTAATTTGAGGGTGCTGATTCTGAATCCGCTTGTTACCAAGCTGGATTTTTAATTTTAAGGGGTCAAAATGGCAAAACAAAATGCCCGCCAAAATGACAAAAGTTGTCAAAAATGTGACAATATGAACCATACATTCAGCTTTTTGTTGCAAATAGCTTCTTATGACCTAACATTGATTCTAGTATAAACGGAGGCTTTTGGAACTATTTTAGTAACATTTAGTGCTCCAGTTTTAGTTTTTTAGGGGTTCAACAGCCTGGAAAACAAAATGGCTGACAAATAATCAAAAACGTTGGTTCTGATATGACAAAACCAACTCATTTGTGTTGTAAATCATCCCTAAATTACTCATAACACCACTCCAGGCTCAATCCCAGTACAATGGGCAAATTCTCGTCTAAAAAAAGTGAAAAAGTGACCATTTCGGAAACGGAAATTTTTGCTCAATATCTTTTATACATTGTCAAGAGATGCAGTTTCAAAAATATCTTTCACTAATCTTAACTTTTATTTTGCTCATTTCTAATGCAATTTCACAGGTTAAAATGAGAAATGGTAACGTAATTTGCACTGTTTAGAACTAATTTACACAAATTTGGACACTTTGTCTCTTCTCAGTGCAAAAATAATCATCACAAATTCATGAAATTTTCCAGATCATCTCAGGCATCAAGGGCCTACAAAACTTAAAAATAAATGTTTTTCTATCTCCTTTGGTCTTTCTGTGGGCTATGGTAACGTAATTTACATCTAAAAACGACAAAATCACTTTTCGATCTTCTTTGGCCTCCTGTGAAGTGAGTTTTCAATATATTTCAAAACCGTAAATTGCACTAAAAACTAGACTTTTCAAACTTGGCAATGGAGTTCTTAAATTTAAGAGTTGGCAAATATTAACATGATTTAAGTGGCCTTGAATCTTGGTAACGTAATTTACAAGAATTGTGTGACTATTTTAAATAACCCTAAAAATGCATTTATAGATTTTAAGAAAAGTTATGAATTTTTTTGTATGAAGGGCATTATTGTTAGGCACATTTCCATTCACTTCTCAAGTCAATACCAGCAAAAATAGTGCCACAGCGTCATATTATATGAAACCATAAAGCCATTGGACATGCCATTTTTCCCTTTTTCGGCCATTCAACGTGGAATTTACCACAGTTCCTATCTCATTTTACATGAATATTGTATAAGCTTGTATATGACAAAATTTCTATATAAGTATTTTAAATAACAGCCAAATTTCAAAATTGTAAAATGATTCTACTAGAAATGACAGTCAATACTCTTTGAACTTTCTTTGTTTTTGGAATTTTCCCGTTTAACTGGGATAGAGCCTCCAGCATAATTCAAGGCTGCTGCATCTGTTTGATTTGAAATTTTTAAATTAAGGGGACAAATTGGAGTCTAAATCAATGTTAGCGAGCAAAGCGCAGAAATTCAGATTTTCCAAAATTTCCGATTTTGATGCAACTTTTTGACTCAATCTGGTATGTGGTCAATTATATTCAATGAAACACATAATAACAAGGTTATTATGCATATGTTGCATTAAAACTGTTCATTTTAAAACTTAATTTTCAGTTTTAGATAGTTTTTAAATGGATGGAAACCGGAAAGGCCGAGTGTGGTCCTCACCAAAAGGCTAAAAATGTGCATAAATCTACCTCCTCGATGAAAATAAGATATGTAGTTACATGTAAATCTTTTCTCAGCTAAGTATACTATTTATGTGTAGAAGATTTCATGAATGAATAAAATAATGTTGTTAACAGGTATAAAATTGAGTTTTAAAGCCCCAGTTGATCAAATAAGGCATCTGCTGAAGCAGCTGAATGTCGAAATTGACAGAAATCTGCAATTTTGAGCCCTAATTGTCAATTTCTTTTTATATATTTTCTCCAAATTGCCTTGTTTATTAAGTCTTATATTATCTATTTGTCAGAAATTTTTTTTGTGTTTGTGCATTTATTTTATGGACACTTATCAGAGGTTGACATATGGCGGAACAATACAACAAAATAACCTACCTAGGTACGAATGGCAAAATCTTGCTAAATTCGATGCTTTCAATCTGGGAAAATGACAACTCTTCCCATAAATAGTTAAAATAGCTCCTTATACCCTACCACATTCATTGATTCTGGTATAAGCAGAGAGTGCTGGAACTATTTAACAACATTTTGAGCTGTAGATACTTCTAGTTTTCAGGATTTAACTGCGACAAAAATATAATGGCTAACAAATTATCAAGAATGCTGCTTTTAGTACCACAAGACAAACTCATTTGTGTTTAAAAACATAACATATGGAGACATGCATGTAAAGTACTCACTGAATGGAAATTAGTTAAGTGGCCCACTGCCTACTTGGTTTTGGCCTAAACCTTGTCTACAAATTAGGCCAAAGTCAATGACACAGACAACCACAATAATGCAAACTTCAAAACTTTCTGATTTCTATGCAGTTTTCACACTCAATCTGGATTTTTTGTTAATTCTAGTTTAAAAGATGCATAATCACCAACTTACCAGCTTACAGCATAAATGTCTATGGAATTGAGAGTGTCCATTTCAAAGCTTACTTTGAGTTCTAAAGGATTTAAATGGTTGGACATGTCAGCAAGATCCTCATTAAAAGTTTGAAAATTTACTTAAATCTTGCTTTTCCATGAATTTAAAATGTGGATGAAGGTAAGTTGCCTGTGAATCTTTTTCTTGGCTAACCATAACTCTGGTAGTGAATTTCGTAATAAAAAATTTAGATAACAATTATTTTGATGACGCACTCTTGCTTAATATTGATGCTTTGAACATTTGATCTCTGCAAAAAACAAGATCATAACAAAGCTGTTGTTTGATAACTATTCCTATCAAGTTTGTCAATTTTCATGCTGCGCAAACTGTGCCTATGAACCAGCCATTTGAAATTGTAAATGGCTCCTACAATGAACAGCCAAGTAACCTCTATCCAATACAGACCCAATGCACTATAATTTGGCCTATTTTCCAACTATGTAATATGTGCCAGAGGGGTTGGATGGATGGACGATCGCGGCTTTACATCCTGCTCCTATTCACTTGGTAGGCTAATAAGGACAGGAGGAGGACACGGCAATAAGGCAAAGGATGATTGAAACTGCCATGCAACATAGCACCAAGTAACCCAGCAAGAGTTTGATTCGTCCCCTGGATTGGCAGCTAGCATGCTACCATGGAGTTGAAGGCTGGTCAGAGGGGCTGTAATTAAAGTCTTTTGTACTATAAAATGTAAGGTCTTAGGATGTGTATTTTTCTGATAATGGCATGTGATGATATTCCATCAATTATGTACCACACTGGAATTGGTTTGTGTTTCATTTGCTTGTAGGCAGAATTTAACACCCAGATACACTAGTAAAAGGAGATTACAACAGAGGGAGGGCTGAAACTAGAAAGGGGAGAGACGGAGAAGACTTGCCAAGATGATGATAGTAGACGACTAGGAAAGCGATCGCATTGAGGAGACTACAATAATGGGAGGGATAGAGGGATAAAGGAGTGATGAGACAACGAAGAGGGAGTAATTTATGCCCCATCAACAGTGGTTCTGGCTGTTTAGGAAGAAGGAGGGAGAGTCAGACTAGGAGAGATGGAGGTGACAAGGAACGAGGAGTCTAGGAGAGAGGAGTAATTGAAACTACAAAAATGGAGGGAAAGAGGAGACCCACAATTGGGAGGGAGGGGGAGGGATTAGACTAGTAAGCAGGAGCGAAAGACGAGACTTGGAAGGAGCGGGTATGGGAAGACTACATGTAGGAGTTAGGAAGAATGAAAAGAACTGGGAAAGAATAGTATTGGAGGATATTTTAAAAAGCCACGAATGGAGGAGACCAGCAAGGAGGGAGAAAGGATAGAGATGAATAAGAAGGGCTGGCAGTAAAGCAACAAAAGGGAGGGCGTACTGACTTACAAGCCAGTCTGCGGTAAAGCTGGTACCAAAACCATGACTAGAAAAGAGAAAAGATATTAGAAAGAATTGATGAAGGGGAACAACTTAAAGAAATACAGTGGCCAGTTAACATATCGAAGGAGCCTTAAAAAGAGGATTGGAGAAGAAAATCAAGGAAAGTTGAGGGAGGCTGGAGAATGTGGAATAGGGAGGTCCTGTGAGGAGACCAACAAAGAGGAGAAGGCTAGAATGGAAAGGGAGGAGACCATAAAGCGGGTAGCATGGAGGAAGGAGACAAGGCCCTGTTTCCCACTCACAAAGTCCAATATAACCTTCTTGTAGAATATCAAAGAGAAGTAATGTAGACCAGCAATGAGGAGGGTTTGAGGAGACCAACTTGTAGAAGGGATGGACGAAAATATGAAAGAGACGACCAGCATGGAGAAGTGATAAAGGCGACCAGTAATGAGGAGAGATTGATGAGACCAGGGAAGGTATGAAGGAGACTATGAGTCTAGGAAAGAGGAGGGAGGGCAGAGACTGGGAAGGAGGAGATTACAAAGGAAGGTGGAGAGTTGGAGATTAGGAAAGTGGAAGAAGGAATAAATAGCATAGAGGATGCTGTTAGCTTGGTAGTGTCCATAGAATAAATTCACAAACAGACATAAATTTCTGACAAAAAAGACAATATCAGACTTAATCAATTAGCTAAATTGAAATGAGTTAACAACATTGCACAGAAATTGCACAGAAATTGACAATGAAGGCTCAAAACTGTGAATTTCTATCAATTTCGACATTCAGCAGATGCCTTGTTTGATCAATTGGGGCTTTAAAACTCAATTTTATACCTGTTAACAACATTATTTTATTCATTTATGAAATCTACTACACATAAATAGTATACTTAGTTGATAAAAGATTTACATATAACTACATATCTTATTTTCATCGAGGAGGTAGATTTATGCAGATTTTTAGCCTTTTGGTGAGGACCACACTCGGCCTTTCCGGTTTCCATCTATTTAAAAACTATCTAAAACTGAAAATTAAGTTTTAAAATGAACAGTTTTAATGCAACATATGCATAATAACCTTGTTATTATGTGTTTCATTGAATATAATTGACCACATACCAGATTGAGTCAAAAAGTTGCATCAAAATCGGAAATTTTGGAAAATCTGAATTTCTGCGCTTTGCTCGCTAACATTGATTTAGACTCCATTTTGACCCCTTAATTAAAAAAATTCAAATGAAACAGATGCAGCAGCCTTGAATTATGCTGGAGTGGTGTTATGAGTAATTTAGGGATGATTTACAACACAAATGAGTTGGTTTTGTCATATCAGAACCGACATTTTTGATTATTTGTCGGCCATTTTGTTTTCCAGGCTGTTGAACCCCTAAAAAACTAAAACTGGAGCACTAAACGTTACTGAAATAGTTCCAACAGCCTTTGTTTATACTAGAATCAATTAATTTGTTAGATTATAAGAAGCTATTTGCAACAAAAAGCTGAATGTATGGTTCATATTGTCATATTTTTGACAACTTTTGTCATTTTGGCGGCCATTTTGTTTTGCCATTTTGACCCCTTAAAATTAAAAATCCAGCTCGGTAACAAGCGGATTCAGAATCAGCATCCTCAAATTAGGTTGAAACCACTTGTTACCGACTTTTAACAAGAAATGCCTATTACACTTTTTACAGAGGCTTTTTTGAAAATCTCTCCTAGACTATGGAAAAAGTCACTTTTTATGCCGAAAATCAAGAAACCTGAAATAGAACTCACACTTTTCCTTCAATGCTCATGAAATTTTTTGGATAAAAGGTATACCACTAAAGGTTTCTTCATCGGGGATTTAGATAACTGCGCATGTTTTATAAAAAAAATATTGGCAATGGTCCAACGTTCCCTGAGGTCCAACGTGCCCCGCTCTCCCCTATTCACACAAATTCCACCAGATACTCTGTCCTTTGACTTTTAAAATTTTGCAAACTCTAGGATACGATGGACACTTGGAGAGAAAACTGTGAATTGAGAGAAAAACTCTTTTCACTAAGTACAGTCATCAATGAAAAGGATTCCTTGGTAAAGTCTTTGGTGTCAGGTAATATTTATAAATAATTCGTAAATGTGAAAGCATGAAGATGGCACCATCTGGACCCAAACGGTAAATTTTAAAGACAATCAATTGTAATGAGATGTAGTATGACTTAATGCTTTCTCATATCACCATAGGCGTATGGCGCACGCAATTTTGGGGGGGGGGGGCGAGCGACATTTGCCCGAATTTTAAGATCTATATTTAATACCATTTCAAAAGAAACTGCCTGGAAATCATTAATTTTCAATAGTGTTTATTTAAGAATCTGCCCAAATTTGTTTGCCTTTTTGCCCGAATTTTAGTGTTTCCCAAACTTTTGGGGAGGGGGGGGGGAGCAATAAGCCCACTTCCTCCATAAAGAACCAATTTAATTAAAAAATTACATCAAAATATGACTTTATCCAAAGTTTTTTATGCAAAAAACTATTTATCGCCCATCTCATCATTACATCTGTCTACTGGTCATCTAAAACATAACAAAAATTGGGAAAATTTTGCAAAAAGAAGAGATGGAAAAAAATAATGTGGAGAAAGAATGTGTTTTGGGAAAAACAAATTTGGAGGAAGTGTAGGGATGCAAAATTCTCGGGAATTTTCATTGCAGAAACTTTCCATGGAAATTTATAAATCAGAATACCTGTGAAATTTCTGGGAATATAACTATATCCCATATCAAGAGCTTTTTGAAGCTGTGAGTTCACACTCAGCATGTTATTATATCAAAGTCTAAAATGCATGCAGCAAATTACAATTTTCACAATTAAGGTATTTGTCCTTCCCACGTTGTGGTGCAAACTTTTTATTGAACGAAATAAAATGCAAAAAAAAAAGAATTAAAAAAAAAAAAATTCTAAAACTAAAAAAAAAACATTACCATATTCTAACTTCTTTTCTACTTTTTTTTCAGCTATTTTTTCCCGAATATTATTTTTTTCCAAGGTTTTTTTTTTCTAAGCTATTTTTCCCCCTCAAATTTTTTTTTTCACCTTTTCTTTTTAGAATATTACCTTTCCGATGTAATTCTGTCCTAATTTTTTTCTCAAAAAATTTTATTGAACAATATAAAATGCAAAAATGACTTCTGAGAAATAATCCAGTTCATTACAATTTAGTGTCTTAAAACTTTATCTTGTGGGTCCAGACAGTGCTTTCTTCATGCTTTGGCATTTACATATTAAATTTAACCTAATATTAAATGCAACCTTTTCTTTTTAGAATACTAACTTTCCGACCTAATTCTGTCCTAATTTTTTTCTCCAAAATTTTTATTGAACAAAGTAAAAAGCAAAAATGAATTTTGAGAAATCATTTAGTTCATCACAATTTAGTGTCTTAAAAATTTATCTTTTGGGTCCAGACGGTGCTTTCTTCATGCTTTGGCATTTACATATTAAATCTAATGTTTAATTGAGTGTCATGATTGATGATTTACGTCCCCACTTGTCTTATAAGTTACAACTAATTTTCACAAGCATATTATTTAATTTTCCAGAACTGCAAGAATTCAAGACCGTGGTGAACAGTCTGCAGCAGCTGTTGAGCAGGAGATGTGATCTAGATGGTGAATATTAAATTTTAACCCACGACAAATTACAGACAATTGATTTTCTGTGAACATAAGAAATTAAACAAATGAGCATTAAACTTTTTTATAAGCCTTATCTAATTTCAATCATATTAAAAAAGTTATATTAAATTTTATAATGCCGAGGAACACCAGGCAAACGATAAAAAATTTAATTATTTTGGGTTGACTGTAAATTGACAATTCCAGAAAAAGACAGAAGCCTTATTAAAGATGGTTTGTGTTTGTTTAAGCACAAAGTTTAAGTAGCTCCGAGCACTTGTTTAAAGAAAACATTTGTATAGGTTTATACTTTTGTGAGGCTACATTATTCTGATTCAAATTTTCTCTTCTTTGGTGACAGATGAGAACAAAATGCTCCATGAAAAAATTAATCACCTTCAAGAAAAGGAAAGGTCAAGAACTGAGGAACATGAAAGAGAAATAGAAAATATCTTAAAAGAGAACAAAATGGTTCAAGAAACCTTCAAGACTGATTTGGACAACCAGAGAAAGAGTCTTCAGGATGCAGGTCAATTTAAATAGCCTTATAAATTCATTGAATTATCAATTATTTAATGTTTTTAGTTTTAAACTACATGCATTTGCACACTCAGCATGGCATTACCACCTGTCCACCATGTCAAGCTTCAGCTTTGAGGCAATGCACACATCAGGGTCCCAGATTTTTTGGAAGGATGACCAGGATTGCCAGTATTTTACAATGAAATGACAAGCTGGGTGCCATGCCATGTGGTGAAGGACGCCCAAAATCTGACCCCGAATCTGGGACCCTGCACATTCAACAAAATATATATGGATTTTTAAAATGTGTCTTTCCCTTTGAACAGCTAAAGATGAAACCATGAAGCTAAAAGAGGATCTCTCAACAAAAGACCTAAAAATATTAGATCTGCAAGAACAAATGAAGCAGACTGAGGAAGAAAAATGTGCAGAAGCAATCAGACTTCGCTCTGAGGTAGGTCTAAGCAATGTTCCTGTATGCACAACCACTATTGTGATGTTGTGCATCTCTGAAGAGTTCCGATTAATTTTCAAAGACAAGCACTGATAAATAAAGATTTTATTTTTCAGTTTGACAAAAAGCTACTGAGGTATCAGAAACATAGTGCTAAATCACAACCAGTTCAAAATGGAGCCGCCAATCAAGAAATATTCAGACAGGTAGGTTAAATCAAACTTGTTGATGTAACAGGATAACGAAAACAAAATTCCATATATATTCTCTACCACGAAGAATTAATACTTGGAGTAAGCCTAGTTCGAAGTAATGATACTCGGCTTTCCCTTCAGAAACTACAACATATGAAGACAGAATCCGAGCGAGAAATATCAACCCTGAAAAGGACAATCAGTGAGCTCCAGCAACAACTGTCCAACTACCAACAAGCAATAGGAAAGGGCAATGCACATCCAAAACTGAAACGACAACGGAAATTCTGAAGAAAATCATATCCCTTGCCACTGAGATCACTGTGTACAGCTAAGTCACTTTTCAATTTACTTACATTAAGTTTCTCCCAATATAAGCCATTCATTGGTCATTTTTAACAATTTATTTATTCCAATGAATAAATATAATATGTAATCAATACTGTCAGAGTCGTCTCTTACAGATTCTTCAAAGGATAGACATTATGTACATAATCATGAAATAATAAACAAAACTGTATATATATCTAGCACAATCTACTGTAATCGATATACACAATAAAAGGTTGACCATTTCTTTTAAATCAAAAGCACCGAAAGTCCATATTTCAAAAACTAATAATCCATTGAGTTGTCCGGGATGTAGTCACTTTGTACGTTTAAATTGTCTGCACAAAGAAGAGAATTTAACAAATTCTTAGAAGGAAGGAGACAAGTGCTGCCAACAACCACCTGCAAAGAAATAAAGTTTTCAAAAATTGATTCAACTCTAATATTAAAGGCAACCATCTGAGATTAATTAATAAGAACAGATCTCAATAAACTTTCTTTGAAAGTAATCCTTTCAAAATTTGTTGAAACAAGCCATTTCACTCATCATGCGATAATAGAAAGAGTCTGTGCGTGGCTACGAGGTCACTACAAAGTACTGTGGCACCATCACCATTTATTTCACAGTTTTTGAGCAAGACAGTGCAGACTGTAGTACTTGTTATCATGGACCAACCTGGGTGCTACTTTTTGCAGCTGACACAGCTTCTTTTACAAGTCGAACTTCTTGGCTGGAGACTCCTCCGATGACCATGACTATCAGCAGAGGGTTATCATTCGGCCTTGGTTTCCCTGACTTAAATAACCTGTAGAAAAAAAAAACGCAACAAAAAAGCCTCCTGTTAATTTGTAGATCAAACAATAAAGCATGCTTGTACAAAAGAAAAGATTAATATTGCGGCAGCTGCCAGCAACTTACTTGGTCACAAAATTTAGTTGATAATAATATAATAACTTCTGTGCTGAATTATTAAAGTCGAACACATGGCCAAGTTACAAAGGTATGTACAGAAGAAACATTTGAAGATATCAACGCCAGAGATGAAATACCAGAGCTTAAATTTACATTCTGACGCTTTCAGAATCGATAAAAGCCTGAAGTAGAAAAAAAAAACAAGATTACCCAAATCCTGATTTAAGTAGCGTGCCAAATCCTGTAGAGGTGTAAGTTACATCCGCTAGCTCAGGTTTGTTGGGATCAAATATCTGCTCCATTACTTGCTTGAGGAGAGGCTTGAGGCTGGCAGGAGAAGTGATGCTGCCGCTGTCAAACAGAGTCCTGGATAATGCAAATAAAAAATTGGTAAAAATAATAAAACATAGGCCTAAACCAACTGATCTAGCTCCAGATATCTTTGGGTAAACAAGAATGCTTATAACACAGTCTAGTTATTATGGCCCATTATCAGAAAATTTGACTTTTAAAATGGCTGATATGAAACGGAAAATATAGTTACATGACAACTATGAACTCTCAGTTTTACACTTCAACTAAAGTTAAACATGACCAACTTAAACATGTTTGTTTTAGGAGCAACACTTCTTTCTCATAAATGATCCTTTGCCATAAAAAAAAACCACAAATTTATGCAAAATTTAACTGTCAACTTTTTCACCAACCTGAATTGCTTCAGTTTACTTCTGGCAGAGCAGAATCCTTTCAGTCTCTGAAATATTTTGTCTATGGCTCGTGTGGCCGCTGCTTCGGTACTTTTTGAACCCACTGAAAATTATGACTGCAGAATTGAAGTTTTGAAATAATTATATTTAGTGAGAGTACACATGATATTTTGAAACCATGATGGTCTTTTGGTCTTAGTTACTGTCATATAATGTGAAACTGCAACAAATGAAAATTGACTTACTTAGTTGGTCAAGGAAATCTGGAAGGTTTTCTTGTTCAGATAGAATCGCTCCAATAAGAGCATGCTGAAACGCAGCGAAAAAAAAAAGTATATATTTATATTAAACTTATCCATTTGTACACAGATCTCTCAATATCAGAAATATTTCACAAGAAATTATTTAATTTCATTGACAAGTATATAAATCAAATCATTACTACCTTTAGGTTTCTCTCATGGTGGCTTTCTATTTCATGTTGCTCCAACAAAGAGTACACAAACACAAGCAGCTCAAACAGGTCTTTTAGTGAATATCGTCTGCAAAATAAAAGTCAAAATTTAAGAAAATTGGCTGTGCTGCAGCTAACCCTTAGCATTACTGGTACACTATTAAAATCCAAATCTTTGTAAGGTTGATCAAAGTTAAGAGCAAATGTTTTAATATATTCAAATAGAATTAGACAATTATTACCTTTCTCCAGCTGGTTTCTCCAGATCTTTTTCTATGGTCAGTGAAATTTGCTTGATCACAGAGGGTGACTCCTCGTCCCCAAGGGACTGAATGAGGCCTTTTTCAATCCCCAATAGACTGTCGTTAACTCCTAACTTCGGAGACAAGAGAGTGTCTGTCACAGCTTTGCTTATTTGTACAACTCCGATGTGTGACTTGATGGCTTTGATGTTGCCTCTGAAATAAGCATTATCTGTGATCATATTTTCAAAAGCACAAACAAATGACATGCATTGATATAGTTTTAAACTCTTCTTGAATTTTCTGAATTCACATAAATTTTATACAACATAAACTTCAACTGAGGAAGTCCTTGAGAGAAGAACGAAAGCTCCTGTGTGAGTAAAAAATAGACCTTTTGTTGCTTAGAATATTATACTTTATGAACTTCCAATGGTCAGGATCTAACATACATAGTTAAAACATAAACTTAGGCATTACCGTTATACAAAATGTTAAATTGCTCCTAAGTGGAACAATCTCTTTAAATACTTGTCTGTAATTTCAACCAAGTCTGTTCATTATCACTATAACTATTACGAAACTCTAATTGCTCATCAGATATCATGTAAACATTACTGACCTGAACAGATTTAATGTGTTCTTCAACTGATCAGGAGTCACTCTGCCAGGTTTCCCTGTTAGTTTGAGTGGAAGTCCTGCACTGGAAGCTGCCTCGACTAATTTCCTATTCACATCCATGAGTCCTTCCTGTGAAAATATTAATTAATTTCATCCATTCGATAGCTATAGTGAAGGTTCTTCATACATATTGTGTTGAAGAATTTTGTTTGTGTTTTACGCCTCAGCAGCACCTTAGTGGGCTATATCGAGGCAGGCGATCGCCGTATGATGATGAGATGAGAAGACTGTGGGTCTGGTACAATAACAATAACAATAACAATAACAAAGTTTTATTTAACGTCACAGATAAAAACAGGTACACTAGCAAAATTGCTATTTTGTGACAAGAGGGGATATATATACATATTTACAGTAAATAACCTATTAATTCAGGGATGCCCAGGGTCTTTCAGTTGCCCCAGCATAGAACACTGGATACAACCCGCCTCCATTTAATGTCCCATAGGCTCGGACTAAATTGAGTTCCGGGGTGGGATTCGAACCCACGCCCTCAGAGCCAGTGGTTGTGCAAACAAGCACTCTTAACCATTAGGCCACGGAGGAACTCTGTGTTGAAGAATTGAAGTAACTTGTGTAACTTTGCTTCAAAATACAATAATAGGCCTACAATTAGATGAAAGTTATATTGGCAATATTTACTTTATGTTTCGCTGTTGATATGGAGTTCAGTAGTTCACTCGCTTCATAGTCTGATGGATTTGAAAGACACCCAGGCAATATGACACAGTCAGTTTCTCTGTGAAAATGAAAAAAAAACAAAAAAACAACAGCTTGAGTTTGTAATATCAATGGGGAACAGAAAACAGTCTAATTGTCTGATTCAGCTATTATGGTGAGTTAAAACAACACACAACTGCTAGCAATTGTTCTGGTTAAAGTAGGATATCTGAAATCTTGGACTTACTCATCAAATGGATCATTAGTTAAGTTCTTGCTGAAGAAGGATGCCATTTCCACAGCAATATCTGTGTGGTGTGATGGAAATGTAGGAAGAGCAAATCTTATTTTATCCAGCAAGGTTTCTGTGTGATGTCCCACAGCGCTAGCCAGGTCCAGTGTCCTATCAATGAGCAGAAGGGAAGCCTTGCTCGGGGCTGTCTGTTAATAAAGATTGTACAATAATACAGGCAACGGAAGTAAGAAAGATTGTCAAAAGTAAATGATGATAAATTTTCAAAAATTGATAATTGATAAGTAATGTTAACAAGCACAAGCTTTTACAAGTACAAGTTATAATCAATTAACTGTACCTTTCTCCTATTCTTAGCCCAACTTAAAGATGCTAGTTCTGAAGCTATCAATTTGCTGGTACTTCCAATAGCGAAACAATCCTCATTGACGTTCAGGACTTCAAAGAAACTGTTGAGTTTGCTGCAGAATTCCTGTAAAAAAACATGAGATAACATTGACAATGTAGAAGAAAACTATACAGCGAGCACAACTTGAACTGAATTGACCAAAATTGCATGAACTACATACCTTTAAGGATAGCTGTTTGTCTTTGCTAAGGTGGTTCATTTCAACTTCATATTTACCAGCATTTTGAGGGTCCCTCTGTAATTATATAGAAATAGGGTTATTCGAATGTTCTTGTGAGATCATATTGGTCTACACAACTTATATTAAACTTCAATTTGAAATAGCCCAGGTATTTTTTTAGATATAATATTTTTCAATCTCATAATCAATGTAAATTTGCCAATTTGCTCAGACTGTTTCAGGAAAGGTGAAATTAATTATATTTAGGAATGCATGTCATGTCCGGGTAAAAGCTTTTGTTCTGTTAAATTCTAATTTTTTTATCAAAGAAAATTTTTAGAAAAATATATCTGGAGTATTCCATACCAGATGCAGATTCATCAGATGATCTATGTCTGTGGGGAGTAGGGGGAATTCAGAGTTGTTTCCAAGTAGAAATAGTCCTGGTGTCATGGGAATGCAGGAGAATGGTTGGAATTTGACTTCTGCCCGAAAAGACTGCAAATAAAAGCATACGGTATATATATATTATAATAATACATTAACATCTCCATTGACTAGTCCATTGACAATTCTCCAGTGACAAATTCACTGACACATCCGCAACTTCCATTTAATCTTAAAGTTTAAATATCAATGAAATAATTGGGAGAATATAACAAAATCTCACCGAAGTTCCAATCCAAGACCTCAAAATGTCCTCATAGAACTGGAACACTGAACGGTCCTCACTATTGTCCCCAAATTCAAAGATGGCGTGCATTTCAGGTGAGAGGTCAGTGACTACTATGGCATGTTGAACACTCCCAGAACTCAAGATGTCCCTCAGCATATCCTTCTTCACGTCTGTGATTTGGCCCTTGATTATGAACACCACTTTCTTGGCACCAGCATCAATGCTCTGAAAATTAAGGACTGAATTTATCATCATGCAATCTAACTATTAAGAGAATTATACTTTTACACTGAAAAAAAAAACAGATGATCCCAACATTTGAAAACAAGCACCTTTGAAAACTGAAATTAAATTATGTGCTTTGTTATGAAAAAGATTAATTAATATGGGCATTTTTTTCTGCCACTTTATTCTTAGTGCACTAAAACTTATGCAGTGCAATGTGAAATTGGTGCAAGTAAACCTAAAGTACGTTGTTTTGCTGCCTGTATTAATGCAATTTCTGCCTTTAGTTGTTACCTTCAGCGAACGAAGTTCGAAGAAGGTATTGTAATCACTTGGGTAAAAATGCTGTCCGTCCGCCGGGCGGGCGGGCGGGCGGGCGGGCGGGCGGTCGGGCGGCGGGCGGATAGATCGTTTCCGGCCCGGCACTCGGCCCCTATTGAATGTATGGAAATGAAATTTGGTACACATCTAGCCTGTATGGTCTAGTTGTGCCTTTTGATGGTCTGATGAATAGATCTTAAATACTTTTTGAAATAATTAACAAAATATAAAAATAATTTTTTTTTCGTTTCCGGGCCAAGGCTCGGTCACTTTTGCATGTGCATGGATGAAATTTGGTACACACGTGGCCTATATGGTCTAGTTGTGCCTTTTGATGGTCTCATTGACAGATATTCTATACTTTCTGAAAAAATGAGAAAAGACATAAAAACATATTTTTTTTGGTTTTTTGGGCTAAGACTCGCTCACTATTGCATGTACATGGATAAACTTTGGTACACATATGGTCAATATGGTCTAGTTGTGCCTTTTGAAAGTTCTGATGCAAAATATAATATACTTTTTCAAATATTGAAAAAAACATAAAAATTATTATTTTTGTTTCTGGCCCAACATCCGGTCACTATTCCATATACATGGATGAAGTTTGGTACACATATGGCTTGTATGGTCTAGTTGTGCCTTTTCATGGTCTGACAGATGGCTATTCTAAAGTTTTTGTAATATTGAGAAAAAATATTTAAAAGAATTTTTTTATATCGGAGCCAAAACTTCCCCACTATTGCATATACAGTAATGCATTTTCCTAAACAAATCACCTATGCGATTAATTTAGCAGTGCTTTTTGATGCATATAACACTTTATGAATCATTGGAAAAATAGAGATAATGGAAGGCCACTACTCGACCGCTATTGCATACCTATAAGCAATTTCGGGAACGCGCCAATTTTATGATATTATTGTAATCTTCTAAAGGTGTTATTCGCTGAAGGTTTGCTGCTGCGCAGCCTATGTTTTTTCAAATGTTGTACGATGATGCATTAATATTATTGCCCTATTTTATTCATTCACTTACTGGTATTATGTTTCTTTGTGTGTTACACAAAGTCTGCATTGATCTCAACAACATAAGCTGTCAAATTAAAATAAATATTTAATATTGTACTAAAAAGGTTGTAAAACTTCTTAAAGATTCAGAGCACCCATTGTATGATCAGTATGTATTTTTGAGATCAGGAAAACGTCTTATGGTGCCAAAGCAAAGAACAAATAGATATGGCAATACATTTGTACCATCGAGCATAAAGCTGTATAATTATCATCTCACCAAGGGTAAAACAATGTAGTTAGTACCAGACTACCAGTGTATATAAATGTTCTATTTTTGCATAATTTATTATTTATAATCACTTTGTCCACTTGACATTCTGTGTATCATGCTACAACAAGTTTCACTTTGTGACTAAATAAAGTACTTCTTATCTTATCTTATCTTATCTTCTTATTAAACTCCCGTAAATGCATTTAAATGCAGCTGCTATCATAAATACATATGGAAAACAAAACAAATGGGTCATTCCACCTCATTTCAACAGATGGCTCCCACCTTACCATCTCAGAATGTCATGAAAAAATTTCAGAATGAAGGTCTATCACTTTGATGGACAAATCTCAAGTTATAAAGCCTTATCTATAATAGTTTTCACGGTAGAAAATATTGAATATTTGCATTTTTAGATAATTTTGATCGAAAACTGTACAAATCCTCAACTTTGAAGCTAAATATCTGAAAGAGTACTTAAGCTAGGGACTTGAAATTTTGGGGACAGCTACATGTGTATGTGAACTAATTTTAAAAATATGGTATGGGTTTCTTTGGGTATCTGAATGGGTTCTGTGGCTTATTCAATATTGTTGCAAAATGGGTCTTCGGACCAACTTTGAGCCCTCATAGAACCATGGAATCTTATGGTAGGGGTATGATTTTTATGGACATCACTGCTGGCTATTAGAACATTGCATTGCACCCATTTTCAGGATTTTAAAAAATTTGGTTAGGGAGATAGTGACCTTCAAAAATCGAAAATAATGCAATTTTACTTACATTTGAACCCTAAGTTCCGTTGAATATCAGGTCATACCATCAAAATTTTAATTTTATCCGAAATTTTAAATGTTCATCTAACTATGCTCAAGAGTTCATTTTGGTATCTTTCTCCATTTTTTCACAGTGAATTTTTAAAGACGGGGTCTTGGAGTTCATTAAAATTGTGTCTTTCTCTACCAACAAACCCCAGGATGACCATCTCAGATATGGATGAAAAAAATCACAAATTAACTTTTATCAATATAATGAAGGCATGCCAAATTTGAGGTGTGTAGCTTAAATAGTTCAAAAGTTATAGCATTATTTTCGATTTTTGAAGGCCACTATCTCCCTAACCAAAATTTTTAAAATCCTGAAAATGGGTGCAATGCAATGTTCTAATAGCCAGCAGTGATGTCCATAAAAATCATACCCCTACCATAAGATTCCATGGTTCTATGAGGGCTCAAAGTTGGTCCGAAGACCCATTTTGCAACAATATTGAATAAGCCACAGAACCTATTCAGATACCCAAAGAAACCCATACCATATTTTTAAAATTAGTTCACATACACATGTAGCTGTCCCCAAAATTTCAAGTCCCTAGCTTAAGTACTCTTTCAGATATTTAGCTTCAAAGTTGAGGATTTGTACAGTTTTCGTTCAAAATTATCTAAAAATGCAAATATTCAATATTTTCTACCGTGAAAACTATTATAGATAAGGCTTTATAACTTAAGATTTGTCCATCAAAGTGATAGACCTTCATTCTGAAATTTTTTCATGACATTCTGAGATGGTAAGGTGGGAAGATTTTCAGAAATCTGTTGAAATGAGACGGAATGACCCAAATACATGCATATATTGAAACCACACAAAACCCAAGTACAGCAACCACTTGGGTGTGTGTTGGGAGTGGTATCCGGCTGAGCAATAAATTAATTGTGAAGTGCACTAAAGTAAGTGTAAGACTTTGCAGTTTCTAATAATTGATTGATGCCACCTTTGGCTCATATATGTTATGTAGCTAGAAGTATACCCTTTCATCAATTTGATCAATTTATTTTACACAACTGAACGGCTTACTTAGAGGGGTGGCTGGTCCATATAGGGCTTTATGTCCGTTATTTATGCCATCTAGGCTTTACAGGACAGGCAACTTGAGGCAAGGGATATGGACCATGGTAATGAGATGCGATGCATTTGGCCTAGATCAAATACCTGTCCAACATGGTTTTCTAAACCGCGAATTGTCCTACCACTACAGTTTGTCTCACAAAATGCGAACTGGTGTTTGGTCTGAATGCTCCTCACCTACAGGTCACACAGCATAAATACACAAACTCACTGGTAGATGGGCTAATTTGCAATTATTTTGTCACATTTTTGTGAAGTTTTGCTGCTGTTTTTGTCAAATATTTGACAACGACCGCCCATTCCAGAAACACTGGTTTTTTTTTGTAAATGGCACTGAGCAAGACCCCAGACCCAATTATTTATGGCTACACAGACATGGTAGCTATCACTCATTTTCAGGTCATAGTTAACATTTCAATGATGGTTTTTTTGATCTTATAATGTTTTCCTTCACCTCAAAACTTGAAAACGGTTTGATGTTGATTGCCCCAGCCTGAATCATCATCATTGTCCCAGCAGACCAGTGCAGTTGTTCCTCTGCATTTGTGAAGACAACAGCTTTGTTGACATCCTTACACACTTCTTCCCATACCCTGCGGGCCCTGGAAGGGATGTCCACAGACTGCATGGTTCAGTACTGTCTGTGAATCCTCAAAAATTAGTTAATGACAGTTGTTTGCTTGCTTGCCCACGTTGCAGCTGTCAGATTTTGACATTTGTGTGTTGTGGTGTCTCACTTCAAGAATGTTCACATCTCGAAAGTTTCGCTTTGAGTGTGAATGGGGTAACTTGGCTAAAACTGCTTGGAAAATTAATATCACAGTTTATGGTTTAGAATTAAAGTCATGAAAGTATTTCTTCACTCCAAAAACATTAATTTCTTTAAGAATAAACGTTTTGAGGAAGTTTGAGTTTTTTTTTTGGTCGCTCCCTAGGGTCGCCACCTGTCAACCGAAGCTTCACGAGGGGGCGTGGCCATCTGGGCAATGTAAACACGCACATGTGCTGTAGTGGCCCATGCAATGCAATGCAGCCAATGCTGGCCACAGGCTGACTGGCTGGATTATAAGCGGTGACATGGTCGCTCCTTGTTGCATTTTGTTTGATCGATCCACGTGTACGCAGTGCAGTGTTAATTGAAACATGGAGATGGACTTACTTGAACGACTGAGCATGGGATCTTTTGCAATGCATGCTCTCATCTTGTGAGGATTTAAAGTGAATATGCAACTGCACGAATGGTCACGGATTAACTTATTCTGGACCCATTGGTCTATATTGATCATTGCATGGCTTTGATAGCGTTTTGTGAATGCATATCAACTTACTATTGACGCTTCAGCGATGAATACAACATGAAACAGTCCATGAAACCAATACAAACCTTATTACTAGGCCTGACTATATGCCTGGCCCTCCTAAACCAAGCATCATGTCAAGATGGTATGAAAATCATTTTCTATTTCTGTTGACAATTAATTGATTTTTTTTTTCAATAAAATTCAACATGTTTAAACTTTATTTTGATCATTGTAATTGAATGCAACTTGGTGTAACTTATTGAGCATTTCATGCAGGCTTGAAACAGCACCGAATTCTGTGCTATGAAACTCCCCATTTAAGAAAGTGACGGCTGCATTCTGAGAATGAGACTGGATAATATTTAGTGGTCGTCTTCAATCAACCGTGTCATCATGGTCTATTGAGTATGCTAGAAAAGCCGACCCATATTGATTTTCTCGATTTATTCAGCCTGCAGCATGCTCAATGACTGCACTGGCACACCTGGTTGCATTATCAGTGGACACATAAATATCATATCCAAACAAATTTGTCCTATTGATATTACTAATACTTCTGGGCTGAATAAATTCTCAGAATGCCTTACTTATTTTCTTAATTTATATCTTGCTACAATCTTATTTTTTCGTCTCAAGTTATAGTGCAATTATTTTAAAAGCACAATGTCCAGCTTGCTTTTATTTGTTATTAAACGGATTATCTATCCTGTAAAGCTTGCTTTTATTTTTCAAATTTTACAATATTATTTTTAGTCATTTTGATCAGCATGTGATCAATTTATTTTACACGACTGAACGGCTGTTATACTGCTCAATACTCACTGCTGTTGTACTGGATAGCAATAGATGCATGTGCCACAGATAGCAATAGAAGCTAATAGATAATAGATACCTGCACTCACATTCTATGATGCACTTTAATTGTTAGCTGACTTTTGTTCAATGTTCTCTTCTGTACTTTTCATGTGATCCTGCTCTGAATGTGACCCTGCACTTCATTTGCTTATGACTCTGCACTGCATGCATTTGCAAATGCACTTGCGAATAAAGCTCTTCCGATGGACTGTGCGAATTTCGGTCCCTTGATCCAAGTGTTCTGTGGCGCTTATGCGAATCCCAACGATTGCACCTTGCTCATATTCTTATGTGATGGGAATGCCGATTGTTCGACGGGATTCGACGAAACCCCTGCCACATGTGCTGATGGTATAGTTTGCGGTCTTATTGAGGAATGTCTTTTGCTCTTTTTACAAGAGTGACAAGACAGACTCCTACATTTGACAGTCTTACATCATTGGTACATGACAGTCTCATCATGTGCTTTGCTTCTAGACTACTTGTGTAGCACTAGATTCCAGTAGAACTGTAGATTTGCAATATACCCTGGGCCCCTGTATCTGTCCCTTGGCTTTACCCTCAAGTCACTTCATTGGAATTCATTGATAAAGATGTCATTCACCATTCCAAAAAGACACCCAACATCCCACTATTGAAGTCTCATGGCATCATTTTCTCATCCTCATTCCATCCAGTAAATAAATACAGGACGTAAAGCCCCAATCATCCATCCATCCATGCTCACTCCATCATCACCATCACTGATTGATCATCGTATACCCACATCACACCTCATTAAAAAACATGATTGTCATCATCATAATCATTGTTGTCTTCATCTTCATGTACAGTATAATATCATCAAAATTCATTCTCTCATTCTCTCATTCACCAACAACCAGCACTACACACAGTAGAGATTTGATTTTGATCAGATTATCAATTATAAAATGCTCCCCATTGAACACCCCCCTCCACTTCAAATCTGAAGCAATCATCTTGACTGGCAGAATTCATCAATAATTGGTACCTGCCTTAATTTGCATTGGACCATGGCATGCACAAGGTTAGCAAGTGAGTCATATGAATGTCAATTATAGCAAGATTCAACCAACATTGCTAAGCTTAAATTTGAGTGACTCAGTTGAGACTAGACTGCAATTCCAAGGCATTAATTCATCCACAAGATGCAAAACAATTTGCTGAATGTACCACCCAAGTGGAATGTACAATTTGTTCTTAAAGAAAACGAATCTGGAAAGTGTGTGACAAATATCTCCTCAATGAATATGATATTTGTTTATAGCACCTGGCCATCTGCGTGCAACACCTTTGCATCATTGAATGGGATTTCACTGAAGCAAAACTTTAATGTATTTATCAGACGGTGTCAGCAATAGACTTCCTGAGTATTGTTTGTACTTCTTGTAAATCACGTTTAAGGTTTCGTGACTGCATTTGTAGTGTGTTGCCGACTTTTAACCTGTATCATTACTGTATCAATACAATTTTAACTGTTTGTGTGCATTGTCCATTATGTATGTAATGAATACAACAGATATGGCCATACAATATTGATATAATAGCATCAACTGTGCTGTGTACCCGTAGCACGAGATTCACATTTTGAATCCACTGTCACCCTCAGTGAAACACATTGCACAAAAAGTGACATTCAGTACCACCCGTAATGGAATTCCATGGACTTATTGTGTCACCCACAGTGAAATACCTGAGGTCTATCTATTGAGTTGATGATTGAATACATGACCAATTGACTGCCATCCACAGGCAAACTGGGTTATCTGTTTTTGAAGCCAATTGATTGTTGGTGTTGAAGTAGGGAAGTGAGAAAGGTGATATTCATTTGAGGAAGTTACAAGTACATTAATGTCACCATTTATATAATCTAATTAAATTAACAATATTAACAGTTTTATACAGCCAATATTTAATTTGGGTATTATACAGAAAGGTGTTAGGGCCTACAATCTTGTTTCTAATAAGACCACCACTAACACCATGCATGTCTCAAATTAGGAAGGCCTCACTTGTATAATGTGGCACTAATTGAACTGGTGATAATGCATACATTTTGATTTGATGTGCAATTACCAGTCCTGCGTGATACAGTTTGTTTGGAGGGGGTCAGTGTCTGGGGTCAGTGTCCAAACTGGCCTTGACTCCAATTTTCTCATTGAAAACAATACATTTAGGCCCTTATACCATTCAACACCTCTGTCAGCCAATCACATGCCAGTATTTCAGGGAAATAATTCCCATATTCTTTGTTGTCCAGTTGTCCTTTCATGTTTGACTGTTTGAGTGTTGGTCTCATATATATATAGTATAAGTTATTCACCATGGGATCAGGAATATGTGTTTATCACACCTCGGGCTAAAGCCATCGGGCGATAAATCACATATTCCCTCACCCTTGGTGAATAACCTATACATATACAGAAATCTTGTAAGAAGTATTCCTTGTATCAGTGATTGATTAGAGTATGTGTGTTTGTGAGATTACCAGAGGAATTATAGGTAACTCATTGCTGCACTTCAGTTCCATTCCGTAAATCACACCTGTTTTTGCAAATTCATCATAGTCGTCTCCCCTGACAACGTCACATCATCATCCTTTATTCATGTCATTTTCATCATCAAGCCATATTTCATTACTATTACATTATTACATATATATTATATACATTATGCAGTGTACATATGTCCTTCAGTTGATTCAGTCACCTATATACTTAAATCGTGACCCAGTCATTATCCATGCCTGGTATGGGGCATCCCCAATCACTGACCAATAATAATAATGACCATGCATCATCCAACCTTACATGCTCAATTACTTGTTTCATTTGTGTGTACCATTTTTAGTAGCACAGCTTTTCCAAATTGCTTGCTTAAAGTAGCTTCTTTTTTTTTTCACGATGCATAAATGCATCTCAAACACCGCATTACAAATTTCTTGGTCTCAATATTTCCAGCGTTAATTTTGAGTATATGAGAAATTCAATTTTAACTTTGAATGGATGCAGGACTAATAGTCATTACAAGCAGTAACATATATCATCATGCAAGTGCACAAGTAATTGTGCATTGGGTTGTGAGGTGGCCTCCTACATTCAATCCTCATGTATATTTTAAGAAATCCACCTCCCAAATTGGTTGTTGGAAACTTGGATCTGTTGACCTGTAGACTTGGTTCACCTCAGGTGTTCAGTGTTCACCCTTCTGCCCCCCCCCCCCCATTTCTGGCAGAGTAGTGTGTAGTTTTCCAAATCATGGTGATGCCCTGGGCAGCCCTGGTTTGTCCAATTTTACCTCCTTGCCTCTTTTTGCCTCTCTTTGCCTCTTCTTGACTCCATTGTCTTGTCGTGTCAGTTTTAAAGGTCACTGGTTTTCTCATTAATATCCTGGTCTTGGAGATTTCAACCAGGAACATTTCTCTGTGTGTTGTAGTGTAGCACCCTAAGATTTGCTGGATTGCTGCCTTTCCTACTGCAGTGTTGTTGGTTGACTGGAGAGTGTAGATATAAAGCAGAATCTGTTTTGTGGTGCTCTTGTATCTTTTCCTGAGTATGACTATTGTAGTGTAGATTAAGTTGACCTTGAGTTTTCGTTCCTTCTTTTTGACAACTCATGGAGCATGTCGACAGCAAGTTTCAGTGGTTTGGATGTGTGAATTGTGTGATGCTGTCCTGGATGATTGATGATCAATTTATTTCATTGTTTTTTATGAACCCTGTTGTTCTAGTATTTTTACCTATGATAGTGTGTATTTTATTGTTATTGAATGCATGTATTTTTATGAATTGTATTGTATTGTATTTGCATGGGTGATATTGCATGGGTGATATAATATTGCATGGGTTTTGAATGTTTGCAGTTCAATTTATCATCTCTTGAATGCGTTTTGTGTTGCATTCTTACGTTTTTACCACATTTTAAAACTTAAGTTTTGATCCCAATCTTTGTTGGTGACTTTTTTTCTAAGATGGCTCCTGGTTCTGATTACAATGCATTTATTATTAGAAATAAATGTCAAATGATAAATGCTGTAAAAGGAGGAACCATGAGGTTACAAAAAGGAATCTACAAACCTCCAGCTTCCCCTGATCTGTACCTTTCACAAGGCAGCTCTTCTTCTCTCATTTTCAAATTCTTGTTTATCAAATATGCCTTTAGTTTTCACTTTAATGGTGAACAGTTTTCCAATCAATCAATGGTGAACAGTCTATCAATTTTACTTTTCCGCTCTCTTTATGACTGGGATATAGCCACATGGGATATACAGGGGTCCATCGTATACTCTGTATTTGTTTAATATGTATAAAAAACACTGCATTTGTAGCTACTAACAATTCTATGTAGTTTTTGCTAATCTATGAATATGCTTAAATATGCTTGATATTTCTAACATTGATTTTATTTCAAACACATAACTGTTTTATGCGATGTAACTGATGCATGGCTTTTACTAAGCTCTAGTGTGATAAACTATAAGCAATTAACAATTGATATATATGCTATGCAATAGTATAGTTGAGTGAATGACTGATATTAGTGTGGGTAAGAGCGTGGAAGGGTGTAATTGCAGGTGACCCATGTGAAGCCAACGAGTGCACCAATGGAGGGACCTGCAACCCGTTTCCGGCGGTCCAGACGGTCTCTGTGGCGTACTACACGTGCACTTGTCCGGAGAAATACACTGGTTTCTACTGCGAGACGCTGATAACTACCACAGTAACCACAACTACTGCTACTACTACCACTACTCCTCTCACTACTACCACTCTCTCTACCACTACCACTCTTCCTCCTACCACTACTACCACTGTCACTACCACCACCCCCACCCCCACTACCACCCCCACAACCACCCCTACCACTACCACACAGACAACCACCACCACCCAGCCCACTACCACGACCACAACGCAAACAACCACGACCACACAACCGACTACCACGACGACAGAACCCACAACCACCCCGACAACCACCCCCATCCCTACCACCCCAACCACTACCACACAAACAACCACTACCACCACCCAGCCGACCACCACCACCACCCAGCCAACCACAACCACCACCCAGCCAACCACCACCACCATCCAAACAACCACAACCCCCCAACCAACCACCCCAACCACCCCTCCCCTCACCACCCCCACTACTGCCCCAACAACAACTCAGGCCGCCATAACCACCAACCCTGTCTCTAGCCCCTCCGTGACAGTAAGTGTGCATGCTGCCTTTTCACTTTTCTGTTGCAAATTATTCTTTAAGACATCATTATGTTGTAACATTTTGTTCAACTTGTACAGGAAACATAGTACAGGAAAAGTTGTACAGGGAACGTTGCAGCCAAATGCACCGAAATGTCACACTGCCAAGTGATGATGCCATCGTTCTTATCCCTTATACATTTGCAACACACTATGCCTTCTAGCTTTAACTGAAGTTTTTTTTTTCACTTCATGGTGTATGTTGTTGCATGACTCTTGTCAATCTTGTGCATGTATACTTCTCTGCATTTGGCCATATAATTTGCTTGTACACATTTGTACCTTATCTTGCATTTTCGTCTCATCGCAATGTCAGCCCTTAGCATTTCTTATAGCTGGAGCTCTTCGCATCTGTGCTTCACTTTATCTAAAAACTTGCATGGATACTATAGACTAACCCTATCCTATACTTACTTGTTACTTACAATTTCATCGATTTGCTAACATTTTGATAATCCATAGTTATTGGATTCATGAATTTTAACTGACATCAGAACTTAATTCAAATTTATTGACCTAACTTTGAGCTGCATTAAAACATTTTTTTGTGGTGGGTTTCCAGAATTCACCTACTGCCTTAGTTCAACCGACACCTAATCCGAACAACTGCAAGCCGGACCCCTGTGCCAATGGAGTGTGTACCGCTTTACTTGGAGACCCTGGTTATGCCTGTACTTGTAAGCCAGGTAAGAGAAAAGGACCCTCCCTTGCTCCTGACATGTCCTCCTAATAGATTAACAGACACATCCATGATATTCTCTCCTATTGATTGCCTGATGCATGTAGATGCAGGTCAACATGTGTGCTATTTAAGTTGTAGTTGGTTACCTCCAGTCCTCCCCCTAAATATATGCAGTAAAGCTGATATGATCACATTGATTTGTATTGATTTGGTATTGCTAGTGAGCAAAATGCATGTTGTCATCTGTAAATTGCAGCATGTGATATGTAGTTATTTCCAAGTGGTGCCTGATTTATGTTGTTGATGTTTGTGAATGAATTGACTTTTTTGTTGTCGCAGGTTTCACTGGAAAGAACTGCGAGCAGGCGACCGACCCATGTGCATCCCAGCCTTGCTTCAATGGAGCGCGCTGTGAGGTGGGCATTAAATCCCCTAATAATTCTCTTATTAATGCGATTAATGCAATCATCAAGGTTGCTAAAGCCATTCCCATGCAATGCTAATTGTCCATGACTGGTGCTTATTACACCTCATTAGATAATTTCCCTTTTCAAGTTGAAATATTGATTTCTGCCATGTGTGCGTTGAATTCGCCAAGGATGCAGAAGCATGATACACACGATGCAAATGAATTTAGGAACAACTTAGCATGGCAATTTGGTAAAAAATATTGATTTGATATCAATTTGATGTATTTGCTTATTTACTACACTGGCCTATCTTGATCTGAATGGCATTAGATGCAAAGCGAATCTTGCCTAGATATGTAATGACCTTTCTATGCTATTTGACCCATTACTGAGGTAGCCATGGCAATTCAAAGACATCAATGAGCCTTACATGCCATTATGATGTTACTGAGAACCAACAATCCAATAAAAGTTCTGTAGATCAATCAATATTGTGAATATGAAATAAAGGAGAAAAAAACCGGAACAATTGTGTAATTGGCCATTTTTAGAAATTTGCACTAAACGTAATTCTCAATAATCACAAGAAAATGTTCCAGACCAAACATAAATCTCAGATTTTCCAGTTTCTATAAGTGTCTCATGATATCTAGTGTATCTGTCATTGAATGTCATTAAATATTAATTTGGTAACTTCACCTGTGTGGGGTGCACTAAGTGTAGGACTTGTTTGATTGTTGTGGAAGTGGTTGCCAAGGTGACAGCAGATCTGCTTTGACATGTCTGTGTGTCAATGGAACATTTGTGGGACAATGACCTGTGCTTAAGTTACATAAAGTGACAATGGTAATCGACAGGCCATTATAGCCATTAACAGCAGTAGCTACCTGCAAATTGTTCCAGTGGGTTGACCTATCTGCTAATAAGTGGAAATATTGTAAGAACACTGCAATTAATATGCAAAAGTGGGGGTACATGTACTTAATTGTGTTTGTCGGGACCTCGCAGACGATTCATTATAAAAAGTTCAGTATTGCAACAAATTTATGAATTTTTCAGAGACTGTTCGTGACAAAAGATGCCCAAAACAAACAATTTAAATCCTCGTAAGTTGATGGGTTGGCTAATGTGCACATTAATGTTATTCAGTACATGTTTATTTTGTCCTTGATATCTTGATAGTTACAGTGTAAATTTACTCATAAAATACCAGGATGACAAACTACCTGGAGGAAAAATACAGGGTGACCCACCTCAACTTGTGCATGACATTTTATTGAAGACAACAAAAATGAGATAGGCAATTTTTGAAAACATATTTGTTGAATTGGTAGTAATGGCTGTTAAACAAAGTGAGTTATAAGTCTCTACAGTTATTCTATCAAAAATGACAGGAGAGTGAAAATTTGTCGCTGTTTTATTTTGTGCCAAAAAATCAGCTGAGAAGAATTCAAAGTGCACCAGAGTCAACAAAGTCTTCCAAAACTGAAATGACTTTGATACGCAAAAGGAGGTTCTTAGGGAAGGGAATGGATGGTGTTTGTGAGATTTAGAGTCCAGTGTATGTTACCAAGTCAGAAAATTTAGAATGACAACCTGTCTGAGACAAACAAGTCAAAATATGGCAAAACAATTAGCATAACCGACAGTCAGACAATTTCCAGCACAAAATTTTAAGGTATTATGATTGTCTGAGTCAATAGAAACATAAAAAATGACAATCTGGTTTTAAAAGAAAAGAGAAAAAGTATAGCAACACTCCAACCAAAATCCATTTTTGATGTCATCTAGAAAGTCACAAATTTCCATCCCTCAAAATCTAGCCTTATTTTGACCAACATTTGTGATGGAAAAACAAGGTTCTTTAATACTACAAGGTGCAGAAGATTCCCCTCAACAAATTCACCATGTCATTTGGCCTAGAAATCCAAGCCAAGTCATTTTTCTTGGAGGTATAAGATTCATTGTTGACAATTTATGTGCATTATTGGAACAATTAATAAAATGGCGGATACATACATCAATGATCAAATTGAAAGTGATTAATGATATTCCCATGTAAGATTAAGCTATTCTAATACTTATCATGAGTGGTAGCAAAAATTTTTGCCCACCCATTATTGGTAATAGACGCCAGGAAATTACCGGTCACAGTGAGCTTGAACAAACTTTGGGGTTAAAAAAATTGACCAAGAAAACGATTAGCGCAGTGATGTAGAGGAAGGTCAGACGAACATTTTGATGTATCAAACGAAAAAATCTGTTGGGAATATTTTGAGATATTTGAGTTTTAGATTTTTGATTTATCACACCCTATTCTTAGCATGTAATCTCCATGAAAAAAAGATCAAAACTGTCCATTTTTCCCCGTTAGGTAATCTCTAAGATAATTTCATTATTCAGAAGTAAAAATATGTAGTCATTGTCTCTGTAGAAAGTTTGTACTGCTTCATGCGGACTGACAGGGTGTGATAAACCTATAACAGCTAACATTTCTGGCTAAATGCCTGAGAAAATGTTTGCAATACCGGGTTGTGTTAGTTTCATCATTCTGGTGAATAATTTTAGCAAATTTGGTCTCATCATCTCATTGTAACAGGCTTTGTTGAGTTTTTTGTGCATTTTATCACTAATTTTGACACAGTGAAAAAAGCATTTCATAACAATGTGAAAAGATAGACAAAGTTGAGTAAATCGTAAGAAAATGCATGCATAGAATGTTCGAAGTATCTGCTTCACTATGAAGTTGAATCCCCTGATATTACATGGAAAGTCTTTGCAATTGGACGGAAAGACAAAAATAAGATTAAAAGCTATAAATAAACAGTAATATTCATACTTAATGTACTTTGAGTACTTAAAATGGATGTTGGGCGTTTAATGTTGATGTAGGTTATCTGGCATCCAAAATCAACCAATCTTTAATTGTATAGAAAACAAAAACAGCATCAATTCAGTAAATTATGTGAAAATTTAGTTAATACAAACAGGTGCAACTATTGCACATTAGGACTGCAATGTCAAAGTATTTTGCTCCATACTCAACGAAAAGCTTCCAAACATTCTATCTATGCGCTTTCTGATGATTCACTCAACATTGACTACACTTCACATGGTTGCAAAAGTACTTGTTTCACAGTGGTAAAATTTCTTAAAAACACATAAAAACACCAATAATACACCATAGAGTTCAAAAGTGAGGTAGATTCTACTACAATTATTCACCAGAATGATGAGGACAAGCTGGAAAATAAACATGTTTTATAAATTTTCTGAGAAATGTTTTCTGTTATAGGTTTATCACACCCTGTCAGTCTGCATGAAGCAGTACAAACTTTCTACAGAGACAATGACTACATATTTTTACTTCTGAATAATGAAATTATCATAGAGATTACCTAATGGGGAAAAATGGGCTGTTTTGATCATTTTTATATGGAGATTCCATGCTAACAATAGGGTGTGATAAATAAAAAGTTTAAAACTCAAATATCTCAAAAAATTCCCAACAGATTTTTTCGTTTGATACATCAAAATGTTCGTCTGACCTTTCTCAACATCACTGCGCTAATCGTTTTCTTGGTCTATTTTTTTAACCCCAAAGTTTGTTCAAGCTCGCTGTGCGCGGTATGAAAATGGTGGACTGCATCAGGACAGTATTTGGGCTTCCTGACTCCGTAAACCCAAACCACCTTCAGAGTAAAGCCTGGCACTGCTTTGTTATAGCTTCTCTAATACAGTACATGCATTATATGTGAGCCGAAAAAAAATGTCCAAGGTTAACAGAGCTAAATTGTAATAAATCAGAAAAAAAGCTATCCAAAAATTTGAACTCTTTTTCTGAGTCCAATTTTTACCAAAAGTGAACCAAACTTGCATAATACTCTTCTCTTGGCTCTTGTCACTGAAATTCCTAATTAGTTTTTGCATTGGAAATCCCAAACTTTTTCAGCAGACACTGTTTTGGTTACAACATCAATGCACAAGTTGAGGTGGGTCACCCTGTATTTTTCTGTCTGCCGTTCTTGATAAATGAAATAGGCTAAAAGTTGCTCTGATTTTGCTCCTTTCGGGTTGACCCATACCATGTTTTCTAGGTTCTTTCTGAAATTTGAAAGCCTTTTCAATCTTCTGTTTACTGGGCCCGATGAAGCTTTCATGTTATGGATAGGATTATAGAATTAGGAGAGATTAAAATTTTACTGAATTGAGAGTGACCAATGTGAATAACCTGAAACGTTATGTCAATTTTTGGGTGTGTTTATGGACAAACATGTATGTCAATCTGTTAACAAGCAAACACCAGTCTTATTAGAGATAATCATAGGAGATCTTTTGTCATGTTTTGAAATGTCAGTACAGCGGAAATGTCAGTACAGCTGCACAATGTATATACATCCTCACTCCAAGTACACTCAGTGACATACAGATATGTTTGCATATCATGATGTTTGACATCTATTTGTTGTATTTCTGAAAAAAGTAATTACAAGGACATATATTTTGGAGGTTAATAGCTTATCCATATGCAGAAACAGTGCTCTAGACATTAAACATGGAGCCAAGGTTGTTTAGAAATAAATAAATGTAGATCAATTGCAAACATTTCAATTTAATACAATGTTGATTTAATGATATAATCTAGCTACACAAGTAGCTTAACCTTTTTTTTTTTGTAGCTTTCTATATTATTTACTCACAATGAGTCGTAAGTCTAACCTTTTAGGATTGCGAGACTCAGTTGGTCTCAACTGTTGTTTGATTAGCAGATGTTGTATGGCATTTTTAAAACTCCTTTTTTCCTTGAATATATTGTATTGATTGGTTAATTTGTGTTTAATTTTCAGGTGGTGACTGCAGGTTTTGCTTGTTTTTGTTCTGCTGGCTACACAGGTCGACAGTGTGAGACGGAGATAAATGAGTGTGACAGCAATCCGTGTGTCTCTGGAGGAACTTGCAAGGACAAGGTCAATGGCTACGACTGCACCTGTCCTTCGGGATATACTGGTAAGTGATTAACTGAGAATATTCTGGGTTTTTAGTCTGTTTGTAAATATTTCATGTTAACACAAATTTATGTATCAATCTCATAATCTCATAATCTCAAGGTCCAAGAGATACTTTATGACTTGACATTGGGACATTCGAGTGACCGTGTAAGACCTACATGTAGAAGGTGATATAGATTGTCATCTATCTGTATATCAATGTTCTGAAGTATTTTGGGCAAAAAGTGTTCCATATATACATCAATAGCATCTCATATAGTGTCCTTGAGGAATTTGTGGAGATATTAAAAAAATAAAAATCAACAAGCATTCAAGAATATATGTAGCACCTTCAGAGTATATTTTGGAGGTTATCTCAGTACATTATAACAGACGATGTCAGCATTTGGAAATTCTGGTTTTTTTTTTCATGGAGTAAGTCGGTTATACAAGTTTAGTTCATTCAGATCATTAGCTGACTTTGTTTTGTTGTAGTGTTAATATTATCAAGTTACTTGATCCTCCTCCACAACATATGTCAAATCATTGCTTTAGAATTTTCCTAACACATTTTTCAAAGTAGTCATGTCCAGCTGCTTAAAGTGCAGCTGTTGACCACCGTCGATCTGCCGTTATTCGTTAGTCTCAATTGTCATGATGACCATAGCTTCTGTAGAAGTACAGGAAGTCATTCTTGACCAAAATCCCATTAAAATCCCATTAAGATCTTCTGTTCCTATAGAGTATTCTTTAGGGTGCGATTCGTGAGTCGTGACACCGTTCCTGTGACGAGTGGGTCAGGTTAATTTGTTTGTGTTATGAAAGTTTGTAACGTAATTGTGAGGGAGTGCCCAGTTGAATAAGATGTTGTGAAACACCGTTACAAAAGGGCGTGTGATGCTGGTAACCCACAATATGCCAATTTATGGGTTATGCAAAGAAATCAATATTGCAGTCAATGGGCAAACAGTGAAAGGGGCCAATGTGACATTTGTGATAGACAATTAAGAGCAGGTTTTTGTGTGCATAATTATTGGATGTCACATGTTGTGAAGCTGATGCAGACCCCATGCAGTATAAAATTAAATAACAAATTTACTTGGTATGATAATTACACCAATAGATTAGGTAGAATCACATTTACTCAATTAATTTTGTCGCATGTTGTTTGCCAAATATTAGGATCCTTCCTATAATGTTGCACATGCAACATGGATACATGTAAAAAGTTAACTTGCAAAGAGTCCTTCTTCATATAACTGGTATGCATCACACACAGTCTGGATTTTTGAGAATGTGGTGTTTTTAAGAGGGAAAAGAAAATTTATAATGATTGAGACCCATATGCAATAGCGTCTTTCAGACTTCGATTCACTCATTCTCATCCCTAGTTATATGCCTGAAGGTTGTATTTTGTTCATTCTGTTAATTTTCATCATTGCAAGCCAAGAGGCCTTGGTATATCAACCCGTTTGATGGTTTATACAGGCCTGTCCTGACCATGTTCTTTAAAAACTAAAACCATTTCTAGCAGTGTCATTCATAGAATCTATGGCCCTCACTCACCACATGCTTTGCTTCGGTCAAATTAGACAAAACATTTCCATGATAATAAAACAAGTCCTTAATAAAAACCAGTACCAAATAAATCTATTAAATTATCGGTGCAAAAAACGACATAGAGAGAATCACTGAACAAGGCCATGAAAAAAAAAAAAAATCTGAAAGTCAAGGTTATCAATACTTTTAATAAATGTCTGATGGAAAGTTTGATTATCATGGATGGCCTAGACAGTGTTTTATTAAACTGGGTTGTGTTTTGGTCTCCAGTAGATTTAGTTGGCTTAGGGGTTAATGGTGATTTGAATACACTCCAAATTGCCTCACTAGATCAGGATCTCTCCCTGTAGTGAGGATGATTGACTATTACTTATAGTGTATCCCATATGAACATTTCAGGCGGTTTTGTCCTGATATTTGGAAAAGTACCTCCCATTGCTTTTTATGCTCTTCAGTGTGATAAACACTGTTGTTTGATAGTTATACAGCTACAATTTACAAATAGCAATATTAAGTGATAATTACATGGAGCAAGGTCACTGGACAAAGGTATAGGACATTTTGTCTCATAAGTATGGTATGGTGTGGTGAAACATGTAGATTATGGACATTTATGTTGAAATTCCTTCAATTTTACTAAAGAAAGACTAAGTTGTTATGATTGAAGAAGATTTTATTTTTTACAGTAGACAAAAAACAAGTGCTGGCAGAATTGGACTGAAATATTCCTTGTGAGGTCATAGCCCTATCCATGCCTTGTTATTCTCCATTGGTCATAAGCAATTTATGAGGTCTATACTTGCAATGCTATCAAAAAGAGTGACCAACTGAGTATCAATGAGGTCACAAGTTGCTCAATGACAAGTTGACAGTTTATTTCAATGTGTTTGAGGTCATTGATGGCCACCAACAGCTTTTCTGTAAGCACTTGTTTTCCGTCTACTGTAACATGGAAGTGTTGGGATAAGTGCAAGTATCCTCTTGACTTTTTCATTAGACGGTTTAGTTTGTACTGTTCTTTAGACGGTTTAGTTTGTACTGTAAGTTAAATCTTACTATTAGCTGGTAATGGCCTTTGGCCACAGAAGAACAACATACCTCCTGATGTGAATTCTGTTTGCTAAGAGAAATGTCTAATGTGAAGATGATATTTTGCTTTTGTGAGGATAGCAGCTTGCATTCAATAGCATGGGACATGTGGGCAGTGTTCATAGAATGTCTCATATGTAAAGATGCAATATATACCACTGTAATAGGTTATTGATTTTTGCCTATTGGAAGGGTATCCTTTTACTTATACAAAGTTTATGGATGTGAATACACTGTAGTTGGCTGCTGCATCTACTACTAACTTCAATAGGTTGACCATTTACATATGAACCATGGATTTCAATTGGTATAATAAACCATAGTTCACCATGCTTATAGCCAAATACCATATCATGTATATTTTATATATATATATCAAATTCTCGATATTACTGAGAAATTCTGACTCAGAATTCATGTTTAAGAAGATGATGTCAGCCATGTTTCTTAAGTTAGAGAATATCTAAAAGCATTTGAATGATTTCTCCATCAGTTTCAGGAGAGAACTGTAATATCACAATACAAACTTTGCTGTAAAATGTTGTCCTTTTATTTTTGACAAGGTAAAGTGTTGGGAAAAATAATCATTATCACGAAGTCTTAATATGCATTGAAAAACAAGTTATACAACAAATGTTATACAACATAATATCTTAGTCATATATGTGTTACATTATGTTTTAAGATGTAGCACAGTAAATGAAACTTACACATGCACTAAAATGAAAAATACCATTGGAATGGTGTGTACTTTTTGAGAATAATGAGCTTGCGAAGTGATATAACTTTAAAGCCGGAGAGTTTTATGATGAATTTTATGATTAGTTGAAACTAAACAACCTTTACTGCTCTTACGCCAGCTGTGATTGCTGTTTATGAAATTTGAACAAGCATGTGAGAGTTTACCAACAGTACATGTGACAAAAGTCCATTGTAGGTTGGTGGTAACTGGTAGTTTCTTTAAAGTAAAAGTAATAATTGTACTACCATTAAAACACTGCAACATATGTATGTTTTTGTGAGTCCTAATGCGAGCAACAGCTTATCGTGAATGCATCGTTGTTGTAATCATGTGCAAATATTGTAACGTGGCAATTTATGTCACACCAACATTAACCCTGTATAGGGACACAACATTAATAGTCGAAACCGTCAATCACATTTTCAAAATAACAAAGTTTTAATGAGGTGTCCTTCTTGATCTTTGTGCGAAATGTGTGATTTGTAGCACAGTAAAGCCGATAAAGGCTTACACTTGAAGTTGCACAAAAGGCGAAAAGTTGTCGCCAGATGTACACAGATCAGGCTTTTATTGATAAAGCAATTTAAAAGCATTCGCAAGTATACATCATGCCTTTTTAACTTAAGAGAAACTTGTACGAGATAGCACAAGTCAACAATGGACAAAATGTGGGATAAGCCCACATGCTGTGAAACCCTTTGTCCATCTTTTCATTTGAATGAATCTCATGATATCTGGTGTCTCTGTTGTGTAACTTGAACATATCTGTGGATCATTATAATGATTGGCCCATTATCATTTCAATAAACTGCCATTTACACTGGACGCATCTGCAACGTTCAAATGTTGCTTTTGTTCCTCCTTGACGTAGTTTGTGTTACATTTGTTAACTTATCACCTCATTTTGTGATTTCGTAAGCAGTGAAATCTGACCTTTCTTTACTCAACACAAGATTTTTCATGGGCTCCTTCCGCTCATCTGCCTATTAATCAAAATCTTCAAAGCAGTGACAAATTGAATTGTATGCCGTGGTGTATTTATACATTTTAAAACATGATTTGTGTATCTTACAACATCAATATCAAGCTTTCCAGCTAATCTGTTATGTTATGTACCTTCTTTTTTCAGTTTCCTACTTTTTGTGTCTTAACAGCTGGTTTAAATTTTTTCCCCTTTTATCATTTCAGCAAAATTGCAAAGTAAAGAAGCCATTCAGCTTTGTTACTCCTGTTGTGCTATCGTTTTGAAGTTAGAATGACAAAAATATAGTTGAAAAGTCAATGGTCACATTTATGTTGGTCAGCAATGTTCAGTATGCGGCTTCAACTTATGAGGATGGCCGAAATGCCCGAAGCTTTATGTAAATTGGGTTAAATGAAGTCCAAACAAAACTTTTAACTCATGGACACCGGTCTCGTGATGTGACCTTCATATTCTTAATAGATACAAAATTCAAACATGAGACTGTTGTCTGTGGAATAACTCACTGGCCTTAATTTCTGTACCTTGACATTTTTCTTACTGCTTTTTGTTGATGAGTCAACATGGAGTCTACTACTTTGCCTGTCTCGGGAGAAAAATAGTTGTTTTTTTTTTATTGATTTATTTAGAAATTCAAACAGAGTTACAATATTAAATCGATGAAATGAAAATGTAATTTTAGTTGAGTCAAAAGCTATTCTTTTTTTTCCCTTAAAAAATTCCACACCTTGTAGTTGTAATTATTTTGACTGAAAGTCACAAAATAGGACAGCAGAATGATGTTCTATGCTGTTCGACTATTCAATTCAGATTTGGGAAGATTTTGTGTCCATCCAAACCATTTTTTTTAAATTCATTAATTAACCTAGATTTATTTATTTTCTCTATTACCAGGTCAGAACTGTGAGACAGAAGTGAATGAGTGTTTGTCAAATCCTTGCAATGGGGGACAGTGTCTTGACTTGCTGGATGGATTTCAGTGCAAATGTCCAGAGAACCGAGCTGGGAAGTTCTGCGAGAGGGCACAGTTTTGTAATAATGGTAAGTCACTTCACACTTTAAAAATGTATGCACCCAAAGTGATTAATTTAAGCTCATACTAAATGTCACTCAATAGATATATGGATGGATGATTGGGGCTTCACGTCCTGTATTTATGCACTTGGTAGGCTAATTAGGACAGGGGGAGGACATGGCAAATTGGCAATGAGGCGAAGGATGATTGAAACAGCCGTCCAACATAGGCCCAGGTGACCTGTCAAGAGCTGATTCGAACATTGGACCCAGCAATTGGTAGCCCAGCACGCTACCGCTAGACCAACCCTCCACCCACTCAATAGATATGAGATACTCTTCAAATATTGGATTTGTCAATGTCACTGACCACCACACTTACGCTGCCAAGCTTAGCATATGAAAAGACGCAAGATTCACTACACTACTACAAATTGCTCTTTTTTTTGCCATGTGCATTGAAACTTCATTTAAGTTTTGGATGTTATTTTTGCATATCAAGTTGAATTTCACCTCTTTCTTATATTTCTCCAGGAACCGATATCTGTCAAAACTACGGCATCTGCATCCCTTCCAACACTCCAGGGCAGCCCCCATCATGCTTTTGCGAACCAGGTTTCACTGGGACGTTTTGTGAGACAAATATTGATGAGTGTGCTAGTGGTCCATGTGGTCTGTATGGTAAGTGTGTACTACTCTGTAGTTTTTGCCATGGTGCAGTGGTGGTTGAAGTAACATGCCTTGGTATTATTTCTTTGTGAAATCTATTGGCTTGCATTTACAAAATGTATGGAAAAATAATCCATATATGATATATATCTGTATTTATGTGATGAACAAGTCCATTTATCCTCTATCCATAACTTAAATTTCTTGCTGAACTCTGCAGCTTCCTCATGCCATGGGCTACAGATACTAGGTTATTAAGCTAATTTTGAATTTGTAATGAAAAATTTTAATAGATTGGTTGATTGAAAATAGTGTGCTTAGTAATAATTGAATTGATCTGCAACAATTGCATTGCACGAAATAAGTACAAATAACAACCTTGCAAAGACAAGTAACTATCTAGAGTAAAGTTCACCACCATGAAAATGTGTGTGTTTATGACTCATGTAGTTGTACAGTGTACTGCCTATTGAAATTACAGAACTTAGAATTGGTATTGTCATTCTCTATATTTTCTTGCAGGTTTCTGTGTGGATAAACCAAACGGATATGAATGTAACTGCATCACTGGCTACCAAGGCAAAAACTGTGAAATGTCCGTTGATTTATGTGCCCCGAATCCTTGTCAAAATGGCGGTCTCTGTTGTACAAAAGGGAAAGACCAGTGTTCCGACAGTTTACCTGACAACTACTTTGAGTGCTACTGCAGCCAGGGTTTCACAGGTATGTCAAGATCAACCTTTGTCTGCAAGAAATCTTTCTTTTATACTTAAAAACATTCTGAGAGTATGTGCACTTAGGGAAAATCATTGAATAACAAAATTTTTTATGTATATTGTATCATCCTCAAAATTTCCACACTGATATGAACAATGACTTGATAATAGGATGATTATGAATGTTAATGATGTTACACCAACGAAAATTGCACATCTTTCCAATGTATACCTAGACTGAATTCAGTGAATTGTCTGATTCATCTTTTCTAGGCTCCCTTTGTGAAAGAAACATCAACCCCTGTGCATCAGATCCTTGCAAAAATGGGGGAAAATGCTACAGATTTGGAATGGGTTACACTTGCATATGTCCTCTGAACTTCAAAGGTGAGAAAATTACATATTTTCTAAATTAAATATCTGTTTTGATAATATTGTAATATATCATATTTCAACGTTTATAGATCACAGTCATACATAGTTGGACCTGAAGGTGGATAACATCCCGTAATTTGTATTTCAGGGCCAAGCTGTGAAGCTCCAGACCCCTGTGCAATCCAACCCTGTGAGAACGGAGGCATTTGTATTAGCAATAATGGCAGTTACACATGTCGGTGTACGAATGGTTTCTCTGGGACCAGGTGTGAAGTCCAGGGTGGCAGTCCTTGTAGTAGCAATCCCTGTGCTAATGGTGGCACTTGCATGAATACTGGTACTGGCTTCAAATGCAACTGCCTGCCCAACTTTAGTGGCGCCACATGCCAACTTTTTACTCCCTGTTTATTTAACCCATGCCTCAATGGTGCTACTTGTGTTAGTCTTAACAATCAACCTCTTTGTGTTTGTCCCGATAGCTTTACAGGTCAGGTCTGCGAGACCTTTACGGGGGCCCGTCCTCCGACCACCACTCCCACTCCTGGTGGTGGAGGAAGCATTCCAGGTGTTGAAATCTGTGCTCCTAATACTTGTTTAAATGGTGGCACATGTTCAGTCAGATTCAATGCGTTTTTCTGTTCATGTTTGCCAGGGTTTACAGGTACTCAGTGCCAGACGTCCATAGCTGGAGCATGTTCTAGTAATCCTTGTCAAAATGCAGGGTCGTGTATTAATACCAATACAGGATTCCAGTGCATCTGCAAGCCTGAATTTACGGGTAGGCTTTGTGAATCTCGCAGACAATGTGCGAGTGGCCCCTGTTTGAATGGGGGAACATGTATTGACGCTTTGTCAAGTTACATTTGCATGTGTTCTTCACCTTACACTGGTCGCAGATGTGAGAAAACTTTGTCTCAATGTACAACTAGTCCATGCTTAAACAATGGCCAATGTATAGTCACTCCAAATGGCCAGGTTTGCCAATGTACTCCTGCTTTTACTGGTTCTCGTTGTGAAACTTACAAACCTTGCGCCAGCAGCCCCTGTAAGAACGGGGGCACTTGTAGAGATACTCCTGGGGGATCTTTTTCTTGTCAATGCCCCCCTCAATATACAGGTCCCCAATGTACTAGCACCACTCAGTGTTTCCCCAATCCCTGTTTGAACGGAGGTACCTGCCAGGTCTCTGGCTCCACATTCTTTTGTATTTGTCCTGTTGTTTATACTGGGCCCCAGTGTCAGATCAATGATCCGTGCAGAAGCTCTCCCTGTAAGAACAATGGCCGTTGTGAGAGGACCGCTGTCGGATACCAGTGTGTTTGTAATTCAGGCTTCACAGGGACTTTCTGCGAATCTTTATTATCTTGTTCATCTTCGCCTTGTAAAAATGGAGCTACTTGTGTAGATCTACCCAACTCAGGTTATAGCTGCTCCTGCTTGCCCAGGTTCAGTGGGGTTAATTGCGAGCTCACCAGTGCACCGTGTAGCAGTAGCCCTTGTCTCAATGGTGGTACCTGCGTAGAAACATTCAATGGCTTCCAGTGTAGATGCCCCTCTCGATTCAGTGGCACTAGGTGCGAGGCAGTCAGTATTTGTGCGAACAATCCCTGTCTAAATGGTGGTACGTGTAGTGATGTGGCCGGGACATACAGTTGTTCATGTGGGAACAATTTCACTGGGAGAAATTGCGAGATAGCTACACCTTGTGCTGCCAACCCTTGCAAATTTGGGAGATGTGTCAACCAAATAAACAACTACCAGTGTTTCTGCACCCCTGGCTTCACCGGTACAAACTGCGACCAAGTTGCAGTTTGTAGTCCAACCACATGCATCAATGGTAACTGCCGAGTTCAAGCTAACAATGCCATCCGGTGCGTCTGCAATCCTGGCTTCTCAGGTAAGTTCAGGGGAATGTACATATAATTAAAAGAGATGATGCATCTGTATGCAAACTAATTTTCTTATTCTGACAATGACTAGATGCTGAGCTTGAAATTGAATGGGTAACAATGATCTTATGTTTAGGTTTATTATAATAGCTTCAAATCACATTGAACTTGCCATGTTTTCTGCAGAGCTAAGGAAATTTCTTTGGATGCCTTAATATGAGAAATGTAAAGACCGTTTTATTGCTTATGACTGCACATGCCTTGATCCTTAATACGATATACCTTTTCAGGGGCAATGTGTAACTCCTCCACGACAAACTGTGAAGATTCCCCCTGTCTGAACAGAGGCACATGTACTAATCTTCCTGGTGGAACAGGATTTGTGTGTTCTTGTCCTGTTTCTTACACTGGTCAGCGATGTGAGACAAAAACCCTTCCCTGCGCAACTAATCCCTGTCTTAATCAAGGAACATGCAATGATGTGGATTCAACCTTCTTCTGCTCCTGTACACCACCATATTATGGTAAGTTGCTTCGTCGCAACTTCGAATAAATTTACAGAGGGTTCTCATGTTGATTTTATGGAAGGTATTAGTATTTTTGTTCAGTATTTTGTTCATTATGTTAGCATCTGCTTTGAGTCTACTGTTGAAGCTGATATATGTATCAAAATACTAATACGGGTAATACCTAATATTTTTCAGGACAACGCTGTGAATTGATAGATGGTTTATGTAACAGCAAACCATGTCAAAATAGTGGCACTTGTGTGACAAAGAGCAATGGATTTTCCTGTGTCTGTTCACCCCCATGGACTGGAAGAATATGTGAGAATGAAGTGAGGACTTGTACGGCCAGCACGTGCCAGCAAGGAGGCAGGTGCTTCAGTGATGCGGCCGGGGTGTTCTGCGTATGCCCTGTTCCGTACACAGGTCTCTTCTGCCAACTTAGATCTGGTATGTTGGATTTTATACAGTTCATTTCAAAGCATATTATATATATTTAAATGCATGAAGTGACACCTTGTCAAGTTGTCATTTGACGTACAATATGTCATTTATGTAATGATTGAAAAGAAGAATTTAGCCTCTGAACTTTCAGTTGGCAGCTGAAATGACATTTGCTGTATCAATTATTGCTGATCTGGCGAATACCAAAAATAGAGAGGAGTACTGTTCAGCTACAATTCATCGGCTTTCTGGGACTCAATACTACCTGCCCCAGTAGCTGTAGTTTCTGTTTCCATAGCGACCACAGAATGACTTAAAAATGCCTAAATTGCCCTATATTTTGGAAAGCGTTCCGAAATTGCTGAAGTTTTGTCCTTAGAAAAAATCATATAGTGAAAAAACGCTTCAAACTTTTGAAACTCCCCTCATACATAATCAAAAATAACATGATCTAATTGGATTGTATGCCATGTGTTTAATGTTTCTTCAAATATAGGCTGCATTCAAAAGATGTTTATATATGCCTACTCTTTCATATTTTTCCAAGTGCGCTATTAATATTTTTGCAGACGCCTGCAACCCCAATCCATGCAGGAATGGTGGAGAATGCTGGCAGCAGAAAGGAGAAGCTGAGTGTCTATGTCCAAAGGGTTTTGATGTAAGCACTATTTTACATATTTTTCTTTTGAGTGTAGAATAACTCTCTGGATTCATGTAGTGTAACAAATGCTATTAAAAAAGCCTTTACTATAGATTGTACAATTTTGTAATCTGAAATTTTTGACAGTATCACAACATGATCAACAAACATCAATCTACACCATGTTTCTGTAAAACATTATTAAGTTCTGACTTTGTATTGTGTTTCTCAGATGAACCAATTTGCCAGAATTACTTGTTTTGTCTTTTTAGGTTATGTTTTGAATTTAAAAGTAGCTGAAATACTATTTTGAGACTTTCATATGTAGCTATGTTTACGATGTGAAGGACCAGCTGAGCAAGTCACTGATAATTAACGCTAATTCATATTCAATTTTATGTAAGTGATATTACAACCTTTGTTGACTTCAGGGTCCCCGTTGTGAGCAGACTGTTGTCGGCTGCACACCTAACCCCTGCCAGTCCGGCAGCTGTGTGGAGAGAACAAAAGGTCAATTTCAATGTATCTGTTCCCCTGGCTTTGTTGGCGACAAATGTGACATTACTAACACATGCCGAGGTATGTAGGTTTTGCATAGTAATTATAAAACTTAAAACTTTGAAATGTATTACATTAAGTTTTCATATACATTTGTATAGTTATAGCCTTCATTAACACTCTTCATTTCAGATGCAAATTGTTTGTTGCAGTTATGAAACACACAGCTTTTCTAAGTATAGATGCTGATCTCATGATATTGATTGAATTGTCAGAATTAGACCTTAATGTAAAATTAGGTATGCCTAATTGATTTTTTGCATGTCTGTTGTGTCCAAGGTGTGAATCTAAATTATCTGAAATATATTGTCTTTATGGATCCAAGGTGGACTGATGCAGAACAGTAGAATGTACCTTTCTCATAGGAATTTGTACTCATTAATGACACTGTTTTAAGACCCAAAATACAGAAGTATGAATAGCGGATTTTCTATTTACAACCATTTTAATTACCATGCGATTCTTGTCATTCACAGTTAACAGTGAGGATAGCCTACTATGCAATGCAGACACTTAAGTTCAATTTATCAGCTGTGCGGCATTTTGTCGTCCCTGGACCTATCAGATTAGGCTGAAATGCTTTGTGCAAGCTGGAATAGTGATTCCAGAATGGTGTTGTAATTAAAACTGCTGTAAAGTGTTTCATAATAAGTTGATCTGTGTCTGACATCTGGTTTCCGTTGACAAATTTAACCCCACAGCACTTAAACCATGCAATACAATACTTAAAATGTTCAAGAAGAAAGTGTACATAAACAATACAGTACACAAACTACAATGCAGGGCAGTACAGTAGAAGGTAGCTCAATTCAAACGATAATGGTTGATTTTCTCAGGTCAACCATGTCTGAATGGCGGCACATGTCTGATTGCCACCAGCTCCACCCAGTTCATCTGCTACTGCAACGTCCTCTTCACTGGCAACAGATGCGAGACTCGTCTTCCGGCGTGTGCTTCCTCTCCCTGTTTCAATGGAGCCACTTGCAGCGATGGAGGGTCTCTTACTACCTACTCGTGTGTATGCCGACCAGGTAAGTTGTAACAATGAGGACTAGTGTGGATGTCCAATATCTTGTGTATTGGACTTTGTCTGAGATTTTAGTAGATAGACTTAACCAGAGGTTCAGTGATTCTATACGGAATGAATCTCACTTGTTAGTGCTGAGGATAATGAGAATTAGGCAAAATGCCAGAGCGTCTGTCTCCTCATTGGCACTGTTTGGCAGCTAAATCATTGTAAGTCCTGCCAGTACTGGTTATACCTATGCAGCTGTAAATACCAAGATGTACACAGATTTCACTTAAGCATATGAAGGCTGACATGGGGACACCGCTGATCAGCAATCAGAAATAAAAATGATTCTATAATATGTCAAAATACTTATTAGCAAAAGGATTTCCAATTTATGAAATTAAGCATCACCAAATTCAGTTTTATAAAATATTACTTCGAAACGGTCATTGTCTCATTGAACACATTTGCTTTAAAACTCATTTAAGTGCAAATGTCAAATAGGTTATAATAGAAGAATTGTTCCATGTTAATTTGTTAAATATCTTTCATCACCAATCTATTGAACAATAAACACACTACAACTTTAAAAGTCTTTCAAACAACAGAAACTGCAAAAATAGCCAAACCCATGGTTTGAATCTTCTGATTCTTGGTATTTATAAATATTATGCAAATTCAGCAGAATCAATTATGTTTACAAAACTAAGCAAACTTAAAAAAGGACTGACCCAGTTCTTCTGGGCCCTGAGTTATGTCCCATTTCTACCTCTGAGCGAGGAAAATGCCTGCTCCTACATTTTCAGCTTATGTCTTTGTCTTCATACTTTCAGGTTACTCTGGTCCACAGTGCACGGAAATCACCAACAGATGTTCTGAAGGAAATCCATGTATGAACGGAGGCTCTTGTGTTAATCTGCCAACTGGAATCAGGTCTGAGAAGATTTAAATACTAGAGATTACCTTGTTTAATGGTGTTATGATTTATTGACTGGTTTTGGAGAATATACAATGTTATACTTTTACAGTATATTATATTATATATTATAAAGCATGAGTATGCCATTGCATGGGTGATGATACATCTCATGACTTGAATGTGCATTGAATGTTTGAAGAATTGAATGTTTGAAAAAATGGATGTTTATGTATTGAATGGATGATTGGAGTAAAGTGGTCCATGTGACAGGCAGTATCCATCCCAGTCGTAAGAGATATGGGTTAGCCTAATTGGTACACTGTAGCTCTCATGGCCTTCAGGTGCCAGGTTCAATTCCAGCTACCGCCAGTTCACTGGACCAACGTTGGACTGCAGTTTCTATGGTCCTTTGCCCTTTTGCTGTGTCCTCCCCAGTGCTCATGTCCTAATTAGCCTACCACTGTGTTTAAGTAAAGGATATAAAGCCCATGTTATCCATTCATCCCTGTGTCAGCCAACATAAGATTCCCTGGAGGGAACCTATTCGATGAGACTTTAAAACTGAGATAATGCCCCTCCAAAGACAAAAGGCCAACCCAAAACAATTTTTTAAAGCAAGGGAAAGCTGGCAAATCATGGACCACTCTACATCTATATCATATGAGATTTGTGAGAGGTACTAGCAAAGTGAGATGTTAGATGGTTAGAATGTGTGACATGTGTCTTTTGTCTTTCTATTGGGTAAATTGCTGGGTATTGTTTTTCCCCCAGGTGTGATTGTACTGCAGGTTTTACAGGATCAACTTGTGCTCAGTTCAGCACTTGCAATACCCGTCCCTGTAGAAATGATGGATTTTGCGTCAGCAGGCCCAACCCTGTGTACGGAACGCAATACACTTGCAATTGCACAGCAGCCTATGAAGGACCGACTTGCAATCAGTTCAAATACTGTCGATCCAGCCCCTGCAAAAACGGGGCCTCTTGTTCTAACCAAGCCGATGGCTTCAGGTAAAGAGTCAATTATTAAATCCCAATTGATGTTGCAAAGTAATGGCTTCTGCTCGTCCTGCACCCTAAAAAGTGTTATTGCAACAACCTCCTTCTCTGTGTATAATTTATGTTTTCATGTATGCCTCTGAGAGACTCCATTGCTTGCTGTTTTATTTGTGCATTTATTCTTTCATTTGGTTTTGGATAAGTTTGTTATTCAATTGATTTATTTACTTATTTGTGCTCCCAACTCGCAATTATTAGTATAATGATATCTTTTCTTTTCCTGGCCTAATTTTATTTCAACGGCTTGTGATTTTGATGACACTTGAAAGAAAAATTGAAAATGATGATACTTGAGCCTTGTATTCTTTTTTATTTGTATAATTATGTCATAAATCATGAAACTGTGCAGTTCTACTTTAGATAAAACATAAAGTGAGAACAAGTTGTTCATCTAATCATATAAACTAAATACAGGAAATGCTTAATTTTGCATGAGAATATGCTTTTTGTGAAGTCCATTCTTTTGAAATTTCCCATTCACTGATTCTATAATTTCTGTAACAAACTGCCAATAAAGTTTTGAATTGAAATTGAATTGAATATTTAATACAATGTGATGCATCATGTTACTGACCCAGTGAATTCAAGCAATTTTAAATTAATATGACACTACAATGTAGTAGCTACACTTAACATGGTTTAACTTCAATAATATTGAGTAATGATTTGTGGATTTATGTTGTGACATTATCTGCAAATTACTGAGAGTTAATCCCCGATCCTCATTTTATTTCTCTAGATGTACTTGTCCTCCCGGATTCACAGGATTTACTTGCCAGTTTCCAATATCTGGTTGTGCAGGTATGAAAATGTTAACACCAAATTTGTGCATGTTCACCAAATTTCAGGAGTATAATATTTTTATAAATTTGGTGTCATATTTGAAGTTGTTTTGGAAATATTTTCTGGAAAAAGCAACAAATGAAGTAAAGGCTTTTGTATTTCCATGTAAAGTTTGAACATCTTAGGATTGTTCTAAATCTTTTTGGAATTTAACTATTTGTTCATTGTAGATTGTTTGACCTCTTATATTTGTATGCTGTTTTCTGATTTTGCTTTTATGTTATGCATTGTTATGGTCTGAAGACCACAAGTTTGGTGATATTAATGCAATATTTCAGGAGTAGACTGTGGCCCCCGTGGAACGTGTGTGTCATCCTCCCGGTTCGGCAGCAGCTGTCAGTGTGATCCCGGCTACACAGGAGACAAGTGTGACCAAACTGCATGTGAGAGTAATCCGTGCAAAAACAGTGGTGTCTGTCAGACGGGACCTAATGGCTATGTTTGCATGTGCTCTGGGCCTTGGATCGGGAAGGACTGTGAAACTGGTGAATGTCGTTCCAAGTGTGATTGTCCTGTTGTGCATGATAAACTCAGTGATGAAGAAATACAATTTAATAGACATAATTTTGTTTTTTAAATACATGTGCAAGAGTAGTTCTAAAATTGTCTGCACTTTAATATGTTCCTTTTATCATGTAGTCGATCCCCTGTTGTGCAAAGTAGCCAGACTAAAGTGATATTGCCTCCTGCAGAGTCTTCACAAAAGAGTATCCTCAATATGGTACATATACATTATCATTCAAATGAGTGACAGACGGAGGTCATCTATGAAATTCCAGCTCTAGATATAACATAGCTAGCAAACAAAATTTGATACAAGTTGCAAATAAAAAGACGTTCTGTAATGGGGAGACTGCATAAAGCAAATGCCTCGCTATTTATAATTAGGGAATCACCTTCATTGCCATGAAAGACCCCATTCATGCCAGTGGAAGGAGTGGCATTACAGCAAGAGATCAGGGCATTAAAATATGCAGTGTACATTGTATCTATATATATCGCAAAAGAAAAGTATGGTTTTGCATTTTCTTCTGCCATTGAGTTTTGTGTGAATGTCATAAATGTGTCTGATGAGTATGAGACCATGTCAATTTCTTGCATGTCATAATGCTCATTTCAAGGCTTTCTAGGTTCATTTTTAAAGATGTAAGTTAAATATTTCACTATTGCATTATTTACTATCGCAATGCTTATCATTATTTTGAGGCGTTCTAGGTTAATTACAAATGTTGTAAAAGGAATATTTAATAATTTACTGTAAGTATTTTGGGCATATTAAGTTTTTTTTATTACTTAAGATAAATATCTTCTTGATTATTTTATCTTAAGGCTGAGATACTGCAATTATATTTATGGGCTGATCTATAATTTAAATTTGGGCTGTTCAGTTTTTATTCCACACATACACTGTATACTGGTTCATCATATTTTCAATTTCTACCTCTGATTCTCAACATGTATCTCACATGACTTTGTTTATGATTTCGCACACTTAACAGCCATAAGTGGAATATCTCCTTTCTTCGAGAACTACGCTTACATGACACTTCCCCAGGTGACTGGCATTTCAATGGTCACTTCAATCAACATGATCTTCAGGAGGCACACTGAAAATGGCTTGATGCTCTATTCTGGAGGAGAGATGAACTCAGTCGGAAGTGACTACATAGCCATCGGAATATTGGGCGGTACTCTGATGGTGTACATCGATTTGGGTAATTTGATTTATGAAAGTCTTTTCTCAACTGTTATGAGGTTAAAATCTCCCATTTCCGGGATATATTAATTTAATGCAATATGCAGAAACTGTATGATTTTGATACCAGCTGCTCGAACACACAATTTTTATTCAAATTTGAGGATTGAGGATATGTCATATATGCAGTTTGATGTTATGAGAACAAGCGCAGAAATCTTAAGTTATGCAGAGCTCTGTGATAAATATTTCTACATGTTACTGCTTGCTAATCATACCCTTAATTTGTGGATGCTTTACTCTACTCCTCCCAAACTACTCATTGCCCACAACTAAAAATTTGCAGGCAACATTATTTCATGTCTTACAACAACCATAAGTGGGTTTGGTTTCTCAAACTGTTCATATTATACCACTGCACTCATTAATCATTTCTGCACAACTATCAATATTCTCCAAAGCAGTAATGGTAGTAGTTGTGTTTTCCCTGGACTCTTCAGTTGTGTTTTCCCTGGACTCTGATGGCGGGAGGGAGGGGCCACTTTCTTAAAAGACTGGCCCTTCGCCCTTCTCTGTAGCCCTTGTCTGTAGTTAGTCAATTGCGTGCTTTCAAAGTTCTGTTAAATGTTTCTTATTCCATCTCACTGTTTCATCTCAAGGTCTGGCCCCTGCATCATCTGCATGCTATGTTACTCAAGTCATCACATACCTAAAACTGACTCTTCCACTGCCATTCTTACTCTCACCATGTGCATTATCACGGGTACTATGCTAGTGATTATTAATTAGCAGACACTTTGCCCATCTTTTACAATGACAATGAAGATGACAATTGCAAAGTTGGATTTTATTTCAGCTTCTAATTAGAAAGACTAGCCATTGGCTGTCATATAGACAGCCAAAGTATATGATAGCATTGATAATGATTATAAATGATGTCCTATCTCCACAGGTTCAGGCGTCATGATCTTGCAAGGGCCTATGACTCAGTTGAAGACTTGGACTTCAATGTCTCTCTTCCGAAACGACAATCAGGTCATGCTGACCGTTGGAGATGTGTCTGTCACGGGGATAATCCCAGGACCAAGCAGAACTCTGGAATTGAATGGACCTATTTATGTGGGAGGGGCTCCTAATCCATCTGTGGTTAATCCTCCCGGGACCTTCTCTGAGGGATTTAACGGCTGCATTCTAGAGATTAAGGTTTGTGCAATGTCTGATGATGATATGACATAGTGCATGCATATGCATAATTCACTCAGTCATACAGTTCAGTTCTATCCAGTTCAGTTAGTGTACTAGCCCTAATCTACCAGGTTGCTCTCTCATGGCGAGGAAGCGTCAAACAATGACATGCAATTTTGATAATCCATGATTGCTTAAGAAATAATATTGTGCTGATTGATATATCATGGTCCTTTCAAAAATTTGTAATGAAATTTATGTGTGCCAAATTAGAGTAGAGGTACCGGCTATATAGGTATGTCATTTATAATTATTGCATATATGTAAATTTGTGAAATTCTTGAATGAACAATTGATTTTTGTCACCAGATGGGATCTGACAGGCCAGCCTTGATTCCCTGGAATAACATTAAGACCAATTTTGGTGCCACAAACTGCACGCATGATCCTTGCCTCTCCTCAGGCTGCCAGAATGGAGGGTCTTGTGAGGCTCAAGTTTCCGGACGCATCATATGTCACTGCCCTATAGGCTATATTGGTCCCTTTTGTCAAGATGGTAAGTGGGCATTTGTATTTGGAATAGATGACAATATTGTTTTACCATTCCATCCAACAATGCTGAATATATTGTGGGTTCGTTTTTAACTCGTCTGTTTTCTTTGAAAACGTATACATATTTATTTGTAGTAATATTTCCTGTGTCATAAAATTGATACAAAAAATTAAAGGAAGATGGTCTCATTTAATACAAGGATGTTGTCTGACCTAAGTATGATATCATCAAATTTATGATGCTTGTATCCTCTTTACTTTCTTTCTTTGCAGTCATAACGGACATCAATCCTCCAAAATTGAGTGGCAATTCATACCTCTCCTCTGGTAGCCTATTTAACTTGAACCAAGGAGTGGACATCGTCATAACCTTCAAGCCGTCTTTCCATACAGGAATTTTAATTTATAATCAATTTATGGGTGATTTTATGGGTGAGTGTAAACTGTTTATTGATTTATCTTTGCAAAAACTAAATTTCATGTGCAAGTCTCATGCCTATTGTTTAGTGACAATGAAGATGTGAAAAAATGTTTATGACCCTTTTTAGCACTATATCATAGCTGTGAGTTTGCAACACGTGTGTGTAATTGATAAACAAAAATTGTGATATGGTTAACGGTTGATTTTGTTGCAGCTGTGAGTTTGTTTGAGTTGCGCGCTGTCCTTTCCTTTAAGAATGGTCAGGGAGCGACAAGAGTGAACACTGTCAACTTAGCCACTCTACAAATGACAAATCAAATAACAGCTCGCATTGCGGGCACAACGGGATTCATCAAGCTCGGCACTGGAAGTGAAGCATCAGGCTCCTCTCCAGATGTCGCCAATCCCCTCACACTAAGCGCCACTACGTATCTTGGTGGTGTCCCTGAAACAGAGTCAGTTCCAAGGGCCGTACCTACGGCTGCTGGTAAGTTGGGCGATTGATTTGTGTACAAACTGGACGATAGCAGCAATATCAGTTTGCCATATGATGCATCTTTATTGAGATCCCACTAAAGCTGAAACCCGTTATAGAAATAACCACCCAACAAAGTAATTTAAGATTTTATGTGAGGACATTGGCAACAGTTGTATTTTGGAGTTGTGTTAGATTTCAAATACTGTGAATCAAATATTTTTCCAGATTCATAAGAGAAAAAGAGGCCCTTTTTTCGTCTGTTTAATATTTGTTGCATCAAAATCTATATAATGGAGTTTGGTGTTGGTAAAAATTGAGATGTATTTTGCTTCCAGGTTTCCAAGGGTGTATTATAAGTTTAAAAGTTAGGAGTCAAAGCTTTCCATGGAGCAGCTTTAGAGATGGCAGAGATATAGAAAAATGTACAATTGGTGCTTGTGAAAACAACCAATGCAAGACTGGAGCGACTTGCGTTAATGACCCAATGTCAATGAGGGGCTACAGGTGCGCTTGTCCTCCCGGTACATCAGGTAAGTGACAATGATACATTTGCATTTGCATATAATGCATATCTAATGTTGTATTATACTATGTATTAGTCAAAGGTTTCACTTAAAAAATTACCATATTATTATCACATGTCCATGATGGAACAGCAGTGCTGATTGGAAATTATGTATCTTGTGCAATGTACAGTATACACTGTACATTGTGACGTGAAGTGTAGGTAAAAAAATATACTGTTTCCAGCAGTGTAATAGTTCAATTCCACTCTTATTTCCACAGGTGCATTCTGTGAGTCTTCAGTGTGTAATGCACTTTCTCCTGCCGAGAGATGCCAAAACGAAGGCAGTTGTTTCACAAACCCATCCGGACTAGCAGAATGCTTGTGTCCCTTGGCTTTTACTGGCAAGACCTGCTCTGACAGTAAGTGTCCGTTGATTGGTTGGTATTAGCCTTGTATTCTGCACAAGTATTTTCAAGCAGATAATATTACCGAAGTCTTATAGTCTAGTAGGAACGGGGGTCTCCCATGCACCCGAAAGATATATTTTTTTAACTTTGGTTTTCGGAATCCTCATAATGTGTAGAAAATATTTTTTTATGTTCCCATCGCCAATTATTGTCCCATGTCACCCGTACGGTGGCCATCTTGGATTAACGTCGAAATTGCCTTAATTTTGACAAAAAATCACTAACTTCTACACTACTTGTCACGAATAGGCATATGATACCATTTTTTCAGGGAAAATCCACCTGGAGAGTTGATTAAAGAGGTCTATTTTGTGATTTGTTCAATTCTAAACGTATAAAGGTGAATAAATAGGCAAAAATGGTGAATTTTTAACCAAAAAATCAAAGTTTTTTTAAATACAAGTAAAGCAAATCTCTTCAGACACATTCTGATGGACAGATAGGTAAGAAAAGACTAGCTGTGTATAGACCTATGCAAGACCTTTAAAATGACACCAAAATGAATAGTGTACTATGAGTAGAAGCAATTCTAGGTCAAGATAACTAAATGGAAGCGATTCAGTGGCGTCGCTGACGGCCCATTTTTCAATCTCACCTGTACGCAACTTCTGAAGTACTTGTCATTTATTGGCATATGATACCACTTTTTCAGGGTAAATCAATCTGGGAAGTTGATTAATGAAGCCCATTTTGTGATTTATTCAGTTCTAAGTACATCAATGTAAAAAAATTATACAAAAATGGTGATCTCTAACTTCACTCATGGCCCCAAAGCTTATTGTCATTCGAACAAGAGAGTGATAACGCTTACCTGTGCGTATATTTTCTCGAACAAGCTTTCACACTTCTTCACAGCCAAGATTTAAAATTTGCTGCCATTGCCAGACCTTCTAATACCCACAGTCCCTTGCGCTTAACCTTCGTCTTTCTTCTCGGCTGTCCAACGTGTCGGACGAGTAGAAGCAATTCTAGGTCAAGATAACTGAATGGAAGCGATTCAGTAGCGTTGCTGACGGCACATTTTTCAATCTCACCTGTACGCAACTTCTGAAGTACTTGTCATTTATTGGCACATGATACCACTTTTTCAGGGTAAATTCATCTGGGAAGTTGATATATGAAGCCTATCTTGTGATTTATTCAGTTCTAAATGCATTAATGTAAAAAATTATTCAAAAATGGTAATTTTTGTTTTTGGTCAAAACCAACCGTGCAACTCAAGAAACATTTGTTTCTGCAGGGCAGGGTTCCCACAAAATCTTACGAAGGGAATTCCATGACTCTTCCATGACTTTCCATGACCAATTTTCGGATTTTCCATGACTAGTGTCTAACTCATTGAGGTTGAGATTCACCCACGAAACAAATTCACGCGATGACCATCGTTCACTGTCCGGCCATCCGATCAACATTCCATAAGCCCAAAATGTGTTAAATTTTAGCGCGAATCGTAGTCAAAATTTGAATTTTCCATGACTTCTCTTTCAGAAAAGGCTTGTTTTTTTTAGAGTAGGTCAATTATGAAGTCAACACAAATTTAGTTGATTTCTGATGATGTCACTAAATCTGAAAAACGTCTCCCAGGATAAGATTCCTTGAGTCAGACATCTTGAAACAGCCAACTTACCCGTATTGGTTACCTATACCTGGATTTGGTACCAATCTTTTGCTTAAAATTACCATGAGGCGGTGATAGGCCTGTTTCAGTGACGCTGACAGGAGCTGGAAACTGGATGAGGCACGAACCAACTAAGCCTGTAGGTAGGGAGCCTGAACTCAGAAGGTAGGCCAAGTAATTGCCATCAACAGAGCCACTGGGTTGCCGCCATTAATGCACCATGGAGGGGCAGCAACGTGAGCTTGACAACAAGACAGGGAACCACTGAAGGGTCCTCCAGCTACATATGTCAAGGCATATCTGCCGAAATAAGGCCGAAGACAAACTGAGGATGAGGCCTGGACCCGTACGACAGGGCAAGGACGACCATGGCCAAACCTGGACTAGGTCCGTCCTCTGCAGCGCCTCTATAGGACCCTGGGTGCTCTCCTCCCCTCCCAGTGGTCGGGTTCCAGTCTTCGGTATCCTGCTGCCCTATGCATTAGGGCGGTTCATTTTTAGATGGGAAAAAATTATTTTGTGAATCTCACATCGCACACCCTTTTATTTGATGAGGGTAGGTATAAAACTGATGCAGGTGAAATTTTAAGGAAATCCAATTAGAGGAAGTGGTCTCCCAAGGGCCTTAAAGTTTCAATGTTTTTTTCGTTTTTTACCATTTTCGTTAATCCGCGGTTCTCTATAACTTTGTCACTATTTGTCATACAGCATTCTTATTGCCATGGTTGGAAAGCTCTCTTTTTGAATTTTTTTCACTGATAATTGCAGTGATTCACACTCTCCAAGTTCCAGAAAGAGCAAATAAAATATTTTTTTAATTTTTGGCCATGGAAAATCCTGCTTTATGAGCTTGGAAGTTTTAATGCTAAATTTTGTCAAGTATGGGAAACAAATCAGGCAGGGGCTGTTATATTTGTATTTTAACTTCATAAGAATTAAATATAGGGCAATATCACTGGTACCATGAGAATGCTGAGAGTATTTTCTTTCATGTGGTACCACTCATGTTGCCCTGCAATAAATTCTGACGAAGATATGATGTGAAATGCAACAGACCCCATCTCACATTTTACAAGTTTTAAACTAACTTTAACATTAAAACGTCATCACTCATAAGCCAGGCACTGCCACAGTAAAAATCAAAAAGGTTTTATATTTGGTCATTCTAGAACTTAGAGAATGTGAATCACTGCAACAAACCAGTGACAAAAATTCAAAAGCCTTTTTTTAACAGGATTAAACAGTCTGCAACATTTTCATTCTAAAAAGTGCAGGCTGAAGAGCCAATGAGAATCAAGATATCGTCCTAGATGTTGATATGCAAAATGAAGTTCTTTTTGAGTTCTTTTTGAGAGCTTTCCAACCATGGCAATTAAAATGTTATATTACTAATACTGACGAAGTTATAGAGAACCGCGGATTGGCGAAAATGGTCGAAAATTAAAAAAACATTGAAACTTTAAGGCCTTTGGGAGACCCCTTCCTCTTGTGGGATTTTCATAAAATTTAAACTGCATTGTTTTTGTGCCATTTCTCACAAAATAGGAGGGTGTGCGAATTGATATTGACAAAAAAAAGTTTTTTGGACCACCCTACTATGCATACTCTGTAGTCAGTCACTCTTCAGTTATGGGTCCAATCCATGCCTGGGCACTTCTGAGTGATAGCAAGAGGTGGCAGACCAGGGCCCTGGGCTTGGAAGTGGGGGGGGGGGGGGGAGGGTTCCTCTGGGGACCAGCCTCCAGAAATGCTTGCAGTACACCTCCCATTCTGGGGCCTCCGGGCTTGGTAGCGGCGAGTGGGTGCTGGTCCTACTTCAGGCTGAGGGACTTTGGCCATTCCACCCTGGTGCCTCCTCTGAGATATGATGTGCCGGCCATTGGGAATCCACCCGAGTGCCTTATCAGTGGATGTTTTCTGGTCCCTCTGGGAAGAAAATTCCGAGAGCCAAACAGACCTAGCGGAGGTCCTGGCCAGGAGGATCAAGGTCACACACCGGGAAAGTGCCACACTCAAGAAGAGGAGATGACACAACGAAGCAGAGGTACCAAGGACTATCACAGAAGGCATCCAGGAGTGGCACAAGGGCCACCAGTGTTAGTCCCATGGTTGGCGAAGAGGCAACTGACCATGGAGAGCAGATGGACCACCCTCAGAACACCCGTCAGGGAGACCAGCCCCAGAAAGGAAGAGGCAGGACATCCTGGAAGGACAGTCCGAGACAAACTCAAGTGCACCAAGGAGACTCAGGTGGCTACTGAATAGCGGTCCATCAGGGCCAATCTGGTAGTCTCCTCCATCACCTTGCAAATGTAAACATCCTCATCTAATATCCATCCCTCATTTATTCATTTTTCATGTAATTGTGTATGGAAATAAACAGAATCTTGAATCTTGAATCTTGACTCCAGGAGATCCCTGCGGCCAGTGAGGCCCCACCAGACAAAGGGCACTGTCGCACTTGCAGCAACAGTGGCCATGGACAAGCAGGGAAATAAAGAGCCCAAGAAGGAGAGGAGTGGATCAAGAGACAACAGGTCAAAAGAGGCCCCACCCAGGGCAAGTCTACAGCATCAGAAGAAATCCCCCGACCCAGGCAAGGGACAGGGCAAAGTAAACAAGACATCCGGCAGCTGAGCGCGCCAGCCATCAGGGCCAACACCTAGCAGGCCACCGGGGAGCCTCTGTGAGACACATAGACCAGCCGATCATGCCGCCAGGAGGGCCAGCACCTAGGGGCACAATCTGACTTGGGCCACAGGAGAGCCTTAAATGGATTAAGGAGAGGTATTGCATGATAGTTCACATTATAGAGGAGGGGGTGGGAGGAATTCGAGGCAAAGTCACAAGGCTGAAAGGCCAAGTGACAATGACAATGACACATAACTTATTTGCTCTTAAAATAAAAAAATACATTGGTGGCATATAGATAGTTGCACAATTTAAAGCCATGGGACCCTCTCAAGACAAATAAAGGCCACCAGGCCACCCTAACTATCACCCAGGCGAGCAGTGCCAGAGCGAAGGCTGGGTCCAGGGCTCCATTTGCCAAGAGAAGGCTGCCCCGGAGCAGCTCAGAGGTGTGGGAGGCCGGAAAGAAGCACGAAGCCCAGGTCCAATGCTGGGGGAGAATGGGCTGAAGGGTGAGACGCATCCCCCAAGCAGGCATGAGGGAGAGTACTTGCCCAGGCAGGAGACCTGGCCAAGGTTGTGAGGGTCGGAGAACCCACCCAATGCAGTAAACAAGTAAAGAGAACAGAAAAGTAAGAAGCTGAGTCAGGGACACATAAGGAGGAGCCTTGACAACCAACAACAAAAGCAATCGAGTCGGAAGACAATAGCCCAACACCCAACGGACATGAAAAATGACTCAGGAACCGCAGCTAGATGAAAAAGCAGCCAAGGAAGAGGCAGCCAGACGATCAGGCAGCTGGGAGGGGCCCTTGCTCAATGCCTCAGCGGCATACATAAGACCATGCACAGGGTAAAGCCACCACTGGCAACCTAGTCATGTGAGGAGACTAGGACAGGGACAAGATATGCCAGGGAGAGATTGAAAATTTGAGGACCCACCAGAATGCTCGGACAGCCTCGACTCAAGACAAGGAGGGATATGAGGGCAGCAAGAGAAGTTCACAGACGAGGGCCAGCTTCCATGGAAGGAGACCGAAGTCCCCAGCGGTGACCACAATGAGCCTAGGGCGTGAGCCCGCCCAGACGCGTGGAGCAGCCACAAATCAAGGAGGAGCAGAAAGGCCAAACAGCCAGGCAAAGGGAGAACCTGACCAGCCAGAGAAGGGAGGCTCCACAAGATGAGCCTTGTCAGGAGAGAGGACCTGAACTTGAGAACGCTTGCAGCTGCCGAAGCCCACCTCCAGAGGTGTAACCCAGGGCCCTTTGACACCCTGAGCAATGATGCCCAAGTCAAGAGCCAAGCAAAACAGTCAGAGCCGTGGTTGAATGGACGTCCCCAAAGCCACGGGAGACCATGAGGGTGGGGGGACTCCCAGCCTGCTGAGGGAAGGAGGGTTCCAGCCACCCAGGAGGCAAAGTTGCACAATGAGTAGCGACCGAACAGTGGCAGGGGCAAACCAGAGCAGATTCAAACAGCAGGGCTAAGGACAGGGAAAAACCCTGGAGAGGGATCTCCCCCAACCCCCTCAAGGTGAGTCAATGTCTTGGAAGGCAGACAGAGCCAAAGCAGCATGGGGCCCTGGCTAGCTAGGCAGGACTCGAGATGAAGAATAGTGATGACCACAAAGTAGCTCTCAAGCCATGGGACCCGGAGTCTAGCAGAGACCGGCCCCAAGGACAGAGTCCCCCACAACCAGCAAACAGGGCAGCAAGGAATCCACAGAAGGAAGGTTCCATGTAACAGTAAGCAGGGTGCACTGGCACCAATAAGCACAATATTGAAGAATTAGAGCAAGTACAATGTCTACAATTACTCAAAAACCCACGCAAATGTCAAAATTCAATCAATCGGCTGTAAGCAAGCAACTGTCCAGCACACGTCTGACACGTTGGACAGCCGAGAAGAAAGAGAAAGGTTAAGCGCAAGGGACTGTGGGTATTAGGAGGTCTGGCAATGGCAGCAAATTTTAAATCTTGGCTGTGAAGAAGTGTGAAAGCTTGTTCGAGAAAATATACGCACAGGTAAGCGTTGTCACTCTCTTGGTCGAGTGACAATAAGCTTTGGGGCCATGAGTGAAGTTAGAGATCACCATTTTTGTATAATTTTTTTACATTGATGTACTTAGAACTGAATAAATCACAAAATGGGCTTCATTAGTCAACATCCCAGATTGATTTACCCTGAAAAAGTGGCATCATATGCCAATAAATGACAAGTACTTCGGAAGTTGCGTACAGGTGAGATTGAAAAATGGGCGTCAGCGACGCTACTGAATCGCTTCCATTCAGTTATCTTGACCTAGAATTGCTTCTACTCATAGTACACTATTCATTTTGGTGTCATTTTAAAGGTCTTGCATAGATCTATACACAGCTAGTCTTTTCTTACCTATCTGTCCATCAGAATGTGTCTGAAGAGATTTGCTTTACTTGTATTTAAAAAAACTTTGATTTTTTGGTTAAAAATTCACCATTTTTGCCAATTAATTCACCTTTATATGTTAAGAATTGAACAAATCACAAAATAGACCTCTTTAATCAACTCTCCAGGTGGATTTTCCCTGAAAAAATGGTATCATATGCCTATTTGTGACAAGTAGTGTAGAAGTTAGTGATTTTTTGTCAAAATTAAGGCAATTTCGACGTTAATCCAAGATGGCCGCCGTACGGATGACATGGGACAATAATTGGCGATGGGAACATAAAAAAATATTTTCTACACATTATGAGGATTCCGAAAACCAAAGTTAAAAAAATATATCTTTCGGGTGCATGGGAGACCCCCTCTTGCATCTCTTTTATTAGTAACCTCTTTCTTATATGACAAGCGGAGTGAAAAACATTTGTAACAAATGACCTTGATAATGCTGTCATTGCACTTCAAAATTGCTGATTACCGTATTAATTACCTGTAATATGATTTTGTTTTTCACAATTTTTCTATGATATAGATAAATCTGTGTAAGCATATACTCCTTGAGTTAGTAACATATACTGTGACATGTAGTGAACTTAAGATTTGACTACAGGACAAGGGAGCTTGAATGAAATATCCATGAAGGAGCGTTCGTACGTCACATATCCTGCACGACTCTTCATTGGGTGAGTGAAAAACAAAGACTATCAGAATTTCATGCAACAAAGACTATCAGAATTTCATGTCCTTAAGGCCACACATAATTGATCTTTAGCTTCTCGGATTCGTCTCAAGGCACTTTTTCTAGGGTCGGTCGGTAGGACAAAAAAAAAAAAGGTGAAACATTTTTTTTTTATAATGTCAAAAATTTTTTTTTCAATTTTTTTTTTCCATCGGCAGGAAATCTACTGTGTCGGCGGGTCCGCGAAGCTAAGAATCAATTATGTGTGGCCTAACTGTATTTACCTCTATTGTTTCTCAGAAGAGATGTTATATGTTGATTGTCATTTCACTTGCAGATCCAATTATGTTG